>CM029273.1:11280570-11998866 GCA_016920895.1 Vaccinium myrtillus
TGCGCTTGTGGACGAGGTGGCTGCACTCGGATGCTTTATGGCCAAACTTGTCACAGTTGAAGCATTTCCCTTGGAACTTTTCCTTTTGCTTCTTAGCGACACCGCCCCTCGGTCCCAGATTGACACTTTTGCCCTTCTGCTTGTCAGACCGCTTGTCATGTTGGTTCTTTCTCACACCACTTGAGGAAGGACGACCATGCTCCACCATGTTGGCCTTTGCCATTTCGGCCTGCTTGGCAGCCTTCTCTCTAGCCCGATTTCCTTCCGTGACATTGAGCTTGTAGAAGAGAGTCTCCAATGTCATCTCCTTGTTCTTGAACATGAGATAACTTTTGAACTCCTTCCAAGTTCCTGGAAGCTTGTGGATGATGGCAGCCACCAGAAAAGCCTCAGGCAACAACATCCCTTCTGCTTTGATTTCATTGATCAACATCTGGAGCTCTTGGACCTGTTCAGTCACAGGCCTTTCATCTTTCATAGTATAATCAAGGAAGCGGCCCACCACAAATTTTTTAGGCCCAGCCCCCTCAATCTTGTACTTTTTGTCCAAGGACCCCCATAGTTCCTTGGCCAACTCCGCCTCATTGAACACAGAGTACAACGAGTCATCAAGAGCATTCAAGACATAGTTCTTGGCCAGATAATCAGCATTCTTCCACTGATCCAGAGCTTGTCGCTTCTGGTTGTCTGTCTCATTTTCAGCAACCACTGGGGCATCCTCAGACAAGCACCCAGCAAGATGGAGAGTGGTCAGATAGAACATCATCTTCTGTTGCCATCTTTTGAAATCAACCCCTGGACCAAACTTCCCAGGCTTATCGACATGGGACATCGGTATCGAAGGGACTCCATGCATAGGAGTAGCATGCAAAGGAGTAGCAGCACTCGAGCTTCCCACATTTGGAGTCTCATTCCCCTTTCCAATTGTCATCTTAACCTGAGAAATGACATACCACAAATTAGTGAAACTATTTTCACAATCATGACAATAAGTATAGATTAACAATCTAGACTAGCAACCAAACATGGTCTTGAACCCACAACGCACAAGCGTACCCTGGGGGCTTGCCCCCTGGTGCGGGTCTAGGGGGCCGTGCCCCCTAGCGGGGTTCCTAGGGGCAGCGCCCCTAGGCGGGAGTTCGAGGGCCGCGCCCTCGACGGAGTTCGAGGGCCGCGCCCTCGACGGAGTTCGAGGGCCGTGCCCTAAACGGTATACACAATTCACTGCATAAGCGATCATGGCAATCCATCTACTGCCTCTGCCTAGTATACCAATCCATGTGCCAAGTTACTACACTGGCCATGTACTAAGGCTGAGTAATTAACCTTCCACTGGTTATATTACTGCAGGCAGAGTACATGCTAAGGCCGAACTAGCCCAACCACTGGCTGTTCTCAAACCCCAACACAAGGACTGCTATCACAAAGCAGAGATCCAGGGGACTGTGGCTAAACAACGTCACTGCATAAGCAGAGTAGGTTGCTCCAGAAGCCAAGCAATCCACTGATCATAAGTTTCTGGCCAAGTAATGTCAAGGCTTAAGCCAAGTAAATTGCTCCAGAGGCCTATCAAACTTGATAGATCAAGGCCAGTTGCGCACAAAAATAATGCACATTTTGCCAGGAAGTGCCGAAATCATCCTTGCTTTGATTGACTGCATCCATATTAGAAAATAATCTGAAAAATTAAAATCACCCTTATCGACTTCTCAAAACAACCTGTTGGAAAATATACAGCGGCAATCATGAATTCCAAAGAACAAATTCCATTGATAAAATCATAACATGATACAACTGAAATTACAATAGCAGAAATTGATCGAATATGGAAAAACAGAGATACAAACAGTAATCGGAAGCCGAGTCGTGTGTAACCACACTCTCCTTAACAAAGATTCGCCGCCTACCGTGGGTGTTGTAGAATGCACCGGCGTCTTCGTCCCAGGATAAAATGGCTTGGACCACGGCCGACAGAACACCTCTATCGACTGTCTTGGCGAACTGAAACAAACACCTGCCTCTCTCTCACAAAGACGATTTCTGGAATATGTTGTGTTGCTCAAATTTCTGGTGATCAAAACACACAACAGAGCTGTGTTTAAATAGTTGTAGAATGAGCTGAAGGCTTGATGACGAAATTAAAGGAGGAGCCTCCCCATTCAATACGAAATTGAATCAGCCAAATGAATTCTGCAATTGATTTCAGAATATGTAACCCCAGCCTTGAATCCGAAAATGAATTGGAATAATGCTGCCATTATCTCCTCTTTCATGAGGGGAGTTATGTAGATATTATGAATCTGTGGGGTGCTCTCGGTTGCCTCGGGAGACCCTCCGAGTGCCCTGGGTTTCATTCACAAAATCCCAACACAACCGCCACAAAAAAATACAATACCAACAATCTTCAATGAGAAAAACGCGACATGCTACAAAATAACACTAGTATCTTGTTAAGGAAAACCCTAAATCAAATTTTCATGATGCAATCATTGATTTTGCTTAGTTGGACGGTCTGCTTTCCTGGTTCATTGGCTTTTTCTTTATTGTATGGACATCAATAGTGTATTTTTTTTCTCGCTACATAATAACCTCAAGAGAGATAAAAGGGCGTCATCTAACCTCTCCGATTGAGATGGTCAATGACGCACCGCTTAATTAAGAACATGTGTCATGTAGCCTTTTCCTATGATTATATCAAAACATGAGATTCCTATGATTTTTAATTGTCACATCATGTAATTAATTATTACCTCTAATTCTTAGATTGGTTACTCATTTTCTATTTCATCAACTGTAAACTTTTTTTTTTTAGATGTTTTCCAAATAGGTTTGCTACTATAGGGAATTAGGGGACCTATAGTGAGGGAACTCACTATAATAATTGTATTTTTTATATTCAGGCAAATACCCTTATTAATTAAAGTTTCATGATTCATGTTTTTAGTGCATTTTCTTGATAAATCTTAATAAGATGGATCGTTAATGTAGATTGCTTGCCTAGCTCACAAGTCACAACAAACAACCTCAAGGATCTTTAATTCAAGAAATCTTCTTGCGAATTTAGGTCCTTGGCACAAATTCACAAAAAAGATACGCACTCAAATAAGGTGTCCCACACGAGAAAGAATTAAATTATATGTCTTAAAGCGTTGCCTTAGCGATAATGACATGAGACTTTAGGGTTTGCTTTCTTATAAGATTTGAGGTTCAAAACCTTTAAGGTGCTATCAACTCCATTAATTAGACTTCGCATAAGTGGACAGTGAGATTGGACATCGAGGATTACGTGTAAGCTCTCCCGGAAATCTAAGTTTTTATTGTGCCACAAGTAGTAAAACTTCAATTATATGAGTTGTGTTTGGTTAGATAGTTTAGTTTAGTTTTGATGATGTCAGCAGGTGTAATGAGTGGAGAGAGATAGAGAGAGAAATGAGGGAAATGATGATGTCATCAAAACTAAAACTAAACAGGAAAACGAACAAAGCCCATGATGTTCAACGATATGCTATGCTGAAAACCGAATACTCTGCTACCAATTGGTACGAACTTAACTCATGAGGTATTCGCCTAGTTTTTTTTTTTTTTTTTTTTATTACTAAATGATTTTTTTTTTTTTTTTTTTTTTGATAAGCTTTATTACTAAATGATTGATGGACATAATTAACTATAGCAGGCTGCAAAACTTGATTGAGAGTCAAATCTGTCAATCAAATCGTATGAACATCAATGACAGTGAATAGTGAGGATTAATGTAATTGACTAAAGGTAGACGAACTGCTTGATTAAGTTTAAACAATTCATATACTTGAATTGATCAACACGGAATAATCAGCAGACGCGATAGATTGTAGTGATGAAATTGGCATTGATCGATCATTGTATATCGATACAATTCAATTCACTAAAGTGGACCGATTGATTGGATTACGTAGATAACCAATAGTAATTGAAACATTTGAGTCAATCAACATGACATAATAAATTTGAATATTAATTATCATTGAAGGTGGTTGAAAGTAATTAGTGAGGTGTGTAATAGATTGGCCAATACAAGGGTAATCACAAAATTATTGATTCACAAAATCAGTCTGTCCAATGAAATCTATCAATTTGATGAATGCGCAATAGATGACACAAAATAGATCTAAATGGCATGCATTATTTTTGTGTTCATTATGGTAGATACATCATTAGCTATCCAACTAGCTAACCTAGTCGCACGGTTGACGTAAGGATTTTGATTAGTGAGGGCGAACAAGAACATAAAGTTTCATCTCAAAGAATATACTTGGTATATTAGTATATATTTTATTTTGTAATTGAATACATTATATATATATGTGTGTGTGTGTATATATATATATATATATAAGGGCCGGTTCCCCTCACATTTATAAAAACACAAATTTTGACACTCCATCTCAGCCATTAAGACCAATGGTTGAGATTAGAAGTTGGGTTATTACACCCAATCCCATATCTCTCACCCTCACACTATCTCCCTCTCTCTCAAACCAACGTCGACTATTCTTTTCTCCTTCCCCTGCTGCCGACCTAAAAATCCACCACCATTGCCGGACGAAACAACTCCGGCCGACCACATCTCCGGCGAGTACATGCCTCAACTCCGACATGTGCGCTCACTCTCTCTCTCCAAGTCTCTTTGCCTCTCTTTTACGGATGGACAAACAGGAGCAGCCACTCATCTAACCCATCTCCCATCGACATTGTGGATGACAAGAACTTTTTTTTGAAGCATGCAGCTAAAGTTTACACGAGAAACATCTTCAACAAGTTCAAGAAAGAAATGGGTAAAGTCTTTGGTTACAAAGTTGAAGAAGGGGGAAATGCCAATGGATTTCAATCATTTGAAGTGAAATCAAAAGAGTATGAAATTCAAAAGTTCGTCGTCAAATTGGATTTGCAAACCTACGAGGGTATGTGTGAATGTCAAAATTTTGAGTTTGTTGGGATATTGTGCACACACATTTTGAAAGTGTTTGTCCGACTAGACATTGATGAAATACCGGATCATTTTATTCTTCCACGATGGAGGCAAAAAGCCAACAAATTTAGGACAGTTGATGGCGAAGAGTTGGTGCATGATGATGGCAAAGAAGAATCCGAGGCGTTAAGACTTAGTCATATGTGTCAAGAATCCACCAAATTGGCTTGTTTGGCTGCCCCGTCATATGAGGCATACACAATTTACATTGAAGCTATGAATGATCTATCTAAGAAGCTCCCAAATGTTTTTTCTCATGTGCCTCCAATCAACATTTGTCATGAAAAAGATGATTTACATTCTGCCGGGCCCTCTCAGATATTGCTTTCGGATCCGAACATCTCACAGACCAAGGGTAGGAAAAAAGACGTGAAGGGAAATGATGGTAGTATGCACTCCGGAAGATTGAAAAGTGGTATTGAATTGGCATTGAACAAGAAGAAAAGAAAGTGTAACTTCTGCAAAAAATTAGGACATGATAAGAGAATTTGTCCTTCAAATTCAATGAGTAAAACTTACAAAGGTACGTGAATTATCATTTTACTAAGGACATAAATATCCATAGTATTTCCTAATTGTCAATTTTATTCCACAGGCTTGCAAGCGGAGTCAGAATCTTCTAATAGTGACCAAGAGGAGACTTAATGAGAATAGGGTAGAACATAATAGTGACATGTGTATATGGCATGAGGTTGGTTCAGTTGGCCATTTTTTTCTAGTACCTATATGTTATTTAGTTTTGAGCACATACTAATACGATTTTCATAATTTGTGCAGGTGCATATGCTTTTTGTTTACTTAATATGGAGGAGCTGTCCATCATATTAATTTCCAGAGTAGTTTAGGGCTTCAATGACTGGCATTCACTTCTTTTTTTTTTGCTTGTGGGTCTTTAATTAATATGTTATTACAAAAGTATTATGAGCTTTTTGTGGAAAAATACAAACTGAGAAACCCTAGAGAGAGAAACTGAAATGCACAATGTGCTTTGATATTCAATTGTTCTTGCTTGATTATAACGAGAAAGAGAAGATCTCCTTTTATAGCAACTACAAAGATAAACCGACCTAAGCAACAGAGATAACAGAATTACAAAGTTGTTAGAACTAAGCACCACTTAACTAACAACAATAGAAACTACTAACGGAATGTTAACAGAATAGTAACAGAGTTAGTGGCCTTTTCTCACACCCTTGCAAACTGATGGGAGTGGGCACCACCATCAGTTTGGAGCGAAGTGAAAGAAACCTATCAACAAAAAAAAAATCCACTATGCCTTTTTAGTGCCTCTCCATTTCTTGTGGTTATAATTTCACTGAATCAAGTCAACCATATGTTCCACCCAAAGTCCTCTCTCTCTAAAAACCTCTTCATCTTCTTTCTTCGTTTCAAACCATAGCATTAGTGCTTGACCGTTCGGGTGATTAATAATTAACTAATATTTCGTCCCAAGCGTAGGACTATCGACCGGTGCAGCACAATAAATCCGGAAGTACCGGAGTCGAACCACAGAGACGGTCTACGGTGTTGACCCAAACAATGCTAGATTCTATGTTCGCAAATGGCTCTCAGGTAGCCACCCCTTGTTCAGATGACTGATTTAATTAACTAAATTAAACTGATTAAATTATTGGACTCTTAATTAAAACAAAAGAGCACAGCCGTGGGCACTACAGTGTCCGCAACTAGCCTAATCCACATTCACTCGGGCCACAATTATTTAATTAATAGGTTTAACAATTTGAAAAGAATTCCCAACAAATGCGCACCACTTATCACCAACCACTGCGCGCATTTGGGAATTGGCAATGCCCGGGTTCGTTTGTTAGAAAAGATTTCGTATTGAAAAACTGCGCATTAATTTGAATGATTCGGCACCGAGGTGGAACGCGAATTAGCCTAGCCACGGGACACCTTCGTCCCGCGGCCGCACTCAATACGACTACTCACACATATTGAAATATATTGCAGAAGATGAATAGAAACTAAAACTAATCATGCTTTGAATAGATAAAATATAAAACCAATGGAAAACGATACCGTAATTGCAAAGGCAAAATTAATCCTGATATTCGATCAGCAAAACAACCTTGAAACTGGAATTCTGGAAATTAACTTGAAAGCGTAACACTGAACGAAGAACTTCAGCTCTGGAGCCGAAAACTTGAGAACTTAAAACCTAGGTAAAATTCGTGGAACCCTAGAATGGGTTAAAACTTTCCTATTTATATTAACTAAGTAATCCTTAGAAAATCAAAACGAAAATCGGAATAACTCCTCGCGGCCGATCGAAACGACAGCGTTCACTGCGCTTGTAAACCGCTCGGTAGCGCTACATGAAAATGTAGGTAGCGCTACCGCTCTCCTTAGGGCCGGCGTTGACCATTGACTGCCGGTAGCGCTACACCCAATTCCCAGTAGCGCTACCGCTTTGCTTCGGGCGTGCTTTGACCGTGACCCCTGTTTGACCGTTGACTATTCATACTATTACGCCGGTAGCGCTACACCACTTTTGGTGTAGCGCTCAAGAACTCTCTGTTCATTTTTGGGACCTTTTTGTGCCCACTTTGAGCGCTCCAAGGAATTGAGGTAGCGCTCCCGACGGGTTTCGACCATTTCCATGCACAATCCACTCGCCTCCAACTCCTGATCGACGTGCATGAACTTCCAATATCACGAAATCGCACCCAAGGCCTCGAATTACCTGCAAATTACTTCCAATACCAAAAATACCACGTGCACATATTAATTGGAAAATAAAGCTCGAAATGCACGTCTCGCATGTTAAAACCCCCTACTTAGGCGCTTGTAAGCAAGCTTACCACGCGCCTATCACATCCCCCAACTTGAGCGTTGCTAGTCCCTAGTAACGAACGAAATAAAAATAAGGGAACCACAAGACTCACAAGGGACACAAACGGGGATACGAAGGTTATGCAACCTGTATAAAATCAAGTGAACAATTCAAATATAGTCCCTTAGTTACCCACAACTCGGTCACATGCATGCTCCAACAAAAATTCAAATAATTCCACTCCTCAACAAGGGCTAAGATAAAATGCTACCACGTGACACAATATCACTCGTACTCACCGAAACACTCTACATCCCATGTGAGGCACCTGGCGAACAACATGGATTGAACAAAATCACCACATGCCAGTCAAATCAACGCCAAGATATACAATGGAAGCTCACAAATCAGGATACCACACATTCATAATCTAAATACAACACACGCATGCAAGAGAGTCAAACGACGTGTATCGGGTCAACTAAGGACTTTGTTAGGCTTATAATGACCGTGGTTAACAAGAAAAGGGGAAAAACATGCAAAGGGTGACAGCCTACAAAAACTCATGGTCAGTCTACCCAGACTGGCCGTCACCAACACAGATAATGCCACAGAGTCCGGGATAACGGTTATAAATTAAGACTCAAAAACCACCGACTCACAAATACTCCCCAAAAATGAATGATAACACCACCACCTTAGCTAGCTCTGCGTGCTACTCCTTCGTGCTCAAATCCTCGAAATCATAGCTCAAGTAATCCAACTCAGGTTGCCTCTTAGGGTTCCATAACTTTGGTAAGTTTAGGTTTGGAAGGTTTAGAGGTTAAGGTTTGAATGGAGAAGAAGGAAGCGGGAAAATGAGAATGATGGGGTGGAGAGAGAGAGAGTGGGGAAAAATCGGATGGTCCCCTCAACTTGACCGCGTTTTCTTCTTTTTTTTTTTTTTTTTTTTTTTTTTTCCTTGATATTTTTTCTTTTTTCGCGGCTACTATGATTTACTCTCTCTTTTCTTTTATTATGGGAAAACCGTTTATGGATGGTTTAGAATGGTTAGGAATTGGGTTTATTGATACAAGATTAGTTAGGGCTAGGTTTAAGGCGGGGTTTTTGACTGGACAAAGGTTTTTTTTTTTTTTTTTTTTTTTTAAACCAAAGACATGGCACCCAAAAGCGACATTTGTATTCTTCCAAAACGATGATTCTCCTTTATTCCAATGATTCGAGACCTCTAAAATGCGCACAGAGCTGTACCACCACATTAATTCCACCCAATCACCGGTTTCCTAGGTTTGACACAGGAACTGACATGGACTGGTTTAAAGATGGGGCAATGGGACACATTTAGTGGTTTAATCATGCAAAAATGGCCTTGTTTCATCCCCTAAGCACGTCACCAACTCTCACACATGCATGCAAAATATTTAAACTATGATATGTGATACAAACGCCTACTATTTTGTGCAAGTGCGGAAAGTGAAGAACAATGAAACATGGGATGCTTTAAGGATATACTGTGCACACCGTGAGAACACCTACTCAACCTTGCTTATGGTGCGGAAAATACTCAAACATGGAAGCCAGATATATGCATGTGAACAAGTTAAACAGGCAAACAGTGAGACAAGAATCTAGCATGCTCACCTAACTCATACAAACAAGCATAACAATCGTATCCCCACATTCAAAAATTAAACCCCTAACCGACTAACAACGCTCAAAACACAAATAACGTGTACAAAGTACACCCCTTCCCCCAACTTGAAAATTGCTCTGTCCTCAGAGCATGAAGACAGACATAGAAATAGAAGAATAAGGGAAAGAGATGGACCGTCGGATGGCAGCCAACCATCATGACCCCGGCCGATGTATGGGGAATTTGCCATCACTGTTGCGTTTCGTCATCAGAACTGCTTCCAGGATCCGCTCCTTCGGACCTAAAGAGGTCCACAGCCAGTCACACAGAGCCGCGCCGAAGCTTTATTGGACTGACAACCGCCACATTTCGTGGCACCCCTGCTCGAGGCTCCTGAATGCCTCACTCACTCCGACGGAGAGGCCCAAACTACCAAGGCTGGTGTGGTAGCATGCTCGTCCTGCAAAAGACTGAAGAACCAACTACCAACTAGGCAACAAATGACGTCAGTACTGCCCGCTCGTGAAAGCCGGGGCACAACAAATAAAGAAAGCAACTAAAGAACACCACCAGACCTTCACGCAGTCTCACGTGTCATACTTTTCTCCCCATCCCCCAACTTAAATGGAAGAGTGGGTGGCTATACAAGACCATCAAAATTTTATTTTATTTTTTTTAATTTTTTTTTTGAAAGGAAAGCAAGAAAAGGAAAAGCTAAAGATTAAAATTGCCCTTACTAACCGGAGCTGGGCACACGATCCTTATTTTAATAGCGGAGTGCGAAGCTATAAACACCCAAGTCAATGATGGGTACCCCTAATCGCTAGGAGTCGGGTCCACACTTAGTTAAAAGCATGGTACGCGTGAGCTACCCGTACAAACATGGCTGAAAAAGCCTACTCAGCCTGTATCTAAAAGCTTCACATCCTCAGCCCGAACCACCTCTTTCATATGGGGATTCAAGTGCCGCTGAGGCTGCCTAGAAGGTTTCACACTATCCTCAGCCTCCACACTCTCCTCAACATTTAACATCCCTAACAGACTTCCTACCTCCTCATCATCTTCACCCAAAGTACTAACACTATAGACATCCACCTCCATTTTCTCCTTGCCAACAGATAACTGGACCTTGCCAGTTTTGCAATTCATAACAGCATTGGAGGTGGCTAAAAAAGGACGACCTAAAATGATGGGAGTCTTTTCTAGAACCTCGGGATTTGAGCAGGTGTCTAGGACAATAAAATCTGCAGGGAATTGGAACTCCCCTACCTTAATCATCACATCCTCCACCACACCCTTTGGTACTCTCACACTCCGATCCGCCAACTGCAGCGTGACAGGAGAAGCTCTCAGATTGCCTAGGCCCAGTCTTAAGTATGCGGAATAAGGGAGTAAATTAACACTCGCCCCCAAGTCCAATAATGCTTTATCGAATGTCTGGCCTGCGATAGCTATAGGGATGGTGGGACACCCTGGATCCTTGCACTTGGCAGGAATCTCAGTTTGAAAAATGGAGCTCACTACCTTGGTCAAAACCACGTTGTTCTGACTCTTGCGCTTTGTTGTGCAGAGGTCCTTAAGATGTTAGAACTTTTTAAGAGGGTGCAGTTCCCTATTACTCTGATGGAGGCGATTGAGTCTTTTCCCCAGTGTGAAGGTTCTGAAGGACCTCTGCACAACAAAGCGCAAGAGTCAGAACAACGTGGTTTTAACCGAGGTAGTGAGCTCCATTTTTCAAACTGAGATTCCTGCCAAGTGCAAGGATCCAGGGTGTCCCACCATCCCTATAGCTATCGCAGGCCAGACATTCGATAAAGCATTATTGGACTTGGGGGCGAGTGTTAATTTACTCCCTTATTCCGCATACTTAAGACTGGGCCTAGGCAATCTGAGAGCTTCTCCTGTCACGCTGCAGTTGGCGGATCGGAGTGTGAGAGTACCAAAGGGTGTGGTGGAGGATGTGATGATTAAGGTAGGGGAGTTCCAATTCCCTGCAGATTTTATTGTCCTAGACACCTGCTCAAATCCCGAGGTTCTAGAAAAGACTCCCATCATTTTAGGTCGTCCTTTTTTAGCCACCTCCAATGCTGTTATGAATTGCAAAACTGGCAAGGTCCAGTTATCTGTTGGCAAGGAGAAAATGGAGGTGGATGTCTATAGTGTTAGTACTTTGGGTGAGGATGATGAGGAGGTAGGAAGTCCGTTAGGGATGTTAAATGTTGAGGAGAGTGTGGAGGTGAGAGGATAGTGTGAAACCTTTCTAGGCAGCCTCGCGGCACTTGAATCCCATATGAAAGAGGTGGTTCTGGCCGAGGCTGTGAAGCTTTTAGATGCAGCCGAGTAGGCTTTTTCAGCCATGTTTGTACGGGTAGCTCACGCGTACCATGCTTTTAACTAAGTGTGGACCCGATTTAGCGATTAGGGTACCCATCATTGACTTGGGTGTTTATAGCTTCGCACGCCGCTATTAAAATAAGGATCGTGTGCCCAGCCCCTAAGCTAGTAAGGGCAATTTTAATCTTTAGCTTTTCCTTTTCTTGCTTTCCTTTCAAAAAAAAAAAAAAAATAAAATAAAATAAAATTTTGATGGTCTTGTATAGCCACCCACTCTTCCATTTAAGTTGGGGGATGGGGAGAAAAGTATGACACGTGAGACCGCGTGAAGGTCCGGTGGTGTTCTTTAGTTGCTTTCTTTATTTGTTGTGGCCCGTTTCACGAGGGCAAGATCGACGCCATTTGTTGCCTAGTTGGTAGTTGGTTCTTCAATTTTTGGTGTGACGAGCATGCTACCACACCAGCCTTTGGTAGTTGGGCTCTCCGTCGGAGTGAGTGAGGCATTCAGAGCTCGAAAGGTGGGTGCCACGAAATGTGGCGGTTGTCACCCAATAAAGCTTCGGCGTGGCTCGTGTGTGACCGGGCCGTGGACCTCTTTTTAGGTCCGAAGGAGCGATCTCGAAGCGCTTCGATGACGAAACGCAATGCTGATGGCAAATTCCCATACATCGGCCGGGTCATGATGGTTGGTCGCCATCCGACGGTCCATCTCTTTCCTTATTCTTCTATTTCTATGTTCTGGTTTCATGCTCGAGGACAGAGCAATTTTCAAGTTGTAGCGGGGTGTACTTTGTACACGTTATTTGTGTTTTTGAGCGTTGTTAGGGGGTTTAATTTTTGAATGTGGGGATACGATTGTTATGCTTGTTTGTATGAGTTAGGTGAGCATGCTAGATTCTTGTCTCACCGTTTGCCTCGTTTAACTTGTTCACATGCATATATCCGCTTCCATGTTTGAGTATTTTCCGCACCATAAGCAAGGTTGAGTAGGTGTTCTCACGGTGTGCACAAAGATATCCTTAAAGCATCCCATGTTTCATTGTTCTTCACTTTCCGCACTTGCACAAAATAGTAGGCGTTTGTGTCACATATCATAGTTTAAATATTTTGCATGCATGTGTGAGAGTTGGTGACGTTAGGATGAAACAAGGTCATTTTTGCATGATTAAACCACTAAATGTGTCCCATTGCCCCATCTTTAAACTACCCATGTCTCCTCGTGTCAAACCTAGGAAACCTGTGATTAGGTGGAATTAATGTGGTGGTACAAATGTGCGCATTTTAGAGGTCTCGAATCATTGGAATAAAGGAGAATCATCGTTTGGAAGAATACAAATGTCGCTTTTGGGTGCCATGTCTTTGGTTTAAAAAAAAAAAAAAAACCTTTGTCCAATCAAAACCCCGCCTTAAACCTAGCCCTAACTAATCTTGTATCAATAAACCCAATTCCTAACCATTCTAAACCATCCATAAACGTTTTTCCCATAATAAAAGAAAAAGAGAGTAAATCATAGTAGCCGCGCAAAAGAAAAAAAAAATATCAAGGAAAAAAAAAAAAAAAAAAAAGGAAAAAAAAAAGAAGAAAACGCGGGTCAAGTTGAGGGGACCATCCGATTTTTCCCCACTCTCTCTCTCTCCACCGCATCATTCTCATTTTCCCGCTTCCTTCTTCTCCATTCAAACCTTAACCTCTAAACCTTCCAAACCTAAACTTACCAAAGTTATGGAACCCTAAGAGGCAACCTGAGTTGGATTACTTGAGCTATGATTTCGAGGATGTGAGCACGAAGGAGTAGCACGCAGAGCTAGCTAAGGTGGTGGTGTTATCATTCATTTTGGGGAGTATTTGTGAGTCGGTGGTTTTGAGTCTTAATTTATAAACCGTTATCCCGGACGTGGCATTATCTCGTGTTGGTGATCCCCGGGTCCGGTAGACGACCATGAGTTTTTATAGGCCGTCACCTTTGCATGTTTTTTCCTTTTCTTGTTAACCACGGTCATTATAAGCCTATCAAAGCCCTTAGTTAACCCGATGCACGTCGTTTGACTCTCTTGCATGCATGTGTTATATTTAGATTATGAATGTGTGGTATCTTGATTCGTGAGCTTTCATTGCATATCTTGGCGTTGATTTGACTGGCATGTGGTGATTGTCCAATCCACGTTATTCGCCAGGCGCCTCACATGGGATGTAGAGTGTTTCAGTAAGTATGAGTGATATTGTGGCACGTGGAAGCACTCTATCTTAAACCTTGTCAAGGAATGGAATTGTTCGTATTTTTGTTAGAGCATGCATGTGACCGAGTTGTGGGTAGTAAAGAGATAATATTTAAAGTGCTCATTCGATTTTGTACAGGTTGCATAACCCTCGTATCCCTTATTGAGTCGTTGTTTTCATTATTTTCGTTTCGTTCGTTGCTAGGGACTAGCAACGCTCAAGTTGGGGGATGTGATAGGCGCGTGGGAAGCTTGCTTGCGAGCGCCTAAGTAGGGGGTTTTAACATGCGAGACGTGCATTTCGAGCTTTATTTTCCAATTAATATGTGCACGTGGTATTTTTGGTATTGGAAGTAATTTGCAGGTAATTGGAGGCCTTGGGTGCGATTTCATGATATTGGAAGTTCATGCACGTCGATCAGGAGTTGGAGGCGAGTGGATTGTGCATGGAAATGGTCGAAACCCGTCGGGAGCGCTACCTCAATTCCTTGGAGCGCTCAAAGTGGGCACAAAAAGGTCCCAAAAATGAACAGAGAGTTCTTGAGCGCTACACCAAAAGTGGTGTAGCGCCACCGCGTAATAGTATGAATGAATAGTCAACGGTCAAACAGGGGGTCACGGTCAAAGCACTTTTAGCAAATAAGCGCTAGGAAAGTTTTTAACCGGCATCAATGGTCAACGCCGGCCCTAAGGAGAGCGGTGAGCGCTACCTACATTTTCATGTAGCGCTTGATTTTACAAGCGCAATGAACGCGCAAAAGTTTCGATAAATAGGAGGAGTTATTCCGATTTTCGTTTTGATTTTCGTGAGGATTACTTAGTTAATATAAATAGGAAAGTTTTAACCCATTCTAGGGGTCCATGAATTTTACCTAGGTTTTAAGTTCTCAAGTTTTCGGCTCGAGAGCAAAAGTTCATCGTTCGATGTTACGCTTTCAAGTTAATTTGTAATTCGGTTTCAAGGTTGTTTTGCTTATCGAATATCGTGGATTAATTTTGCCTTTGCAATTACGGTATCGTTTTCCATTGGTTTTATATTTTATCTATTCAAAGCATGATTAGTTTTAGTTTCTATTCATCTTCGCAATATATTTCAATATGTGTGAGTAGTCGTATTGAGTGCGGCCGCGGGACGAAGGTGTCCCGTGGCTAGGCTAATTCGCGTTCCACCTCGGTGCCGAATCATTCAAATTAATGCGCAGTTTTTCAATACGAAATCTTTTCTAACAAACGAACCCGGGCATTGCCAATTCCCAAATGCGCGCAGTGGTTGGTGACAAGTGGTGCGCATTTGTTGGGAATTCTTTTCAAATTGTTAAACCTATTAATTAAATAATAGTGAATGTGGATTAGGCATTTGCGAACATAGAATCTGCTCTTTTTTTTAATTAAGAGTCCAATAACAAGGGGTGGCTACGAGAGCCATTTGCGAACATAGAATCTAGCATTGTTTGGGTCAACACCGTAGACCGTCTCTGTGGTTCGACTCCGGTACTTCCGGATTTATTGTGCTGCACCGGTCGATAGTCCTACGCTTGGGACGAAATATTAGTTAATTATTAATCACCCGAACGGTCAAGCATTTTTGGCGCCGTTGCCAGGGATCGAACCCGGGTCACCCGCGTGACAGGCGGGAATACTTACCACTATACTACAACGACAATGCCTGCCTCAAGCTGGCGTCTACTACCCAATACGACAATGCCTGCCTCAAGCTGTTTGAGGCAACTTTAAAAGATGGCGCACTTAGATGGTTTAGAATGCAAAAGCCTCAGTCCTTCACCACATGGGCGCATGTGCGTGATGCGTTTTACAGAAAATATTTTTCTGAGGCTAAAACTAATAGTTTAAGGCGTCAAATCCAAGGCTTTAGGCAAGAGAGGGGAGAGTCTTTTGTGAAGGCATGGGAGCGTTTCAAAGATTTGCTCCTAAGAATGCCACACCCTGGTTTTGAGAAGATACAGTTGGTCGAATTCTTTCACCTGGGTCTCAACGCTGAGACAATCCAGCACATAGAGTATTCGTGTAAAGGGGACGACTTCTTGTCCAAAACTGCGGATGAGGGTTGGGATTTTCTGGATGACCTAGCAGATAGGCAGAGGGCGTTAGAACCCTCTGATTTTGATCGGTCCGGATCTTCTGGGTCCAATGTTATCCCCGTTACCATACGTGACCAGCGACTCCAGGCCCAGGTTGAAAAGATGGCGCAGAAGCTAGAGGAATTAGAAGTTAGGCAGACTCGTCCAGTGCATGAGGTCAGTATAGAGGAAGTCTGTGTGTGGTGTGAGTGTAAGGGGCACATTGCAACTGCATGCCCCGGATTTTTAGCTGCTAAGGGAGCGAGTCAATCTAATCAGGATGAGGTCAATGCAGTCCGGAGTTGGGATAATTCGTATAACTCGGGATGGAGGGACAACCCCAACTATGGGTGGTCTGACCCCAGACCCGCAGGTGGAGGCCAATCGCAATTCTCTGCGCCACCTCCGCCGCAGCAATTCCCACAGTCCCAAGCAACCAGGCCCCCTCAGGGCCAAGTCATCCCATATAACTACCAGTCACAGCCTGGTAGGGGGGCAGGTCCATCCACTAGTGGTCCTCCCCCAGGTTATTCACAGATGACCGCGCGTGATCATAAGTTAGAGGATAATGTCAATTCCCTGATGCAATCACATATGACATTTCAAACTGAAACAAGGCAGCAAATAGGAGCCCTTACAACCCAGATGTCACAACTCATTGCGGTTGTCGGTCAACTGCAGCAGGAGAGGGGTAGATTTCCAGCTCAGGGTAGCTCAGCGGGTGCCCATTACTTAGGACATCCTACAGGTCCTAATACTCAGAGTCAGAATCAGGAGGAGGCTAAGTCGATCACCATTCTCCGGAGTGGGAAATCGATTGGTAAGACCAATCAGACAAAGCAAAAACAGGTTCCACCCTTGGAGCCAGTGGATGCACCGAGAGCAACTCCTGATATTGTCAATGTCCCTAGGAAGGAGGTAGAGGAGAGTGAGGAGTCACCTAAGGTGGTGGTGCCTGCTGTTGCGGCCCCCACGACTCCAACGCTGCCAGCAATGCCATTAGCTCCATTTCCCCAAAGGTTGGCGGTGAACCCTAAGCAGAGTACGAATCATAAGATGTTAGAACTTTTTAAGAGGGTGCAGTTCCCTATTACTCTGATGGAGGCGATTGAGTCTTTCCCCCAGTGTGCGAAGGTTCTGAAGGACCTCTGCACAACAAAGCGCAAGAGTCAGAACAACGTGGTTTTCACCGAGGTAGTGAGCTCCATTTTTCAAACTGAGATTCCTGCCAAGTGCAAGGATCCAGGGTGTCCCACCATCCCTATAGATATCGCAGGCCAGACATTCGATAAAGCATTGTTGGACTTGGGGTCGAGTGTTAATTTACTCCCTTATTCCGCATACTTAAGACTGGGCCTAGGCAATCTGAGAGCTTCTCCTGTCACGCTGCAGTTGGCGGATCGGAGTGTGAGAGTACCAAAGGGTGTGGTGGAGGATGTGATGATTAAGGTAGGTGAGTTCCAATTCCCTGCCGATTTTATTGTCCTAGACACCTGCTCAAATCCCGAGGTTCTAGAAAAGACTCCCATCATTTTAGGTCGTCCTTTTTTAGCCACCTCCAATGCTGTTATGAATTGCAAAACTGGCAAGGTCCAGTTATCTGTTGGCAAGGAGAAAATGGAGGTGGATGTCTATAGTGTTAGTACTTTGGGTGAGGATGATGAGGAGGTAGGAAGTCTGTTAGGGATGTTAAATGTTGAGGAGAGTGTGGAGGTTGAGTATAGTGTGAAGCCTTCTAGGCAGCCTCAGCGGCACTTGAATCCCCATATGAAAGAGGTGGTTCGGGCTGAGGTTGTGAAGCTTTTAGATGCAGGCTGAGTAGGCTTTTTCAGCCATGTTTTGACGGGTAGCTCACGCGTACCATGCTCTTCATTGAGTGTGGACCCGACCCCTAGCAATAGGGGTACCCATCATTGACTTGGGTATTTATAGCTTCGCACGCCGCTATTAAAATAAGGATCGTGTGCCCAGCTCCGGTTAGTAAGGGAAATTCTTGTATATTCGCGTTTGTTTTTCAGTTTTGCAAAAAAAAAAAAAAAAAAAATTTTTGATGGTCTTGTATAGCCACCCACTCTTTCACTTCAGTTGGGGGATGGGGAGAAAAGTATGACACGTGAGACTGCGTGAATGTCTGGTGGTGTTCGTTATTTGCTTCATTTTATTTGTTGTGGCCCGGCTTTCACATGCGGGCAGTACTGACATCATTTGTTGCCTAGTAGGTAGTTGGTTCTTGCGTCTTTTGCAGGCTTAGATCCTGAAAGCGGTTCTGATGACGACCAGCGACAATGGTGGCAAATTCCCCATAGATCGGCCGGGGTCGTGATGGTTTGCTGCCATCCGTCGGTCCATCTCTTTCCCCTTGTTCTTTTATTTTTATGTTTTGTCTTCATGCTATGGGGACAGAGCAATTTTCAAGTTGGGGGAAGGGGTGTACTTTGTACACGTTTGGTTTGTTTTGAGCGTTGCTAGTAGTTTAGGGGTTATCTTTTTAAATTTTTGGTTAATTTTTGAGTCTGGGGATACGATTGTTATGCTTGTTTGTATGAGTTAGGTGAGCATGCTAGATTCTTGTCTCATTGTTTGCCTGTTTAACTTGTTCACATGCATATATCTGGCATCCCTGTTTGAGTATTTTCCGCACCATAAGCAAGTTTGAGTAGGTTGATAGGCGCGGGGTAAGCTTGCTTACAAGCGCCTAAATAGGGGGGTTTAGCATGTTAGACGTGCGTTTTGAGCTTTATTTTCCAATTAATATGTGCACGTGGGATTTTTGGGGTTGGAAGTGATTTACAGGTAGTTGATGGGCGAAAAGGTGATTTTGATGCATTGGAAGGGCATGCACGTCGATCAGGAGTTGGAGGCGAGCGGATTTTGCATGGAAGGGCTTAAAACCCGTCGGGAGCGCAACCCCAATTCCTAGGAGCGCTCAAAGTAGGCACAAAAGGGTCCAAAAAATGAACAGAGAGTTTAGGAGCGCTACACCATAAAGGGTGTAGCGCTACCGGAGGGCTAAGTCAATGGTCAACCAAGAAGTCGATGGTCAACGCACGAACGTGGCGAAGCGGTAGCACTACTGGGAAACTGCTGTAGCGCTACCGAGGTGTTATGAAGGGTCACTGAACGGCATCGTTTCGGCTTTGCGCGGTGGATTATTCTGAATTTCGTTTGATTTTCGTTAGGATTATTAGGTTTTAATATAAATACTTAAGTTTTTACCCAGCTAGGGTTGGACAGTTCTTTCCTAGATTCTAAGCTTTCAAGTTTTCGGCTGGAGAATTGAGATCTTCATTAGATGTCTTGCTTTTGAATCCAATTTCCAGATTTCCAGTGTTTCAACTGCTTACGGTTTGATAATTAAGTTCGAGTTCTATTTCCTTTGCAATTGAGGTACTGTTTTCTATTGCTTTTCATATTTTATTTCAAAGCATGTTTAGATCTAAGATTAGTTTGATCTCTGCAATCTTGACAAGCATGTGTGAGTAGTCGTACTGAGTGCGGCCGCGGGACGGAGGTGTCCCGTGGCTAGGCTGATGTATATTCCACCTCGGTGCCAAATCACTTTAATTGATGCGCAGTTTCTAAATACGGAATTTTTCTAGCAAACAAAACCCGGGCATCGCCCATTCTAAATTGCGCAGGAATTGGTGACAAGTGGTGTGCACTTGTTAGGAACTATTTCCATATTTTTAAACCTATTAATTAAATCATTGTGGCCCGAGTGAATGTGAATCAGACTAGTTGCGGGCACTGTAGTGCCCACGGTTGTGCTCTCCTGTTTAATTCAGAGTTCAGTAGTTAAATTAGTTCAATTTAGATAATTAAGTAAACCAATTGAGCAAGGGGTGGCTACCTGAGAGCCAGTTACAAACATAGAGCTGACATAGTTTGAGTGAAACACCGAAGACCGTCTCTGTGGTTCGACTCCGGTACTTCCGGATTTATTGTGCTACACCGGTCGATAGTCCTACGCTTGGGACGAAATTCTAAGTTAATTATTAATCACCCGAACGGTTAAGCATTTTTGGCGCCGTTGCCGGGGACGGTAACGTGTGTTCAAACGGTGTTAGTTTAGTGTTTGTTAATTTTTAGTTGAGTCATCATAGGTAGAGATAAGCAAGTTGTACGTAAGCCTGATCCTCTTTATTACCGTGATCGTACTAATCGCTTGGTTAGGATAGAGAACAGGTCGAGTCAGTCAGAGTCTTCAAATTCCTTTTCAGAGTCAGTAGAGAGTCGGTCGGAGTCCATTCCCATTAGTGGACTCTACATAGATTTACCTGTCGAGTCAGTTAATTTTAATAATCCGCTTTATCAGTCAGAGTCAGAGTCAGAGTCAGTATCCGAACCAGAATCTTTTGAAATGGGAGACCAGCAGGTAGTTCAACAACCGTCGTTGAGGCAGCACTTGAATCCCGAGAGGACCACTCCTCCTGGGCCGATTGTGTTCCCTCGCGAAACGCAGGAGGCACGCAATGCCTTCACTGTAAAACCTGGTGTCTTGAATAGCCTCCCTAACTTCTATGGGAGAGAGTCTGATGATCCGTACGAACATGTGCGGACATTTGAGGGGTTAGTGCGCAACCTGGCGTCTACTACCCAATATGATAATGCTTGCCTCAAGCTGTTTGAGGCAACTGTAAAAGATGGCGCACTTAGATGGTTCAGAATGCAAAAGTCTCAGTCCTTCACCACATGGGCGCATGTGCGTGACGCGTTTTACAGAATATATTTTTCTAAGGCTAAAACTAATAGCTTAAGGCGTCAAATCCAAGGCTTTAGGCAAGAGAGGGGAGAGTCGTTCGTGAAGGCATGGGAGCGTTTCAAAGATTTGCTCCTAAGAATGCCACACCCTGGTTTTGAGAAGATACAGTTGGTCGAATTCTTTCACCTGGGTCTTAACGCTGAGACAATCCAGCACATAGAGTATTCGTGTAAAGGGGACGACTTCTTGTCCAAAACTGCGGATGAGGGTTGGGATTTTCTGGATGACCTAGCAGATAGGCAGAGGGCGTTAGAACCCTCTGATTTTGATCGGTCCGGACCTTCTGGGTCCAATGTTGTCCCTGTTACCATACGTGACCAGCGACTCCAGGCCCAGGTTGAAAAGATGGCGCAGAAGCTAGAGGAATTAGAAGTTAGGCAGACTCGTCCAGTGCATGAGGTCAGTATAGAGGAAGTCTGCAATGTGCCCCTTACACTCACACCACACACAGACTTCCTCTATCGACCTCATGCTTTGGGCGGACGTCCGCCTAACTTCTAATTCCTCTAGCTTCGCACCATCTTTTCAACTCCGGGCCTCGGAGTCGCGGTCACGTATGGTAACGGGATAACATTGGACCCGTAAGATCCGGGACCGATCAAAATCGGAGGGTTCTAACGCCCTCGCCTATCTCGCTAGGTCGCCCGTAAAATCCCAACCTCATCCCATTTTGGACAAGAAGTCGTCCCCTTTACACGAATACTCTATGTGCCGGATTGTCTCGGCGTTGAGACCTGTGAAAGAATTCGACCAATCTGTATCTTCTCAAAACCAGGTGTGGCATTCTTAGGAGCAAATCTTTGAAACGCTCCCATGCCTTCACAAAAGACTCCCTCTCTTGCCTAAAGCCTTGGATTTGACGCCTTAAACTATTAGTTTTAGCCTCGGTAAAAATATTTTCTCAGTAAAAAACGCGTCACGCACATGCGCCCATGTGGTGAAGGACTGAGGCTTTTGCATTCTGAACCATCTAAGTGCGCCATCTTTTAAAGTTGCCTCAAACAGCTTGAGGCAGGCATTGTCGTATTGGGTAGTAGACGCCAGGTTGCGCACTAACCCCTCAAACGTCCGCACATGTTCGTACGGATCATCAGACTCTCTCCCATAGAAGTTAGGGAGGCTATTCAGGACACCAGGTTTTACAGTGAAGGCATTGCGTGCCTCCTGTGTTTCGCGAGGGAACACAATCGGCCCAGGAGGAGTGGTCCTCTCGGGATTCAAGTGCTGCCTCAACGACGGTTGTTGAACTACCTGCTGGTCTCCCATTTCAAAAGATTCTGGTTCGGAGACTGACTCTGACTCTGACTGATAAAGCGGATTATTAAAATTAACTGACTCGACAGGTAAATCTATGTAGAGTCCACTAATGGGAATGGACTCCGACCGACTCTCTACTGACTCTGAAAAGGAATTTGAAGACTCTGACTGACTCGACCTGTTCTCTATCCTAACCAAGCGATTAGTACGATCACGGTAAAAGAGAGGATCAGGCTTACGTACGACTTGTTTATCTCTACCTATGATGACTCACTAAGGATTTAACAAACACTAAACTAACACCGTTTGAACACACGTCACCGTCCCCGGCAACGGCGCCAAAAATGCTTTGAATAGATAAAATATAAAACCAATGGAAAACGATACCGTAATTGCAAAGGCAAAATTAATCCTGATATTCGATCAGCAAAACAACCTTGAAACTGGAATTCTGGAAATTAACTTGAAAGCGTAACACTGAACGAAGAACTTTTGCTCTGGAGCCGAAAACTTGAGAACTTAAAACCTAGGTAAAATTCGTGGAACCCTAGAATGGGTTAAAACTTTCCTATTTATATTAACTAAGTAATCCTCTGAAAATCAAAACGAAAATCGGAATAACTCCTCGCGGCCGATCGAAACGACAGCGTTCACTGCACTTGTAAACCGCTCGGTAGCGCTACATGAAAATGTAGGTAGCGCTACCGCTCTCCTTAGGGCCGGCGTTGACCATTGACTGCCGGTAGCGCTACACCCAATTCCCAGTAGCGCTACCGCTTTGCTTCGGGCGTGCTTTGACCGTGACCCCCTGTTTGACCGTTGACTATTCATACTATTACGCCGGTAGCGCTACACCACTTTTGGTGTAGCGCTCAAGAACTCTCTGTTCATTTTTGGGACCTTTTTGTGCCCACTTTGAGCGCTCCAAGGAATTGAGGTAGCGGTCCCGACGGGTTTCGACCATTTCCATGCACAATCCACTCGCCTCCAACTCCTGATCGACGTGCATGAACTTCCAATATCACGAAATCGCACCCAAGGCCTCGAATTACCTGCAAATTACTTCCAATACCAAAAATACCACGTGCACATATTAATTGGAAAATAAAGCTCGAAATGCACGTCTCGCATGTTAAAACCCCCTACTTAGAGCTCGAAATGCACGTCTCGCATGTTAAAACCCCCTACTTAGGCGCTTGTAAGCAAGCTTACCACGCGCCTACCAATTAGCGCCTGGGGGGGGGGGCTTCCCCTCCTCCCCTCGGGCACTCTTTTCTCCCTTCCCTCCCTCCTCTTCTTAGCCGTATATCCCTTTCTCAGATTGTTCCACTTTCTTCCTCCATCGGTTTTTGGGGTCCCGACCATGGCTGCTCTGTTGGGTGTAGCCATCTCGGCCTAACGGCGGGTCAGATCTGCTGTCTATCACACTGGTTTTCCTTGTTGGAGGTCTCCAGTTTGTGGCCTAACGGCTAGTGATGGTTCAGCGTCCGTTGGGGGGTTTTCGTGGTCTCCGTTGGCGGCGACATGTATCCATGGTGTTTTTGTGGCAACGGTGGTTTTTTCTGGGTCTTGGCTTTTGCGGCTGTGAGGGCTGGTGGTTGGGCTTGCTCGCCATCAGCATCTGTTTGGCTTTGGCAGCGTGATTGCGGCGACAGACGGGCTGTTCATCGGGATTGGCTTGTGGAGCTCCTGACTTCAATGTCTTGAAGAGATGCAGACGGTTTGTTCAACGGGGCAGCAACAAGGGCTCGTTCCCTGGGTTTCGATGGCAGCAATGGCGGCGGCTACCTTTCTTTAGGGCTTTGTTTGTTGGGTGTTGTTAGGGTTCTAATTGTCTGGGCTTGGCCCATTTATCTAGGCATTTTGGCCTTCTGGTGTTGTACAAGCTGATTGTATATTCTGGGTTTTTTAGACCCATAAGGGTGTTGGGCTTCGGCCTTTTAGGTGGGCTTTGTCCCAATGTGTGTCCTCGATTGGTTCATTGCCAATCGTTGGTTTGGGTCTCGGATTGGGCTGATGATTACTCCCTGAGTATGATGCTATTTCCTTGCTCCTATTGGTCTTGTAACAATTTCAAAATTAATGAAATTTTTTTCCTTTCAAAAAAAAAATAATTTCACTGAATCAGACCCATCATCGGCCCAAAAAATGCCCAATTTCCTCTTTAGCTGTTGAGAATCTATCCCCATCTAAATAAAACTAGTTCATACAAACACAAAACACATATGAAGATCTTTAAATTTTACTGTTTGACTGTAAAATCTTGATTGCCACACTACAACTTAGGAGAAAATAACATAGTACCCATCACCGTCACAGAAATCGTTACCAATTAATTTACCATGTACAAAACAGGATGGAAAAAAGTTCAATGGACAGCTCTACAAACTAGAGAATGAGGATGAGAGTCCATTGTAATTGATCATGTCTCTATGTTTATGATGGAATACAAAGTGAGGAACGATAAAAAAGAAATAACTTAAGAACACAAATGATTTACATGGTTCGGGTTAAAGCCTTTCTTTAACCAACAATAACAACTAACAAAGCTAAAAATGAAAGAGAAGAAGAGAATGAGAGTCCATTGTATCCCATATCTCTTCTTGCAAAAACCCAAGAACCAAGCACCCCTTTAACATTGGAAACTCTATTAGTATGAATCTGGCCTAACATGCCGACAATAAATAACAGATAGGGCCTATTTAGTCGGGTCATGCCCGTAGCAACACAATTATAATCATAATATGGGTTTGCATTCATGAAACATTTATGGCCTCTGCCATAAGGTTAGTGCAATGAATCACAATGCAACAAAGAGTATACGTTTTTTCTATAAACGTAATAAAATTTTATTGAAAAGACATCAAGAGGATGCCACCCATATACAACAATAGTATTTGCTGACAATAATACAAATATAGTTTATTTCCAATCAAATTACTATTAAGCTTCTGCTCCAGTTACATGGATTATGACACCTTAACTATAATGCTTATTATCATGAAACTGCAGAACCATTACTTCTATTCTTAGTCACAACTTTATACTATATCTCCATGAGGTAGTTCAGGCTAAAAACAAACTCTAGCCCTCCCATATTTCAGCCATTTAAACTAGATTTGCGGAGGCTCGATGTTTAGAGGGGCACGTGGAATTCGAGGTTTCAATTTGTTCGGGCTTGGATTTATTGAATCTGGGAAACATCATGACCACTTTGTCGAATGAGTAATTGAAAGTCTTCAGGAGATTTAAATAGAGTGGCAAGTAGGACACCGCAAAGATGAAGACAGGGAGGAATGAAGCAGTGTATAGGGCAATTTTTGTCCACTCCCCTCGGTTGCGTATCATGAGGATTACAGTCGCAGCAAATGCAACCATCATCATTGTCACTGATACTATCAGAAACGTAATACCTAGCATTAGCATTTGTGGAAGAGGCTGCTTGAAATCTTCTAAGCGAAACGGGGATGTAAGAATTCGAAGGAATATTATCACTGAAGTCAGAGCAAACGTAAGGGAAAGGACATCGGTCATGGTGAAAACGACAAAGAAAGGTCGGTTGAGGAGGATTGGGAAACCGCTTTGGTTGGAACCTCCTGGTATTGTGTAGGCTGCAGCAAAGGCCACGGTGGCAATGAGCACCGCCACAAGAGAACAGTTCTGCGCTGTTTGTTTGAGCCATTCATTAGCCGTTCCGCGCAGAGTTTCATTCGTATCCTCAAACAGCTTTTGAGCAGTCTTATTGTCGTCGTTGACTGTGTGCAGTAAACTGCTAGGGCACATTTTCCTAACACGCTGCAAATTAATCCAACAAAAACCAAGTTTAACAACTAGTTTTCATAGAGCATGAATTTTAAAGGCTAGCATGCACTCACCTCAAAAAGGAGCAAGTTCTCTTGCAATTCAAAAGCAGGGCCTCGCACTTGGGGAACAATACGATCTTCTGTCTTTTCTCCAACCATATGTAGAATGGAGTTATATTTGTTGTCGACCTTTCGCCCCAGTCGCTTCAAAACCCCCATTTGCTCCACACGATCAAGAACCTTGATCTGGCGGTACTTTATCGCTACATGCAGAATAGTTCTGCCCTGTTGATCAACGTATTCAACTGCCCAGGGGTACACGTTGAGTATTTCTTCAACCATCTCCACATAGCCATACTTGGTCGCCAAAATCAATGGCTTATCCGGAATTTCCGTCTTATTCTCTTCCTTTTCAGAGGGAGATGGATCAAATGTGTGGTACGTTGGCTCATTCTGGTTTTCCAAGGCTTTAGTTTCTTTCCATGATCTATCTTCCTTTATTAAGAACTTGGTAAGCTTTAGGGCCGATTCGTATCTTTTCCTCTCCTTTTGTATTTCTTCCCAATAAGGCACTCTCAAACACCCAGCTGCATCTTAACACAAGTCTAAATGAGCAACGTAGGATCTAATTAGGCCTCTCAATAGAACGAATTTGAGATGGATCTGTTATCCAGTACTTTCGAGAACCCAACAAAATTGGAACTGGTTTGGTCTTACGATGGAGAAATCAAATTCAAATTGCACTCGGATGCGTATCTACATGGACCTAATCCGAGGAAACTGTTAATGATAACATGTAAAAGAGTAATGCTACTGTGCGCACCTGCCCTTTTGGCATATGGTGCGAATTTCATATGGAGAGTCACAAAGTTTCATATATGTCCACAAAATCTCATATTTAGTAAAGTAAACACTCATATCGTTCATCACAACAATAAATATTGGAACATCAAAATGCAATAAAAATGATCACAAAATCTCATATTGATATCAGAAAATTTTGGAATATAAAAATAAAAAAAATGGCAACCGGTTGTCACCGGACCCACCACTTGACAATTTTTCTTTTTTTTAAAATAAAAAAAACCATATGAGAATGTGTGTAAACCATATGAGAATATGTGTTTTTGAAAGAAAATATTGTGACTTTCAAAATGAGTGTTTGTGAAAGAAAATATGAAACTTTTGTGGTCCACTACAGTCCAAAAATCGTAAATAAATTTTATGGATTTCCATATGAGAATGTGTGGCTGAGTATGTGAGATTTTGTGGACTGATATACGAAATTTAGGAATATGACTAAATATGGATTTCCATATGAGAATGTGTGGTTAGGTATATGAGACATGTCACTATCAATACATATGAATAAATAGACACCTCACAACAATATTTTTGGACTGTAGTGATCCACAAAACACTCATATAGAATTGCTCAAAAATGGAAGTAGGGGCAACTAATTGCATAAACATTGTGTACTTTTCTGGAATTAGAAAAACATGGTAAGGAGGAAAACATTTACAAATACATGGAAAGACAATTAGCATTTGACACAAATACCCTTCACTATATGATTTCCCCCAAAACACCCAAACCTTCTGAAACCCCAAATTACGTTAGAAAGAAATGAAAAGTTTCAAACCCAGAAATCTGCGCTCATCTCTCCCTCTCGACATCTCTCTCTCTCTCTCTCTCTCTCTCTCTCTCTCTCTCTCTCTCTCTCTCTCGCGAAAAGCAGAAGCTACCGGAGTAGAAGAAGAAGAAAAAGACGATTTCTGACCAAAAAAGGTGAAGAGTGGAAGGATGGCTCAGAAGTCGCTGACCCAAAAGGACGATGATTCAGATGTCTTCGTTAATTCCCATGGAAAACATATACAGTAGTATTAGTATTTATTATCCCTATTTTGGAGACTTTGGAAGTTTTTACAGGTGGAGTGCTCAAATGGGTTCTTTCTAGACTTGTGAGAGCATTCTTAGGACAACATAATCCTTTGATTTTCGTTTTTTTTTGGGTCATATTCATTCTTGACCGGAACTGGGAGAACCGGTTCAGATTCAAATCGATCGACTGACGATGGATCCCTCAAAATTTGGAATTGTTGCATACAACTATGAAACTTATCACGCACACAAGGTGTTTGGTTAAATGTCTTAAAGAAGATGCATTTTCTTTTCATTCTCAGGGACCAACTCGAGTGCAATTAAATTTTTGAAGAGTGCAACCACATTCCATGAATAGTGCAACATAGACGTAGGAACGGTGCAATGAGAAAAATATATTTCCAGAAAGTGTGACTTAACACACTGCAATCCCGTTTGGACCAACTCGGGTGCAATTAATTTTTTGAAGAGTGCAACCACATTCCATGAATGGTGCAACACAGATGTAGGAACGGTGCAAGAAGAAGAATATATTTTCAAAAAGTGTGACATGGCAACACACTACAACCCCGTTTGCACCAACTCGGGTGCAATTAATTTTTTGAAGAGTGCAACCACATTTCATGAATGGGTGCAACACAGACGTAGGAACGGTACAATGAGAAGAATATATTTCCAGAAAGTGTGACCTAACAAAACACTACAACCCTGTTTGGACCAACTCGGGTGCAATTAATTTTTTGAAGAGTGCAACCACATTCCATGAATGGTGCAACACAGATGTAGGAACGGTGCAACACAGGCATAGGAGGAGGGAGAGTGAGGGGGTTGGTTTAGGGGTTTTTTTTTAGACAAGGGTATTTCGGTCCACACAAAAATTGGTACCATGTATGTGCAATTAAAATTTTCCTTTTCATGTTGGGAGCAATTTCCGAAAAAGTGCACCATGTCAGTGCAAATAGTTGCCCCTATGACGCAGCGGAATTCACGAGAAACTAGTTGCGTACTAGTTCAAACGATAATAGGTCTCGAATCCACGAGTGTTCTTGAATCCACAAGAGAAAGAGAATAACTCTGATTTATAATTGATTAAAAGTTCCATATGCCCATAGGCTACATCCTTATTTATACTAGTAAGAGTCCTAGCCAAAAGGAAATTACTTAGAGTGGTGACCAAGCAAAGCATTACTTGGAAACCTAGACTATTTGCTAAAAAGGAAATAAAATAAAATCTAATCAAAACTAAATTAAAAACGTGCAAAACAAGCAGCACAAATAAAATCTCCTAATACTAATCGTAAATAAAAATTATTACTAAAATAATGTTTCCATAAATAATAGGGGTGTATATCTTGTCCTGCATCATTTACTTCCATTTTTGAGCAATTTCCCCTATATTCTTCCACAAATACTCATTTTTAAAACCAAAAAGTTTCATATCAAATGACTTTTTATATGAGTGTTCTTCGACGCATATATGAGAACATTTCGTAATGAATCAATGTGGGCTCAAATATGTATTTGTGTGACACCTTATATGAGACATGTCACATCAATATATATACACACAATATGTATCACATTTTCACTACAGTCCAAAACTATCATATGAGATTTTGTGGCACGTTTTATGAGGTTGACTTTTGCAAATATGACATTTTGTGGCTCTTTCGAATTTCTGTGGTACTTTTTATGAGCATTCGTGGCTTCACATATGAGATTTTTGAAACCCAAAACCGTATATGAGAGATCACGCGACGTTTTATGATTTTTTTTGGCTCTCCATCTGAGATAAAAGATGACCGGTATAAGGGGTCACTTTTTGCATATGTGGCGCAATCTCGGCCGTCGATCTGGTCAAAGTTGCATGTAGTACGCCCTTTCATATTTTTATCCACAAAATCTCATATTTAACCCAGAAAAACTCATATTTGTGTCACAAAATCTCATTTTTATGCTCAAAAGAGGGGTGCGCATAGTAGCATGCCTCCATGCAAAAATGTATGGGCTTTTAGAATGTTCGGCACCGATGGGATCCCTATCTAGTTGTTATGTATATAACTATGCGTAACAAATGTAAGAATGTTCCTAGATGTATGCCATTTTGGCCTAGAGAGCTTTGAATATGGGTAAAGACAAGGAAACAAATTTAATTTGACAACCCCAAATTACTAACCACACTCTAAAAAGGGAGTGCAAAAATCAATCCTTATATGGACTTGATTTTGGCACTCGCCTTTGAGTGCAATTAGTAATTTGGAGAGTGCCAAAATCAATGTCCTAAACACAATACAAACGACAATATATATGCGTATAAATAATTGAATGTCGCTTGAAGTAGGGTTGTTGATATCCCAACTATAAATATGTGTCCCATTACCTTTTTTCTGAGTCATATCTTCAGTTGACTTAGCTGCAAAACAACCAATTCCTATGTGAGAAAAAAAAAGGTAGAAATGAAATGTGTTGATGAACATAGTTGAACAAGCAAGGTTGCAAATGCATGTGTACTAAAATGTCCCATTATACCTTCATTGTCAGAAGACACTTCGTCAGTTAAGACACCTGAAAAGCAACCAATATGTTTGTAATCTCTCATATATGCTAGAAAAGATAAGTATACATAAGTAAACCAAAACATGAAAAAGACTAGTGCAACATATAAGGGAAATTTAAGCGTGCAATTGGAAGTAATTTTTTTTGGTTCATGAAATGGAAGTGTAGTTATTATGCTATCCAACACCTCAGTCAGCAAATATCGTCCCGTTGACAGGCAGCAAATATCGTCCCGTTGACACACCACACCATTGTCTATAAGGGACCATCGCCATACCACACCTATATCTAGACTGAAACTAAAATTTTATAACAGTGTTAGGAGTATGTTTAACACTAATGAGTTATAAGGACCCGGATCAATTTGGGACCATACGTTATGGGAAGAGTGATGGATGCATTTTTTGGTTTATAGCAAAAAATCTACATGTAATAGTACAGTAAAAAGCAATATAAAATTACTACAGTGCATAACACTAAATATATGAAATCGCACTAAGCTATGAGGCATTGAAGTTGCAATGACCAACTCAACTGCATATGATAATCGATGGGGGGATTGTAAGCAATCCATGTAAATGGTTTGAGTATAAAAGACTTTATTTTTTAAGGGATATTTGTAAGGTTGTTGGCAAATTTTTTTTTTTTTCCCTCTAAGGGACATTTCTATTGATTCACGTAATTATCAGTTCCTCTCGTCTTCTAGTTTGCACTTAAAGCACTCAAAGAGGAGAAGACAAGCAGTTTGAAACTGTCTCCATAATTGATGGTATTATTGTTACCTCTGTCACTTAGGATACATAATTTAAATTCTATATATTTAACTAAGGGAAGCCCTTCCAATAAGGGTCCCTCATTTTAAAAAACCGTGCGGACCTGCCCCTTTTTTGTGTTTCCGGACCAAATTTTGACGATCCGAACCGCTCAATGTTTTTAAAATGCATTTTCCAAGGTCCACGCGGAAAATCTTCAAAAAAAAATACCCGGAAGGGCTTGATCCACACAGTTTTTTGTTAAAAACGCTATATATAACGGTTTTAACAAAAACTGTGTGGATCAAGCCCTTCCGGGTATTTTTTTTTGAAGATTTTCCGCGTGGACCTTGGAAAATGCATTTTAAAAACATTGAGCGGTTCGGATCGTCAAAATTTGGTCCGGAAACACAAAAAAGGGGCAGGTCCGCACGGTTTTTTAAAATGAGGGACCCTTATTGGAAGTTGTTTGTTTAACTAAGTCTAGAAATTAAAAGTATAAGTGGGTGCCGTGTGGCAAGTGCAGTGAGCTTTACACAGAAAGACCCCCTGCAATACTATATAGTATAGATGTACATGTATATAATTATGCGTAAGAAATATAAGAATGTGCGCAAAAAGTACTCCTATCTATCTATTGGTAAAGATATCGTGCTCTGGCTTTTCTCTCTATAACAATCAGCTCTATATCTCCAAAAATAAGTGTGTACGTAAAAAAAAATCTGTGTGAACCTATTCGCCAGACAATTTTCTACAATAACAACTAATGTATTTATGTGCCGGTTTAATTTTGCTTAGCCTAAATAATAGAATTTGCCAGACAATTTTCTACAATAACAATTTTCTTACTTATTTTTGTATTATTTGGTCTCATTATTCAAACTAATATAAAAAAAAATTTGTGTATATATGGATAATTAATAGAGCTAGTAGAGTTAATGTAATTGTTGAACACCCTGTTCAAAATTCCTGGAGTCGCCATTGCCATCATACCTTTTTTGTCAAAAGACATTTCTTCAGTTAAGTCACCTGAAAAACAACCAATATGTTTGTAATCTCCGGTACATATTGGAAAAGATGTGTATATATAAGTTATCCAAACTAGAACATCAAAAAAGACTAGTTAAATAGTGTAAAATGAATTGGAGAATTATCGTACGAGAGCGCTTGAGGCACTTGAGACTTTTAAGGTATCTCCCACTGCCTCTCCCTTCAAAAGCCAATGAATTGCATGCGAGAAGCTGAAGAGCAGTCATCTTATTATTGTCTTTTTCATTGACTAGGCGTTTATACTTTTCCGCAATCAAAAGGGCCAGATCTGTTCACATTTCACAGTAAAAAAAGCTTATCCAACTAATTTTTAATTTTATAACAACGGATAAGAACATTTCTACTTACCAAAACTTCCGTTGATAACAGCCGCGTGAAGTACAGTTGTTTTGTTCTTATCGTTGTAATAGACCTCACGAAACGTTGTCTGCTGCATTCGCTGTCTGATTTGTTCGTCAAGAAACTTGAACATCTTCATCCTGCCAAATTGTACTGACCGGTGTAGAGGTGTTACTCCTGCCTCGTTGCGCATATTTAACAACTCGGGTGCCTTGTCGAGCATTTCCACGGCAGCGTGGACTAACTTGTTCGAAGTGGAAGCTTCATGGAGGATGGTGTTCCCGACTTTGTTTATAAGGGTCAATTTGTGATGTTGATCATCAGGAACCATTTTGAGCAATTCCTGAACCAAGTCAGCATGTTTACAGTATGTGGCTACGTGGAGGACCGTGTCTTTGTGTATGGTTAGAAAATGAAATGGACCATCTGGAAAAACATTATGGCAAAGTTCAAGCACGGTCTCTTTTGTTTCATGCTTCTTTGTTTCAGGCTTTAGTAGTGCTCCGTATGCTATCCTAGTGGCAAGATCTACATTATCTGCTTCAGTTTCAGCTGTGGAAGCCATGGGATCAAGAAAGGGGAGGGGAGTGTTTCAAGCCGCACATGTTTTACATCAATGCAAGTGTGGCTATATATACACGTGTGTGTGCGCATATATAATGGTCCCCGCGAGTAAAAAAAAGGACCGGGAAGGGTTTCAGATCAAGCCTTCCCAGTATTTTTTTTTTTTTTATGATTTCTCACGGGGACCCTTAATTAAAAAGAATTAAAATTTGATGGAACCACTAGATACTAACACAACAAATAACACAACACTGAAGCAACTTAACGTTAACTTCTAGAAACATGCCTTTGGTGGGCACTAGGACAAGAATTATGGACCATTCTCCAAGCACCAAGATAAGAATTAAGTACCATTCTTCCAGCATAATTATTTCACAATTGGGAGAATTCCATGTTGTGTTAAGATTACCACCGTGACTCAAAAGATTAACATCCCTACAAAACTTTAAATGACAGAAAATAGGCAAAGTACCAAGACATAGCAGGGGAACAATTGAAAACTAGTTAGTGAAAGAAACTCAAAACATATATATTATGAGACACGGGCCAAAAACTATATGTATCAGCTCTGCAGTATACACCAAGCCTATGCCAAATTTTGGCTTTAGCAACATTAAATAATCGCCGGTAATAGCCCCGAAACCGCTGGTAAAAGTATTTACGGTGGTGATAACGTCAGAATTCATGCCGGTGTCAAAGCAACTGTCGGGAAAGTAAAAACGGCGGTAAATGGCAGCCGGGACTATTCGTTATATACTATTCCATGTTTAGGGGGGGGAGAGATTCAAATCCGCAATCCTCTAAACAATACCGAAGCACTTAACCACTACTCAACTATAATAAGTTATGTGTTTATTAAGAAGAAATAATAATAATAATAATAATAATAATAATAATAATAATATTTACTCACGGTTACACATTACCGTCATTAATAGTCACCTTTACCAACAGTTTTTCATTGCCCGTAAAGACTAATTTTGTAGGAGTAGCTTTCATCCATAACATAAACTTGATAAGTACAGCTACTACAAGTATTGGACTGAGGTACAATATAGTTTAGTACTTAAAAAGTTAAAACAAAGGATATTACAGCCCCATCGATTGACAAGGAATACATAGGTGAGTTTCTGCTATCAACTAAATGTTATTTTCGGTATTTTGCATTTATTTTTTCTTTATTGAAGACAATTCATTTTTTCTGATTAAATGGACTAAATGACATTTTTAGTGGAAGCGAGTTTTTTTTTGCCATTAGGATAGACAGGAAAATTTTAGTGGAAACTGGGTCTAAATATATTTTCATTCATCTGATAATGAGGTGCTAGCTACTTCCCACAAATATCCAATGCGTTTTGAAAAAGTATTGTAGTATATATCATATTTTTCTAGCATATACTCGCAATTGCTATCTTTCCAAAAATTGCTTCAATTCCAAGCTTTGCTTCGAAATTACCAGCTCAAGAAGATTAGCATCTCAAACTGTGCAATAAATGACCCCAAACAATAGTGGAGAACTAGAGTCGAATATGATATTCCTTAAGCAAGAGTAACGTTCTTTATCAACAACGTTAGTGTTGGTGGGTAAAATAGAGAGAAACTCACACACAACCAAACACAACTAAATTCACAATTTTATTTGATTAATACAAATACACATAATGCACACTATTCTCATCTCTCTCACACATATTCAGTCTCACACATATATGCATACAAATAATCTGGTGGGGAAGACCCCCAAAGGGGCTCCCCAACGTCTCACTCTCCTCTGCCAAAATAATAGAGCCCTTATGCCAGCTACATACTTCACCGAAAACCCATTGGCTTGGCCCCACTCTCACAATTCAATTGGCTAACAAAGTCATTTCTTTTCTTCGCTGCCCATGCCCCGTTTCATTACTCCCATCTCTCATTTTCCCACTCAAATCACAAACACAAATGGCCCACTTAAAAATCAAGCTTATGTCCCAACAGTTAGCAGCTAGGAGCTATTCCATAAATTTTTGTGCATTGCAAGTGGTGGTTAGCTCATGCGGTAGAGCTCTTAGATGCCCCACACTGCATCCCGAGATCAAGTCTCATTCCCCCTTCCCCCATGTAATAAATTAAGAATGACAAATGACAAAAAAAAAAAAAGTTCAATATCTCCTTTCGAATTATGCTATTATTTTGCTATTTGTCATCCCGAGATCAAGTCTCATTCCCCCTTCCCCCATGTAAGAACTAAGTATAATTACAAAAAAAAAAGAAAAAGAAAGAGGCAAGAACTAAGTACAAATTATTCCAGCATAAGCAACTGCTATCGTTAATGTAGAATTTATTTCATGCTTTCTTTTGCAATTACCACCTTAACTCAGAGGAATAGCATCCTGAACAGATTCAAAGCCAAAACACAGAATAAAAAGTGATTCCTACACTAATTTCTTTCAATAATTTGGGACATTGCAACAGGAATGAAAATTGATCTTTATCTGAAACTTAAAAGAAACAGTTTTCTACTATTGGGGAAAAGGGTTCTAGACTCATCTGTATATGGATGGCTTTAAATTATTGGTTCACCGTAAAATCTTGATTTTTCCATTATAAACTATGAGAAAACAACATAAATTCCATCCATGGTTATGAAATTAATAGCTTCAGATGTATTTTCTTTTGAGGTATTTGCTTTCAACATTTTGTGCCGTCGTCATTGTCACAACACTCCATTGTCCTGGGCTAGATTCCAAGTTGTTCTATTTCTTTCATAGAAACCTTCATGCTGCTAAAGTACTGGGTCGTCCTTGCAAAAATTTTGCCTTCTGACGAGCCATGAACGTTGCTGCTAACAGATGGAGTGTTGTGACTATGACTTAGACCAGGCATTTCTCTTGTTACCAGCTTCTAGATGAAATAAAACCTTTAAACCATAAAGATAAGCATTCCACCATTTTTTACTTCGGTTATTACACACCTCAGTTCAGTGTTGTACTGTTATTTTCTAACTTATTAAAAAATGCATATCTTTGGTGGGCATTAGGACGTACAATAATAATTAAGTCCCATTCTTACAGCAGAAGCAACTGCTATCATTTCACAATTGGGAGAATTTCATGCTTTGTGTCAAGATACCCACCAACTCAAAAGATTAGTAGCATCCCAAAAAGTTCATGTGATTGAGAGTAAAAAGTGAATGCCATTCGTAAAGAACTTTAAATGACAGGAAATAAGCAAAATATGAGCAGGCCAGTCCTGTGTTTGTCGAGTTCCCAACCCTATCTTCAATTTGAGGTCCTTCATAATTTTTTTTTCTCTATGAGAAAAGTAAGCAAGACTATTATTGCAACAAAGATCAACATCTCATGTAAATTTCAAACAAAGTTCGGAATTGGGAATACACATACAAGTCTATTACTTGATGCACCAAAATATACATAATCCGATTCACAAAAAACCATAATCCCATATACAAAAGTGCACAACCATGCATTGACCATTTACCAATATATACCTAACCACATAAACAAAAATGTAAATCCCTATCTACTGGATATCCTTGGTTCCTTTACAAAAAGATATTAGTTCCATTGGCTAGACACAAAAAGTAATTATCATTACAAGAACTCTAATGTATTACTTGAACACCGCTCTTTTTGCATTTTTAGAGGCAAATGTATCAATTAAACTTCCATAATCTAGCCTTCCCGCAAAATCATTTTCAATGGACAACATCGCTAATCCATTCAACCTCTCTTGTGACATGGTTGATCGAAGGTAAGACTTGATCATCTTCAACTTTGAAAAACTTCTTTCCCCGGAGGCAACGGTAACCGGAATAGTCAAAAGAACTCTATAAGCAATCCAAGCATTAGGGTAAATATCTTCAATGCCCCTCAATTTATTGAGCACTTCAATTGGTTTGTTTACTTCTTGTGGCAATATATCTTTCAAGACTTTCAACTCTATAAATAGATTCCTTCGATCAATATCAGAAACCCCGGCATGTTTTAAGCATTCCTCAAGTTTGGCACAACCATTCCTCAAACATTCAACATTGGACTTTTTTAAGTCAAACAAAAAACCAAAGTTTTCCTCATATTCTTTGAATTGTTCGAATCTACTCTTGAGTGAAGAGCGAGCTTGATCGACAATATACAAGAAGTAATTAACTCTGAAGGATTCTTCTAGGGATTGAGTCATGTCTTGACCAACAATCTTGTCAAATTGCTTCTTTCTACAAATGATACGCTTTTCAACAAATGTAGGTTCAATTCCCATTTCACTTTCCATTTCTTTAGCTTCAACCATTGACTCCAGAAAACCCTCTTCTCTATACCTATCAAAATAGGTAAGAAGGCCTTGTAATTGCTTCGCAACAACATCTATTTGCATGTTTTCACTTTGAAGGAACTTGCTGACAGAGTTAGCAACAAACAATATATTTTGGTCATCTCTTCATTTTGGTTCACCTCCTCATGGACCTCATCTTCATTTCCATAACTTATATTTTGGTCATTCTCATTTCGATTAACTTCCTCAGTCTCCAAATTCTCGTTTCCTCCTTCTTCACTCACCTCATTTTCAATGCTTTCAACTATAGGTTCAATTTGTTTGTTGCTAGTAACAAACCTATTCATAGCTCCTCTTTGAGATTCAATTAATTGTTCGACTCTTTGCTTCTTTTTTCTTTTTTCACATCCGAAAGGTATCTTCGGCGAGGCATGATAACGATGATTAACCGAGGTCAAAAAATAAGAGTAAACATATTTAGACACTAAACTTTAACACATTTAGACACTAAACTTTAAATTACCCCAAAGCTTTAAACAATTAAACACATTTAGACATTAGACACTAAACTTTAACACAAATAAACAATTAAACTAGTGGTCGGTGGTCCTTGGAGTTGGATCTGGAATACAAAAAACAAATACACAATCCCGATTCCCACAAAGTTTAATATATTAAAATATAAACTATAGACAAAACAAGATAAAAGTCTAGTAGACTACCTTAATACCTTCCTTAAAGTTAACCTTTGGCAGTTTGGTCGGTTCTTTTCTTCCAAGATTCAAACAATCAAACCGGATTCTGCGGCTTTGCCGTTTACACTTCTGCGTGAGTGAGTCGTGAGTGTGAGTTGACTCGGCGACTGCGGTCTCGCCGGTCGCCAGAGGCCCGGGGCCCGGAGCTTCAAACTGGCAGAGAGAGTCGGGAGAGAGAGAGAGAGAGTTTGGTAAAGTTAGCCCGTTAATTAGGGCTTTCTTTTTTTTCTCCTTCGTTTTTCAATTTCACGGGTTTCACAGAATGAGCAGTTTAAGGGTGTGCTTGGAACTTGTGGAAAGGAATGGAAAGTGAGAGAAAATAAAACGAGAGAAAAGTAGAAGGAAAATTTCACTATTCACAATACTTAATTTTTTCATTTTCTCTCTTTTTTTCTCTCCAAACCAAACAATAGGAGGGAAAATTTTTAACTTTCCTTTCTTTTCCCTCACTTTCCTCAAGTTCCAAACACACCCTAAGTCTCTCAAGTTTTCAATTTTGATAATTAAAAAAAAAAAAAAAAAAACCATTCAATTGGTAAAGAGAAAAAAAATAAAATGGGCTTTAGTGATTTTGGTGAGTTTCTAACAATAAAATTGGCTTAAGAGATTTTGGTGGGCCTCGAACAATAAAATGGGCCTCAATTTATTGGACATTTTATACAAACTCATACCTATACTAACCCATATACTTGGGGACCCTAAAATTAGCCCATTTTCGGTGGGCTCCAGTCCTGGGACTGCCTAGCCTGCCCACAAGGCCGGGCCTAAATATGAGGACATAGTAGGACGAACAATTGAAAACTAGTTAGTGAAACAAACACAAAATATATATGTGGGAGCCGTAGTGGCGGACACAGGATTATCAATGGGGGGACCAAACTACGTGTAATTTTTTTTTTTATAACTAGATGTCCGGGTCAACTTGCGCGCACCTCAACTAATTCCAGAGCCCTATAGGTAACGACCTGGAATAACCCCTAGTGGCCCTAAGAGTTTGCTGGCAAAATGATTCGAACCTGAGACCTTAGGTGGAAGCAAACCATTAAATTTCAAGGCAAGACCAAACTATGTGTATTCATAAATTAATAATAAAAACACATTCTTATACATCAATAACAGAGATGTGCATGACAAAAAGTAATAAAAATGAATTCCACATTATACACTCAGTTTGCCCACAACAAATGAATTTGACAAAAAGTAATAAAAATGAATTCGTATACACTTTCAGTTTGCCCACAACAAATGAATTCCATGTTATACATTATCAAATTTGCAATTGTTTTCTTCCTTTTTTTAGTCTGATTCCTTGGGATTTTCCCAGAGAGTGAGGAAGACACAAAGTAGTGGTCTTAGCGGAGTACACGTTTCTTGTGGAAAAATAGACTTGGAGAAGTTTGTGGGGACCAGTCTCTAATCAATGTATAATAAAAACAGAAAATGTACTACTACTAGTAAGAAACTTGGGGGGCTTGTAGAGGCCAAACACCCTCTTTCACCCCCCAGTCCGCCCCTGGTGGGTGGGCTTTGGATTACACTGTTTGAGTGTCAAATCTCAACTTCGACACTACAACCTAAAAAAAATAATAATAAAAAAAAAAAACAAAACAGGTGAAAAGAAGTTCAATGGACAGCTCTACACAAAACCAAAAAAAAAAAAAAAAAAAACATTGAGAAATACACATGAATAATAATCTAGTCCAGCACAGGCACACTCTTGGTAAAAGTACCTAGTTTTCATACGTTACATGTTTACTTTCTTCAGAACCATGATCGTTGCTAACTAATCATGTTACTGCATCACTTTTTTGAACTTGTAATTTTCTCTAGAGTGATGACGGAATAGATAAATGAGAAACAAGCAACAGAGCATAAACAGTTGAAAGGATTCAAGGGGTTTGAATTAAAATCATTCGACGGACACCCTCCTGGTGCTAAAGTTATTGGTTTTTTTGCTTTATCCAAGACCACGATAGTTGCTAACTGCATGTTACTGCGTATTTTCTGGATTTGTAATTTTCTCTACTGTTATGATGGAATATAGGAGTGAGAAACAATAAACAGAGCAATAACAGTAGAAAGGGTTCACAGGGCTCGAATTAAAATCACTGGGTGTGTGAAGCACGACTGGACTCAAAACCATAAACTTTATTGGAGAAGTAGTAATTATATGGTATGTGGGCTTTCACAGTGCTAACCCTAGTTGATATCACTGCATCTACTTCCTAGTTTAAGAACGTAGAACATACTGAAATCCGGTTTGAGCCGCCATAGGCATTTTTGCCGAACCACCTATATAAACATTCTTGTCGAGCTTTCCTTTTGTCTTTGCTTTATTCTTCTTTGCGTTCTTGCGTATGTGGTTCGCTGCCTGCCAAAAACCTATGTTCACAACCGAAGTTCGACTCAGAATGTTGGTTGAATTTGAGAAACACTCGTGCCTTATACAATAAGGTTTGTGCCTTAATGTTTTTCCTGAACAGCGGGATGTTATATTGAAACAAATAGTTTCCGTTGACAGTGAAACAACTGGCTTGTATTACATTTAAAGTAACAAACATACTCTTGCTCCAGTTCCATACATAATGACACCATAATCATACAGCTCAAAGTCATTCCTGCATTTCTTACATACGATCTTTATCCTATATCTTCATTAATGAAAATACAAAAAACAACTCTTATAATCTCATAACTAAGCCATTTGAACTGGATTATCCGAGGCTTCAGATTCAGGAGTGCGACTAGAAATGGAAGTTTCCATTTGATTTGGCCTATACCTATGGGGTAAGAATGATTTGGCCCAAGATAAAATAAAAGCACCATTGCAATGGGGAAAGATCATGGCCACTTTCTTAAGAGAGTAATTGAAAGTTTTCATAAGGGACCAATAAATAGGGAAGTACGAGAGCGCGAAGATGGCAACCGGGAGGAATGAAGCAGTGTACAAGGCAATTTTTGTCCACTGCCCCCTGTTATGTATCATAAGGATTACAGTCGCTGCAAAAGCAAACATCATCATGGATACCGATAAGATGAGAAAAGTTACACCTAGCATTAGGATTTGTGGAAGAGACTGCTTGAAATCTTTTAAGCGAAAGGGGATGTGAGGATTCGAAGGAATATAATCACTGACATCAAAGCAAATGTAAGGGAAAGGACATCAGTCATGGTAAAAACAACAAAGAAAGGTTGGTTGAGGAGAAGTGGGAGACCAGTATTTTGATTGGGACCACCTGGTATTGTGTAGGCCGCAGCAAAGGCCACAGTGGCAATGAGAATGGCGACAATGGAACTGTTTTCCGCTGTACGCTTGAGCCAATCTTTGGCTTCTTTGCGAAGTTCTTCATTTTCCTCATCAAATAGCTGTTGAGCAGTCTTATTGTCTTTGTTGATTGTGTTTAGTAGATGGTCAGGGCATATTTTCTTCACATGCTGCAAATCAAAAAACACAATATTCCAGCTTACGGAAACTATTTTCAGATGGAAAGCAAGCTAGATAGAAGCTATTATTTTCAAGTGCTGATACTTATAGTCTTCTAAAATGAGGTGTCAAGTGGCTAGCACTCACCTCAAAAAAGAGCAAGTTGTCTTGCAATTGGAAAGCAGGACTTTGCACCACAGGAACCACAGGATCTTGTGTCTTTTCTCCAACCATATGTAGAATGGTGTTGTTATATCGGTCGACCTTTCTCACCAGCCTCCTCATCGGAACCCCCATTTGCTCCACAATTTCCAATATTTTCATCTCGCGGTACTTTATTGCTCTATGAACAATAGTACGCCCATCACGATCAATATGATCAACTGCCCAGGGGTACTGTAAGAGTATTTCTTTAACAATCTCCACACATCCAAACTTAGTTGCCAAAAACAATGGTGTTCTAGCAATTTTGCAGTACTTGGTACTGGTTTCTGGTTGTTATCTAGTTCAGGGGAGGAGGAGATCCCTTCTCCATATGGGTGATACTTAGTCTGATCCTGATCTTCCATGGCTTCAGTAGCCATCCATGATGTATCTTTCTTTATTAAGAACTTGGCAAGCCTCAGGGCCGATTCGTATCTTTTCTTCTGCTTCCGTTTTTCTTGCCACAAAGGCACTTCCCAATAGCCTGCAACTTCTCCACGAGTGCATGTAAGAAATAATAGTTCTGTTTAATATACAAGTATTGAAAATAATAGTAACAGTAGAACTATATCAGTGAAAATATATGGCCGCTTAACCTTCTGTGCAAGGTAAGCATTCAGTTGAGACACCTGAAAAAATAACCTATCTTTATGTAATGGATGTTGAACAGGATTGGTCACAAAAGTCTCATGTGCACATCTGTGTATATATACTAAACTAGTAAAATGTCGCGTTATACCTTCTCTGCCAGTTGAACCATGTTCGGTTGAGAAACCTGAAAAGCAACCAATTTTCAAATCTTTAAGCCGTAATACATGCTAGAAAATGACTCTATATAACATGTGTAGCCAGATTCAATCAGTTTGAATTACAAGGTCAAAGAAAGGGGAAGTACATACTAGAGTAGATGAGACGCTTAGCACATCCCCCACCCTTACTTTCGAAGGCCGATGACTTGCATGAAAGAAGTTGAAGAGCAGTCATCTCATCTTTGTCTTTTTCATTGACTAGGTGTTCATACCTCATTTGCAATCAAAAGGGCTAGATCTGTTCATATTCTCAATAAGGAAAGTGAATTAAGGCTAACAAATCTGCCAATCAAAGAGGGGGATATTTGATATACACAATATCAGTTGAATAATTACTACTTACCAAATTTCTCTATGACAACGGCTGTGTGAAGTATAGTGGTCTTATTCGTCATCTGATAATAGCCCTCGTGATCTGCTTCTACATCCACCTTAGTTATTTGCTTTCGTTTCTTAATTTCGTCATCGAGAAACTTGAACATCTCAATCTTACCATAGCAAACAGACCGATAAAGTGGCGTTTCGCCATACGCGTTACGCATATATAACAAATCGGGTGCCTTGATCAGCATTTCCTTAGCAGCCTGGACTAAAATATCTAAAGTGGAAGCCTCGTGAAGGATGGTGTTCCCAATCTTGTTTGGGTGGTTCAACTTGTAAAGTTGATCTGGGGACCCTTTCAAGCAATTCAAGAACTAAGTTAACCTGCTTTGAGTATGTGGCTAAGTGGAGGACTGTGTCATCGTGTATGGTTACCACATGCAATGGACCATCTTCAAAGTGCTTGCAAAGTTCAAGCACCTTGTTCTTGTTTTCATTCATTAGTGCATTGTATAGTTCCCTATTTCGCTCATCTATTACAATGCTGGGTGTGGTAGCCATGCGAGGGAGAGAGGACTTCAAGGAGCTCTGGTTTTAGATCACTTCAAGTGTGTGTTTGGTGTGGGTTTAATCAATTTGAGGATTTATAGGGGCGCTTTCAATTGTCAGAATCTGATCTATTCAAAAGCATGGTTGATGCCTAATCCAAAAAAAAAAAGTGTAGTCGATGCTTAATCAAGGTGGTTAAACTTTGGTACTAAATATTAGTACACGAGTAATGTAATAGTTTGTCAGAACTTAACATCAATATAGTTACAAAGTACTCAGTAAAAAGCTATAACTCTATGTTTGGCGGACAAAAAGATGCACACTGAGCTAGAATAATAGTTTTCAGAACTTTAAAGTCAATATATTAGAACTTTGTACCAAAACCCATAAACTCTATGTTTGGCGGACAAAAAGATGCCCACTGAGTTCACATAGTAATTATCTTTCAAACCACTGTAATGACTTAGGAGTATTTAAGATTTGTTTTCCTTAGTGTTTTTAACTATGTTATATTTTTTGAGAAAAATTCTCTTTAAGCCTTATCAACAACGTTACCTTTTCGCGAGGAAAACAAAACCTTTATCAACAACATTAGCAGCTATTCAACAAATTTTAGTGCTTTGTTAAAGTTATTAAAGATCTCCTTTCGAATTTATGCTGTTATTTTCTAGCTTTTTCTTAGAACCGTTGTTAGTGAGCACTAAACAAGAATAATACCATTATTCCAGCGTAAGCAACTGCTATCTTTAATTTAGAACTAGTTTCATGCTTTCTTTTGAAATTACTACCTTAACTCAGGTGAATAACATCCTGAACAGATTCAAAATCAAAACTCAGAATCGAAAGTGATTCCTAAAACACTTTTCTTTCAAGAATTTGGGAATATGAGGACATCAATAAACTAATTGCTAAAGGGGACCCAAACTGATTGTTTAACAAATTTAGCCCATCGTTCACAACTAAAGAATAGTTATAATACAAAATGCCACTAGAAGTCTAGAATCCTGAACAAAAAACATCCAAAACTTAATCCTGAAACCCAAAAAACAACTCACGTGTAAGACGAGACGACGGAGGCATCGTTCACAACTAAAGAATGGCGACGGAGTCGGTGGGCGGTTGGAAGGGGCCAAGGGAATGCGATAAATTCAGCCATTAAAATGGCGGAAATCAAATTTATTACCGCTTATGCAGCCACTTCCACCATTCAACAATTGAAATCGTATTAATCCGTCTGTAGCGGCCGGGCTCATAGTGGTCAGCAAGGGCCCCCTCCACATCACGAAGAGCTAAAAGGGTCACTAACTTAGAATCTGCAAAACTGAATGCAGATCAATCCGCCGCAACAATGCCGAGCGAACGGTGCCCTCGGCGGACGGTGCGAGTGCACTTTTGGCTAGATTTCGGGCGAATATGGATTTGAACGATGTTTGCTGAACAGTTTGGTGCCGAGGGAGGGGCACTCCCAGCTTGGTTAATAGACGACCCTCGGGTTCTCCGACGAGCGATGTGCCGAGCGCCTGAGGGACTGGGCCCCACGCGTGCCGAGTCGATTGACCTCGGTAACGTGAGGGCTCGGATACACCCGGTACGGTGGAGGCGTGTCTGGCACGCTACACGTTCCACGATGGAGCATTAAATGTGGCAGTCACCTACTCTGCCACCGCCGCCTACAGGAGCACGTGGGTGATGGGGGATATCTCGGGTTGATTTGACCACTCGAGCTCACCTGCCAGCACCGACGTCGGTCGGGACATGGCGTCTGCAAAAAGGCGGGGATAAGGGTCATATCACCCAGTGTCATTCCGAGCGAATGACAGGCGCGTGAGGGGCGCCGAGCGCGTGGAACGCACTCCCCCCTCAGCCTATAAATACCCAACCACAACTACCACAATGGGCATTCCTCTCTCCTCATTTACTACTCGCATAACTCCACTTCTCTCTCTAAGATCTCTGGTGCATCTCCTCCCTCCGGTGACTGACTTAATCATCGGAGTGCCTTCCCGGACCACCACCGTCCGGGCTAGGCACTAACGAGGTTGTCTACGTGTGCAGGTGATCGTCTCGGGCGAGGTACAGCGGGTTAGTCTTTCTCATTTTCTGCTGCGTTACTCTCTCCACCACTCCCCATTCCACTCCTAGAGGTCCAAAGAGTTCACTCCGGCGAAGAGACCCCCACACCGTCCCCTCAAAAAAACTGATCGATTCCTCGGATCACAAACTACTCTCCTTGAAAATCATGCGGACGGGCCAAAAATCTGCAGGAATAGATATGATCTCTTCGGCGACTTTCCAACTTGAGAATTGCAAACGCGCGCAGGAATCTGCATGAAAATCTATACCATTGTAAATGGAAAATAATAGTATCTCATTTGTTTTGGCTTAACATTAAAGATTAAAGAATTGCTTTGAAAACTTATGACATTTAGAACTCTGTGTGATCTTCTGTAATGAATTTGTTGAACTCTGCATCCACCAACTTGCTTCCATGGTTAATTTTGTTTTGTCACAATAGCTATGCCATTTCATGATTTAGGGGCATAACACAAGTGAAAATTGCAACTGAACAGAACACATGTATCTTCCATATAATAGGATATTTTTGTCTTGTATAACGGCATCTCCATGTCAGTTTTATTTCGTAATGAATATTTTTCATTTCTGGGAAAACTTTGGTTCTATGCAGGGATGGAGTTAGAGGGGGTGAGTAGGGGACAGTCGCCCCCTGAAAAGAAAAAGAAAAAGCCTCTAGTATTATACAAAAATAAATTTTTTCCCTATGAATTATATAGGTTCGCCCTGCAAAGTATTTTGGAAATAAATATTCGTCCCTCCATAGTGAAATTCCTCGCTCCGTTCCTGGTACTATGTTGTCAGTCTTGTTCATTTGCAAAACTGGCCTTGTTCTGTTTTTTAGTTCTTATAACGAGTAGTCAATTACCAAATACTTCAATGGCATAGAATACCATAACTTTATTCATTACATAACGAGTCATTAAGTAGATGTGCAACTTCATGGCTGATACTTCACATTTTCAACAATTACATTTTTCCTTGTTAAATACAAAATGATGCCTGCAACTATTAGAATCATGCACTTCCATTAGGAGTCCACTTTAGCCTTTAGGCCCAGTTTTTCAAAAGATTTTAGCACCCAGTTGCTAAAATCACCATATTTCAAATCAAAAAATGAAGTGGTTCCGTGTATCGTTTTTTAATTTTTTTTCGCACCAAATTAAAGAACTCCTCAAGTACTTTAATTTGGTGCGAAAAAAATCGAAAAATGATACATGAAACCACTTCATTTTTTGATTTGAAATATGGTGATTTTAGCAACTGGGTGCTAAAATCTTTTGGAAAACTGGGCCTAACTGCCGTCAACTTCTTTTTCAGCTTCTTGTTCTCTTTCGCTGCTAGGTTTTGGTTGATTTTTTACATGTCTTCACACTTCAGATCTAGACTGCATTCTCACTTTCTAAAGCTAATTCATTCTTTCCCTCCAATTCTTTTTCTTTAGGGGGGCGGGTCAATCCAATAAAAGTACTTGCATTGTTTCCCTTTCTGTCAAAGATAAAGAATCGAAATTGAAAGTGACAAATTTATCAATTATGGTGCTGGGATTAAAAACGAATTTGAGAGAGAATTTCTTACCTCAAAGTTGCAACAACTTAAGAACCTACTTTTTGGGATTGCAAAACTTCTTCCTAGGATAGTTCGTTGAGAACTTCAACTATGTAAAAAATCATGTCGCTCAAATACCGATCACTTTCATCTTGATAAAATGCACTGTGCGAACTGGATCTAACCCATTTGCTTCAAGAAAAATGTGTATTTTTTCAAGATAAATATGATCAGATTAGGTATTGATCGGTATTTAAAATCGACATCATTTTTTACCATTATTAGGGGCCTGAGTGAGGCCCACAAAATCACAAACTCAACTGAACTGGACACAATTGAAAATGGACTGGACCTTAACCCTCTACTTGTTTGGACCACACAGTTGAGTACTTGAGAACGTACTGAAGTTGATAGTACATAAACACAATGTACTTCCCCCTTTGCACATAGCATTAGGAACTACACCCCTTCTAAGCTATAAATATGTGGCCAATTATTCATCATTCTACAACATAATTTTGTCATCTATCAAGACCATCATTTATGAAACTTATTTCTACTTCTTTTATTTTTTACATAGTTCATAATTTTGAGTGTCTGAGTCAAATTACGCGTACCTCCTTCTATTTTTAATGTATCGACATCTTCTTGCAAAATTTACTTAGTCTTTAGCTCCATCTAGTTTATTGCTAACGCGTTTATTTTGGAGTACTAATGGAAAAATGTTACTTTTCGTATATAGAATACTCTTATGTATGTCCTCATTTGTTGATCTATTTTGAGATTTCAACTTATCGTGGAAACAATCCCAAGGGGTTCGCAAAGTGGTCTTGCCAAGGGATTTAGGGGTTTGCCCGCATATAAGGTCTTAGTCGAGGTGCGCACAAGCTGGCTCGGACATTTGGTTATAAAAAAACTTCTCATGCACGGAAACGTAATTACACTTGTTTTTTTTATTTTATCTTTTTCCTAAATTCTTATTTTTCAACGACACAATACTTTCGTATCGTAACATTATAATTAAGTGTCAAAAAAAGACTAACAAAATGAATACTGAGAGAGAGTTTCATATCCCTTCGAGGATTTGATTCGATAGGTCATGGCCGTTTGATCTTGGATAAAGATATGGGTACAGAGGTTTTGGGACAGAAATTGTACCGATCGCTCACGGGGACCCACTTTTGGGTCCTACAAGAGTAATCTAAACCGTTCATTGTTCTTAAAACATTTTTCCGAGGGGCCTCACAAAATTTCAGCTCAATCGGACAGTTGGAAGTGCTCCAACCAAAGTCCCACTGTTCCAACCAAGGTCCCCGTGTGCGATCGGTACAATTTCTGTCCCAAAACCTCTGTACCCGTATCACTGTCCTTTGATCTTATCTTCCAATCATATGGAATCGCCAGGTTGGTTTCCCAACCATACCAATCTTCAAAATATTTTAACTGCGCAAATTCTTAGTATAGAATTAGGCTGCCAAATAACGAATTCTCTCTCTCTCTCCACCAACCATGGTCCATACCATAGTCAAAATCTTTAAACTGTACAGTTTTTTAACACTTGAATTAGGCTGTCTATTAACGAAACTCTCTCTCTCTCTCTCTCTCTCTCTCTCTCTCTCTCCGTGTCGGACTAATTTATTCATCCATTGACTAATTCCTCCTGAGAGATCAATTTTACCGTCCATTAACAAAAGACCCGATATTAAAATTAGGGCAAATCTCCTAGACTAGCTCCACAAAAATTGATATGGTTACACTTGAGCCAAAATTTTAACAATCAGCCGTTATAACATGACTGGTGTTTTAGCCTTGAGATATCGTTACAACCCGATATACTGGTTAGATAAAAAATTGCATGCTTATCAACCGGTTCATGCTACGTGTCGGTCCAATTACGATTCCTGGACCGGTTTTCGGCCGATACTCGATCTTTACGGGTGATTTAGGCACTTAATATTTTTTTTGTCAAAATTGATTTGCAAAAATTCACAGCATTTTACAACTGATTCTCGTTACGCATTGTTGGATACATCAATATTGTTACACGAAGACAGTTACCGTTGCATGTCCCGGAACTGTTTAAGGCCTGGATTCAAACAAATTTCAACCGCAGACTTCGGAATAAGCAAATCCGTAAGCCCCGACTCCAATTCGCAGATCAAAAGAACAAAATACTCGGATTCGGTAACTTAATTTTTTATTTTTATTTTTGCTAGGCATTCGGTAAACCTAATTTCCATGCAGCTTCAAAGACACTCTTCATTTGGAGTTAGATCTTGGAGATGGTGAGTTGGTCACTTGGATTAGGTGAACCCCTCTCATAGAAAAATGTCACATAGTATCATCCTCCCCACATCACATGGATGCCTCAACCACTCCATGAAATACTCCAACCTTATCTGTCTGATCATATATATGCATACGATATTGCATGTAACCATATTTGCACAAATATAGAGTGATTAGTATTAATCATGTGTATTATGGGACATATTCGGTGTTAGCGCACAGTAATTAGTCACCTGACAACCAGAAGCCTCAAGAAAGAAAGTCGCAATTAGTAGTACAATAGAAAATAAAAATAAAAAAAGGGCGTACTCAGTGCGCGAAACTCCAGTATATGCGGGATATGGGGAAGAGTTGAAGACTTGATGTACGCAGTCTTACCTAAGAGCGTAGAATTGGAATGCACAACATAGATTTAGAAAGGAAAACAAATTAATCTCTAGTCCCGGCGTAGATAGAGAGCATAACCAGTCCAGTAGATAGAAATGTGTCACATAGTATCATCTTCCCCACATCACATGGATGCCACAACCACTCCATAAAATACTCGAACCTTTTCTGTCTGATATATATATATATATATATATACATGATAGTGTGTGATCATATTTGCACAATTATAGAGTGATCAGTATTAATCATGTGTATTATGGGACTTACTCTGCTTTAGTGCACAGTAGTTACCTGCCAACCAGAAGTCTCAAGAAAGTCTTTGGAAGTTGTAAAACAAATACTAGCAATTAGTAGTAGAATAGAAAATAAATGGAAAAAAAAAAAAAGAAAGGGCGTACTCAGTACACTAAGCTTCCGCATATGGGAGTATTGAAAAGGATTGATGACTTGATCATGTACGCAGTCTTACCTAGGAGGGTAGAATTGGAATACGCGGCATAGACTTAGAAAGAAAAACAAATCTCTAGTCCCAGCGTAAATGGCCTGCCTTTGACCAGACCGGAGAGGGGATTAATCGGGGTGCGTGTAAGCTAGCCTAAACACTCCTTACCGTCATACCAAAAAAAAGTTAATTTCTAGGAAAACCACCTGTCACTGGCATATCTTAATATGATTAATGCAACTAAAACGATCAAAGACATAAACTAATACTATCCCCGTAGAAAAATCACTCTGCCATTTGCACCTTTCTGTCTATATAAATGGAACCGATTTCCCAACTTGATAAGCTCAAACAACAACAATCTCCCCTGGAATAAGCTTCTGCTTTCCAACCACTGAATTCTATATTGTGACTAAAATGGCAATGCTGAGAACACTAACTGGTTTGGCTGTTGTAGCCGTGATCATCAATGTAGCCATGGCAACAACTTACACTGTTGGCAGTCCCAACGGCGGGTGGGATACCAGCACTAACCTCGCACAATGGGCAGCTGCACAAAATTTTACTGTGGGAGACAGTTTGGGTAAGTAAATAAAATCTTTTCAAGGTTTGTCAGTTCGGTGTTTTCTTTCATTTTCCTTGTTTTTGTCTTCCGTTTTTTGTTTTTCGTGTTTTCAGAAACAAGAACACGAAAATGTTTGACATTGCTCATAGTCATTGGTTTTGTTTCACTTTCAATTGTGAAAATATGTTTTTTGGTGCTTCCTGAGATCTGGGTTGTTTTCAGAAAACCATGCTAAGGTTTTTCTGGGTTCAAGAACATCAGAACAAAAAACAAAAATAGCAGACATCGCTAAAGTGTAATATGACGGGAACAAACCAGATTCTGAAAATAAGATCCAATAACATTGTTACTTGTTCACTTTCTATAGTCTCGAGCTACCAAATTTGCTAAAATAATGTTGTTTAATTGCAGCTTTCAGCTACGCATCAAACCACGACGTGGTCCAGGTGCCCAAGACAGATTACGACTCCTGCACGAGCACTAACTCAATTCAGACTTACAGTGGTGGCAACACCATCATTCCCCTCTCTTCTCCAGGCAAGAGATACTTCATGTGTGGAACATTTGGGCATTGTAGCCAAGGAATGAAAGTTGAAATCGACACGCTAGCCGCCACAACACCACCAGCAACAGCACTAGCTCCTTCACCACCCGTCACCGGTGATCTCTCACCCGTGTCTGCTCCTACAGAGTCTTCCTCATCACCACATAAATTACCTGTGAGCAGTCCTGCTGCATCCCCTTCACTTGCTCCTTCTCTAAGCCACTCCGCCAAGCCATCTTCCTCATCAGCAGCTACACTAGCCAATACACTATTTGGGTCTGCTGTAGGATTCTGCTTCGCCATGGTGATGCTACAGAGTCTTTGAGCTTTTGATGAAAACCTGACAAGGGGAGGAACAATCTCACAATATTTTAGTACTGCTGTTGATTTATTTCTTGGAGTTGATTTTCTTTTCCCCTTTCTTGTTTGTTTCCCAGATTATTGCATGCGTATTTCTTAATTCAAACCAGATTATTTTTCCTGAACAGTGCAATTTTACCTACGTTGATTGATATTTATTATCTATAATTCTATATGTACAACAGTGGAAAACATGTAATGCAGCTGCAGACTTAGTTGTAGCTTGGATGGAATGTCTGATGTATTTGCTAAAAGGGAAAGGAAATAGCATTTCACCTAGTGGATTTCTCCAAGTTCTGAAATAATCAAACAGGACAGATGAAAAAAGAAAAATAGTGTATTCCCTTGCTTATGTTTTTTTTTGCACGGCAAAAAATTTTCATTAATCATCGAAGAGGTTACAATGAATAATAGGAACAAGGAAAACACAACAAATTCAAAGAATTCTATGCCTAATCCGAGACCCAATCCTTGATTGGCAAGGAGCCAACCAAAGGCACCCAATGACCCACACCTATTGGGCAAAGCCCACACACAATGGGCCACAAGCCCAGAAAGTAAAAAATTACAGCCCATAGAAAACCCTAAAGCAACCCAACATTGTCGCCGCCCAGCCACACCTCCACCGCCGGAGCAAAAACCATTAGCCTTCTCCAATCACCATGATCTTGGCTATCCAGTATCCACAGCCATCTCCAACCATCAGCCTTCTTCTTCCGTACACCAAAAGGCCACATAGCCCAAATAGAAATAATTGAACCCAAAGCCACCGTCGCCGTAGAGATCCACCGCTGCCAGCACCAACATGAAGCCTTCGCCACCAACCGCCATTCACCTGCAAAGACGGAGTGTCCCAGCCACAAAAGAAGCCCTTGCTGTTAAGCATTAAACCGGAGGAGCCCAGCAGCCCAACACCGGTGGCCATAAGAAAATGGCATACCCACCAACGCCTCCCACCCTTGACCACCACCAAGAGACCCAAAGCCCGAACCACCCAACTCCAGTAGCTGAACGCCACAAGCCGCTAGGCCGAAACCGAAAGCTTTCAACAAAGATTCGGCGTGACGACAGCCGAACCGACGGGCCGTTAGGCAAAGAAAGGTGCAACAAACATTGCAACCCACGCCAGATCCGAACCAAAGAAGGTAGAGGAAAGCTCAGGGATGGAGACGGAGGAGAGAGGAAGGAATAGTGAGAGGGAACTCCGCCAGCAAGCCGCCATTGTTGCCGCCCAAACTACCTCCATGAAACCTGCAGAAAAAGAGAAGAAAAGAAAAGAAAGAAAAAAGAAGGAGAAGAGGAAGAAGGGAGGGAGAGAGAGAGAGAGAGAGAGAGAGAGAGAGAGAGAGACGGCCTGGGGGGAGGAGGGAGAAGAGGCGGCGCCTCCGCCCCCAAGCAAAACCCTAGCTGCTGAAAGTTTCTTAGAGAGAGTTTTTGTGTATTCCCTTGCTTATGTTACAAGCAATCAGCAGACATAAAAGAGTATTAAGTTCCTAAACATCATCATCCACCTCATAAAGTTCATACATATCAAGAAACCAACATCAACATGGCTGAGAACAATGAGAATTTTATATAACAAATGAAAAATCTTAGGAAATGAGGAAATATGGACCGACCATTGATCAACAAACTTAAGCAACTGGAGGACGGAGGATGTGATCATGCGATGTGTCACGCACAGCAGGCGGTATGAATTGCCACATGGCAAAACCAGGGTAACTGATGAAAGGCATTAACTTGTTATCAGCGGTTTGCCCGTCAGCACCGTATGCAGTAGGCATAGCAGAGGGATGAGGCAGGAAGCCTTGACCTGGATGTGAAGTCAAGGGTTTGACTTGCTGCTCCAGCTTCTCCTTTTCTTCCTTCATTGTCTGCTTCTCAACGCGGAGCTCAGTCTTCTCAACCTGGTCATGTAGGAAATTAAGAGCACATTGCCCAAATAAAGAAATCAACCACATATTTCACCGTGCCATTAATTCCAAACAAATATTTATAACCAGTTAACCACGAACACTTGAATGACATAATGATGAATCTGTGATCTCTAACTACGCCCTCCATCCCTATACACCTCTATTCCATTTTGTGATGTCCCAAACTATCGGTACTTAGAAAAGTTTAAAAAAAAAAAGTATTAGATTTCTAAAGCTCACTCCCATTAGAATTAAAAACATAATTTCAAATGGAAATACAAGGTCATGTATGAACTAATGCTTAGAAATTTCAATTCAATCCTTCAAATAAGCATGTTCCCTCAAAATCTTGGAACACCCAAAAGTACTAACAAAGTGGGACAGAGGAAGCTGTCTCATCCCTTGACAGGCTGAGGGAGTAATGTTTCAAAAAGCTGATTGAAATCCAAACTCACCTTCAGTTCTTTAATCTTCTCTTGCAAATCCTCATTTGAATCCCTCAGCTTCTGGGCTTCACTTCGCAGCTGTCTCACCATGCGGACAGCATCACCTAAAATAGCAGCCTTGTCTGTTTTGGGGGGCCTTCCTGGCTCCAGAACAGAAACCAATTCCACGAACCTTCAAATCATGCACAAATGAATTTGAACTGTTTAGAAATAATACATAGAAAACACCAATGAGTAAAATAGAATAATAGCATGCCTCTCATTCAGCCTATCTCTTCGTGATTTCTCCCGACATGCTTTGGAGCCAGATGCATTGCATGATTCAGACTTCAACCTGCAAAGTGATACTCATACATTCTCAAACGTAGCACGAGAGAGAGAGAGAGAGAGAGAGAGAGAGAGAGAGAGGTGTTAAACGGAAATGGATACAATAACATCTGCTGACTAGTGCTAAACTTCTTGGAAATGGATTGGACCCCGAATACAATTGAGAAGTTTTGTTTAATTCTTCCATCTCTTTTCATTACATATGGATTGGACCCCGAATACAATGGAGAAGTTTTGTTTATTTCTTCCATCTCTTTTCATTACATAAACTGTTTCAAAGCCTGACAAGGGCAATAATGATACAGATACTTGGATAAACAACAGACCTGTCATTTGGGTACCCCAAACAACCTTTCGACCATTGAACATTATAATTATGTAATGGTGTTCAAAGGAATCTTCAGGAAATCCATGCAAGGATCCTCAATCCCAGAAAATTTTGTAGCCAGTTAAGGCAACCAATTCAATTACACAACCATTGAGCAACACATTGTGAGTTCAGCAAGTGGGTGATATGACTAGAAACAAAAGATGAACGAGAGAAAATAAAGAAGTTCTAAAGAACCTCATAACAATCATTAAATTCTCGCCTTTTCAGCACCCAGGGATTTTTATTCAAAGATAGATGTTTCAAAGTTCCACAGGGATACTTTAAGCAGATGTTTATCAATAGAGTGAAGGAATACTCAGAAAGTGGGGAACGATATATATACATCACCATGTATAACTTGCTATACTATTAACTTGAAGCTTTTATCGAAGCTAAAGAATGTAAAGAAAAAATAAGAAAGAGGGGAACCAAATGTACAGTTGCTCGTAAATCCTTTTCATAATTCTATAACGCCTTTTCCCAACAATGTCAACCAACAGGACTAACTTTTACCTTTTCCGAGAGCCAGTTTCCTTGAGGGCTTCTGAATCTCCAAACGAGCAATCAATTTCCACACTGGAAACAAAGAACCGTCAAAATGCTACGAATGGAAACAAAATGAAAAACAATTTGTATAGATTCCTCATTTATGAAGCCTTCCAACAAGGCAGATAAAAATTCTAACGTTGACACAATTAAATCACAGAGCTCCTTTTTTGTGGCAGGATAGGACTACTCTCTTATACTAGATGTTTTGGCATTCCGATCTAAATGCTCATATCTCATTGTTAAAAGATACACAATAGAGACAGATTCTGGACAGAAATACGGCGTTTACAATGTTAAAACATGACAATGTGATGCAGCCCAGACAGCTAACAACTGAACACAATTGAAGTGACAAACACTCAAACAGAATCAAGATCTACCAGCTGTCAGATTTCTAACTCACTCTAGCTTTCGGTCCTCTGATTTAAACTTTTCGTCTGAGAATCTTCAGTTGGGGGAATGGAAATGAATCAACACCTCTAAAAATGTGAAAAAGTGGACCCGTCCAAAATTTTACTGCACAGCCAAGGATAATTACTCTCCCAATATCTCCCCACCGTTTACAAAAATTAAAAAACAATACTCGTTTATCCATTTACTCCCACAAAATCAGTGGCTGGTATACGAGGACAGATTCATTCAAGTAGATTTGCATATTATGAAGCCAATAAATACTGCTTAATTTTTGAATATCTAAAGAATGGAAAGATTCTAGAAAGATCCTTGCAAAATTTTTGTTCTAATAGAAAGATATGGCCCATAAACATTCAAAAATTACATATCTCAGTACACAGCCTAGACATTAGTCAGGTGGGCTCGCACTTCACTCAACAAGGCGAGTTCAACCTCAAAATCAAGTGGTGAGGCCATTATTAATATGATGTTTTCTCCGTTATCTATTCTAAGCTTTAGTACTTACTCATCTTTGGATCTTGGCGAGACACTAAGAACTGTCCAAATACACCAAGCCATGTGATTAATAAGAGTACAAAAAAACTCAAAATCATCAAAATCTTTAATACTGAAATCTAAAAATAGAAGTACCTCAAAATCCTGTCCACCCCTCTAATCAAATCCATGTCAAAATGGGTATCACTTTCAACTCAAATCAAGGGGGACTCTATTTTCTTACTCAACTATTGCAAGATCACGTTGTTGTTTCCAACTTCGTTTCTCTACCCAGTATTACTCAAATTGAAGCTTATACCCGAGTTTGCTCATTAGAGTGCTTTACTTAAAATGAGCTTTTACCTAGGTTTTCACTGGATACTAGGTTCTAAAGGTTGAGTAACAGGTTCCAGATGACCTACTAACACGGTTTTACAGTAAAGGATAGCACGACACCAATAGATGCTTTAGAGCAACTCCAATGGGAGCTCCCAAATCTCAATGCTCAAAAAAGGAAGCCAAAGCCCCTCCAACCTTTCCTCCAGAAGTGAACTTGTGGATTCGACGTCCCTCACTTGATGTCAATTTTGATTGTTGGGATCGTCTAGGGTCACACACACAGTCAACACACCAAAGAAATCAAGGAAAAACTCCCCCATTCGTGTGTGTGTGTGAGTGTGTGCGCGCACACACACATATACGCGGGCTGAAAAAACCTCTCCGGAGCACCTATCGGCTCCCCGGGGACCACAAACCGGTACCCTGGCTCTCAGACCTCACCCCTCCGCTCACACCGTGCTCTGACAGAGTATCCGGAGCATGGCTCCCTTCCGAAGGAGGAAGCTCTCACTGCTCTCTCTCTCTCTCTCTCTCTCTCTCTCTCTCTCTCTCTCTCTCTCTCTCTCTCTCTCTCTCTCTCTCTCTCTCACACACACATGACCACCCAAGGCTTAGTGGCAGAGAGGTTATGGTTTTCAAGGCTTAGTGGCAGAGGCACTCACATGACCACCCAGTACCCAAACAACTAGACACATTTAGGAAGTCTTTCAACAGGTCCACTGGAGCACCAAAAGAGGAAATCAATGTGCTGACGGACAAACAACTAGTTAGGATGTTTATTATCCTGCCTTTTGTGATGTTATGTTAGCTGCTTTGATCACCTCATGCCCAGCTGCTACTAATGATGGATTGTTTTTTTTTTTTTTCCAGATTGAAGCTTTAATGGAGTATTCCGCTTTTCTACTTTTGGGTTATTGACTATGAAGATCAAAGCTGTATTTTGGTTGCAGATGTGCTTCGATGTTTTTGGTTATCCGTTTGTTGAAGTTGAATTACTTTAGTATTTTGCGGTGTAGGGGATTTGGATTTTTTTATTTTCCCCTTGTTATGATTAGACTTGTTATTTTATTCTTTAGGAATTTGGATACAAGTTATTTTCTAAGTATTTGGTGGGCCTTTATGTATGAAAGTTTGGATTTATTTCGTGGAATTTATTTATTTAGTATTCATTACAAATTGGCAGGAAATCAAAATGGGAAAAAAAAAATTGGCGGCCAATAATTTAGTTGGTGATGCAGACAAATTACTAACCAAAAATTTAGTTGGTGATGGTGAATACATTCGCCGACTAGAATTTTTGTTGGTAAATTGTAATACATTTCCCGACCAGATTTTACTTGGTAAATTGTAATGCATTTCCCGACCAGATTTTGGTTGGTAAATTGTAATCCATTCCCCGACCAGACTTTAGTAGGCAAATGTTGAAGCATTCCCCGACTAAAAAAATATTACCGACTAAATATTGGGTCGGGACCCGTAGTCGCCAATGTATGCACCTAGGCCGACTAAATATTTTTTAGTCGGCGACGACATTTGCCGACAAGCATTACCCGACTAAAAATGCCGACTAAAAATCTAGTCGGGAAAGCCCTTTGCCGACTAAATAGGGTACTTTTGCCAACCAAACTTTAGTCGGCAACAGTGAAATTTCTTGTAGTGACACACACACACCCTCTCACCCTGTCCCCATGCACACACACACTCCCACACTCCTCTCTCCCTCAAAACAAAATAAACAAATAGGGAGAGATCCTGTGTGGTTGGAGCATGGGGAGGCCCAGGGGAATAATCCCCCATTTCGCGCACCTCTCCCTCACATGGGAGAATCCTAACCGATAGCTGTGTCAAATCTGTTTTTACTTGAAAAGGTCAACTTTTGACAATAAACTTCCAAAAAGATTTTGACAAGTCCAAATTTGAAGCTAGAGTTTGTGAATGACAAATTTGAAGATGCCAAATTGCCACTAAGTCACCCAGAAAAATTGGCATCATCTTATAAACTCAACGACAAGTAACTAAATCACATAAAGAAAGGGGAAAATGCTACAATACACACCCCTTATTTGGGTGCGTCACCCTACAAAAGTTACATTTTTTTTATAAAATTATGAGACACACCAAAATGTTACGAAAAACTAAAAAATGTTACGATTGCCAATGAGGTGGCACAATCTGAATATATAATAGGTGCATATGGTACACACCTCTTTAAGGATGTGTATTGTAGCCATTTCCGAAAGGAAAGGACACATAAAGCCATACTAAAATATGAAACTTCAGACCCCTCCTTGAATGGAAAAGATAACACTCCAATTCAAACCCACTTAATATCTCAGCTACTTGTCTCAGTTTCACATACGTTCTTTTCTCTTTTCTCCTATATGTAACTCAGCTGGGCTAGTTTCACCTATGGGCTAATTTACTCGCATCTGACTAATCATAAAACCAATCTCACTGTCCACTAGTAGTCTCACTTAAAGTCTGAGCATGAGTAGCAGAGCAAGAAGGGGAATTAGGGGCACACACACCTTACATTAGAGCAACTGTTGAGATCCTGCGATGGCCAGCTGAAGCAGGTGGTTCCCCTGGCGGAGATGTCGTCTTCCATTAAGGCGCCATAGTCGAAGAGCCAAATCGAATTCTCTGTAGAAGTATCAATTTCCATCGAATTCCCATACATTTTTGTTGAAGATGTTTATGGTTAGAGATTGGGTATGGGTGATAGTTGAGAAGGGAATGAAAGTGATGGAAGCGTTTGAGATGGAAACAGTGTTGTCACCATGTTCGCAAAAGTAAACGCCTTTGCGTCTAAAACTAAACTTGATTGGATATGAGTTTGGATTGCCTTCTCAATTCTCATGAAAGGGACTGAATTGCCTAAATTACGTGCCTTTTCAGTTTTTTGGTGCTTAGAAGTATTTTATTATCGAAATTGTTTATTTTTTCTAAAGTTGGCAGCACATTGTTAGTGTCAAAAATTTACGTTGACCGGATATTGAAAAAGATAATGCTGAGATAAATTCTTTTAGTAAATATTTTGACAAAGATCAAAATCTATTTATCTATTGAAAATAAAATCTATTTATCCTATGAAAAATGATTGATATCCGCGTAAAAAGCCTTTCAACAAAACAATGTTATGAACAAGTTCTCATAAGACTACCAATTTTGCTAGTTAGTGTGAGCCATAAAAAGGAAACATTTTTGGTTGTTGGGCGGAAACTATATGGCTGTGCCCGAGCATCCATCTCAATCGTTCAAAACTTTTGAACGGCTCAAATTTCTTCTCTCTCCTCTTTTTCTCTTTAGAACTTTTTTGAACTGCTTTCTCTTTAGAACTTAGACCATCCACTAGTGTTTTGGACGACCGAGATAAATACTCGTACACGGTCACGTGGTGCCTACCCGACACCCAAAAATTGCTCCATAAAAAGATACAAAAGCCCTCAATTGGATGGTAAGGGACGTGAGAGAATCAAACCCTTTGGATATATCACGACACAAAGTTGGATATCCCTTCGGTTGAAGTGCCTGTTGAAGGGAAATTTTCAAAAAAACATAGTGTCAACTGTCAAAATCAACTAAAAGAGGAGATAAAAACCCAAATTTATCTAAAAAAATATAATAGTGACTTGAAGAAAAATGACTTGTTTTCTTTTAGACGTGATTTACACTTTAATGTGGCCACCATGTCTCTGTGATGGATCTTTTGTCGCTTGAAGGAGAACAAAAGTCAAACTAGTAAGAAACATTTCAAATAGGCTAATTCACCTAGACACTCCCTCAAATATACCTTTTTTACTTAGACATTCCCTAAACTAATTTAACCTATGATGAGACCCCCTCAATTATTGAAAAGGTAAAGCTCTAACTCCGTTAATAAAATGGGATGAAAGACATTTATGCCCTTCATTATTTATCGAAAGCCTAAAACATTACTCTCTCTCTCTCTCTCTCTCTCTCTCTCTCTCTCTCTCTATATATATATATATATATATATATATATATATATATATATATATATATATGAAAACAAACAGAGGATTCAAAATTGTTACTTGCATGAGTTGGGAAGATCTGATCGGCCAAGACTTGGTGATTGAACAAATTGATAGCCAAAAGTAAGGCATAACAGAGCACCAATCTCATCTTTGATCTCTGTTTCCCAATTGAAACCCAAATTGTAGTTTTTATTAAAAAAACAACAAAACCAAAATTGCTCTGCACTTCTCTCCCCATTCAACCAATCAATGGAGATTCTTTGAGTTTCTTAAACATTCAAGAAAATGGAAAATTTCCTTCCAAACGGTTCCACCCAAACCCGAATGACTAAGTAATCGATACGAATCGATCCACCTGTAGACAGTCCAATTTGGACCCTCGAAATACCCTTAAGTTGTGGCTGGTAGGCTTCCCAATGATGACATGGACCAAAACATGCCTCGAAAGCTTCGAATAATACTCTATGCTCAAAACTCAAACCAAAGCCTCTTCAAAACAAACCTAAGCCTAAACCATCCTCTAGTACATTCAAAACCTTCTTTTTCGATATATAAGATGTCTTATTCCGTTTCAAAATGAGGGAGATGTGACTTGTTTTCCTCACCTTCCGAGGGAAAAATGGTCATAGATTTTGATGTACAAATTATTTTGGGTCCAAACCAATTGGGTTAGAAAGTAGACTCAGCAAGCTTTCTAACGCTTCAGACCACGCTCAAAATGGAGTTTGGTAGCACCCGGGGGCAGCCTTGCGAAATTTTGTTTGTTGTGCAGTCAAACTTAGGCGCCCAAGTTCAACTTGAGCGCCCAGTTCAATCCAGGCGCCCAAATTCAACTTGGGCGCCCAAGTTCTCCTAACATCCATCAGGCATCTTGCAGACAAATTTGATGATGGATATTCGATTCTTTACTGCTCCCAGATGGTCCTCTACTCCCAGACGCTCGCCCTTGTCCTATTCTACTCACCTAGCCTTATAAATGCCTCATTTTCTCCCTCCATTTGGCTAGCCATCCATATCCTTTCACTCTTCGTCTCTCATCAGCCACTCTCTCCTATATACACCATTCATTTGCCTACTCCAAGCTGCTACCCTCTCTTTCACCTACCACAACCAAAGTTCTCCCAAATTTCTTCAAAAAAACCCATCAAAGATTCTAAAATAATATGTAAGCCCTAGTGTCCCATCAAAACCACGCATATCCATCTCAATCCATCCCTCCATTCCCACCCACATCACTAAAAACCCCTGGTTTAAAGCTTCAAGCCCAAAAGAGCATTCAAATCCAAGCATTTTCAAAGGTAAAATTGGCTATAAGCCATCAACTTGGTCCACTGACGGATCCCCAGAACTACATCCCAGTAGTCCATACTGATGATGTAGCCAAATGGGGAGCAAAGTCTTTATTTAATAAAAAAAATTCGAAAATTTCTAAACTGGAGGGAACCTGGGCGCCCAAGTTCAATTAGGACGCCCAAGTTCAATTCTGTTATCAAAACCATATTTTGTGCAATTTTTTGTTCAGGTCCTATTTCCCTCTTGTAGACACCCCAAAATGAGACGTTTGTATACATTTTAATCCCCAATGATGAAAAGAAATACCCGGAAAGTCTCTCGGATTGAAATTCTCCAAGTCAACAAAGTCAACAATACCGTACGGTACTCATCTTTCATGCACGGTACAGCCTCAGTCACGTACGGCAGCCTTTTAAATTTTGGCGGTGGACGTGTGCCGCACGGCACAGTTGGTGTGCCGCACGGCACAGTTTGTGTGCCGTACGGCACTGTCATTTGTCAAACAGCTTTTGCAGAGTTCCAGCAGCTCAAAATGTTGACGAACGCTTCCTCTGATCATCATGGTTGCGTGCAAGGCTTAAAGGCTATAGAATAGTCATCATTCCTTTGTGTGGATAGCAAGAATACTTGGAGACCAAGGGATTCCTACACCTATATATGCCGATCGGATACCATTGAAGAAGGAGGAGAAAATTTGTGAAGAAAATCATGAAACTCCATTCCTAAACTTTGTCACCACACCATCTCTACCAAAAATCTTCTTCATTGCTACCTTCAATTCTCATAAACTGATCAAGTTCTCTCTTTCAAAGCAAATCCCAACTCTCTGTTTTCAGTTCCGGAACTCGTGAGTTTGCCATTCAAAATTTGTTCAAGTTCAAATCATCAATCAACTTTGTTGCTGCATCAGAAGGGAGTTAGAAGCCAAAGGAAATCCGAATCAAGTTCAGAAGGTTTCAAAAGACTTTCAATCCGAGAGTTTCAAACCAAGGTATAATCCCGTTTCGCCGAAATTCTCAACTTTGGTACCCTGAGGGGAGGGGTGCCGAGTGTGGGATGATCTTCTATATCATCTCCACATTCGGTACGCCCATGTTATAATAAAAACCGTTTTGCTTATAAACCTTCCGGTCGCGTCGTACGGTGAAAACATCGCCTCGTACGGGGTAATTCAGTGAGGAGGAACATTTCCTATTCAAACATGCCATTTTCTAATTCAAAATAACCTGTTTTTAACCAAGTTTCATGCCTTGTATGTGTTTCTATTCAATCATTTCAAAAAATCAAAAGTTTCAAACTGTTGTGAAGTAAACAGTGCCACACGACACTCCTCCTGTACCGCACAGTACACTTGGAGTGCTGTACGGTACACTTTTGAAAATCTGACCGTTGGATCCTTGAACAGTGCCGCACGGCACACTTTCTGTACCGCACGGTACACTTTGTGTGCCGCACGACACACTTTTTCAAATCTGAATTTCAAATCAGTTTCCTTTATAAACAGTTTGAGAACATGATTTTTCCTTTTAATTAATTATTGTTACTTGATTGCTCACATCAGTTGTTGTTTATTTCGATATTTAAATTATTTGTTTTGCATGATTTAATTGCTTATTTGAATAAAGTTCGGCATCAAAATATTTTCTAAAAATCCCAAAAATGTTTAGTAAAGACCGATTTTTAATCGGGCGAACGGGGTGCATTAAAACCCTTCCCCGCTCGTAACCTGGCTCCCGAATCCAAAACGAATCTCTGGTTTCTAAATCGTTCTCTAAATCATTTTCTCAATCATTTTTCAAAATGGTTTCTCGGGTCCTAAACCATTTTCCAAAAACTCGGGTGGCGACTCTATTTTTAAAACAACAAGTTTCCAAACGACACCGGCGTGGAGGTCGACCATCCACACCTCTTTCATTCAAGTTGTCACTGTCTAATCTTGTTCTAGTTTATTTTTTTAAAGTTTCATTTCTTGCCCAAGATAATAGTTGTTTTTTTTCTCCAAATAATAATTCTCAAATCAATGTTGTTTCTATCCATTCAAAGGATTTTTGGATAAATAGTTTCAAAAGTCTAGGTGCCCAGGTTCAACTGGGGCGCCCAAGTTCTGTTCTGACAAGAACAGTATTTGGTTGGTTTCATGTGTTGCTCATTCATTCATTATATCTCCATTGCATTGTTTAATCTTGCATATTTAAATTTCTTACATGCTATTTTCTTGTATACGTGAACAAAGTTCCATACTAAAATATTTTTGTAAAATCCCACGAACATTAAAATAGAGACCAATCTCGGGTCGGGCGAGGGGGGTGCCGTAAAACCCTTCCCCTCTCGTAACCTGGCTCCGAACCCAAAATCTTTTTGGTTAAAATGATCAGTTACCAAGCCTTTTCTACATAACGGCACGGAGGTCACATTTTTCAAAATTGGTTTCTCGGGACTATCCATAAACCCGGGTGGCGACTCCAAAATCAAATCGAATTTTCGAATCGGCGAAGTCGAGAGCCCCGTGGCAGCGTCCACACCACCCAACCCAGTAAAACTCAGAAGATCAGAGATTTCTTTTCCCTCTTATTAGAGATTTCGATCAACGCTCGGTTTTGTTTTAATTAATCGATCTGAATCAAATTTGGTGACCCGACGAGCTTGAACCTGAAGTTGTTGATTTTACGAAGAAGGTGATGGCTCCAGTCTTAATACACCGCTGCCATCATGACCCACCTCGCCGCCCCAACCCACCCGCAGTCTTGAACCACCCGGTAGCATATTGCCCACACTGTGAACTAATCGCGGTCGACGGAGCGCCACCGCCAGCCGCCACGCTAAGTCGGGGCCATTGAAGTGATCGACAACCCTCCCCTTGTCTTCCTTGAGCTTGAATTCGTGATTGAGGTAGTATTACGCAAAACCCGTAGCTTAAAATCCATTTTAATGGCAGATTCATTGATTTGATATTATTAAGTATGGAAGATGGCTGGTTTTATATTATTATGCTCTGATGTGACATATTTAATTTCAGTGTGGTATGAAGGCTTATTAATAATACCAAAATGTAGGGGAGGGCAATATTGAAAAGAAAATTTACATTTAGTAACAAAAGTAGATGGAATGCTTACAGAAGGGGCGTCGGGGATAACGTTAAATAGATGAAGGGGTGTCGTCGTAGGTTAATTTAGTTTATGGGGTATCTGGATAAAAGAGGTATAGTTCAGGGGGTGTCTAGGTGATTTACCCTTTCAAATACTAGGCTAATCGTTTATCGTTTAAGGATGAGATCAGCTTCTTTCAAATATTACTAGGCTATAGAAAGGGCACTCAAAAAAAATTCACTAGCGAAATTTATTTATTGAGCCGGAATTAGCTCAAGAGATGACAAATTAGTTACAACTTATAACTCCAAGTAATCCAATAGGTTTGAAGAAAACGTAAAAGAAGTCTTTACATGGTTAGGGATGGCATCTCGGCAGACCCTTCCCGATCCAACCCATCCCCTCCCCGAATGGATAGGATATTCAGGGATTTTTTCGGGGATCGGGTAGGGTATGGAGATTGTTTTTAAAAAAATTCGGGGATCAGGTAGAGGATGGTATAGTCAATCCCCTCCCCAGTCCCCGGCCCGCCCCGCCCCGCAGCCCCATTCACACACACATAGGTATATTATAGGCAAATGTTAATGCCAAAACTGTTTTTGATTGTGCCAAAACTCCAATGCATAAAATGTTTGTACTTATGTGCAATGTACATGTCTTTTATGGATTGGAGTTTTGGCTGGCATTTTATATATTTATATTATAAGTTTATAAGTTTTTTTTTTCCGGATAAGTTTATAACTAGTTCGGGTTACTCACTCTTCCATAGCACAATCACCTCCCCCATCTGGCCATTTCATCACTGTGTTATATTAATGGGGGATAAGACCAGATCTTATATGCTGAACTTGTGCCGATGAGATCCAGTAGGAAATACTCTGATCTAAGCTCACACTAATTGTCCATAACTACTAAAGGAATTTAATTTTCAAATTTGATTGATTTTCAAATTTCCCTTCTTCTTGCAATGCGTACTTAGCATGATGAGTTTAATTTTAGACATGAGTTCTTACCAATGTTTCATGAGACTTATTTATGATATTTCCTTGTCATGTGTCTACCAATTTTCTCATCTTACTTGCTAATGTTTCCTTTAAAAAAAAAAAATTTAACTTATATGTCTATTTTTTGTGAACTTTTGGATCCCCAATTCCCCGTGGAGATCCCCGTTCCCCGCATTGGGGCGGGGATGGAGGTTTAAAAAAAAAATCCTCAGTGGGGATTGGGGAGGGGATTGGAGATGAAGGTAGTGGTATCCACCCCCTACCCTTCCTATACCCATCCCTATACGGAAGGGACAGCACCTGCTGTTCCTGGCAATTCCGGTGCGCTCCGGTATCGTTTCGATGATCGGAAACGTTCGCTTTGAAGAGCTCATCAAGTGGAATAAGTGTACCAAAAATCAGCTCAATTGGATATCATTTAGTGCCTGATCGGTACACATATAATTCGGCAATAATGGATTTGAGTGGGTTTGATCTAGTGTTTTGGATGTATTCTCTTCAAGATAAAAATGTTCCAATCAGGTACTAAATGATATTCGATTGAGCTAATTTTTGGGTACACTTGTTCTACTCGACAAGCTCTTCGAAGTGATCATCGAAACGAGACCGGAGCGCACCGGAATCGCCGGGGACACCAAGTGATGTTCCTTTTGAGGGACAGCAGCGCCCCTCTGTCCTCCCTATACATGGTTCGGCACAAATTGTGAATTACCGCAGCAAGAGACCGTTTAAGAGAACTAATCCCAGGACTTAAGCAGCAAGACAAGCATCAAATCTTCATAAAATAGGTAAAATAATCACCAGATAATATGTGACCAAAATAAACAGATTTTTCCTCTTTCTCCCCACCAACAACGTTTGATGGATTAATATGATTTTGACATGATACCAACATTTTCGTCAAAGAACTGCTCATCAAAAAGCAATTGTCAAAATTGAACAAATTCATTAGTATGTAAAAAACCAAAAAATAACCTTAACCATCAGCGTAATAGTTGTTAAATTTTGTTGTGGGCAAAAGTTATTGTAAAAAATTCTATTATTTTTTTTTTACCTATAAAAAAGTTTTATTGAGCAACTTGATAGCCAGGGACGGAGGCACACAGGGGCATGGGGGTCACGTGCCCCCCTCAATTTCTGATTTTTTTTTTTTTAAAACCAAGTTTAGATCCAACAAACTCACGCTCTTTTCAGATCCAGAGAGAAAGGAGGAGAAGCTATGAAGCACCGGTACGCCGGAAAACTCGCCATATGCGTACCGGATACGTACCAGAGGGTACGTTTGCAGAGAGAGCGAGAGAGAGGAATTAAACTTGCCGGAGTCGCCAGAGGCAGAGGAAGCAGTCGTCGGAATTCCAGGCGTCGCAGTCGGCGTTTGTGAAGAGAAAGGGAACAAACAGATCTGGATATGACCTAACTGTTCTTCTGCGTTTGTTTTATTACCCAAATTACAATTTCATTCCTTATGCTTTAGTTTATTACTCTGAGCCCCTTGTCTTGTTTCTTCTACTTTATTTTGTTTTAAATAGTTAGCCAAATTACAATTTCACACATTATCTTTTAGTTTATTACTCAGAAGCCCCCTTTCTTGTTTCTCTTTTACATATGGAGTACCTTTTACATCTAATAATGAAGTATGCTAAAAATATTTATAAAAAAAAAAAAAAAATGTCGTACCCGCGCCGTACCCTAATATTAAAAAAAAATGTGTTTAAGCTCAATAGAAATTAGTGCCCCCGCTATGGGAAATTCCTAGATCCGTCCATGTTGATAGGGGTATATCAACCACTGCTGCAGGAGCTCAACCATAGCCGTAGGGCGAAATCGGAGACACCCAAGAGTGAAAATCCCAGCGGGAGGCCAACGTCGGCCTGCCTCCATTCACGTTGTTAGGCAACTGTCGAAAAACCCAAGAGAAAACCGACTGGTAAAACACACCGAAGATGGAAACAGGCCGTGAGGGGGGAGGCAACAGAAACACGTCGGAGAACAGAAGAAACAAAGCTGACCATAGGTAGGGGGCCGAAAAAAGAGAGAAGGAAAGAAAAGACAAAGAACTGAATATCTCACCAATACCGCCCTCATCTCTGTCTGGGAGCCACAAGACGATCGCCAGCTGAAAAGCACGCAAAGACGATTAGTAGATCCCTTCCTTCAAGAACCATGACATCGGTTACGACCCTTGCAGAACCACCTCCAGTGACCACCGAGCTTCTTGTCAATCCATTTTGAAATAGGAGGAATAGAGAGATCAAAAAATGAGGGGGAAAGGGAGAGGATGTATATTTAAAACAATTTTAAAATATCGAAAAAACTACTTTTGGAATTTTTTGTTGCAAATAGTTTTTTGAAGGAAAAAAATTAATTTTGGAAAAAGATTTTTTAAATAGTTTTGTGAAAGGAAAGTTTTGAAATTCATTTTATTGGATAAAAAACTAGTTTTTGGAAAACAAAATTATTTAAAATAATAAAGTCTTTAAAATAGTTTTTTTTTTCAAAAATCTGAAAATAAATTTTGAGAAAAGAAGTTTTATTAAAACAGTTTTTTTAAAACTATTTTCAGAAAATGTAGGGGAGATCTCTGTATTTGTCAGAAACTTCAAGGGAGGTAAGTGAAATTTACCCTAATAAATATAATCTTTGGATGATTAGGGTTTCTTATTTACACAAGGAGCCTAGTCTATATTTCTCCTTAAGTCCCTACCCTAACCCTATAAATATATTATTTTGTTTTCTAGATCCCAGTGGTTTTTCATAATAGTAGGCTATGAGAGAGTGAACGACGAGATCACGTTGAATTCCCCACTTGGCAACGTGATCAAGGTATAAGGAAATACAATAGTAGATCATAAGGTGTCATCTTAGTTTAGTTCAAAATGTAGGAAACCAATTGGAGCTCACTGCAACCATGTCTTTGTTGAGTTCAATACAGAAACAATTCAACCAAAGTTCGCGGCATTGGAGTTGAGATAAACCCTAGTTCCACCAGGTAGGGTTTTTCGGTTTTCATTGTTGTCAAATTTGTATGCATAATTACTGAGTTCTGGGTTCGATTCCCAACACTTGAGAGGCAAGCCCTTTGAGTAGTGTCTCATGCCACTTGGACAAAACCCCTATAGCAAGGAGATTACCATTTTCTCAAAAAATTGTTCCTCGCGAGGAGGTGAATGGTTGATGGTTCTACTCTTCATCTAGGGCGCTTTTGGATAATGTATAGGTAATTGATATTCACACCCCCCAAATTGATATCCACACCCCTTTCTTGTCTTTTAGTGAAGATTTTACACATAAAAACTTCACTAAAAGACAAAAAAGGGGTGTGGCTATCAATTTGGGGGGTGTAGAAATCACTCCCCAATGTATATAGTAGAAGGATGAGGTGGGTTGGGGTAAATAGTGTCCCTTCCCCTCCATAGCCTTCGTTTGGCATCCCAAACACCCCCCGGTGTCTCATCCCCCTTGCCCTCCGTATCCGGCTTTTCCCATGACTAATTATAAGCAGGTGCTTATATTTAGTCATGGGGGTTATTCCACCCCATTTTACCTCCCTAACCCCACCTTTATTAATCTTTCTTCTCTCTTTATTTATTTTTAGTTGCACTATATTGTTTCCTATTTTGAGATCCCTTTTCTTTTTCTGTTTTGACGTCAAGTTTATTTTGTGATTCCTACAATACGAATCCTTTGTTATGAAGAAAAACTAGCTCCAATACACTGAAAAGTTTGAATCATATTCAGGGTATTCTTTCTCTGTATTTTCCTCTTAAACAGTAATAATACAATAGCAAAATAAATAAGTTCACAAAAACAATTTTTTTGTCAATCCCATGAGAGCTAAGGTAAATTTTTTTATTGGAATGCATAGAAAAACATCAGATGCTTACAAGTTGTAATTTAACTCACTAAATTAAAACACGGTTATTTTCGAATGACAAAAAATGCAAATAGGATCTCAGTATTGCTAGTGTATTACTGTATTTTTTTTATTTTTTTTCACAACCCTCTACTACTAAAATGTACTTGTAATATTTAATATTTTAAAATTACAATGAATTATTATAATTCAATTGTTGAAAAGTATAACAAAATCACACTTGGTATAACATGAAGAAAAAATTATTTTTAATTTTTATTTTTTTAGTTTATAAAATAATATTACAATGAAGTATTATAACTTTATTGTTGAAACGTATATCAAATTAATGATTTTCGGTATTAATTTATATAATTATTTGAATGCATAATCTAAGATATGCATTACCAAGGGCAAAATAGTCTTTTGACAGATTTTTATTTCATCTACCCCCTAATATTTAACCCCCCCTTCTTATTTCATGGACTATGTAACCCCCCCTTCTTATATGTCCCATCAATGTAGGGTTCCCCTTCTTATTTAATCCCCTCTTCTATTTAATCCCCCTTAATATTTCATTCCTCCAAAACCAATACGCTATCCAAACAGACCGTTAATACCCAACTACAGGTGTTTGCTGCAAGCAGACAAACTTCTTAGTAATTTGGATGATGCACAAGGATGAACATGGAGTAAGTGTTGGGACTCGACGGACAACAATCCTGTTGTTGTTCAAAAATGAGCTTTCGCTCCAATCCTATTAAGGCAATTCGAATTGTTTATTCTGTAAAGTTCATCTGTTGGAAATACTGTAAATATATGGAACTGTTTACCTCGGAATCTGTAATTGAACAGAAATACCACAAGAAATTGATTGTTGTTTTGGGTTGAGTCGCAGATTAGGTCGCTCTCTTTAAGACATTTCGCGGCTCCACCCTCACTGTGCAAGCAGTACCAGACACGTCGTCTTCAGGATAAAACAGCCCAGAATACAGCCTCTGTCTCGGTCTTCTTTGCACGGAAAAAAGACCGGAAATGCAAAACACAATCGACATTTTCTCGCTCTCTAAATTCTGTAATGAAATGTTTTTTTCGGTGTGTGTAAAATGACTGGAGAATAGCCCCTTTTATAGGCAAGAAGAAAGTAATTTTTTCGGAAAGCAGAATCAATCATTTTGCTGTGATTGAATCAATTTACCAAAAACTAATTTTGCGCACGTTTTAAACAATTCTGTAACGGCTCTTTTGCACTAATTAAAACACGTTCTTTTCATTTATTAGTAACGGTAGAAAAATCTTTTCCAAAAAGAACAGATTGGTGAAAAGAAAAAATCTTTTGAGGCTCCAAATTCGGGGATTTGCACCCCCCCTGCGCGCGAGGTTCGCAGCACTCTCCTGGTTAAATGGTTTCTGGATCGGTTTCCTCAAATTGGCTTGGACCTTGGCCCATCTCGTGTGCGCGCGAGGCCTCTCTTGGGCTTAGCTCATCAATAGTGCAAGGAGCCTCCACACATATAAGGAACAAAAATGTTTTCTAGCTCATCAAAATGGTAGAGGAAATCTTAGATGTGATTGATACCTCTAAAATTTATACGACTCATTTTTCCTTTTTGTCTTCAATGAATCATGATACGGTATAGTAACTTCAAACTCTCTCTCTCTCTTTCTACTGGCGTCCATTTCATGGGTATCCTCTGCTTTTGATGAAATGGGACAGAGAGAATCAGAGAATAAAATAGGGAAGAAGTATTGATCCAAGAAATAGGTTCGATTAGGGCAACCTTCCCAAAAGTCAAGATCTCTCTCATTCTCATATTTCCCAACTGAATGTTGATGATCCAAGCCGTGGGCCATGTTCGGTTTTGGTCCTTGAGAACCGGTTTCCTACTTTTTCCATGGGCGCTATGATAAGCACTTTGTTTTTTCATTCATCTTCATTCCAGGATATATTACTCTAGTACACACTTTGTTCGAGATGGGTCCGTAAAGTCCACTTCAAAGACCCACATAAATTATCCAAGCCGTCCTTTAGTTTTAAAATTATTCTTTGAGTCATCAAAAAAAAAATCGGGTCAATCGCATAACTTTAAGTACTTGATCTAGTTGTCTAACTGTATTTCAAACTTCTAACAAAATTTAGGATCCTAAATTGTGAATAAATAATTAGAAGACGGATCAACCACTTAAAATTTTTTGAATGAGCTGGTTTTTTAGGAGTGACTCCAAAAATTATTTTAAAAATTAATGAACGGCGTAGATTATTTGTGTGGGTCTTCAAAGTGGACCTCACGGACATATCTCGCACAAAGTATGCACTATAGTAATATATCCTACAATGGAGATGAATGAGAAAGTAATGGGTTGCAACAAGGGAGGCCCAGGGAAAAAAGTGGGAACCGGTTCTCAAAGACCAAACCGAACGTGGTGTTAATGTGCTTTAAAACATGTTTTTAAGAGTCCCCTCGAGGAATCATAAAAAAAAATGAACGAGAAGGACTGCATTGAAGAGTTTTTCATACAAACCATAGATATAGTTTATGAAAAACTGCTCGGATGAAGCCCTTTCCGGTCAACTTTTTTATGATTCCTCTCCGGAACACTTGAAAACACATTCTAAACATATTGGACGGTTCGGATCATCAAAATTCAATCAGGAAAGGTGAGGTTCTGACTTTACTTTACAAAGTCAAAGATTCCCGAATAGAAGTTTTCTGCAGCAACCTATCAGGTTATTTATCGAGACACCCCTTGTAAGTTAACGTTTTTCACCAAACACCCCCTGCAAGAAAAAAACCTACGACGAGACCCCCTCTAACTACTAAAATTGTCCCATCTCTTCCTTCGGTTAGCCCTTTACCCCCCCCCCGTTATATTTTGGGTAAAAATAATATGACAAAGTCTACCAAATATGCCCCCACCCATTTTCCCTCTCCTTTTCCCCCATTCTCCCCATTTTCCCCCCATTTACATGGAACCCCTCTCTCTCACTCAAAACCCTCCTGTGAAATCCTCTCCTCTCTCCCTCTGTAAAACATTAATCAAATTACACCTATTGATCTCAATCCAAAGAAACCTAGAGGAGAGAAACCTCTGTAAAACATTAATGAGTATTTCCTCAATCTTGAACTGGTACCAACATCTATTAATCTCTGAAACTGCTGATAATACCTTGCAATCATATTTAAGGTTTTAAAATCATCCCAATAATGAAACCTAGAGGAGAGAGAAGACGAACAGAAAGTGGTCAAGATCTCCCTTACATAATATCAGAAGCTAATCCAAAGAAATAGGATGCAGAAATCTCCCCTTGCACCTCTCCGGAGATTAATCTAGAGAGGTAGGGCGCGGATGACGACACCCAAAAGAAAGTGACTAGGAGATTGCAATATCGACAAGGAAATCGCAGACGAAGCATCTGAAATCACACCCCAATAGATGAATACTCTCCACATAAGATTGAGAATGATAAGAGCTCCCTGGTTAAGCTCTGCACGTTGCCCGATTGCCTTTGAGAACACTATTGAAGCCGCACGCGGGGCCAAAGGGAGGCGCGTGGGAACGGAAGTAGATCTACTTGCGCACGTCCAAAGCATGATATCCTTGGTGATAGGTTGGATTGGATTAATTTGTGATTGAAAATAGGGTTTGTATTTTACGTTTACAGTGGGGGGGGAGAGAGAGAGAGAGAGAGAGAGAGAGAGAGAGAGAGAGAGAGAGAGAGAGAGAGAGAGAGAGGGTGGTGGGTTCGTATTGTTATGCTGGGATTTGGGGCTAAGTGTTGGTTTATATAAAGGGGGGAAAATACGTTTTTTACCTCCTTCCGTTAACAAAGTTAGAGGTCAAGAGGTTTTAGTAGTTAGAGGGGGTCTCATCGTAGGTTTTTTTCTTACAGGGGGTGTTTGGTGAAAAACGTTAACTTACAGGGGGTGTCCCGGTAAATAACCCCAATCTATTCTTAAATCATTTCGACAAGACAAATATGATACGTAATCACGAATTGAATTGATTTGTTGCAGGAATTCATGTATTCAATGAAAGGATCAAAAACATGTATTCGCTGAAATGTACAAATGAACTTGGCATAGTGAATCTTTTCCTACCACAAATCCCACATGGATTCATTTTTGTGTCCTATGTGGTTGGCCACAATTGCCCACAACTAACAAACCTACCGTATACGAGCTCTCTTAGATCATCGGCATGGCCAAATGTCTCTCTTAGTGGTGGACAGGATTATTCAAGCTTCATCACGCGTTGTTAGGAGATTGGTCGGATTCAATCTCCTACCAAGTACCAATATTTCCTATGGGATCCGGGAATTTTGTACTGCGGCACAACACTACAGGATACCCTGTTCCTTTCCGTTGAAGCTCCCAAAATTGTTGCATACTAGTCGTTAGCAGTTAACTCATTACATCATTTTCTGAACACTACTTTCTTTAATAATTCAATATCCTGTTCTATGGACCGATTAATCAAAGGAATCAACCTCATCATTGTCCCTACCAGAACCAATTTCCTTAACACTTCCAATCGAGATGCTCTCAGTTTTTCTAACAAAAAACTGTTTTTCCAAACACCGAAACATGTCATTCTCTCACAACACATCACATAAAAAATCGTGAAAAACCAATTTTTTTCAAAAAATTGAGTTAGTGGAACACCCCCAGTCAGCAATTAAACAAGCACAGCTTCGATAACATTTAAATCTACTGTGGCAATAGAATGTCATTGGCTGTATTTGGTTGGATAGTTTAATTTAGTTTTGATGATGTCATAAGGTGTAATGAGTAGAGAGAGATAGAGAGAAAAATGAGAAAAATAATGATGTCATCAAAACTAAAACTAAATCTAAACTGAGAAACGAACAGGGTCATTGTGTTTCTGGATACAGGATTCCTAGCCCAAAATTTGGGCCCTCAAAGGGATCAATTTTTGGGTGTCGGGCGAGCACCACGTGTGAGTGCCCGAGCACCTCTCGGCCTTCCAAAACACTTTTGGATGGTCCGAATTAAAAAGAGAGAGAGAGAGAGGAATAAATCTTGACCGTCCAAAAATATTTTCGACAGTCGGATTAGTGCTCGGGCGTGCCCGCCCAGCACCCAAAAAAATTTCCCTCAAAGGGCCTTCTAAGGAACAGCAAACACCTACAGTTTTTATGCCCTTTGCATTTGATTCCTTCGATGTATGCATAGCTGTCAGACTTGTTTGTTTCTGGAGAAAAAATATGAGGCAAATGTACTGCTCTCAGTCATTATTAAAAAAATAAGAACAGGCAAACCCATCGTCATCTTCTACCGCAGAGAGAGAGTGAGAGATTGCACATTCACCGGGAATCGCTCTGTTATTTTTTTTCAGGAGACAATTGGGTCAAATAAATTGACTCTTTGGTCCGACATAAAAAGTAACGCCGCAAAAGAATATCCCCAATTGATGAACATGAACACCACCATCCAAACTGTGTATACAATACCCATCAAAGAATTGTTCGAAATTCCAAATAGACAGAGGGGAAAAAGAAAAGATATACTCCAATTACAAAGAACTACAAAACAATTGAAAAAACGTTAACAAGATGAGTTGGCCCGGTGATCAAAGCCCAAGACCTAGCCGTTTGCTCCCTCGGTCTCAGTTTCGAATTCAATTTTTGTGGGCATTGCAAGATTCTCCGTTTCTTGAATTTAGGTCGCCGAATTAGTCGAGATGTGCAAGGTGTCTCATTGGCCTAATTATTAAAAAAAGAGTTGAAATAAGATTGACTAGCTACCTGTCAAGGCAATTGTGCTTGCGCTGGACCTGGAGTCACCACTGGGCTCGGAGGACTGAAATTGGGAGGCGGAGCAGCCGTGACAACCACCGGTGGCGGAGGCGGTGGAAAAACAGGAGGCGGCGGAGTAGCGGTTGAGCCGGGATCTGGGTTTGGCGGAGTAGGTGGAGGTGGGTAGGGGTTGAAGCTGGGATTTGGGTTCGGAGTAAGAGTGGCGGAGGTAGGTGCAGAAGGGGTGGGATTGGGCAAAACCACCGGTGACTGGTTGCAAGAATCGCCTGAGCATTTGTGAGACTTGTGAATGGCGGACTGGAAGAGTCCGAATCCCATGACAAGCCCAGTAACCACCAGTGCTGCCACTATAAAGATGAAGATCTTGGTTGCTTTGCCCACATAGCACATTTTTTCCTCCTTTTTCTTTTTCTTTTTGGTCTGTTTTGTGGGGTTATGGTAATGACGAAGTGGTGAGGGGTACTTTGGAATGAGGATACGAGGTGGGTTTGTTTGGGTTTGTGTTTGGCTTGGTAGTTGGGTGGATTTTAAGGAGGGATCAACTTCTTCTTTCTCTTTCCTATTTTCCTCATCCTTCTTGCTAGTGAGGAGGAGCAAGTTGAAGTGGGAGTCACGCCTGGCCGCTAGTGGGTAGTTAACAAACTAGCCGATGGAGTTGCTTTGTTGAAATCAATTGAAGTGCGTGTAAGTTTAGCCGAATAATGAAAGTGACATGACTCTGGTGCATCTTTTGGAATTGAGTTGGGATATTGTTCGTCTAGCCTTCAACTTTTCCGTCCCGATCCGAGAAGGTATCTCTAATTCGATAAGGAAATCGAGTGGTGATGATATTTGTATTGCCCTCCCCCGTTTTACTAGAAGTCCGTCATAATTATAGCCGATGGAGTTGATACCTCAAAATCAATATGTAAATTAGCCGAATAATGAATAATGAAAGTGACATGACTCCGGTGCATCTCTCGGAATGGAGGTCTGCTTTGGGGGGAAAAAAAGCAATAAATTAAATTTTGGGTTTGGGTATGGTTTTGTCTTTATTAAAAAAAAATTACATTTGTTAATTTTACATCAAGTTTTCGTGAACTATTGATTTGTCACGACGTAGGAATGGCAATGGAGACGGGTCGGGCCTGGACACTACCATCCCTGTTCCCGACCCCCAAGCCCCTCCCCCGCCCCAATCCCTAATGGGATTATCTTATCCCTGCATACCCAGAACGGGGATTCGAGAAAAATCGAATGACAAAATAACAATAAAAAAAGCAGAAACTAAAAAAAAAAACTGAGGAAGCAACAATAATTGCAAGAGAGCCTAAACTTTGGGCTCCAGTACCAATTGAAAGCTCAAAAGCAAAAAAAATAACATACGTAGTGAGTGCTCAGTGCTGCATTCATACTCGATATACAATAACACTGGCCAGTGGCGGAGTGCTTACCTTGACGAGCAGGGGAATGTCACGGGTGGGGATCTCATCTCCATTTAGGGTTCACTAAAACAACATACAAAGTAAAATAAAGAAGCTGAAATCACAAAGTTGTCTTTTTGTCAAATTGCTAAAGTTGCGCGTCAGGTGGTCCAGCGAGCACATCTCCTTGCAAAACATGCTCTGGATCTTTTAGCAATGATGGGGCTTCTCATCAACCTTCCGTTATTACTTATGCTAGTTAAATCTTGTTTGTTCAGTGTCGATATTTATTGATGTTTTTTGTTTGTTTTAGTGTTGGAGTCTCTATGTTTTGTCTTTATGATTGTACTCCTTTGCTCTATGTTTGTTCTGTGCGCTTTTGCTAATGAAATTCTTTCTCCTTCTCAAAAAAACAACATACAAGAACAAAGGGAGAGAGAGAGAGAGAGAGAGAGAGAGAGAGAGAGAGAACCTGATGTGAACCTGATGTGCATCCGGGTGCTTTGCATTGTGCTATGCATCCCTCGGTCATCCGATCATGTTTCGGACGGCTTGGATGTATTCGGCAATTTTAATTTAATTTTGATTTATTTTTACTGGTAAAAAATCAAAACACATTCAGGCCGTCCAAAACACGATTGGACGGCCGAAGGGTGCATAGCACGGTGCAAAGAGTATAGGAGGACGATCTAATGAGGACTCCCTCATTAAAATTTCATGAGGACCTCATGGATTGGGGTTGAATCTCGACGATCCAAACCATTCAATGTGTCTAAAACGTGTTTTTAAGGGTCACCGCGAGGAATCGCCAAAAAAAAATACCCAGAAGGGCTTCAAGCCCCATTTAACACATCCTCGAGTATTATTATTTTTTTTTTTGACGAATCCTCGCGTTCAACCTTAAAAATGCATTTTAAACATATCTAACAGTTCGGATCGTAGAAATTCGATCTCGAACGAAAAATCCCGCACCCTAGCTTATATAAGGGATCCCTTACGAAAATTTTGGTGCGGACCACCCCCATTTTCAATTTTTCAGGCCAAATTTTAACGATCAAACCCGCTCAATGTGTTTAAAACGTGTTTTTAAGTGCCTATGCAAGAAATCGCCAAAAAAAATACCCGAAAGGGTTTGATCCGTGAGAGATCCCTCAGCGTATCATTTTCATTTATATATATATATACTCCCTCCGTCCCTTTTTAAGTGTTTAACTTTCCATTTTAGACTGTCCATAAATAAGTGTGTGGTTTGAAAAGTTAATGGGTAAAAGTTTGTACAATTATCATTTTGCCCTTTTGAAAAGTTAGTGACTAAAGAGTTAATGGGTAAAAGTGGAGGATAATTTTAGAAATAGAAGTAAAAGTTGATGTGAAAAGTGTAAAGTGGAGGAAAAAGTTAATGTAAAAGATGTAATAATGACGTTTATTTAATAAGTTGGATTTACGAAGTAAGACATTTAAAAAGGGACAAAGGGAGTATTAAAAAACATGTACAAATAAAACTGAGGATTTAGGACGGATCAAATCGGATTCGAGGCGGGGATACATCTGTCCCCGCCTCCTACCTGATCCTCGAAAATTTTCAAAAACAATCTCCATTTCATACCCGATCCCCGAACAGATCTTCAAAATACCAATCCATTCGGAGCAGGGATTGGATCGGTGTCGAAGGGGTTGGAGGAAATCGTCATCCCTATCTCGATGAGAGGAATCCAAAATATATAAAATTATGGTCAAAACTAATTTTTTTTTAATAAAGCCAAAAATAAACCAGTTTATTGGCTTAATTTTGGAGTTTTTTAAAAAAAAATAATTTTGACCACAATTGTATACTTTTTAGATTCCTCTCATTGAGACAAATCAATAATCTACAAAAATTTGACGAAAAACTAGAAAATATAAATTTTTTTTAATAAGGATAAAACGAATAAACCAAAAAACCGGTTTGAACTTTTTTGCCAAAGGAGACCTGAGTTTTAGGATAGTGTTTGTCTCGCCTTCAACCTCTCCGTCCTGATCCGAGTGGGTATCCCTTATTCTGCAAGGAAATGGAGTGCGGCTGATATTTGTGTTGCCCGCCCGTTTGACTAGAATTCCATCATAATATAGTAATAATTTTGTACTTATATATCTAAATATGTCATTTGTTTAAACAAAATTAAGAGCAAGATAACAGAAATTAAATCACTATTTTATTTTATTTTTTGTTTTTGTTTATTTTATTAATTTAACTCCTATCATTCATAAATATTTTGTTTTCTTGTTTTAAGCAATTATACCGGTGAATGTGGACCCGATAATTCTTGACTCTGCCAACTCCCTAATGCTCTCCCGCATCGATAAGGAATTGGGTGATAATGTGGAATTATAGATTCGTCTCCGACCTGCCCCAATTGCCATCCATAATCACAGAAGTAAAATTTGATTGAGAAGTTGCTTCAAATTTGCTTTCGCACTCCCAAAAATATAGTTCCCAACAAAAAAATAATTACAATTTCGAATAAAAAAATGAAAAATTCTCGTGTGTAATTTTTCAAATTTCATGGTACCAATTAAAAGATTTCATTGGGATATTTATTTGGTGCAAAGAAATATATAAAAAATACTCATCAAATTATTTTATTTTTTCGTTTGAAAATTGTACGTGTTTGATGTGGCCTAAAATTTTGAAACATAAAGACCACATGTGATAATAAACCAAGGAGGCCTACCACAAAATCACCAAGTCGAGTACTTTTTTAGTGGTCCAGGATGACCGTCATATGGTGTTCCAACTCTTCTATTCACAACATATTTTCATGAGTCTCATAGACATAATACTGGGCTCTGTAAAAATGTGTGATACAAGTGGTGCAGGGCACCGATGCGGTATCCCGAGACCACCCAATAATTGTTCCACCAAGTCGGGGCAGTTTTGGAAAACAAAATCATAGAAAGTTCAAATTAATGGTCAAGTCAGGGTGGTTATTACTGAACAGGTCGAGTAAAAGCCAAGGTATAAATGGGGAGTCGTGCCTGACAGGTAGTAATGTTTTAGCGTCCATCTGGTAGATAACAGGATGTGGACTCGTGCTCTTTGGGCTTCAGTAAATCAATCGGAAATGATTTGGGTACACCAACAAGTGTGTGGTGTACCCCAATTGCACCCCACTTCATCGGAGACGTCCAATGCTTTTTTGGACACTTCATCGGAGATTTAAAGTGTTTTATGACCAGTCATAAAACACTTTAAATCTGAACCGCTCAAAAAAGTGTTTGAACAGCCCCAATGAGGTGGGGTGCAATTGGGGTACCCATAGCACGATTCGTAAATCAATGGCATAGTCACGTTGGAGTTTCCACTTTCCACACATTCGAGCATCTCTAATGGCCTCTTTAAGTATCTGTGTTTAAATGTTTGTTATTAAAAGAGATTAATAAGTTATAAACTTAAACTTAAGGATTAAGTATAAATGGATTGGGCTGAAATTATAGGGTTTACGCCCTCCATTATGGGCCTTAACATGGACTCATTTCCGTAGTTTGAACTATTCAATTTTTGGTGGGCAAATTCTATTGGCATCCCATTTTTTGCTGAATGCCTCCCACCAATTTTTGACCACTTTAAATACAAAAATATCCTTAAGTATAAAGACTATATTATCCCTTCTTCTTCCTTCTTTCTCCTAACCACCAACCTCTAAAAGTCCCTCTGTAACCACCATAACACCTCCCACCTCCAATTGCCCGTCGTCTCGCTCCCGACGCCTTCGAATATTCAATTTCGAATGGGTTCTGATGTCTCGGATTTTAGAATCCGAATAGGTACGAGAAATTCAAACTTTAGAATAATGGTAGTTCGGATTTTAGAATCGGAACGAGAGGAAAGTAGTAAGAGAATCAGGGAGCCAATGAAGAAGACGACGGTGAATCGCCAAGAGAGATCGGTAATGTTTTCTTTAGAATGAGCGGTATTGTTTTTTGTCTTTATTTTTGTCATTTTTGCACTCTCCATCTCCCACTGGGAGATTTCCTTCTTACGAGATCAGTAATGTTTTCTTTAGAAGGAACGGTGGTGGTGCAAGGTGGTGGGAGGTGGTGCGAGGTGGTGGTGCGGTGGAGGGAGAGGAGGGGCAAGTTGGGAAAATTTGAATTTTTCTCGGGGTTGTGTTTAGCACTTTTTGGGTTTCTTTCAGAAAGTTGTTCTTTTAGTTTTTAGTGGGAGGCATTTAGCAAAAGATGGGATACTAATAGAATTTGCTTTTTTGGTATACCTATCGATGCTTAATTAGATTGATTTTTTTATATGAAAACACTACTCTATGTCTATGAGCTCTACAAGATGCAATGGGACCCACAAATGACAATGGTTTACGCCTCGTCAGTTTATACAATATATTATTTTCATGTCAAAATGTGAGTCAAGATAAAAGTGGATCTTACATAAGACACTACTAAATTATTTTAGGATCTTGTTAACCTCCGCCTATTAGGCAGGGGATAATATGGAGTATGTAATGACAAACAAGTTCAGATGTCAATACACATTTCACAGATATTAATATATTTTCACGGATATGAACACACTTTTTTCGAATACACTTTATAAAAATTATCCTCCGCTCTACGGGTGGAGGTTAGCATTTTCCATTATTGTATGCATAAGTGCTCCGTGGATAGTTCAAATTGCGTTATATAATTAAAATAAATTTACAAAAATTCTTTAAAATGTCACATTTCTCGTCCATTAAGGTGCCGTTTGGCAGTTTGGATTTTACATTTTACATTATGGTTGTTTGGCAGCCTGTTTGTAAAATGCATTTACACAAAATGCATTTTCAAAACCACCCAGTGTAGGCACAATTTGATAATCAACCATAGAGGAACTTTGGCAGTCTCATTTTCCATTCTTGGTTTTTTCAATGGATAAAAAGACTATATTACCCCTGTCTTTATTAGATATTTTGTGAAGTGCCCTCAATTTAAAGCCATCATGATTATATTTTCTATTTCCATCACAAAATAGTATTACTTGTAAATTTTTTAAAGTAATATTTGAGACTTAAAACGGCGCAAATATCACGATGGGAGAGTATGAAGGAAAAAAAAGTTAAATAGAGTTAAGTTTTTTTTTTTTTGAACGGCAAAAAACTTTATTAATCAAGTGTAACGGATACAAAAGATTAAAAGGACAAGAGAAAAGGCATGAAAACGAGGGAGAAGCATCCAACGAAGTTGGAGCGCAACACTCTCGACAATCATATGCCACTCGAGCCCTAAAAGAAGCAAGGTTGGTAAGTGATCAAACAAGCTCCAATAACGGGAAGAAAAAAAAAACACCCCAAAGGGATATAGAATCCCATTTACAATCTCATAAGAGTAAAACCCAATGAAATGCAGGAATCTGATCAAAAAATTAATAAACCAAGGCAAACCACCCTAAAGCAAACCAAGCCAATATCCAGCAAAGAAACACCATCAAACAGCTGCAGTTGAGCACATCCGAAGGAGAATACGATCCAATAGGCATTATTTGTTTATTTATTTTCAACTCTCAGAAAATTTATTCAAAATTGCCATTAGGTTAGTCAATGGGTGCAGGAAAAGAAATCATGGGGACTAAAAATAATAATTTTGGGTTTTTAAAGAATTAGCATTTTACATATCTCTGTACAAGTACTCTCAAAAAAAAAAAAAAAAACATATTTATGTACACGTAGTTTCAAATATTTATGTATAAAATTTTATTTTATTTTTACAAAGTTTAAAAAATGCATGTGATAAATCTATACCAATATCTACACTATTAGGGTACCTAAACTAAATTCTAGGAATGGAGTTCTATAATTTAAAGACAAATAGATATATATGCGTGTGCAAGAAGTTTCCTATGAGGGCCTCCCTCACAAAAAAAAGTGCGGGAAAACAGTTGTGAGCCGTTGGATCGCGTGAAGGGCATAGGATCCAACGGCCCACAACTGTTTTCCCGCACTTTTTTTTTGTAAGGGATCCCTCATAGGATATGTTCTGTACGCATGTGTGTAGACACATACATAAATAAATGTATAAAGTGCAGAGGCGAGGTATAAATTTCACTTACCTCCCTTGAGGTTTCTGACAATTACAGGGACCTCCCCTGTTGTTTCAGAAATTCCACTGACCTCCCCTACTTTTGAAAATAAATGTCACATACCTCCCTTCCGTCAACTTCCGTTAGAAAGGTGACGGAAAATGCTGATGTCATGCTTCTCACTCTCTCCTCTTTTTATTTTAAATCTTAAAATGTTTATAACTTTTATATTACATATTTATTTTTTATGAAATTTATATATTTAAAATCTACTCGAAGAGATCTACAAAATGAGATCCATATTGAATGTGAAATTATGTAAAAAAAAAAAACTTATTTTTTTCAATGTGAATTTTAATTATAATGTTACACAATTTAATTTTTTTTCAATGTGTAAGTCAAAATTTTATGCCAAAATTGTATGAAACATCATAAAATCTTCTTGTTTAACAATTTAGTTTTTTTCAAATACATTCTTAATTAAATGAACATGGTAAATTTGCAAGTCCATTTTTCTACTTATTGGTGACTTTATCCCAATAAAATTTCAAATTTTCAATGCAAATTTTAATTATACTGTCACTTTTTTTTTTTTTGCCATTCGATATACATCAGTAGAGTTAGCTATTAGTAAACCCCAAGGCCTCGTTTGTTTGGCCGGAGATAAATAGATGGGATATAAAATCCCGTGGGATATGGGTGAGATATGAAATCCTTGGGATATTACTCAGGATATCAATGGATGGGATAAATTCATTTCCGGTGTTTGTGTTCGACGGGATATTGCTCAGGATATCCGGTTTTTTGCACTAAATGGGGAAATCCCATCCACCCCATGGGATTCTATTGGCCGTACGGATGGGGATTAAAATTGGGTGGGGATATGAAATCCCATCCCAAATAAGGTTACCAAACATTGGATTTTGGGACTCACTCCAACACACTCCCAAATCCCAACCCCATATCCCCCCTAACAAACAAGGCCCAAGGGTTGACCTATTCCCCATAGGAGTCGAATCTAGAACTTCACCCCTATAGAAGGGACTACACGACCAACTGGGCTAACTGCCCTGGTCTACGGTCACATTCAAAAATTAGAATTTAAATTTTACATGAATTTTATGAAAAAATAATGTGAAAAAAAAAGCTGACAAAATTTTGAGGTTAAAAATTTTGTGTTACACATTGAAAAATTTAAATTATATAACATTATAATTCACATTTAAAAATTAAGTTTTTATTTTTACATAATTTCACATTGAATATGGATCTAATTTTGTAGATCTTTTCGAGTAGATTTTAAATATATAAATTTCATAGAAAATGAATTTATAAAACACAAGTTATAAACATTTTAAGATTTAAAATAAAAAGCATGCTAGGGGTAACAAAGTAATTTCAGCATGAAACTTAACCCCGTTAGCTGCAAATTGACGGGAGGGGGGAATCTGACATTTATTTTCAAAAGTATGGGAGGTCAATGGAATTTCATAAACATTAAGGGACGTCCCTGTAGTTGTCAAAAACCTCAGGGAGGTAAGTGAAATTTACCCTATTTAGAAACCTTAGGGGAGGTCAATGGAAGCATAAAAATGTAAATTCATGTTTTTCGTTAACAGAAGTTACCCGACAAGGCTAACAGGGGAAGTCAGTGCAATTCCAGAAACGTGAGGAGAGATGTTTGTCGTTGTCAAAAATCTCAGGAGAGGTCACTGAAATTTACCCAATATAAAATGCAATCCATAACTAGGGTCTAACGATGCCTTTCCTACTGGCTTTTGTTTGAATGGCGAAGCCCAGTTTTCAGAAAGAAAATTGGGCATTTACTTCTTCTTGTAAATGCAATCCATTATTGCCCTGTAGCCTTCTTTTTGTACTTTTTGCATTTCACTTTTTATATTTTTGACTTTTTTGTATTATTAGCACACAAATTAAAACAGGAATTGGAGCACCTAAAATGTATTTTATCTAATTCCTAGTGCACACAACTAAAATACTAAACACCAAAGCCAGTGGCATTGGTGATGCTCTTAGGTTTTGTTTGGAGGATTGAAATCTTGAGAAGACTTAAAATTTTATTTTATTATTAGTAATTTAATGCATTTCAGTGTTTGAATTACTTGTAGAAAATTTTGTTTTCTGAAACGTTTATTATGGAAATTTATTGAACTCTACGATTCATTATCCTATAGATTGGGTAAAGAATTAAAGATTATCATGGTGTAAGGGAGGCATTAGATAAAACTTGGTCGGGTATGTGATTTTTGGTTAATTATGTCATTAAGAATTACATTCTTATCTTGGTTAGTTCCAAAGTAAATAACATGAAAATATGACATCTTATTTACAATTTTTATCAAAATTCTAGCTCATCATCCAAACGGATTCTTGAGTTCTACACAATCAAGTAAAACTCCCTTTTTCTTTTTTTTTAATTACACAATCGTGAAAAACTTATACATTAAACGAACAATAACACGCACACACACAGTAACTTACTAACTCTTAGCTAACTGTGTAGCTGTTAAAATTATTAGGTACCACGTAGTCCTGCTCCATGAGCACTCAATAATTTATCTTTATCTTGGCAATTCGCTCTCCGTTATTTTGTGTTGATATACTCATAATCAAAATGCTAACTCCCCATTAGGTGATGGAAAAGATGTAAAAGGTTGTGTCCAAGAAGGACAATAAGTATGTAAAACTACGTACTAGGGATTACAGTTCTTTTGATAGTATTTGCATTTTTGACATTAATTATGCCCATAATCCTCACAGGAATTTGTTGTTACGAGGTGTTGGGTTACTACGTACGTACATCAACCCCAAAAGATGTGTGATGTTGAAAGGTGTTGGGATACTAGCTACCAGACGACCATCCAATAATTTTTCTTTTCTTAGATGAATCTTGTAGATGAACAAAGAACAATTGTCGATATTCTTCCTTCTCAAGCCATATAGTCAGAAATAAGACAGGAAAAATAAGAGGGTGGTGAGGTTATTAAGGTCATTTTAAAGTAAAAATTACTAACAAAATTGACTATGCACTTTAGCCAAAAGCAGGGCATTAGCATGTGCCCTAGCGATAGGGAAATAAATCGCACTTGAGCCAAACTACGATCGAGGGGTTAATTGTGTTGCAATCGTGGGGTATAAAAGTAGTGTATTGAAAATCTTATTCCGGTTGCTCAAAACATAAAAACATAAATTGAAATGTTCATATTTAGGCGCACCGAAATAATCGAACAATATCCTATTTTTTCCAACAAATTGGATTGTTTCCTATACAAAATCTCAAATCAAAGCCGGAAAAAGAACCAAATTTACTTCATACTTTTCCGGTTAGTCTAAAAGGTCCGCCAATGGTGGTGGAGTAGAATGTAGATTCTGACCATTGGAAAGTGCATATTTTTATAATAACTCAAGGTGTCCGAATGAGCTTATGCGGAGGAGAGTGATTATGCTCACCACTGTAGGACACAATGACCTTCTCCGGATCTACCTTACTCTTCTCCACATATTTCTTCGCCGGACATTTGTTTCCGTCGCTACTACACTTGAAGTAGTTCCTCGGAAACGGTGACGTCTTGATAGGCTTCCTACCGTATTTACGCCAGCTCCACGGATCCACCTCCACGAGATTTTCGGCCTCCACTTCCACCACCGATGTCCGGTGACTCCTCTTCCTCTCCTGCCCACATTGGTCTATGGGATCGCCAATAGGTTCGGCACGTTGTGGTTGTGGTAATGGTGACGGTGGTGGTGGTTCTAGTTGGTGAGTGAATCCATCACATTGTGAAACAAAAGATGTGTTGGATTGGGAGTTTGCAATGAAAGTTTCGTAAACTTCATGTAATTCCTCAAACCCATTGTATGATCTTCTCCCAGAAGGGTTTTCATTTTGTTTAAAAACCGGCGAAGGGGAGAGAGTTACGGGTTCTTCTTGCACGGCGATAGGCTTGGTGGCGGTGGCGACGGTGACGGCGGCAGGAGGAGTGTTGCAACTTCTAACCACAGCCCACAAATCCCAATCTAGCTCAGCCATTATGCAATGATGAAAAATGAAGGTGGGGATTTTATTGAACTTCATCAAGAGTTTACTCTTTAATATTACGCAGTTAAGTTGTTGTAATATCTATTCAAATTAATAAAATCTTTTAAGGGCATTGAAATCTGGGACTTATTCAGTCAATAATTATAGCAAGAAATCTCTGTGGATCACCTCAAAGAAAAGAAGAAAATATTCATAAAACACACTTTCCAAAGAGAGAAAAAGAGGACAGGGTTCCAGCTATCGTTTCTCTTTATAGAAACCACCTATTGCTTTCTCATTGAGCGCGCATGTGGGCTTCTTACGAGCAACATCGCGTTAAAAAGTACTCCATTAAAATAGACCTGACCTCGGCCCTGGTGATCGCATCCGAGCCGTGGATCTCGGCAATCGACGGTCCAGATTTTCTCATGAAAACTCTTTGATGGAAAAATTTGGACCGTCCAAAACACTTTTGGACGGCTTGGATATGATCACCAGGGCCAATCACAAGCACCCAACATAAGGTCTACACACAAATTCTAAAACACAATTCCTAACACAATTATGTTCGAAACCATTGGATGAATTATGTTCGGAACCATTGGATGAATGTGGGGATCCGATCCATGTACATCGGACGATTCCAGATGTAATTGTGCCTAGATTTTCATTTTAAAGTTGTATTCATACCATTGTTCTTTATAAATATAACAAGAAAGAACTATGGTTCTAATGATGGAGAAATATGTCACGACCTAGACCCGTCCCTATAGGCTTTATCATAATAAAGTGCCAGTGAAATCATTACTCAAGCCACAACATAGAATTATACATTTGATAAGCAAATGACCAAAAAGGGACTCACAAGATTAAGCAGCGGAAATCAAACTTGTATTAACATTTCAAAGCCATCACGTGTCTTTACACCGGGATCTTAACCCAAAGTACATCCCAGAGCTGTGCTTATGTTACAAGTTTTACAAACCACTACAGATATTTACAAGTCAAAAGTATAGTCAAGCGTAACACCCTATCTACATCCTATCTACAGCATGCCCACGAGCTTCGACCTCACACAGATAATGCCACGACACCCTACTCCTCATTGCCTGAAAGGTGGGAAAAACATTTACATAAGTTGAAGCTCGTATGAGTGATTATCACACAGGCCACACGCTTCCCATGGGCTATATAAAAAAAATTGCCTTTAAAGTAATCCAATTCAAACTTCACATATTCCAAAAGGAATTCACAATTCACAATATAATTTATAATGCACATCCCACCACAATTCGTTGTGTCACCAGACGTCCCCGGTGCGGATAAGCTAGACGTCTATCGCATTATCCCACAACATACACAAACACATCTTGCTAGCCTTTTACCACTGTCCCCTAGCAAGCTGGGACGTAAGGGATGCCATTAATAGACAATAAAAGTATCCACCTTTCATTTCAAGTCCATGGAGTTCTCATTACTAAGCAAATCATGTAAATAACGCATAGATTTCACATTTGAAAACAAAACACGTTTAAAATCGTATGACTTGGGTGTTAATCACTCACCTCGGTCCACGTGTCTACTCGGATACCCTAAAACAATTGAATGATAAAACACATGATTAGATAATACTAAATGAGTATAGACATGCCCCTAATGAAATCCTAGAAGTGTTCAAAGTCAATGCAAAGCCTAGACAAAAGTTGCTGAAAATGCACATAGATACCGGTAGTAGCTGAACAAAAGACAAATTTTAATTAGATACAGGTAGCTGAAAAAGTGGATACCGGTATTAGAAAAAGAGTGGCTAAAAATTGGGTTTGATACCGGTATTAGCAAAAACTCACTACCGGTATTAGCTGGGAATTTTTGAAAATTTCAGTTCGTATTCTTCCTCAATTCTAGGTCCGTTCCACCTTCAAATCACGTCAAATACAACTCAAAACACGGGCAATTCATACCCACACACCCACATATCAAAAACTACTACAAACACAACCTATTTATGCATCAAAACAACCTCCAAACACATGATTCTACCACAACTTTAGAGGAACTAAAACCCAACCCAACTTCCAAAAATCCACTTTCACAACTCAATCTAATGCAACCTTCCATGTAAAACATGCAATTGAAGAATTTAAACATGAATTCAAATTAAGGAGAATAAGAATTACCTAGTAGAACCCTTAATTCAATCCAAGTAAAGCCAACCCCCAAGCTTCCCTTTCCTTCTTCTCCCTTGTTTCTCTTCTTTTCTCTTATGCCTTTCTCTAACTCTATCTGTTTCCTCTCTTCTTCTTTTTCCGTAACCGGAGGGATAGGTGGGGATGGAAAAACGTAGAACACTCAGGTGTTTTTACTAGGCTACTAGGAAATTATCCTATGTGGTTGTAACCCCATGCACTCATGTACCCAAACCCCACATACCACAAGTTGTAACTTAAAATGCATGTACAAAATCAAACACAAAATTTAACTAGACTAATTAACCCGCTAATTTACATGATTAATTAAAACATGTCACACGATTAGGCCATAAAACACACTTATGGGTCAAGGGTATTACAAAATACCTTTACATTACGGGTCCCATCTTTCAATTTAATATTCGACATGGTTAATTGCGGCAGGTGTTCATTGATTTTTTTTTTGGGTAAAATAGGGTTAAAATTGGTTAAATTCCATGGACACCCCTTGATCTATTCTAATTTTTAATGGACACCCCCTAACCTTTAAAAACGTCCATACACACCCCCTCATCTATTAGAAATTGAAAAAACCCCTTACTCCGTTAACGGAAGTAAGAAAATGACAAGTTTACCCTTGTAAGATTTTTCTAAGTCAAAACACACCTCTAGACTCACATCAAATGGTCTGCTCTCTCTTCTGCAAGTATAAAGTTTCATCTTCTTCTTCCCCTAAATTCCCCACAATGTATTCAATCAAACCCTCGTCTGTCTCGTATGCCTCCCTCGTGGATTCCTCAAATGGATCGAAACCCACAACCCGATTTTTCAAGAAAGTCGTTGATAGCTCTTTTGAGTGGAGAAAGGTAGGATTTTTTTGCTAATTGTTCGTGTGGATTAGTTTTTTTACATCATTTAGATTTATGGGTGTCTCTATATGCGATTTAGGGTTTTGGATCTAGCCCCTCCCTTTGTGATTTTTGGCCTGTAGTGTTGGCGGCAATTGGGTGCGGCGGCGGCGGCGAACTTGTTTCAGAATCGGCGGCGAACTTGTTCCACTTCGACCGGTTTAGACAAAAAAAAATGATGAATCCAAGACGAAACCTGTTGCCTAGGTTCTGAGTGATACTTGCGACTACATCAGCATAAGGTCAGTGTTTACTGGACAATTAGGAGAAACTATAGTGATTAGGAGGCGGATGGCTACTCCTTTATCTCGTTTATGGCAACCATCAATTATAGGAGTATTGTCTAAAGATCATCAAGACAACACAACACTTTTTGGTTCTTCTAGCTAGACAAAAATTATGGAATCTACTATCATGGATTTTGAATGTTGTAGTCTCGAAGAAAAGAATAAAACAGAGAAAAATGATCAAGTACTCAAGTCACCAACCTACTCTCCTTAGTCCTTGGGATACCAACATCCCCCTAATGGGTGCATCACCTCAACATCCAAAGCTAAAGGTTCGGGAGAGCGAGAAGAGGTATTTTTTTGTCCAAATTATAACTTTTTTCCTAGATACTTAAAGGTGCTTTAACAGAAGGGGGGTGTCCATGGAAAATTAAAATAGATAAGGGGTGTCCATGGAAAATTAAAATAGATAAGGGGGTGTCCATGGAATTTAACCAAATTTATATCCTGATCAAATCCTGAAAAGTTTGATAATGACAAGGTATGGTAGTATGATAGATGAGAAATTGGAAACAATAATATGTTTAACTAAAAGAGATTCATAAAAAGAGTGACATTTTACAATGGATGTATCAAATCTCTAACCGAACCTGTATAAACCATTTCAATGCTCAACGACACGAATCCAACCGTTCAGTGAGCCTAGGGATCGAAAAAACAATCATACTTCCTCTGTTTCTTTTTAAGTGTATTGCTTCGTAAATCTAACTTACTATATTAAAGAGACATCATTATTACACCATTCACATCCACTTTACACCTTTTACATCAAATTTTAACTCAATTTTTCAAAATTATCCTCCACTTTTACCCATTAACTCTTTACACACTATCTTCTTCAAAAGGGCAAAATAAAAAGGGACGAAAGGAGTAACCATTTAGGGCAATAATGAGAAAGCCATTTTGAGATAGCGCCCTATAGGTTAATATAAATTCAAAATCTGGATATATTAGCTCAAGTTTCATCAATATACTTTTGTTGAATTGTATTTGAGATTAGAAAATTCATGTTAAGGATGAAGAAATTGATCTTTTGAAAAATTGATCTTTTCAAATGGAGGATATAACCATTATGAATGGTTGTATATCCTTGGGCTTCTGCATTTTCTTCCACAAATTATTGATCCAAATACAACTTTTAGAGAAAAAAACAAAGTGAAGAAAAGGATCTGATACTAACATAAAGGTATAGTTCTATGCAGCCTGCGGAGTTCATCGAAGATCCCAAAGAGTAACTTAAACCCTCTTGAGATGCCAATGCAGTATGTTGGTTGCCTCTCAGCTGCTATTAATTCCTTCGGGGCCTATCTTATGTAGCTTTGCTCCAGCTTTAATTGGGCTCCTTTCATGTGGGCTGTGAGATTCGGTCCACTGGATTAGTTGAGGTGTGTGTAAGCTGACCCGGACACTTGAGTTATCAAAAAATGCAATATGTTGATTTTATACAATTCGCCAACTCGCTCAAACGTAACACTCAGAAAATTGTTCTTCTAACTTGTAAGATTAATATATACTAACTAAAAGTAAATCATCCAACGGAAACTTTCATTACAGCTTTTTGACAAGAGTTGACACAGCCATGTTAAATGAAAATGGATGAGCCACCCTCGTCAATGTCAGATATAATACATCTTCTCCCATAATATGAAAGGACGAAAAAAAAACCCGGAGGTTAGACAACAATATGGGAGCTTTAAACTGAGATTTCTCCCTACTGAATCAAAACAAGCAAAACAACTTCGCTAGGAGCTTTGTTCTAGGCTCCAAATACGATGATTGAAGCTCAGGTGTGGAAGTGAACCGTCCAGGTTTGCGTTTGAGCCGAATCTTTAACCGCTTAACCTTGATCTCTAACTCTCAGCAGCAGCAGAAGCACTCTTGGCTGGATTATATACAATGCATCACCAGAGTCTTCTCTCTCTCTCTCTTCCACCAACTACCATCCCTCTCCCCCTAAAAATTCAAGCAACAATGTCAGTTCCGTAGTGGTGACAACACAGGAGACGCTAGGAACATTCTGCTTCGCAAGTAGATACTCAGATATTAAAGAATCAGACCGTGACATGTTTTCCACTATTCCAGCTGGTACCGGGGAACAAGGAGTACCTCACAGTTGGAGTCAGACAAACTGACTCTCTAAGCAGGGCGAACAGATGTGAGGTAAGAATTCATAAAACAAATGATTTCCAAAACACCTGCTTCCTACAATAGTCATGCTACGCAGTCTATCAACAACAGAGCATGTCAATAACACAACAGGTAACTATTGTGGGGGAGCAGGGAGGGAAAGCAGGCATTCATTATATTTTCCCTGGCAAATGATGTGGTTGTTCAAAGAAACCAAGCAATTCTGCCAATCTCCCATTACTAATATCTTAGCTCAATGACAGGCTAACCAACACCTAACCACTCCTCACCACCACCCTATTATATGTCCATGGAACAGGCAACATCTACACAGGATAATGCCATTGAATGAAATATAGAACAAGAAAGAAAACATACCTTACAATTTTCCGTCCGTGCAACAAAAACTATGTTGAGTATATAACATCATAGAAACAAAATGAGTGCTTGATGTGTTGCATTTCCAGGTCTTTTGTGGAGGCTGGAGGGAGAATAGTGCAGGTGAAAACCACTTTCAGGATATGATCCTCCAGCTTATCACCCAGTCATTTAAATGGAAGGCCAAAAGGGATCAAAGAGAGAGCCCACCAAAATTCAGGATGTATGGCGAGACATAGTTTGCTAATCAGATGACCCATTTGAAAGGAAGAGCTTCAGAATATTTAGGACATTCGTGAAGAAAGTGCGAGTAGATTAGGCAAGTGACACCTCTAAAAGTTCCAAATGGTAAAAGCTGACTTGCCTCAGTATAATTACTGTCCAACTCCAGATCCAAGAAAGTGCAACACTTGCGCAGATCCATTGGACTGGCAAAACCCCCAAATTGTGTATCTTCTTAAAGAAACTGAAGAAATGAGCCTTCCCCATGATATGAAACAAAGAAATAGATATAAATGTTGGTGGTGCACCTGTTGATTCCCTCTGACAGTTTGATAGGCAAGATCACCTGCATAAATAAGTAAGACCGTGGCTAGATGAGAAAGAAATGCAAGTTTCGTACAGTCAAATAAAGTTGCCAAAATAATGATGCTAATGAATCACCTTCTGCAGTTTTTTTCTGTATGAATTAATGAATTCTGATACGTGCTTCATGAATAAAATAGTCTTGTCTTTCGACTTTTAGCTCGACTGCACATATCACTACAGCCAAGTCTTTACTCACCAATAATCACCACAAGAACATATACCATCTTTAAAATGGTGGAACCTTCGGATATCCCGCATAACAATCTCCCGGCACATGAGCTTAGAAATAAGTTTTGACACATAGTGGCAATCTGCACATACTCGAAGGTTCTTGGTGATCCTAATTACTGTCCCTGGGCCCGTATTAATTAGAGCAAATGCAATGGCCAATCTCTCGCTATGATCCCAAAGCATCTTTTCCTTCACCTCCTCTTCAACATCATATAGTACTGAACTTGTGTCAGGCTTGTGTCCAACCTCTTTGAGTCGCTGGCTCAACTCATTTAGCTTGGCATATATAGCATCTTTCTGTTCATGTGACTTATCTCCAACTAAGAACCTATGAACAACCTTATCCAACTCTGTAAAGCTGAAGCCTGGTGGTTTCCTCAGTCCCTTCTGTCTTACCAAGGCTCTCACCTTTTCCACATCATCCCATCTTTTCTCAGAGGCATATAAATTTGAAAGACATATGTAGCTGCCCACTCTTTTTGGGTTCATTTCAAAAACTCTCTGGGCTGAAAGTTCAGCTAGCTCAACATTTTTATGGAGCCGACAAGCGGAAAGGAGAGAAGCCCACATATCACTTGTGGGTCTAATTTCCATTGCTTTGATAAAGTCATAGGCTTCATCTAAATTTCCTGCTCGGCCAAGAAGGTCTACCAAACAGGAAAAATGAGCAAGTCTAGGCTGCACGTTATACCTTTTCTTCATGCTATGAAATATATCTTTACCTTCATTAACTAATCCTGCATGATTACATGCTGTTAAAACAGTGGTAAAAACACCCTCATCTGGAGCAATACCGTTAACTACCATATTATGAAAAATAGAGAGGGCCTCTCTTCCCATCCCATGGAGTCCGTATCCTGAAACCATAGCACTCCAAGAAACCAAAGTTTTTTCAGTCATCTCATCAAAAACCTGACGTGAACATGCTAAATATCCACACTTTGAATATGCGTCTATAAGGGCAGTTCCCACCATAGAATGTGACCTAAACCCTTTTTTGATAATATACAAGTGAACAGACATGCTGAACTGCAAGGCTGTGATTTGATCACAAGCTCCAAGCACAGCCATGAGAGTTACTTGATCAGGGTCCACTCCGTCCAAAATCATTTGACAAAAAAGTCTCAGACTTTCCAAAGCATCTGCATTCTTTGAATAACCAGAAATCAATGAATTCCACGACACAGTATCTTTCCATGTCACCTCCTTGAAGCATTGCCTTGCAGCCACCATACAATTACAAGTACAATACAGTTCAATAAGAGAGTTTATCAGAAAACAGTTAATGCGCAGTAAATTATTACGTACAACATGACCATGGATTGCTTTGCCCAGATCCAATGCAAACAGGTCGGTGCAGGCAGAGAGAATACCAAGCAAAGTAGCACAATCTGCAACTAAGCCAGTTCTCCCCATCATTTTATATACCGAAAAAGCCTCCTCCGGATCGCCATTCCTCACGTAACCCGAAATCATCGTGTTCCAAGAAGTCAAATCTGTCTCAGGCATTCTATCAAACACCATCTTCACCATGTCCATTTTTCCAAACTTTGAGTACATAGCTAAAAGACAATTACCCACATAAACATCTGCCTCAAACCCACAAACAACAACCTCGCAATGAACCCTCCTCCCAATTTCAACAACACCGAAATCACCACAAGCCTTCAGAACAAATGGGTACGTAAAATTATCCGGCTTTTGCCCAAAACTCATCATTTCACGGTACAAAACAAGAGCCTTCATCGACTGGCCATTACAAGAATAGCCCCTGATCATGGAGTTCCACAAGAACACATTTTTCAACACAATTTGGTCAAAGATCACCTGGGCTTCGGTCATTCGGCCGCAATTCGCGTAGAAGGCGGCGAGTTTGGTGTCTAGATAGGTGTTGTTTCGAAGAGTATTGCAAGAGATCATGTGGGCGTGGAGTTTTTGACCGATTTTGAGGGATTTTGTGTTGGTGAGGGACTGTAATAGTGATCCACATTGTATGGAGGTGAGTGGTTGGTTGATAGTTGTGTATGTGAACTGGGTGGCGGAGGGAGTGGTGGCGTTTCTGGGGGATAGTAGTAGTATTGGGAGTTTGTTGAGGTGGTTTGTGTTGGGATGTTTGAGGAAATTGGGAGAGAGAATGGCGTTCATGAATGTGTGAGTCAAAGAATGGGCTGTTGAGAAGTTGGACTGTAGCAGACGATTGAGAGCTAGGGAGTTAAAAGGAATCAGGGGGAGCTTCAAAGCTTTGGCATGACCAATAAGCCCACTTGTTTTTATTTTTGTTGCAATATGAAGTTGTGGGCAATCGTTCGCATATGTCGCGACTACTTCATTGGTTCCCTGCATGATGGCTATTTAGGGGAAAATTTTCTAAAATCAGCCTATTAAACTGGAACAATGCTAGGGGTACATAAAATGTACAAATCAATTGATTTAGTACTATTTTGGATCTCACAGAGATCGAAGTCGTTTATATTCTTCAAAATAATATTTCATTGTACTCAGTAAAAAATCAGTTCAATCAGATATTAGTAAATGCTCAATCCGTTTATCTAGTTTTTTGTTTTGAACAAAAAACTGGATAAACGGATGGAGCATTTGCCGATATTTGATTGAGCTAATTTTTTACTGGATATAAGTAAATATTATTTTACAAAACATGAACGGCTCTGATCATCCGAGTGGGATCCCGAGTGGACCCAAATAAAAACATTTGTACATTTTTTGTGCAAATGTTCTGTTCTCGTATCGTTTCCGATTAAACTGGCATTAAAGCTTAAAAAGTATATTGAATTGTGTGAAAAATATATAAAAATGTGTGAAAGTGTATAAAAAAGTGAAAAAAGTACATTGGAGTATTTTTTTTTTTCTTGTTGCCTTATTGTTAGCCCAAAAACCCATTTAGGGGTTGTTCCACTAACAAAAAAAATAGTTTTTTCCAAAATCAAGACAGATCATTCTCTCATAATACATTACATAAAAAACCTTGAAAAACCAATTTATTCTAAAAACTGTCTAGGTGGAACACGCCCTCGAACTTCTTGATATACAATAAGGACATAATGATTCGAATATACAATTTCAGTATGTAAAGCGATGACATCAGAATGTCATTAGAATGTCTAATTAAATTTCCTTTTAAAAAATTAGTACTTCTAATAATACAGTATCTTTTTTCACCGTTTTTTGTTCATTCATCGTTCCTAATTTATTAATTTATTACGAGGAAAGGCCCATGAAACTCGATCTTGGATGCAATGTGAGACATTTAAAAGCTCTATCTGTTTTGTAATTTTTTTTCCTCCTCATTTCTCTCAAACCAAACAAGGAGTGTGTTGAAGAGCTGAAAGAAATGGAGAACCAGCTACTAACCGAGGAGGAGGTAAACAAATTCCTTGAAGACATCAATTTCTGTAGATGGACGACTTGCCCAGAAAATGTTGGGCGAAGAGCCTCTCAGAATGTGTGGGCTTCTTCACACAATGATCTCATCGTTTTTGCAGGTAAAAACCCTTTTGCATTCTTGTGCTCTCAAGTTACGCTAAAAAAAACTCCGATTTATGCTTTTGTTTTCTGCGCGCCGGTTAAAACTTGTTTACAATTCTGTGTATTGAAACGTGATTTTGCTCACCCACATCCCAATTTTATCTTAGATGGTCAATTCGCTTTGAATTTCCATAATGTAAGTTGCTATTTTGTTATAGCTGGCGAAATATAGTTCGTAATGTGATATTTGTTTGGTTTGCACCATTTTCACTATCCTTTTCATGCCTACATATGGCATAATTAATTTTAGGTTACCTGATCGGCTGATCAAGTTGACAAGGGAAATACAATTCATCCTAATATCTCTCCAATTCTCTCGAAAAGTCTCTCGCGATTCGTTCTTTCTTACTACTATCTTTGTCTTCATATTGGCATCAATACTTTTCTTATTTGAACTTCTGTAGGTTTTTTTTTTTGGCCGTGGGAACAGTGGTGTAGCCAGGAACGATGACTACTGGGGGCACCACGAAAACACGGCTAAAAAAAAAATTCTGCAACAAAATGATACACCGATATGAACTTACTTTATTAAAAGCACTAGCAACAAGTAACATATGTATATATATAATTCCACAGTACAGTTAATATCAAAAATACAAACAAAACTATCATAGTCATGAATAAAAGTTGCTAGAGTTAGGCTTTACAATAGACCACGACGAGTTTTCATGTTTTCAAAGCTTTGCATGATAATTTCATTATCAATGCTTTCAGATATGCGTTTCTCTATATATGCAATCATGCTATCACTCCTCCATTGATCCCCATTCGGTTGAGCTATTTATTCTTCACTTAATTCATAATTGAAAATGCCCTTTCAATTGTAGCATTTGTAACCGGTAAATTTAATGTCAAAACTAAAAGCAAGTAAACCAATAGATAACAAAAAGGCACTTTAATTTTTATTCTAAAGCTAAAAGTCAGATTTTCAAAAAACAAATAAAAATTGCAGTGTGGGCGTGTGCCCACACTGTTCCCTTAATACATCCGCCTCTGCGTGGAATCTCATATCAAAGTTGCCATGTGGTACTTACAGGATTTCAACAAAGTACATTGGAAAAACCAAGATAAAAACATGAGAATTATAATGGAAAATCACGGCCTTACAACCTAGACACAAGCATCCTGCTCTATTTGCACATACTACCAAAGGCAGACGTAAAACTAGTTCGGGCTTAGTGATTAACCAAAGTTTGGTAGGCTCCTAACCAAAAATGCTAAGCGCGGTTGAAATCCAACGACTGCAGTATAAATAAAACGAATCACAAAAAACACCCAATCCAGCAACTGAGTCACCCAGTTGCTGAGTAAAACTAAATCACACCAAGTCACTGAAATCCAAACAACAGCCAAACGAATCACGCCTAGCCGAATGAGTCACACCAAGAATAGCTTGAGTTGTCGGTCACTGCTGCACATGAGTACAGATTTGAAGAAATCATAGCCTAGAAAGAGCGGAATCATAAAACCATCACAACACCCTCAAATATCATACACAATCAAACCAGAAACCTCAAGGGATGAGAGTCTTGAAAGGGAAATGGCAAGGAGAGGCGAAGCCGTGGAGGTTGGGGACCTTGAGGTTGTGGCTGAAAGGAAGAAAATGAAAATTGAAGAAAACATCTCACAAAAGGAGATGTGAAACCCCCACTGAGGAGGGAGATCACCCTGTCACCAGGGGGGACCTCTTAGATCCGGAGACTAGCCCCCCCTTCCGCCGTCGCCACAAAAGAGGGAAACCCTAGGTCACAAAAGGTAGAGAGAGGGGCAACTTCAATAGATTAAATAGGTTTTATTGTTGGGTCATTTTAATACATAGGGCATCAGGATAATTCAGACGTTGTGGATTTCTGAATGGTCATATTGCTTGTCAAATGTTGAGATCAAGGCACTTCCTTATCGTGTTGCTAGGCGAAGCAGTGGAATGCTGCACCTCCCTGCAATAGAGAGCGACAACCTCAAGTTTGTAAATTATTGATTTAAAAAGCCTTGAGCGTTAGGCTTGTATGTACCCTTGGAAGCATGAGTTGCAGTTTTCCAAGTTGAGCCAATCCAAATATCCGTTCTCAAAACACCATTGTAAATCTGTATCTATGATCCTGAAAAATTATTGTTATCCCTTTCAAATAGCTATCAATGTCAATTGCCTCATCGCGGAAGTGATATTACACTCGTGATAACGGATGGTCTCTTTGTTTTGATCTCTTTTTGGTCTGTTTATGTAGTGGGACGGGAATAGTTTCTTGCTATGCTTGTAACTTCTCATACTTCTTTATTCATACGCTTCAATATGCTCCACTTGGAATTCTCTCCGGGTGATGCAATCCATATTCTCTCTTCCCACAATCTTAGCCTGTCAAATGTTCAGCTCTAAGTGGGATTGTTCCGTCCGATGCCAAAACTTTTTTTTCCCCATTGTATGGTGGCAAAACCTTTTATTTCTTGATAGATCATAAACTTATTCAAAGAAATTTAAGAAAAAGAATCTCTCCCGAAGGAACCATTTTTCTGTGGATGGATCTCCTCTTTTTCTGCTTTTGAGATGAGGATATGTTATCTATTTTAAAGGAACTCTTTTAACCCCTTCTCTAGTGTCTTGATATAAATACAATCCATGACAACCATACTAACCAACAACCAGCAAGCAGATAGTATTTATTAAGTAACACTACTTTTACAATATCAGATAAAACCGAGGAGCCACTTGAATCCAAATCTAAGTGACCGTCTGTGATGCTCAAATTTCCATGCTAAAAATTGAAAGGGAATTCCATCATAGGACTATAACGAGAAGAATCTCGTAAGAGTAATCCGCCTCTCTCCCCCTAGAAAACCTCTCCACCTTCCTCTCTTCTCGCTCGGCGGCTAGGGTTCCTCTGGCGCGGGAGGCGCACCTCTGCGCCTCCTCCTCCCCCCTCCCTCTTCTCTTTTTCTATCCTTCTCTCTTTCCATTTGTGCTCCCACCATATACCATTTTATCCATTTCTTCTTCTTCTTCTTCTTCTTCTTCTCAAAAACTGATCGGCAGCAAAGCGTGCAGATGGACGGCAGCATCGGAGCGGCGGGCAACATCGGCGTCATGGTTCTCGACATCCAGGTGTTCTTGGGTCGCTTTACTAGTTGATAAGCGACCCTGTGTGGGATTCTCGGTCGGTGACAAGGGCGGCTCTTGGTGAAGTTTCTTCTTCCTGTCTCTCTCCTTCTCTAGTCTGTTTTTCTTTCGACCCCCTGACCCTTCCCCTTAGTAGGTCTGTCGCTCTTCCCTGCCATGGCTGCTCGGTCTCCTCCTCCTAGTGCATCTCCGGCTGGTTTTCTAATGGGATCTCCAACTTCGGCTTAACGGCAAGGTGATGTGTCGGTGGGGGTGGTTACCGTCGTGGTCTCCCACTACGGTTGTTGATGGGTGCCGTGGTTATTGCTTAACGGCTCGGGGAGCTTTCGAGACAATGTGATTTGTTTGGTCGTCGGCTCCGCCCCCACTTGGGTTGACTGGTGGTGGTTTGGTGGTCTTGTGGTGGTGGTGGCTGTCAGGAGCTATGGTGGCGTGGTGGTGGATGATTTGCACTCTGGTTGAGGGTTAGGTTTAGGGTTTTCTTGGGGTTGGGCTTAGCCCACCTGTTTGGGCTAGGCACTTTGGGCTTTAATGTTTGGTTTGGGCTTTGTAGGCCTTTGGGTGTACTTTCATTGTATTATCTCATTATCTGGACACTTTAGGCTCATGGGTGTTTGGGCTTTGCCCTCAAAGTGTTCCCCTTTTGGTTGGATCTTGTTTTCTCTTCTCGATGTAACCTTTGTCGAGATTCTTTAATGAACTTTTGTTGCCGATAAAAAGAAAAAAAGAACAAGAAGAATCTCCTGGTTTTCTTTTCATTCCCATTGTTAAAAGAGGAGAAACATGCTAGAAGGGATATTGGTGATTGAGTTGGATCAAAACTGTTGCTTCTTCCTTCTTTTAGGGAAATATGCCTAAAATAATTACTTTTAGATATTCTTTGTTCCAAATGTAGTGATATATTTAAACGTGTTCCAGAAATCATGATTGAATCAGAGCGATTCACCATACGAAAAAGGACTATTTCGATGCTCAATTCAATTCACTGATTGACAATTATGGATTTCTGTATACATCTTAAATAGAAACCTAAGACAAATAAGAACGCATTTCAGTTTTGCTTAAAGAGTTGGGTAATGTCTGCTGATCCCATTAGGCCATAATTTGTATGAGCATCTGAACTCAGATCTCAGATGAATTTTTCCTAGTTGTTAGAAAGGTATCTATGCATGTTCCTTATCAAGTAGTCTCAATCAATTATCCCCTCAATTGACGAGATGGGAGGACATGAAGTCATTGTTAGTTTCTTTTGTTGTTGAATTAATTTGGCTGGTATTATACAACTTCCAGGAACTCCATAATCCCATGCCAAGAAGTCAAAAGTGTTGTATCAGATAACCACCAGATTACTATAATGCACTGACATTCTTGTTTCCAGTTCCCATTGTCCATTCTCCACAATCAGAAAAGCCTGCAATCCCACTTCAACTGAGATCTTAATCATTTAATGAGATATTTGACCAAACTGTTAAATTTCTGCCAAGAATCCAACTTAAGATGCTTCACATTTTACGTACCTACTTTAGGATTATGTACTACTTATCCAGAGATTGAGCAGATTTTCTCTCAGCATCTTATCCTAACTGGTCTTAGCAAATCTGCCATTAATTAATTTTGGACAAGTGGTGATTGGTGATAATGATATTCCCTTAATCTGTGGTCAAAAGCAGATAATGTATTCACTTCTCTCCCACCAACTCGAGATATTCTCCTCGCGGTCACTAGCCAGCCTCTTCTTTATAACCTTCCTCCCAGATTTCCCATTTACCACGTCCATGGGTCGGAACACGCTCCCTGTGAGGAGAACTGACAATCAAACCTCCCGTCAAGTTATATATTCGAAGCGCAAAGATGTCATTGTTAAGAAGGCTAGTGAACTTTCAGTGTTATGTGATACTGATGTTGGCCTTTTAATGTTTTCTCCGACTGGTCGACTGACTAGCTTCGCAAGCAATGGAAGGTTGATTTGGAAGGGATACTTATTTTATATTTTATAATTGTACTCCGTTTCATTTTCTTCTGTATATGTTCTTACAACTTTTCTATCTTTGACAGGATTGAGGATATCTTTTTGCGATTTATTAGCCAGCCTGACAAACTGAAAGGGGGGCATGTTTCGTTTACGGTATTTAAATTTTGCATTAGTTTAGATGTATCCTAAGGCCATCCGTAGTGGTAGAGTTAAATGGCATATTAGTGTAAGAAACTAACAGTTAGCAACAAAATATTTTGTTTTCGGTATATAGTGGTGTAGTTAATGTGTAGTTAACTTGTGTCAGAGATTAAAAAAAATTAGCTCAGAACTCAACTGTCATTCTAGCAGAAGCTAGAGTCAAGTGGGCCCATGGGGAAAATTTCCTGGGGTTTGCTGTGATGGTTCCCCAGAGTTTGACACGTTATTGCCCCATGTGATGCAAGTACACACACATCATTGTTTTCACCCATTTGGTCCACACACGTTATTGGACCCACATCACACTTGAATTCATTTTAACAACACCACTACAACACCTTTTAACTTAACAACACATTTTGTCATAACAACACATAACAACACATAAATGGGACCCATTTTTTACACTTTTGTGTCATATAACAACACAAATTTAACTCTACCACTACGGATGGCCTAAGTTGTGTGCTGACATGAGTTATATTTCACTCTTTCTTTTTCCCAACCTTGATACTTGTCCGAATATGCAGACCTATATTGGATGAAGAGGTAATATTAACTCTTTTTCTCTCGTAGTATGCACATGCCCTTCATGCAGGTGTATTTAGGTAACCAAGTATCAATTCATAATTGCAGTATTTATCCGGAAGGCTCAAGCAATTGAAGCAAGAAGGAGAAATGCTGGAAAAGATGGCCAAGTCTCTCTCTCTCTCTCTCTCTCTCTCTCTCTCTCAATACATCAATGAATAAGCAGGGAAATGAACGGGCTAGAAAACTTGTGTTTTCAAAAATTTCATACGTATATATCTTTCTACTGATGAGAATTTTGTTTTTGTCTCCTGACAACAACTTGGTTGCTCGTGATTGGTTGACAAGTACAGAATAGAGGTAAGAGAAGATCTGTTTGTGTAGATAGCCTTTTTTAAGCACATTTGCTTTACTGGAACTGGAGCTCAGTTCAGAAAGGTAGCTGTTTACTAAACTTGACCAGACTGCCTGTGTCATACAAGGGGTTAAAACTGCGACCATAAAGAAGTGATTTCTTTTTTGTTGTTGTAGAAGATCAGAAACTCAGTATTACATAGATTAGTTGCATGAATAGAAAACATAACCAGATCGGACTTTCTCAAAAGAGGCACAGCCGGCACCATACCTCATGAGAACTTTTACCTTGTGGTTGAAACCATTCCATCATCCGATTCAGTTTTGGTCCAGGTTAAAAACACTCCTGATAGATCTCCCCTACTCCCCTGGACGGAGGTAAAAAAGTAAAAACCCAAGCCAGCCTTCGAAATGAGCTCGTTACTGACCACCTATTTCATCTATGTATGACTTTAACTAGGCTTTGGAGAGTACACTTTACAAACTCAATAGGCAGCAACGGGAGACTCAGGAAAAGATGAGGTAATTATTGTCTTGGATATTTCTTTCCTTTTAACCTATTAGAAAATTTTACATGCAAAGTTATGATGTCTCTGAAGTTCTGAATTCCTGACAATATAATGGTCGATGTTTTTTTAACCTACTGTCATTATTCTTGAATTTCTGATGATAGATATTACAATCCAAATGTGGAGAATATTGAATCTCTCTTTGAAGCTGGAGTGTACCAACAATTCCTTGAGAATACGATAGAACGTGTAGAACAGTCGAAAGTGAGTGCAAAATAATCTCTCTCACTCTCTCCTTATTCAATTTTTTTTTGCATTTGTTAGTTTTGCGTCAATTTTTTTGTATTATTGGTTCGTCACGACCAGAGAAATCTAAAAAGTGAAAAAACAGTACTAAAAAGTTCACTAAAGACAAAAATAATCCAAATTTTTATGGATTGTTGGATTTGTCTTTATTCATAGAAATTTTAGTTTACTTAATAATTTTTTACTCTTAAGATTCCTCTCATCGAGACCAACCAATAATCCACAAAAACAATTGACGCAAAATTAACAAATGCTAATTTTTTTTTTTTAATAAAGGCAAAAAAATAAACCATTTGGTTTATTTTTCCAAAGCATCTAAATGAAAAGAAACTCCTCATTGTGAGGGTTAGTAGGCATGCCCTCCAAATCTTGTGCTTTTCCCTGTAAAGATTATTAACTATCTTCCTTTTATGTACCAAATCTTGTGATTTTGTTAGCAAGAGATTAATCTTTTGCTTACAAATAGGTAGGTTGATACCAGATTGCAGACAAAATGAAGGAGACAATTCAACCGAACCGAGGAACAAAATTTTTACCCATTTTCCTCAAACCATATGGCAATAAAATATTTTCCTCGAAACCAGTACATGGCAATATTAGATAAAGAAATCCTAATGTTCACCAAAGCAAGTTGGAAGTTGGAACATACAAAAATGAACCAATGGACACGGAAACATTTAAGTGATATATGTACTCTTATTCAGCAAACTTTAATGAAAGTTTTAACAACCCCTATCAGGAACCTTGGGATTATTTAGACTTTAAGTTTCGCGGTTAACCAAAATGTATGCTAGACTTTAAGATTCGAAGCTAACCAAAACGGAGCACAGATATGAGCCCCTGATAATAGTACTCAGCAAAGACTTGCATTCCTTCTAGTCGGTTTTAGCTAAAGAAAGGAAATCCAAACGAGGAAAATTAAGCAGTTTGCACACTCTCTCTTTTTTTCGGGGTTCAGTATTTTTTGGTACATTTCTTGGTCTTATTATCTGTCTAAAATTATTGTCTTTCTTTCCGCCCTAAAAAGCTTCTATTACTTGGTACTATATTGCAGACAACTTCATTTGATGCACGGGAACATGTTCCAAACACTGATAAGTCTGCAAATTCGAACATACAAAGGTACTATTAAACTTTGATTAGTTCAGTATACTTGTGGCCTGTGGGAAAACTCTCTGCTTCCATATTGATTGCGGTACTTGGTTGGATTATACTCTGTGCAAGCTTCTTTTGATGTTTCTTCAACCTCAAGCGTTCAAAAGTCAGGACATTTGCTTGAGGTCTATCACTTGCTTCCTTTTGCTAAGGATTTCTCAAACATTTCATTTCATCTGATCAAGTTCACTTATTTTATGTTTTACAGGAATCTATCAAGTGATGAACAATATCCTGAGGAAGCATACTCCCCGGGACCTCACCTAAGCCTTCAGTTCCTGAAAGCACAGAAGAATTGGAACTTGACAAGCTACGGATGTGCTCCGAAGTTGGACATCCAGTGACTTACCCACAGTGAACCTCAACACGCTTGAAGTAAAGGTCACTGGAACAGCGCAACTTGTTTGTATGCCTCTCAATAAAACTTAGAAGTTCTGTTGTTGTGATCAGTAATGCTCTACTTTTCCTAGGGCTGTCTGCTTATCATGGTTTTGATTTCGTACCTCTGTTTAAACTCCAAAAATTCTGTTTGCTGAAAGTTGTTGGAAACATGTTTTGCTGAATTTTCCAGAGACGTTCAATCGGCCTTTCTAATTGTTATTCAGTTTGATGGATTACGCATGTTCCCCCACATATTTGCTTGCACACTGGAATAATTGTGAGCCACGAGAATGAAGCGTGAAAGCAGAAGCTGGTATCCGACATGCATTATGGTTTCTTCACACTCCCTTTCAAGTTTTATGCCTCCCGATCGACCTTTGAAAACCTGAAATCTATGGTTTTTAAATCAGGTTACTCTGTTTCATGGCATCTCAAGATCTTGAGAAGAGATCAGTGATCATGATGACGAAAATTTAGTAGATAAACAAAATGTTTGACCGTAGTGATTTTGTTTTTATCATTCTTGCTTGCAAAATAAAGGAGACAAGAAACCTAAAGAGAAAAAAGACAGAACAAGGGGCCTTATAGTGAGGGGCTCAATCTGGATGTCCATCTCGATAATGAACGCTCAGATTTGAATCTAAACAATGGACAGCTCGGATCATTTGGAGTATGGATTAAATCCGAACTGTCAGTGCCGAGATGGACGGCCGGATGGGACTCACTACATCCCTTGTAGTGAGTTCCCTCACTATAGGCCCCCATATTCGAAAAAGACACTTCTTTTTGGAAGCAGGGGGGGCTGTGTGGTGACGTAACTCACTACAGGGTTGTAGTGAGCCTCATCTGGCCATCCATCTCGGCACAGATGGCTCGGATTTAATCCAAACTCCAAATGATTCGAGTCATTCATTGTTTGAATTAAAATTTGAGCGTTTATTATCGAGATAGACGGTCGGATGAGCTCACCACAGGACCTCGTATCCCTTCTTTTTTTCTTTTCAAGCACCGGGTTCAAGCTTCCAAACACAACCTAACTTCCACCATGACTGCTGAAGATGCCATCCAAGAGAACTGTCCTTGTCCGATTGGCATGCTTCAATCATCAAAGGGACTGGACGGTTCAATCTGGCCCTGTTTAGAGCCCAACAGGAGGGGCCCAGTCCTTTTTAGGGATTGGAGAGAAGATGATACGTACACAACAAAAAGGCCGCAACACCAAAACGACGTCGTTTTGGTGTTCAGACCCAAAAAAAAAAAAAAAAAAGGCACGATCAAAATTCAAATTAGGCGCTGAAACCCAGTTCTTCCCCAAATTTGTTCGACAGACTGAGAGAGAGGGAGGGAGGTGCGATCCCATCGGCGACCATAACACCACAATCATCTTCTCCTTCTTCGGCGACCACCCCCACGACCGCATCACTGCCGTACGCTGCCGCGTCCTTCCCCAAATTTGTTCGATACAGACTGAGAGAGAGAGAGAGAGAGAGAGAGAGAGGGAGGTGCGATCCCACCTCAACCGGCGACCACCACACCACAATCATCTTCTCCTTCTCCGAGAGACCACCGCCCCCACGCCATCACGACTGCCGTCAGACAAAACGACTTTGTTAAACACCAAAACGACTTTCAGAGGTTTTTGACTCAACAGAGGTTTCTCTCTCTGTCCTTTGTCTCTCTTTCTGTCTGTATCTGTTTATACTCATATATATGTCAGATGCATATATAGTTATATACATTCATATTAGGGTTATACATTTTGCATTTTGATTTGGTAAATTAGGTTTTTTTTTTTTTAACCTTCTATGTTAGATGAATTAGGAATTATCTTTTACTCCTGTCAAATAAATTAAAAGTTTTGGTGTAGATTGATTCCTTGAAAAAGTTTGGGTTTGATGTATTTTAGTAGACTAATTTATAAGAAACTTTTTTGTGGTAAATAGTTTATCATCATATCAGTGTCTGGATACCGAGGATGTAACCTGTGAAAAAATGTAGTTTCTAATCTGTTTCCATCTTTCTCAATTGATCTGTTATTTTGAATTGAGTTGGGTGTTTTTACTTTGAATTGAGTTGGGTGTTTTTTGTACAAGATTGGATCTTGGCCACATTGTATCTAATTCATTTTGTCTGTTTTTGAACCAACAGATGATGTCGTCGGACTCTGTTCCTTCGACAATGCCTCCAAACAAAGAGTATGGAGAAGAAGAGGAATGGAGTGGAGATAGGGAAAACGAAGAAGAGGGTCACCCAAGCTACATGGGGTGTTCAATGTGGCCCAACATAGTGCCCCATACGATGCAAGCAAATAGGGCACAAGGTGGAAGTGTCTTCCCATGTTCAACCGGAACCGGAACAAGCATGCCACAATCTAGGCCTTCTTTTCCAAGCTCACAAAGCAACATGGCAAGCATATTCAATGATGTTTGGAGAGGAGGACAATCAAGCTTTTTGGAACAAAGTCAAGGGCAGCGACGTGGAGATCAACAAAGTTATTTGGAAATGATGAATGCATCGGACAATGATTAGGAGTAGTTTTATTTTTATTTCTTTTATGCAAAACACATATGGCAATGGTCTTTTGGACCTTTTGATATTGTGTCATGTGTCCGTATCGTGTCTTGTGTCCTTTGTCCGTATCGTGTCTTGTGTCCCTTGTTCGTTTCATGTCCTATGTCGATTTATTATGATTTGGATACTATTTCTATTGATTTGTTATGGAGCAGCCACATGACCTTTGAGATTTCGAGAAATATTGGTTTTCTAAGCAATATTGTCATTGTATTCTATATATTCTTAGCAACAGGATGCCCCTAACAATACATCTTTCGACAATGGAGAACATGTTCTTTGGTGGTGAAACTTTGTTTAAAAAGTAGGTTTTTCTGAAAAAATTTGGACAGCATCTCCCCTATTTTCTTGCCTAGCCCGACGTCTCAGCGTCTCATCAGACAGTCAACAACAAGAGAAAACACAGAAGATATAATATGGACTCACGTCGAGTCATGTTCATCCTACTAACAATACATATCCATATCCCATGTTGGGGTCATGCTCATCTCATAATCGAAACAAAAAGTCCTCATTTATGAAATTCATCCAATATAGACAATCATACACATGTTCTAATTGAAACAAAAGTTGATCTTCATTTACTAAATTCATCCAATACAGACTTTCATCATCTACGTTACGCTCTATATACAAGCAAAATGAAAGAAAAACAAAAATTCTTGGTAAGTTGATCTCTTTCTTCATCCTGCTCTTTGATTGCTCCATCCTTGTCTCTTGCTTCATCTCTTTCTTGGTAGGAATTCTATAGCAGCTGCAAAAGTTGTTTCATGCACTTTTTGTTTCATACAGACATTCGCATGAAACTGTATTCAGGGCTTCACCCCTGTCTTATCTTCCTTGTTGATCTTCACCCACTGTCTTATCTTCCTCATTGATCTCTGTCATAACCAGCTATTTCACCACCCATCATCACCACTCTTCCTGGTAACAGCAGCAGTGCAATACATCCCATTAGGTAAAGTCGTAAAGACAATGGAAGCATAACGCAAGAAGTTAAAGTCCAAGTCGAATTTGACAAATCAGACTTGGGATTACCAAAAAAGAACATATTCAAGATCTGAAAATTTACCAAAAAATGCAGTTTTATTCATGATCTGTAAGGTTCTACGGCTGCTGATCCCATCAGATTGGAGGGAAAAAAAAAACTAAGTAGATACCTATAATGCTTACAAGTTTATACAGCAACAAACTTATTGGTGTGACTAATGTACTATCAATATATCTAGAATAAAGACTTGAACTTCCAATGAAGCATACATAGATTGAACTCCATCAGTTCATACACCAGAACACTAAAATTTCCATTTCCATTAAAAAACTATGAACAGAAAGACACCAAGTAATCTCTGTCTTTTAATTTGTCAACGTAGACTTTGACATCAGACGCTAGCACATTGACAACGTCTCTCAAACTTGCGGAATCTATATGTCAAGCTCTATTGTAAGCCTGAACTAGTGCAGCAGTTCTACTCCCCACCATTGCATTTGTAATTTCTTTCACATCCCGGAGAGACCGGAGACCTGCAATGATACAGCGCCAAAACACTTGTTTCTGTGAGTAACAATGACATCCAATATTGAGAATCTTATGAAGTAACATGCACGCAGAGAGCATTGTAAGATCAACCCAGTAGCGGAGCTAGTGACTTGCCAATTATAAATCCGCCAAGTTGGGAATTATTTTCAAATGTATGTAATACACCGAGATCAGCTTCAACTCAATGCAATAAGCAATAGAACACTTTGATTAAGCATAACACAAGGGTAGTCAAGCTAGGTGAACTCAACGTTCACTAATGCTGGCCCTATTTTCTCATCAAAAAGTAAAAAATGAAGGAAGCAAATCCTCAAAAAAGAAGATTAAGCTAGGTGAACTCAACGTTCACAACTACCAACAAAGTTACTTCAAATTGAGCCTAACAATAAGAAGAATATTAACAAGTTCCAAAACTAAAAATAGGAAAGAGCACCAGTAGATTCACCCAAGATTGGGATAAACCCAATGTAGGGATAAACCCTTTTTTAATCACCCATTTGTTCGTTTGCTAAGCGAAAGTGCAGTGAGCAAATATCATGTATTCAGGACCAAAAAAACAAAAACAATGATTTAGCTATATAATTTTCCACTGATGCAAATGGAGAGAAATTTAAGCAAGAAAATGTTTTACCGTTCAAAATTATTGTTCCAGTTCTCGATTGAACAGAGAGCAATCGTCGAATCGTCAAAAAAATTGACCCATCAATCCAAATTAGGGTTCCTGAAATTGGAATCCTATTTTTTGTGCAAAACCCCCCAAATTCGTAGTATTGAAACAAGTTTAGATAGAAAGCGTAGTGTGAGAGAGAGAGAGAGAGCAGCGTGATAGAGAGATTCTTAACAACAAAACTAGGGGAAAAAATCTAAGAACCCAAAACCTGATGAAATCGTACGACAGTTGTGGTGTTCAACGGAGACGGACTACGGCAGTGGTGCGGTGGTGGGGGTGGTCGCCGGAGAAGGAGAAGATGATTGTGGTGTGGTGGTCGCCGGTTGGGGTGGGATCGCACCTCCCTCTCTCTCTCAGAGTCTGTATCGAACAAACGGGGAGGAGGAGGTTTCAGCGAGATTTGAATTTTGATCGTGTCTTTTTTTTTTTTTTTGGGTTTGAACACCAAAACGACGTCGTTTTGGTGTTGTGGCCTTTTTGTTGTCAAAGTTTTGTTGTGTACGTATCATTATCCTGAATTACCTATGATAAAAGCCATTGATGCCCAACTAGCCCTCATGGAAACTGGATCCAAGATCCTAATCTCAAACCAAAACTAGTTCTCCCTCCGTCCCCAAATAAAAGTGGAGTATTTTATTTTGAGATGTCCCTTAACAAATGCGTGTTTAAAAAAGTTAAAATGTAAAAGTTTGTACAATTATTATTTTGTCTTTTCAAAAAATTAATTGTAAAAGTGGAGGATAATTTTGAAAATTGAAGGTAAAAATTGATGTGAGAAGCGTAAAGGAGAGGTAAAAGTTGATCTAAAAGGTGTAATAATGATTTTTTTTTTGTTTTAATAAATTGGATTTATAAAACGACATATCCAAAAAGAGACGGATGGAGCATATCAGTGATGCATAAAAACCAAAATCCTTATATGCATCAACATAATTACCAATGTTCTCAAGGGTAGTTTGGTCTAAATAATCTATTTGGAATACCTTTTTTATAATTATTCAAAAAAAAATCATATTTCTTAGTTTTAAATAATTTTTTTGTTGATTATTGATTCATTTCGACAAGAGGAATCAAAAATTTAAAAAATTGTGATCAAAATCTTTTGTAAGCATTTTTCTGACACATTTATGTCGGAATCGACACTTTTAGAACTCATTAACAATATCACCTATACCAAAAAACTATGGTAATGGAGTATAGTTATAATTTGAAATATTTGGTTCAAAAAACTACGAAGATCCGTGCTATTTTAAAACGTTTATAACTTTTTATTTGTAGTGTTTTTAAAAAATTCGTCTTATAGAACTAATTGAGATCAATCAAATAAGATTCATATTGCATATAATACATTATTGATTAAAAACTATAAGAATTTTAGAAAGACACACATAACTATAGTGAGCAAACAAATTGGGATTAAAGAAGTACAATTCTAAATTTGTCCTCAAAGTAGGAGTATTCAATATTACGTTATTACTAAATTTACTAAATATATATCTATATTACAACGGAGAGCAATTTTGTCTCAGTCATATTTTTTTGTCTCAGTCATCATATCACATTTTATCCATCTCTCTTTGTCAACTCATTCCCCCTCTCTCTATCATTTTCCTCCACCGGCCCACCACACTCAAATTTTCAAATCACTCTCTCTCCCATTTTCGAAATTTAAACCACATTCTCTCTTACTACCTTCCCTCCTTCTTCCTCTCTAAAATTCGAAAGACCATAAAAATGGGTACAAATATATGTACGTTAATTGCTCAAGCCGTAACTTCAGGCTAGTTAGAGCATCCTCATCAGGGGAGGCAAATCCCCCTGATGGCTAAGTTGTTGAGTAAAAGGAGGGAAAAACCCCCAAAATCGACTCAACAAATTTTTTGTAAATCGCAAAGTTATAACTTTCTACAAGAAGAGTAAATTTTTGAGGCACTATTTCAACGTTACAACGTGACTCGTATTCTCGGACCGATAAGAATCATTAATTTAAAAAACGAGGTTAAATTTGACCGTTTTGTCTTCTCGTTACTAATTTACAACGTGACTCGTATTCTCGGACCGATATAGAATCTCAAACGACACCACTTGCACTCGTCTTCTCGGTGAGAAACATCGAAACGGCGCTAACGTGCACACAATCGTGTGACTCGTGAGTCAATTGGCCGTACGGCAAATCTCTCTCTAAAAACCCTAAAGACCCTCCCTCCCCCTTCTTTATATACTGCCTTCTCTTCTGGCCCAAAACCCTACCCCTTCACAGCCACCCTCTCTCTCCCTCTCTCTCTAAACATATTAGATGGCTCCAAAGATTCCTCCGAAGCGACTTCCTCTAGAAGAACCTCCTTCCGCTTCATCCTCAACAGAAGAAGATGAAGAACTCACCGACGAAGAAGAAGAACACCAAAATCAAGAGCAACCCAAAGAACCTGCAGAATCTGAACCAGAACAAGAATCTGAAGATGAAGAAGAAGAAGAAGAACAGGTAAAGAATGACACTCCGAAACCCACCTCAACAACGACAAAAAACCCACAACCCAAGCCGTCATCGGACTCCGACTCAGGATCCGATTCAGATACTCACTCGGGCCAAACCCAACCCTCGCCCAACGTCTCTGATTTCACCATCAAGCCCATTGCTTCCAAGCCAATGAACGGTTCACCCAAGTCCAAGAAACCAACCTCCAAACCCGTTGCAAAACGCCCCTTAGAGTCTAAAAAGGATGCCAATGAGTCTAACAAAAAGAAGACCAAGGTTGCAGAGGAGGAGAAGAAGTCCGGTGGTGGTGCAGTTAATCGTTTGTGGAGTGAGGATGATGAGGTCCTGTTACTGAAGGGTATGATTGAATTCCAGTCTAAGAAAGGGATTGACCCATCTTCGGATTCAAGTGAGTTTCATGAATATATCAAAAAATTGCTTAGTGTTGAAGTTTCAAAGAATCAGTTGATGGATAAGGTTAGGAGGCTGAAGAAGAAGTTCGAAAACAATGCTGGGAAAGGGGAGAAAGGGGAGGACCCGGTTTTTTCGAAACCACATGAGCACAAGTGCTTTGGGCTTTCGAAGAAGATATGGGGGACTGGTGGTGGAAAGGAGAGTAATGAAATTGATGGGAATGAGAATGGGAATGGGAAGAGTGGGAGTAAGAGAGCAAGAAAGAATGTTAAGGTCAACGATTCTTTAGCTTCACCAAAAGAAAATGGGAAAGCGGTTGTATTGGTGGAGGGTTTGAAAGGAGAAATGAAGGATGAAGAGGTTGATAAAGTGGAAGATTTTTTGTCTATGCACCCGTACTTAAAACAGTCGCTGGCGATGGAGATCGAAATGCCTTTTGATTTGTCAATGAAGGAGCCTGTGAAGAGTTTTATGATGGGAAATATGAGTGTGATTGGGAACGTGAAAGCGAAGGAGTTGGAGAAAAAGTGGAAGAATTTGTGTTTGGATGAGGCTGCTTTATATCTGAGGCGGGTGGAATTGATCAAGGACCAGACGAAGCTGGTGTTGGATGCAATGAAGGCTTCAGAGGACTAGGGTTATGTGGGAGGTAATTGCTGGTGGAGTGTAATGCTTTTGATGAAAATGGTTTCGAGTGGGATTTTTTGGGGTTAAATCCACATGGCTTTTGGAATTTTGGTTAAAGTTACTACTACCTTTGTGGTTCTGAGTAGCAACTTTTATACCAATAGCCTTGAATTGTGTTGGATGAATATGTTTATTTCCGTTTATCTTAATATTACTGTCATCGTTGCAGTTTAATAGGCTTGAAATTGTGTTGGATGAACATGTTCATTTCCGTTTATCTTAATATTACTATCATCGTTGCAGTTCAAAATACTGTGTTTGGACCATGGTTGTGATACTTCTAATTCTTGTTGTCTAGATTCATGATTTGATACTGGTAATTGCCGTAAAGTTCCCTTACGGTCCTTTCAGTATGTGCTTTGATAGATAACTAAAGAACTATGTTGCCTTGATTTTGTTTTCAATTTGGTGATACTATGGAGACTAGAAATTGATTCTTCCTGCAGCACAGAGGTGTTACTTTAGCGTGTGCTTTGATAGCGATGACTATTGATGCCCTCTTTCTCTTTGAGCTTTGATTGGAGGGTGCTCAATTGGCCAAGTTCGAATCTCTTTGATGCATTGTCGCTATGTTTTTTGGTATAAATCCTGAAAGGTTGGCTCTGTTTGTGAAAGCTGAAAACAAATCTTTCCTGAAAATGGTTGATTTATTAACATGTTGTCTCAAGTGATGGCTATTACTATTTGATAGCTTTCTCTGAACTACACATTGCCTCACAATGCACATGTTACCGAAATCCTAGCAGTGGAACTGTGTTCTGCGTCGGGGTTTAGATGGTTGCGGTGTTCCTGTATTCTTGGCTGCTTTTAAGCCAAATTAGAGGGTGATTTGGCACAAGTTGCATTCATACACTAAATTGCGACCTAAATGCATCACTTTCTTCTGATACATCATTATCCTTTTGGAATATTTACTTCTTTCTTTTATTTTTGCTTGTGGCATCTCATCTCTACTTATCTTTATCTCATGAAGTTATGGTTTAACCAGGAAAAAGAAGTGGAGCTGCATTGGCTTTAGTCTTTGTTATCTTCACCCTGTTTCTTTTGTTGCAGGTTTTATTCATACAGTTAATGAAGCTAATCCTTATTGCTATTTAGCCTTGAAATTTACATCTGTAGGAATGCTTTGAAAGTTCTACTTTCTGTTCCTCTTTACACCACCTAGCTAGTTGCAGACAGAGTTACTCACAAAACTACAGTCCATTAAGGGATGCTGGTGACTAGAAGGGTATCAGGCATTTCTTTTTTTTTTTTTTTTTTTTTTTGAACAGGAGGTATCAGGCATTTCTACACTCTTGTATATAAAGGAAAATGGTGGTGGCTTGCCACCTAGGGTAGTTTTGTAATTTCGTGAAGTGGCTTGCCGCGTAGGGTAGTTTTGTAATTTACATCGAAATGGCATCTGGTTCGTTTAGAAGGTAAAGCCTTGGGACTGAACGAAACCCAGAGGGAGTCACGACTTGACGTATGAGGAGACAAATCCTCTACTTCTATGCCTGTAATTTTGAACTTTTCACCAGCTCCCCCAGTATTGCACTGTTCTTGCGGCTGATTCGTCCTCTTCTTGCCGATCCACTGTTGCTGTGGCAATGAAGGGTATTAAAGGCAACCATTGTTCAAAGTCGAGAAGAGTGTGTGTGTGAATTCTCTGCCTTGTTTTCCCTTTAATTAAATGCAGTGTAAAAGACTGAGCTGAGGGAAGCCCTATGAGTCACTGAAACAACGGCAGGAGGGCCCTTGAACGGAAGTCATGTCAATCAACTGAAGAACTGGGGATTCTGGATAGAGAAAAGGTGGGTTCTTCCTAGGCTTGTTCTAAGATATGTCTGAAATTTGTGACTTAGGTAGGGCTTTTGTTCAATTATATTTATGGTGCTATTTTTCTTTGTTTGGTGCTGGTTATTTCACTTCAAACTGGTAAATTTAATTTCTGCTTAAGAGTTATCTGAATGATTTAGCAGATTAATTGTGCCTGCAAATGTGTTTTGTGATGTTATAGTGTGTTGATGTTTTTGGGTGGCTTGAGTTGAAATTCCACACAACATTAAAGTTTTTTTATGTTATTTTGGTTTAAAAAGTTGTTTCTGATAGCATAATGTATTTGTGTTTGGGTTAAATGACCTTTTTAGCAATTGTAGTGATTTCAAATTGTTGAGAATGATTGCATGTCTGAAATAAAATCCTGTTTTGAGTTGTTTGATTTGCCTCGTCATCTACCTGAAGTTCGTAGGGGCTATGAGATGTAAAACAGCCTATACACGAAAGCAACACCCAATATAGTCGTCAATAACTGTCAAAACATGCTTGTGAATCGGTATGTCGGTGTAGTAGCGGGTTGGCAATAGGTGGGAACAGTATGGGTTTCACTTCCACGAACTCTATTTTGCTTCTTCGACATAAACCTTTTGCTATCGCTGTCCTGTACCCTCCATCAGCTGGGAAACAAGGCCCCTATGCCTGTCATAATAGAACACTCCACTTTGTCACCATCTTTACGTAGGCTGCAGGTAAAATTTTCTCTCCTCTTTCCTCCACTTCTATAGCACCAACAAGTTACTCTGACAGACATTGCTCTTATGTTTTCCACAATGTGCCAGAGATTTGGCTATGGATATATAGAAATGCACATGACCACCCACATAGATATGGAGGGAGGGAGGGAAGGTGGGGAGATCTCCAGAAAGAGAGGATTTGTTCTCAGCATTTAGGAAACCACGTGAACGTGATACGAATAGAGAATGCAAACTGGATCCTCTGTTATATTCTCTACCACTGGCTGTCCTCCATAAGCATTAAGCAGCATAACCAATTTACATGTTTTGTGCTCTGAACGTCTACCAAATATCTGGATCTATGTTACATGGACTCGGGATGAGTATCAGGTGCGGATGTATGTCCAAGCGTCAGATCTTCCTGGACTTAAATATTAGGATACTGAGATATGTGTCCCACAACGGGGTACGGGTATGGGGACACGTTCTGAACACCTGTTTGTAGTATATATTGCAAGACTAGAGCAGGTTATATATTTTAAATGTGTTTTTTCTACTTCATGTCCATGTGAAAATCTAGAAATATCGCTTTTCTAGCTAATTTGGTATCCTTTTTTTTTTGGTAAATATCATGCAATTAGAGGATCTGAGTGTCCAAAGTGGATACATGGGTACTTCAGCCAAAATGAAGGATCATGTAACATAGATCTTGATATTAATTGTTTCACACATCTATTGTGTTCTTGTTCATGTTTACTTATGCCAAAAAGCTGTCATATGTCAATGAGATGTACTTTGCCATCACCCTCAATCGGAAAACAGCTGGTCCTGCATGTCCCGAAACTTTCTTTGGTGTTTGTTTTTAATATCACAAATGGTTGCCTTTATTCTTTAAGAAACCTATGTTATCAATATAGGCTGTGTTGGGAAAGACCAGCTTGTTACCCATCTTTTCCTCTCCTTCTTTAATTATTTATTTTCTTAAATGTGAAGTAAAAAAAAACAATTGTAACATGATTACTTTGTGTGACTATTATTTATATGTTGTTTAGAAGACCAAAGGACAACTACTAGGGTTGGGAGTCAGAGATTTTAGAAAAGGAATCTAATGCCAATGTTAACTGTAATGCCCATCAACTTTGAGTGAGAGAGAAACAGAGATTGGTTGATTGATTCTCAGTTATAAGATACCTCGATTGATTTTTTGTTATAAGATTAACTGGTATTTTTTTTCCCCGATCTGGCAAGATACCTTATATGGTTGCAGTTTGCATCATAGCTTATAGTGTTATGTGCTTGTGTTTCTCTTCAAACTATGTTATAATTAGATTGGAAAACATCCATTGTTAGATTTCCTGGTCGGAGTACAGAGGTTATATTGTTAACAAAACTTAAATGGAAATGAAGAAGTTTGTGATTTTCTTTCATTCCCATTCTGTGTTTGTGAAGGATGGATTTGTATATTTCTATCCTTCTTCCATCTGACATACCGATTCACAAGCAACACTAGGGGACTGATTGGGCTTCTTCGGACTTCATTTTGATTCAGAGGGTGAATATTTGCAGTGACATGGCAGAAGGGATGGCTTATTTGCACCACCACTCCCCGGTTAGAGTCATACTTCAGTATCTTTTTCTCATATCTTCTGTGCTGTTTTTTCTTGTTTCTTTAATCCTAAAGCACTTTATGATTGAGTACTACTCATGCCTCCCAAGATAAAGGTAAAAAAAAACCCCACAATATGTAAAACTATATATTTTCTGGAAAATAATGATCTACCTTTTTCTGTTTAGTATATTACTTATAGAGCAGAATGATTATAAACGTTTTGCCTATTACATCATATCTATAAAGAAGAATGCTTTGATACCTTTCGTATGTTGTGCCTTTCACCTAATAATAATGTGCTGAAACTAGTTTATAACGTCCATCTATTAATAAATACTTGAGTATGAGAATTGATGATGGTGCCAACAGCAGTACGCAGTATCAGTCAGCTGGGGAAAGGAAATTGAACCAAATTTGGAGTCAGCCCTTCTCGAAGCATTTTAATGTCGTGAACTATCACCTCCACTTCATGATTCACCTGTTTAGCACCATTAACCATGTCCACCAACACCTTGGCATGTCCCTCAAGGATGACAGTCCTGTAACCCTGTTTCTAACCCTGCTTAGAAGCAAGATCCATAGCCTCACAGAGAGCCAAAGCTATCTGACCTAACTGAGCCATCACAAACCAACCATGGTCGTCCGTCACCACTACGCCCAACACCCCCTCGTTTCCTACTAGAAACAACAGCACCATCAAAATTTCCTGTTGGAGGAGGTACCATTGACTATTCCCACTTGCAAAGCTCCTGCTTCAATGCCCATGGGTTGTCCAACGCATCCCAGTATTCAATGACCCCTCGGACCGCTTGCTGAACTATTACCCCTGGGTCTGGCTGCCCCTTATCAGTTCAGCTTCCTTGCGGTGACCCTTTCCTGTATAAACCTTCGTTCAGCTAAAAAGTCCCATGTGGTTCGTTATCTTCCAAATTCTTACTCCCTATTCCACCAAGGCTCTATTTATATAGGCTGAAAATGCACTACAACTGCTGTATGAGTTCCCACCATTGAAATCCCTCTAGCTCATAGATCTAGTGTCTTGAAGCTCATAGACTTGGGGAATACAATTCAATTCATATTTCTCTCTCTGACACCAATAATGTCATATGGTCTACCCAATCGTCAAGCTCTGCACACGATCCAGTTTGCACAAATTGTGAAATCAGGAAATCTTGTTGTGAAAGATTACAGCAATTTGTTACACACTTGATTGTCGTTACTCTCCATCCAGGAATGAAGCTTAGGAAGAACTACTGACTAGCTGAGAGTGGTTGGGCTGTTTACCTTAGCAGTTTGCAGCACCACAAGATAGCTGCAACACACTAAACTGTACGGTCCTAGTGCTATGCTTTGGTTCAGTGACCTGATCAACATAAGATGTTTCAGTGATTATATATAGCGTTACGGGCTAGATAGTTTCAGTAATCTGATCAACACAAGATGTTTAAGTTATATATTATGACCTTATGATCTAGATATTTACTACATAACGATTGCTTGCTTTTGTCCCGGGTACGATTTTTTGAAAAATAAACCAGCTATTTTACATGATTGCTAAAGAGTATGGAGAATCTCTAATTGGGAGTCTTTTTGGAGCCATAGAAATAGGAGGGTTGGAGAGGGATGGACTATGGAGGGGGAACTCGGAAGGCTAGGGTTTTAGATTGAGAATAGAAAAGGTAGAAGACAAAGCTGTTTGTGCATTGAAGGCTTTTGAGGGTGGATAGACAGTGCCGGCCCCATTCAACTCACGTGTGGGCATCTGTAATAGATTAGGAAGAACGAATGACAAAAAAAGAAAAACTCAAGTGTGGACTAAATTATTTGGTTTGTTTAAAGAAATTAATTTTTTTTAATTTAAGTACAATATGTTTTCTCAATTTGGTTTGACGAGTATAATATAAAAATAATTCAAAATAAATTAATTAAAAATAGGTAAAAGTTTATTTTTGCAAAAAAAAAAAATTGTATCTTTACAAGTTTTAGGGATGGTTTAAAAAAATTAATTGCTGGAACCGAAACCTTTTTTTTACCCGAACCATAAGAAATATTCCCGTGGGTATGGGTATGGTATGGGATATGGCGAACCGAATGGGTATGGTTCGGGTATGGTTTGAGGTCATAACAAAACGATTGAACCGTGACCCCGAAACGAACCGAAATATGAAATTACATATTTACCCCTAAAATTTATAGTAATTGTGTATGTACCCCTGGCTATATATATACCCTTATTTTATATATACATATTACATAAACCCCTTAGGTATATTTTAAAATTACACTTTACCTCGTATATATATGTAAGATATTCACAGGTTAGGTTTTGGTCTCACATTTTGTACATTTTGAGACTCTCTCGACTGATATTTTATATATTATAGTCTTGAGCCTCTTGACTGATATTTGTAGCCTCCTATTGTTATTTTTTTCATGTTTTTTCAATTTTTTTGAGATAATAAAATATCCTAAACTCAATTTATTCATGTTTTAGTACGGTTTGGGGCGGGGCGGGATGGGTACAATTCGGTTACCCAAATGGGTAGCTATTTTTTCCTTCACAAAATCGGATACCCGAAATTACCCGAACCCCGAATGGTTAGGTTATGGTTCATCATCTCCCTTTTCCGAACCGAACCCGAACCCGAACCGATCCGCCCCATTGCCATCCCTACACGTTTGGTATATGCTCCATCCGTCCCCAAATAAAAATAGAGAGTTCCATTTTGGGTTGTCCCTTTATAAGTGTGTATTTTAAAAAATTAATGGGTAAAAGTTTGTACAATTATTGTTTTGCCTTTTTGCAAAGTTAATGGATAAAGAGTTAATAGGTAAAAATGAAGGATAATTATGAAAAATGGAGGTAAAAGTTTATTTGAGGTGCAAACTGAAGATAAAAATTGAGACACGTGCTGCTGCTTCTCCCATCCTTACATTTATTTTCCGTTCTCATAAAATTTCAACTAAGCCTCATCATCGGGCCGGGCCAGCCCAGCCCGCGAACTTCAAGCCCAAGCCCGCCCATGGGCCGGGCTTATCGGGCTTTTTTTAACGGGCCGGGCTATCTCTCAAAAGGTAAAGCCCAAGGCCAGCCCACGAGCTTATACTAGTCGGGGGGCGGGCGGGCTAGCCTTCGGGCGGGCGGGCTGGGCTGGGCCATTTGGGCGGGCCAAAATCTTTATTTCTATTTTTTTTTTTTTTTGTAATGTTATTGGTTACACAGGGAAGCCCAAAACCAAATGTTTCTGTCAACAAAACCATCTTCAAGCTCAGTACAGGAAAATTACAAGTAGTCAATTCACTGTGCTAAATAAAAATTATTTCTATTACTTATGATTGTGTGTAAATTTGAATAATACAAGAACCAAACAATTCATACAACAACGTAATTTACATATAGTCTCCTTCCTTTGTTTTCCATAACTTTCATTCTATCACACAAATCCAACAATTTAATTCCTCAACTTTAAAAATAATGAAACAATATAATTCCTCAACTTTAAAAATAAAGAAACATGCTGGAATTTTCTAGGCAAAGAACAGCAAAACTTAAAGAATAAAACAACTAGGACTCTAGGAGTACTTCTAATACACCAGTAGTAGTAGTACTTCTAAGTCAAGTGTACCAATGACTAGTCAAGTCAAGTGTACCAATGCCTTGGCCCTTGGGAGAGTAAATTGTCGTTGCCTACTTGCCTTGATGCCTTGGGAGATTAAATTGTCCACTTTTTTTCACATGTGATGTGATTCGTGAACATCAAAAATCAGAATTCAGATTCACAGCAGAACATGTGATGCTGTGGGAAATGGGTAGAAAATAATCAAGTGTGTACCAATCATGTTAACTTTTTGGTGCATCAACATAACCGGGCTACAGGGCGGGCTAGTATCTCGGGCTGTCGGGCAGGCTAATGGGCGGGCGGGGCAACAAGAAAATATATAGGCCCAAGCCCAGCGATCCATGGAAAATAAAAAAGAATAATAGTAGCATAGGGCGCCCATTTGTCATTCTATTAAGCTCGGGTAAAGCCCGGCGGGCTTCGGGCCCATGGGCCGAATGATGAGGCTTAATTTCAACTGTCCATAAATGGAGGTCCATCATGCGAACCATGCCTACCGAAAGTGTGAAGCGTGGCAACTAACAATTTATAATGTTTTTCGTAATTATGAACATTTTGTATTATAAAACTAGTCGATAATTATCAAACAAGATCTACATTGAGGCCATGTTCCACTAATTGGTTTTTTAGTTTTTTGGTTTTTTTATATCTTTAGTTTTTCAAAAAAACCAACTAGTTCCACTAACAAGTTTTTGGTTTTTTGGTTTTTTTAGTTGTGTTATGAAATTACAAATCTACCCTTCTACCCAAACAAATCTTTTTTTTGAAGGGAGGGCAGATTCGTAATTTTACATGATTAAAGTACATGTACTTGATTGTGCAATGATTTGGTTTTTTTAGGTTAGTGGAATGAAGTGGTTTTTTTGTTGGTTTTTTGTAGGGGTTTTTTTAGTGGAATGAAGTAGTTTTTTATTTAAAACAAAACTAGTTTTTTGTTAGTGGAACATGGCCTGAATATTTTTGGAGATTCATATTGAAAGACAAACGATTGAAAATGACACGGGTTTCAAAAATGGACATCTAATTTGAGACAGAGGGAGTACATGATTCAACAAGTTGAATTAGTTGCTACCATAAATGTAAATTAGTTGTTGCCAATGAAACTGGAAAAGAATTTGAGAGAGCATCTCAATAACCTGCAAATGTCGGTTAGTTGCCGCAAGATATTCACCTAAAAATTAGACGTCATATGAGTGTTAAAAATTGAGAGAGAAAGTTACTCCTAAAAATTTGGTATGAATTTAAATTTGACCGAAATTGATTAGGTGGATAACCTAAATTGGTTTGGTTGCCTCCGGCCAAAATTTTCTCCTAAAAAATTTAGTTGATAATCTCAATGCAGTTTCCTTTTTAATGTTGTTGCAAAATTGAAGTAACCGAAAGGTAGAAAAGAAAAGGCAAAACAAGAATAATCCCAAAATTTGTTTGTTTGACTTTTTAAATGGACATGCATTTTGAAATATACCAAAATAAAAAAAAAGAGACCAACAATTTAAAACGGAGAGAGTATACAAGGGTAGCCAAGCAGAAACATTTTCTCCAAACTGAAGCACTCACTAGGGTCCCTTCGGGGACATCCGCTAAAATTGAAACGATACAGAAACGCCCACAAGGATGCCCCATATATTTAAATGTTTCATTGCATTGTATATTTCTTTTCAAGATTACGTATTCTGCGTACTTAAAAAATTACGTATTCTGCGTACTTAAAAAATTCCTTTTGTGGATTGCCATTATTTACGTGGAAAGTGGGAAAAACACTTCGATCGAGTATGCACCAAGTGTGGTATTAGGTGTAGCTCCAGTGGCGAACGCATGATTCTTGCTGCGGGGGACCACTTCATAGGAAATATACAGAAAAATTGAAAATGTACTAGTAGTAGTAAGAACCGGGTTTGCACAGGGGGGTTTTCGGGGGCCAAAACCCCCCAAGACCCCCTGGTCCGCCTGTGTAGCTCCCTCGAATAAATTTTTCATAGCTCATATATTCTCGTCAACTTACGCGCACATCGGCTAATAAGGCCCACTTGTGGAAAACACAATTAAAGATATTAATTAATCATGCAAGACTTTCAACCTCAAATCTTAAGAGAGTAAATCCAAAGACCCTGGCCTCTATTTCCTAGCCAACCACATGTCATGTTACACATTCATGTTACATTCCCACATGTTCCCCAAAGTTTTGACAAATTTTGAAGCCACCTGCAAGATATTAACTATTTAGTGTAGAGATTTTAGCTTTTGAGCAATCGTCAACAGCTGATACTATTTTACTGATAATTGATCAATATATAAAGATATGTGGGCCGGCATGCTGGAGAGGAAGACACTATTAATTAATCATGCAACGTGTTTCATCACATTTTGGAGCTAGCTCTTCAATGGAGTTTGTTCTTTCATTTCCCCATCCCTCATATGCTGGTCTCATATTTTCTCCCAAAATCAAACTGTTCCAACCAGCCCAACGATTCACCGCACTTGCGAAAATTAACGAGTTCCAAGCGAATGAACGACGCTCCGCTAATTACCATCCTAGTGTTTGGGACCCCAAGTTTATCGAGTCGTTGACCACGTCTTATTCGGTAAATCCATGCTCTCTCTCTCTCTCTCTCTCTCTCTCTCTCGGCATTTGCATTTTTTTTTTTTTTTTGCATTTTGCAGTATGAGTTTCATGGAACAAAGTTAGATAATTTGAAGAAAGAAGCAAGAAGGCTGCTCAAAACAACTAGAGACCCTTCAGTCCTGTTAAAGCTTATTGATTCAATCCAACGGTTAGGAGTGGCTTACCATTTTGAGGAAGAGATTAAGGACAGTCTTAGTCTTGTTCACTTTGACTCTTGTGACAATCTTTACTCAACTGCATTGCAATTTCGACTTCTAAGAGATAATGGTTATCCCATTGGCTCAGGTACGCTATTGCTTTTGCTCAACGTCATGTCCTACTACGAAGGCTAACATCAGGTCCACATGAGTCAAACTCTAGATCTCACGTCAAGGTCCAATGATTGAGAAGATTGTTGAGCATAGAAATTGCATAAATTCGGTGTTGTGCTCTCGGGAATCACATACATGTTGGGGATTTAACACCCCAATCCCACCGCAACGGAAGCGCAAACAAAAAGATGATAAACAATCAAGCACAACACAAGAACACACAATATTTTACGTGGTTCCCCAAATCGGGTACGTCCACGGGAGAGAGAGATATTCCACTATATTTGGAAAAATAGAGATACAATGTGACGTGAAAACTCACCCAAAGAGCACCTAACACATGGCTCTATACATAGTTTTTCACTCACCCCCACACTCTATTTTTCCTCACATTTTCTCCTCTCAAACTCACAACCGGAGCGCACGGCAAACCCCCACGGGCTGCCCTCCCTTGTGCCCTTCTCCGTTGCTCTCAAACTGTCACTCTTTTCACACACACCAGTGTACCCGGCAACCCCGGAAGGGGCTGCCATCTCTTAGGCTGCTCTTAGCCACACGGCACACAGTACAGTCCCTTTTTTTCCTTCTCTGGACCGTGTCACTCTTTTCTCCTCCACTAAACAAATTTATAGGCAGTGCCCACACAGACTTGAAATACCCGAATGGCCTTGGAACCCAACAGCCACAAATGCACAAATTAATTTCTCTTGTGCCTCATCACTTCCGGAAAGCAACAAACCCATTTGCCCAATGCACCATTATAGAATTGCATTGGCCGAGAAACAACCACCAAGCCGTAAAAACCATTTTCTTTTTCCACACGTCCATTTCTCTGCCTCTTCATTTTTATCTTTTAATTTTCTTTTTCATTTGATGTAACACATGGGCAAAAAATCCCAACAATACATACAATTGAGGAGGAAAATTACGATTTGTGTTAAAATCAAATAAAAAACAAATTCAAAAAAAACTCACTCTGTCTCTCGGGTTCAATCTATTTCTCCCCCACATGCACTCAGGGACGGAGGTGACAGAAAATTGGCCTAAAGGCCAAGTTTGGAGCTTTAAATGGCGTTTAGTCCAGCCTAACTTATTTTAATGTTTCCAATACATTGATATGAAATTGTTGAGGATTCAAGGACAACACTAGGCAAAAATACCCTTAATGATAAAAAAAAAAAAAAAAAGAATTACAAAGAAAGGACGGCACAGTGCTGCCCGTAACTTTTCCCATTTCTTTTACAAAGAAAGCACGGTACAGTAGATGTTGACCGACAAAACCTTTAATTTTGGATTCTGCGAATTTCACTTTGGGCAGTGAAAGTAGGTTTCCATTACTTTTCGTGACCCATCACTTTCTCTCTCATGGTGGGTCACGCTTTGGGTTCAATTTTGGATTTAATTTTAGGGGGTTAGGCTCTTTGAGGTAGGTTTAGACATTTTGGGTTTAAATACTTAGGGTGTACTTTTCAATTATAGAGTTTTTTTATTTGTTTAAAGACTTTCATGTTTAGTGACCCAAGTATTTTGAAGGCACTTTTCATAGACCTGGTTTTGGGGTTTAGGTTTTAAGTGTGCACTTTCCAATTATAGGGTTTTAGTGATTTTTAGACACTTTTATAGGGTATCCAGGGTTTAGGTTTTATGCACTTTCATTAGGTTTTGGGGTTTAAGCAAAAGACTTTCTTAGGGTTTAGGGGGTCGGTTTAGGGGTTTAGACACTTTCATGGGCTAGCGGGGGTATTTTTGGAATGTGTAGATGATTTGTCCTCTTGGTATTACAGAATTAGTTTGTGTCATATTTCCATGATTAACTCTTATATCATGTCTTTGTCGAAAAAGACTCTAAAAATTAAGCATGGAGTGTTGTGGTAGCCAAAAGAAAATAAACAAAACGATTGATATACTTATTTATTCATATTTGCTGGCGACACTAAATGAAGCAAAATCACACACAAGCACATGTTTGGAAGCAATGTTAAGGAGATAGATGTCCGAACACAGATGTACACGAGCCATTTGATTCACGATGTACATGAGACCCACACAAATCGAATGGCTGCAAACACCTCTCTTGTCTCTATGTGAATTTTTGTCCCTGCGTCCAAAACATTTTTCCCCATAATTTGAAAGATGTTTCTTTTCCTTTTCAAAGTCAGACAACATTATATCTCCAAATCAACCCAAGGATGGGGCTTCTCTCAAGTTTGCAAGCGGGGTGCAGTTTGCCCATTTCCAACTCCATTAAGAGTCTACCTCAAGGATCAGATATCATCATTGAGGATAACAATCACGAACAAAATTTCATTGATCAGCTACCTATCGATATCAGGAAAATAAATAAATAAATCAGTTAGGTACACTGAATTACAATTCAAGAACCCATCCCCTCAAGATAAAGGGGTTCTTCCTGGCCGGCCCTCTTTTGGGATGGTATTCTCATCTAGGTCCTCCGTTATTTTCTTTAATTTAGGCTCTTTTTCACACGCGTGTCATAGGAGCCATAACATAACTTTTTTCGTTTTTTCCCATTTTCTCTATTCTCCCTCTCTCCCCTGGAAACCCGCCTGGTCGCCATCATTAAATGACCTGTGGTGGAGTAAATTATTGTTGTCTCCATCTTTCCCATTTCCTGACCCATTTATTGGGTCTTGCCTCAATCCTGTTCTTGTATAGCCAAGTAGCCAACTCCATACACTCAAACCCTCTCTCTCATTTGATCAAAAAAAAAAAAAAAAAACCCCCCTCTCTCTCTCTCTCTCTCTCTCTCTCTCTCTCTCTATTTTATTTCAAATTTCAAAATTAAATGACTTTTGTTATACATATTTGTTTTTTATAAAAATTATATATTTGAAACCTACTCGACGAGATCTTTAAAATAAGACACATATTGAATATGAAATATGTACACAATAAAAATATTATTTACACTTCTTATCACACAATTCACACCCTCCATAACGAAGAATTCACAAGACTAATTTAGACAAATACACAATTCACCGCCCAAAAATGAAAGAATTCACACCCCTCAAAATACAGAATTCACACCCTCTCAAAAAAAAAAAAATACCCACATCAAATGCAGAATTTACACATCCTCTACACAACTTACGCCCTTAAAAAAACACAATTCACACCCCGAAATGAAAGAATTCACACCCTCAAATGCATAATTCACATACTCCAAAAAATTAAAGAATTCACACCTGTTAAATGCAGAATTCGCACCTCTCTAAAAAGAAAGAATTCATTGCATTTCTAAACAATTCATACCCTCCAAAAATAAAAGAATTCACACACCTCAAATACAGATTTCACACATCATCTACACAAACTCACTCCCCGAATGAAAGAATTCACAGTCTCCAAAAAGAGGAGTCCACACCCAAAAAAAATATTTTTATATACACATAATTTCATATTCAATATGGGTCTTGTTTGATAGATGTCGTCGAGTAGGTTCTAAAAAAATAAATTTTATTAAAAATAAACATGTAAAATAAAAATTATAGACATTTAAAGTTTTAAAAGAAAAAAAGGGGAGAGAGAGAGAGAGAGAGAGAGAGAGAGAAAAGGACGGAGAAGAGAGAGAAAGTGGGTAATTATGGGAAATGGGGGGCATGCTGTGCACCCTCTCGGCCGTTGGATCGTGTTTTGGGCTCTATTGTGCCGGATGTGTTTTGATTTTTACCGCCAAACACCCAAAAAAAAAATCAAAATAAAAATTATAGATAATTAAAGTATAAGGAAAAAAAAAACTAAAGAAGAGAGAAAAGAGACAAAGAGCAAGGCTGTGCACAGCATGCTCCCCAAATCCGTAATTATGACACTTTATGACACTGTTTGGTTTCAGTAAACCAACACAAGAATGTGAATATGTTCATCAGAGATCATCAGACAAGATGATTGGACGGCAACGTTTATCACGTCAGAATGCAAACTCTACAACATTAACGAGTCTGATCATTAAAGTAAATTAAAAACACGGTGAGAAATGGCCAAACTTGAGAGAAGCCGCCTCCAGTAAGTAATTCCGTCGGTGGAGGTATAAGGACATCCTTATCAGGGGAAAAAAAAAAAACACTAAATTTAACTTTAAAAACACCTTTTACAAATTTCGATTTCTCCGAGACTCACTTTTTCAAAACTCACAAAATAAAATTGGCTTTTTATTTAACTTTATTATATTAAACTATTTTTCTTTCTCACTCCTACTCCCCAAAAGTAATATAAAAAAATGAATGATGTCTTGTTGAGGAGAATGGAGCGTGAATAGTGTGACTTTGCTCCAGTGCGTGAACAGTCTTCTTAAGTCATCTTAGTGTTTTGTTGGTTGAGTCAAAATGACGCATCAAATTTGGGTCTTTTGTGCGCAAAGTCAGAAACTTAACAAATTTGATCAACCATTTGGTGAGAAGATCCCCGGTCCCCATTTGGTGAGCCTGATTTTGGCCTTATTTTGAATTTTGGCTCTCTATTTTTGTTAAAAAGTTAATTTGTTCATCCACATAAAATGCTCTAACAAAAATATTTTCCATTGACTTTTTTCTTTCTCGGACCAAACAGTATAATATTGATAATAGCTCTAGTAAAACTTATTACAAACTATTAAAAAATTGAATAGACAACTTTCAATGATGTGTATAAAACATAATCCTAGCATGTCTTTATATAGGGTACAAAACTTTGTGAATAAGAAACCTAACCAAATTAAGAAAATATGCATAACAAGAAAACCTAGATTGATTGGGAAATGTGAATAATATAACCGAGACTAAACTGAAAGCACAATAACAAATCTTGATAACATAATATTTCTTAATACAGTCCTTCTATTGTCCGCTCATTGGGCGGATGATAAAAGTGTTTTATTACCAGTAAAAATGCTCTTTGACCGGTAAGAGTACATACACTTTTACCGGTAAGAATGTATTATTACCGGTTAAAAAGCATTTTCCTTCTTAATATTTTGCTAACACAGACCAATCTTTGGCAATATGTCCAATATTTTATTAAAACTTTCTAATGGTTGAGGAGAAAAAACAGAGGTGTTCGACAAATTCAAAAACAGAGATGGGAATTTCAAGGAGGGCTTAACCAAAGATGCAGAAGGCCTTTTGAGCTTGTTCGAAGCTTCACACTATGGAATGCAATGCGAAACTGACTTAGAAGCCGCCAAAGATTTCTGCGTCGAGCATTTGAAATCATGGATTGGGAAAATGGAGACCAAATTAGCACAGCAAGTTCAACAGTCACTGGAATGTCCCATACGTTGGAGAATGCCGAGGTTAGAAGCACGAAACTTCATCGATCTCTATGAATGGGACAGCGCGAAACACCCATTGTTGCTCGAATTGGCTAAGTTGGATTACAACCTGGTGCAATCAGTACACCAGAGAGAAGTACAAGAACTAGCAAAGTAAGCTCTACAATTTGTCTTTTTAATGGTTTTTATTACCCTTTTGTAAATTGGTCCATATCTTTTAACTTTCTTGATTCTCTTGCCGAGATGAATTAGAAAGGAAGCAAATTTTGAAAAAAACCCAAGATGACCCAAAACTCGCGCAATTGTATTTGGTTTGAATGATTAATGTGGCAAATAAAGAGCTTGTGATTTGAATTTTTTAGGTGGTGGATGAACTTGGGCTTGACAAAAAAGCTTGGCTTTTCTAGGGACCGATTAATGGAGAACTATTTGTGGGCAATGGGAATCATTTTCGAGCCCGATTTCTCCAATTGCAGGATTGGGCTCACCAAGTTTGTGTGCATACTATCAGCAATAGATGACATGTACGACATATATGGATCTCTCGACGAGCTTGAATGCTTTACTGATGCAGTGAATCGGTATACGACTTCTCACGAGGTTTTCTTTTCTTTTTCTTTTTCTTTTTCTTTTTCATAGTGAACTTTCAAACAATAGATATGTGTCTTGTTTCTTGAATCATGCTAGGTGGAACATTGAGGCCACAGATGATCTTCCAGAGTACATGAAAATATGTTATTTGGCCATGTTCAACTTTGGAAATGAAATTGCGTACGATGTTCTGAGAGACCACGGCTTGAATGTGGTATCCTACATTAAGGAACAGGTAAGAACAAGAAGTTAAATCATTTAGTGTTGTGCGGAAGCGTTAACAAACACAGAAAACGGATGCGATTTATGCTATGTAATCCAACAAACCAGAGAAGAGAGGGAGAGAAACAACAATCGAAAGAACACGAGAAACGGATAAATGCGATTTATGATGATTGGGTGTTTAATCCAACAAACCAGAGATGAGCTCAGTGTTTCTCTCTTTGCCTCTCACAGGGAAAGCAAACAACAAGAAAACCCTAAAAAAAAAAAAACACTTAAGAGGGTTGTTGTTTTATGTGACCACGTCCCCGTCCAAAACAAGCAATAAATGCCTACTCCACATAGGGCAATCAAGGTTGCAAAATGATTGGGTGTTTCACTAATCGAAGAGAATCGAAGCCAAAAACTAACATTTAGCACCATTGACTTGAGCAGCTCACTTAGGATGAGCTCAACCGGGCTTGTGTTTCGGACCATCTTTGCCTCTCAAAAAGTTGGTCCAAATTTCATTTTGGGCAAAGCAATACTATACAAGAAAAAACCCAAAAAAAAAAACATGTTTTCCCAAAAGATTTTGGGTTGTTAAGTTCCCTTGCATTAGGGAAAAATAGTTAATTGTAATTCGGTGGGGACCGACAGAGCCAGCACCCTGACATGGCGACAAAAACAAGTCATCTACGACTTGCGTGACTTGTGGTTGACGAATCGCTATCCTGGTTCAATTTACATAGTTAAATATTTTAGCCCAATTAACCACAAGGATTGGGTTGAAAGCAATCAAGAATTCGGACCACCACTGTTGCAAGGTTGCAAAACGCTAAATAGAATTAACCAAATTGCATTCAGTGAAAATCTCAAAAATCAAGAATTACTGAACCAACTAAACAGCAATTGGTCAACAAAATTAATACCATTTTCAAGCTATTTATGTTTGCAAGTGGGAAAATCTTTGCGACACGGATCTTATTTGGTGGAAAAGCATTTTATTTTTATTTGGGTTTACGGTAGTCTATGGGTTTATACAACTAATGAGTACTTAGAAGAATATTTATTCAAATCATGGGTGGTCAGTGGGTGGTCCTCCAGCCATAGCTCATGCTCTCCTCTTGCTAGGGTCTCCTCTAACCAAAACTTCTCTTGATAGCTTCAAAGCCAGCTCTGACCTAATTTATTGGTCATCTCTTATTACCCGACTAAGCGATGATTTGGGAACATCCAAGGTAACTAAACTTAGATAGAGTGCACTCTAATACTTATCAGTGAGATTTTTTTTGACGACGTTGATCAAATTTTGTTTATTGCAGGATGAGATTATGAGAGGGGACGTGACAAAATCTATTCAATGTTATATGAACAACCAAAATGCGACAGAAGAACAAGCACGAGATCATATTAAAGGCCTGATGAGTTATTCATGGAGAAAACTTAATGAGACAATCGCACAAGAATCTCACCCTAAATCAATGGTTTCTATGTCATTAAACATGGCAAGGACTGCTCACTGCATCTATCAACATGGAGATGGTATCGGTACGTCATTCGGCGTGACCAAAGCTCGTTTGACCTCATTGATCGTCGATCCGATTCCAATCAAAAGAGAGACAACCCCTAGTTATGCATTGGAAATCACTTATTAGCAAGAAAAGAGAGGTCTGTAATGTTAATTTATTCTGGCACATTATCTTCAAAGAAGAATGCTCTGCTACCTTCCATATGTTGAATTGTTTGTGATGAAAAATAGTTTGTACCTTCCATCTAATAATAATAGGGTGAAAATGGTTTATTCCTTCCATTCATTAATAAATATTTGATGGTGGGTGTTGATCACGGAGGCAAAGAGAGAAGAGTTGTATGGTTTTGATAAGATTTTGGTGTGGATTATTGCCTCTTTGGAGTTGGGTTGTATTTAAAATTCTTTTATTCCATGTTAACAGAGAGGTTGTTTCCCAAAATCGAACCTGTGACGTACAAGCCATAAAAGACTAATTTTTTGAGATATCTAAAAGGCTTAATTTTGAGATCAAAGGGAATTTTTATTTAAATAAAAAATAAAAACAATCTGTCTTTATTCTTCTTCTTCTTCTTCATTTTTTTTTTTTTGAGTCAGGTTTGGTTGATAAGCAAGTTAGCTTATATTTTTGTCTTTATTTTAATTTTAATTAGGGATCATATGAAAAAAAATCATTATAGTTCCATCCTATGAGATTTAAATACTTTATGATTTCATCCTGTAAATGGATAATTAGACCATTATGATTCCATCCTTTGAAATTTAAATACTTAAGATACAAAACAAGTTTCCCCCATAACATTCAAGAAAGAGAAACTGAACTGCTCATTTCTATTTCCTGAACATTTTGAAAAAAAATATTAATGTATCCTGTCTGTCCCTCTTTTACTTAGGCTCTGTTTGGAATATAGGGAAAGAGGTAGAAAGGAAGGGAAAACTTTCCTATGTTTGGTTCTTAAAAAAGAGTATTCAAATTCATATTAACTTTCTCCCATGTTTTCAATTTTTCTTCTAATTTCATTCTTAATTACTAGTATTTTTTCTTCTTTTCCGTTTCTTTCCCTACCTTCCAAACAGAGCCTTAGTTTTACCAATTCACTAACCTAACCATGAGTGCTCTACCCCTTTCGTCCGAAACGATTATACCAAAGGTTTTTTCGTTTCTCTCTCTCTCTCTCTCTCTCTCCTCTTCCAGGAATAGAATCTTTGTTTCGGGTAGCAATGGCGGATCCCGTCTCCGCTGCTGCCGACTTCAATGCTCCCTTCAATTCTCACCGTGGCGGCTGTGGCCCTCCTCGACTAAATCGACACCAAAGGCTTAGAAGTTTTCGCTCAGCGTGGCTTCGTATCAAACGGGAAAGAGCTCACGTCAAAGAAGCGAAGAGGAGGATGTTCATATATGCAGCCGAACTACTGAAGAAGCACACGATTCCGTTCATCAATGAGGTTGACATCACCTATGTTCAGAGATTGTGGGTAGAGTGTCTTTGGCGCGGGCATGTGATCTATCCAGCGCAACCGGCCGATTTCCTGATAGAAGGTCAAGCAATCTTGACAATGGAGGAAGTCAAATCTATCATGGACCAAGGTAACATCCTTCCTTTAACCACTGGGAACGGGCAACAATTTGACCGGGATGACCTAATTGGAGTGCATAGAGAGTTGGCCATCTACGGTCATTGGGCTACTGACCTCGATTACCATCTTGCTAATCTAAGAAACCTAGAGAGAGAGTACTGTGTCGCCGGTGTTAGTCTCCTGAATGAAACATGTCTCCCCGTGGTTAATGAAGAAGATGTGTCAGCGGTGGCAATGTTGAGGAATGCATTTGGATGCGCCGCAGTCGCAGTTTATCCCCATGACCGTGTTGATTTTGCGGCCGAGTATCCAGGTGCACTACCATGGGACGAGGTGAGAGCATTGGCAGAGTTGAGCGGGTTTCAGATTCAACAGGAATGAAGCGGGAAAACTCAGCATATACGATACGATGATGCGGCCATCGATAGGTAATATTATGTTTCTTTTTGTATTGCTCTTAGCTATGTCTCATGAATTCTTCTAAATTGATAAAAAAAAAACACCCTTATCAGACACTCAGGCACTCATTTAATAGCATATTTTGTATTTACAATGACCTGTGCATAGAACTCCTATGTTGTGCAGGAAATGCCCTTTTGCATCTTGTTGACATCATTTACCGTAGCAATAAAGGAAATTTAGTGACAAAACGCGAATATTCTTGTGTGTCCTCGTGGCCTTGAAATTCAATCTAGATGAATCCGTCACATAGACATTTACCAGACACATTGCCCAATTCCATACAACATTGGCAGGTGGTTCCCTTGCATTTCTAGTATAATTGAAATTTGAAGAATAGCTTATCCAAACATTGAATATTTGAATTGGTAGGGAGAATTGATCACAGGGTTGAAATATCACGATTCCGCTCCAGATTTTTTAAGTTATGGTGAAACAAACTTGATTTTTAGCAACATTTTGAATGGTGGGAGAAGGATCCATTCTTTTCTGCAGCGGAAGAGGTTCAGGAATCTCCTGAATATATAATATACTCTCTTTGCCCGCCTAGCGTTTAATCTTTTCTGATTCCATTCTCAATTGTTTATTCGATCTTGTCCATCTAGATGAACATGTCACGTGTATATGCATATTTTGTGAAATTCGTTCAGTGTCTTTGTACTGTTTTGACTGCTACTTTTGTCCGTTTATGAGTCCATATTTTAAACCGTATGTATATATATGTGTACATCAGTACATATATAGGATTCATTCCTCTCTAATCATCTCTATATTGAATTAACAGTCATTCCCCCTTGTTGAGACGAATAATGATCCAAAAAATATAATGCGAATTGATAAATATTTAGAAAAGACGAAGTGACGAACAAAAGTGGAGAAGGACTAAGTCTTCTTTTTGGTCCAAATTTGATTAGAAGTGTTGTTCCATTAAACTAGTCAATGTGAATGGTTGCCACTTAATACTAGTGGATAGTTGTTTATGAGAACATTCTCAGGACTCGATAGTTGGTCTCATGTGTCATGCAAATATATATGGCATGAATTTTCGCAGCATTCTATAGTAGCTCTCAAGTGCTATGCACACACATGGCCTGGATGCCACTTGTGAAAATTCTCAGCACTCTATCATTGCTGTCATGCGCATAGTGCTGAGAATATTCTCGGCATTCTTTTTCCTTTTTTTTAGGCTTATGTTTTGTGCCTAGTTATTATATAGTACCAATTTCTATTTTAGTGGCATTCAAAAATGTTCCTTGTCCATTGCGAAATATGGTCTCGTCGATCTTCTATTTTGTGTAGATTTTTGCTACTAGTAGATGGCAATGATGCAAAAAATATTTAAAACATTTTGTTTGTACTGTATAGTTATTTTGACATGTTATGCTGATATATAGCAAGGATATGCTTTTAAGAAAATACTTTGTACTATATATTAAGTCGTGTGTTATGAAGATACAGGACATGAATGCTGGTTGAAAATTTTCTTGGCAAATTTGTAAGAATGGAAGCTTAGGGACTTTTGTGTAGTTCATGCTTTGATTTGGTCCATGTTTTTTTGAAAGGCTTATGATGGGATTAGTGAAAGAGAAAATGGAAGGAGGTGGTCCAACAAACTGGCATACAGGCCTTTGTGGTATGGAATGTTTTTCTATCTAGAGTAAATGTTTTTGTAGAATGTCAAATGTGTGGTCTGATTGAGCTAAAAAGCAATTTGTGAACATTTGGCGTTCTTTGGAGTGTTTGATTGGGCATGATTTTCATTTTCTGCTACGGTATATATGGGTTGGGTTGTTTTTGTGGAGCTATTGAAAGCGAGGACATCTTCATGGAAATCCATCTAATATATGATCTATTGTTTTTGAAGGGGTTGCTGCTGGAAATTGGGAGGAGAATGAAGAGTTAACAAAAGAGTTTGTGTTGCGTCTTTAATCGTCGAGGAAGGCAGATATTTTGTATGGAAAGGGGCGGATTTTGGTTGCTGCTCATGGCAGTTTTTGGTTTTTTGAGCTAGATTTTGGTTTGATGGTGTTTTTGCTTGTTTCCTTGTCAACCATTTAGGATGTTGCCAGATCAGATGAGATGTTTGTGCCAACTTAATTGGGATATGCACTTTTCGTCAGTGATGCTAATGCCATATTATCTGAATTGAGAATTTTCTCAATTCTGATTCTTTCATATAATTCACCGCATCATAACCACGGTCGCTTCCACCACCACTCTCAAATACGTTACAGTATTCTCAATGAAAAAAAGAGAATGTAGAGGAAGTGGCTCTGGTTCAAATAGCGGCGTTAGGCTGGGTCGGAGATGGTCTGGCTTTGGCTAGGGTTGTGGATGATGGAGGAGAGACTAAAGGATTTGTTCTGGGGTGGGGAGAGAATGTAGGGATTTTGAATGAGGTGAGAGAATTTTGGCGGCCTCATTCCCTCGATCATTCCAAGTTCCTAACCATCGAAATCCCAACGTCAAATCCTTAATGCCCTTTCCTGCTACTGTTACTTTTGTAAATGGCGCTTCTTTTTCCGTCAATCCTCGTTAGGCGGGACACTGCGAGTGGATTGTAAAGTTGTTTCAGAGCACCAACGAGGTCTGATACACCATCAATGTCGTCGGCTTCAGCTTCGGCTCCATCTGTGATATGTGGTCGGGGTCAGTGGGGAAAATCTTGGCGGAGGTTGGAGAGAGAGAGAGGAGACAAAATAAACAATTTAGAGAGAGAGAGAGAGAGAGAGAGAGAGAGAGTTTGGGTACTGTCTTTAGGGAAAAAATTTTGGGTACCGAATGGGTACCACGTGGCAATGCCAAGCACGATCTCGGCCGTCCAAAAGTGTTTTGGACGGCCGAGATTGATTCCCTCTCTCTCCTCTCACCCGGACACTCTCTCTCCTCTTTCTCTCTCTCCTCTTCTGGACTGTTGGATTGCATTTTGAACAACTGAGATTTCCGAGCGGGTACCACGTGGGCAATACCCGCTCGGTACTGAAAAATTTCTCGTCTTTAGGGGTTTGCAACTGGAATGAACAAACCTGCCCTCTGGATTGTCTTTTATCAGGCTAATTTTGTAAGAAAACTGGCTCAGGCATACAAATTTTCTTTTAGGTGGACTCATTGGGAATTAGATTGGGGTTTTTAGACTGGCCCGTAATTGGCCCAAATAGATATTTGTTTGAGAGTGAAATTAGCTCTATTCCCTCCAATCTCAGCTGCTCCCTCCTTCGCCACCGGCCCACCACCACTCCTCTGTTCCAACACAGCCATGGGTGACGCGGTTCTGCTTTCCTCGAGCTTGGTTTTGTGATTGCTGGGTTCTGATCTGCTTGTTTTGATTTGTGTTTGGAACAAGGTTCTGAATCTCATACCGGACAGGGTACCGGTTTTCTTAATAGTACGGTACAATGCTGGTACCGGTACCATTTTGGATTTAGCGGTACTACCTATATATACATATATAAAAATCAAAAGTTTTCCTTGTATCATCCAGTTCTTCATAAAATTAAGGAAAATTAACTATAATTAGACAACAAATATCATAAAACGGACTTCAAACTAACAAACAAGTGTTTCAAGTGAATAACATAATAGCAAAACAAACGCAATGTTCTCTAAAAGAGACACAAAGTTCTCCAAAAGGACACACAAAGGACCTGAATTGGTTAAATCAATCTCGGCCGGTATTGTCCGGATTGATCGGTACCGACAGGTAAGGTCTGAAATTGGGGAAGGCACAGAATTATAGGTGGGTGGTACCGTTTATAGGCAAATTTAGTACGTACCGGCCGGTACCGAACAGGATTGACAACCTTGGTTTGCAAGCTGCGATAAATTGGTTCAGTTAAGAGGGCAGACAGTCTCATCCCCATGGTTATCGGGCTGGTTCAGGTACTTTGCAACTTCAGGCATTGGGTACGTTTTCCCTCCAAAAGTCATTTGTGATGAGCCATCACATTGTTGTGTTCGTCAATGTAAGGAATCATCCATAGAAATGAATCTTGGCTACTTTCCATATTGAGAAACTATAGAAAACAACACACATCCAATGCTTATTCACAATGCTCAAGGAAGAAACAATATGAGTTTCATTTCATCACCAAAGCTTTACACAAACCCATGAAAGTGTAGCTAACAAGTTACAGTCACATCACCAAAGCTTTACACAACCCATGAAAGTGTAGCTAAGTTACAGTCACATGTCACCTAGCCAAAGTCGAATTTAATTTCATCACCAATAGTAAAGTATCATTTCATCACCAAAACTTTACATTCTGTGCAAATGTTGCTGAGAAACAGGACTACCCTACTGGAAGACTACTAACCGTGGGGGTGGAAAAAGTGCGACTTTCAAATTATGTCAATAAACGAGGAAAGTTGGATGCCATAAGACGATAAGAATGATGAAACATGATCTGCTGCCTTGAAACTGTTCCTACCTTTTAACCTTTCCCCATAAATTTAGGGATACATGGAAAAGAAAAAGAAAAAGAAAAAAAAAACACTGCACTACACCAATTATGAATTGCAAATTACAAAAATGAACTCTAAAAAACAAGAGGAAAAACTGTACACAAGAATGGAGAAAAGGCACAGGTATGTTGCTTCCAGAATGATTACCATCTCCCACATAGAAGGGGCAGGTGTACCAAAAATTGCAGAATCATTCCAGATAATGGGATTGATAAATAACCTGCTGTTCGCGAAATGATAGCAGTATGTTCACCGATCCCACTTGGCCTGGAAAATGGGAGGTCTGTTCTTCAACCAGAGCAACACGTCCTTGTCCAGTGGAGAATTATGCAAAACAGAGTCTAACATTGGACTACCAAAAATCTTCGGCGAATTCTCAAATAACCATATCCGGTCCTTGGGCCATGGTCTCTGGGACTGCTTTTCCTGATGAAACAACAGAAATGGACCAGCTCAAGTAACTTCTCAAGGAAATGAACCGGCTACTGACAACATATATGAATCGGAAATATTACACTACACTTGGTGGCAATGCTTGGGGGAGGGGGAGAACCCAAGTTAAATTCAACAAGTTCATAGCCCTTGATAAAGCATAATAGTGAAATATGAATTATGTAGCCGGTAAGCGGACACCACTTGATTGGTGTTTTTTTTTTTAATACAACTTCTGGTGACATTTGATCCTCCAATCTAAAGGATGCCTCTAAACCTCCTTCATCTTTGGGCCGAGTGTTAAAAACCCCAAATTACTGATCCATCAACCATCACAATGCCATCACCAAAATCAGCTTAAAGCTCTCTATGGTTTTGATTTATTGAAATGATTTGCAGAACCTCCACTTACCAGGACTTGCACAGAATTGCATTTTGTTGCCCTCACATTTTTATATGTTGGTCATACTAACGTTATTATGCCGGAAGAATAAGAAAAAAATGACGCAACAAAAAAAAATTTGCATAGAATATTACCATCCTTGACAACATGAATTTGACCGTCCTTGGGCCATAAACTTGTCGAGATGGCTTCTGGACCTTGGCATAAAAAGAGCCAATGTCCGGTAATGACAGGCAACCCCTACTTGCTCTGGCTAGGCTACAATCTGGCTCAGCATTCGTTTGGTTATGCCAATAAATCAGCTGCCCTAAACAATAATTTTCACCATATGACTTGTGATATTCTTGGAATCCCGACCCCAATTTATCAGTGTACTTCGGGCCCAGGTCAAGAGGACTAATGTAAACAGGTGGGGAAGTTACCGCCTTGTATTCCTGCAGGCACAAATAAAATTCATTTAGGCCAAGCAAAACACCCCGTCAGCCTCAAATTTCTAAGTTTCTCAAATTCTAAAAACATAATGAGACCCACCCGCACTCTAAAAAAGCACTTTGTATGAGCATAAATGTGAATCAAGTCAGCAGCAGCATCATGCCTACATTTATATGTACATGGAAGATTTCGAACCTCATCCCTCAACCTGAAATAAGAGCCAGATCATATTCATGGATAATCATGTTCCAAATGGTAAAACAGCTAATAAAAAGAACAGTAAATGCAGCTCACCATATCAAAGATTTCCGAAGCTCCTTCTGGATATCGTCAGAAGCAGATGATGGATCATGAGACCGAATCTTGGACCTGAGGTCATTTAGCATGCCTTCATCCATATGCGGACCCATGCACCGCATGAGTTCGTCTACAAGTGATCCCTTTCCTTTCCAGAGAAAGGAAATTGCTGCTTCAGGACTCAACCTCTCAAGAGGAGGTGGAGCTTTCTTGGGGTCACCGAAAACGCATCTCATGACATACCTGACCTGGAAAAGGAAGTAGAACATTCAAAACCAAAGTTAGGACCATTTTGCATCACTTCTAAAGAGAACTTCTGATCCAACCCCCAAGACCTCATTTAGCATACAATATCACAGACGCATGGACAGATAATTACATCAGGATCACTCACTTTGAACTTTACTATTTGACAGTATTTGGAACTCAACAATATATATATGCTCCTTTTCTCATGAATGAGAAATGTATTCCAAAAAGAAACAGAAAACTACCTTGTCAAGGGTAAGAGCCAAATTCTGAAGCCTTTGGTTGTACACTCCTTCAGCCTGTTTCATGCACACACAAACCACCAAAAAAAAGAGAGGATGAATATAGATAATTCTAACCACAAGAATACCATCTAGAGTATATATCTCTAAACCAAAGCTTAGACGTCAACCACCAACGGGATTAAGGGAGAGCTTTTTTTTTTTAATTTGCTATGTAGCTTAAAGGGATTGTGTGCAGAGGATTTTATTTTTTTTCTTTTTTCGGGGCGGTGGATGAGGAGGGAGTTGTCAGTAACATTCACCTGAACCTCAGCATCACTTTTCTCAACGTCAATAGAAATATCTGCGAAGTATTTTCTTTTTTCTTCCAAATTATGCCTTAGAATCTCCTCAGGAAGCTTCGTCCGTTCAAAATTAATGAACCTCACCTTCACATGAGACGAACATGTCAAAAGAAGAGAATCTTGAAAAGGATAAACCAGCAAAGATAGGGAATAGATCTAATACCACACGAGCTGAGTAAGCGATCAGCCAATCAGGCAATCCCCCAAGTAAACAACTTCCCAAACCAGCCCTGCCCAAATCAATATAATCTTCTTCCGATACAAAATTCAATTCACAAGAATCTAGCAACAAGTGATGTCGATCCAGTATCCCATGCCAATCCTTCAACACCTATTCATCAGAAGTCAGTTAAAGAAATGAAACCGCATTTAATGTGAGGGAACGGAGATGAAATTGAACTTTCAATGCAGTGAACAGCACAGAAAATATTAAATTACGATTGCAGGTCCAGGCAGAATGCAAATCAAGAAAACCTTTTGTACAAGGCAGTTAATAACCCCAAACATAAAGAACTAACTAAAACTCTCCCCCATTTTCTTGTCATTTCATTTTATTTTGTTTCCTTCTCACAATACCTATTTTGGTCCTTCACACTGGAATTACAATAACAACTCAATCAAGCCTGTACCTTCTGAAACGCCCCTTCACCCGTCAGATTCAAGTAGCTCCCACGGCAGACCTGGCTCCCACATAAGCAAACTGACGCTTCATATTCTTCTTTACTCTGTAACATAAGTAGCACAAACACTTTTAATATAATGAGAAAACAATTAGTGAAATTTCTGCAGGAATCAAGAAACCTGACAAGCTCAAGACACACCTCCGTAACAGAATTATAATCGAAAGTGATTTCTTCACCATATTCAATTGGACGTACGGCATAAATTCCAATCTGATAGTGACCATCGACAGCAGTAACTCTGCAACAGAAGCAATAATTGTGTGCAGCATATGAGATAACTGCAATTACTCATCCATGTTGATAAGGAATTCAAAGCATATGTTAAATTTAGCAATCATCGGACAATATAACCCTAAAACTCATCATCAGAGGCCGTCATCAACAAAGCTATACAAAAAGAATGTGGATTACTACAGTTCAACTCCACATGGATCCTAATTAAGTGCTAAATCTCAGTGGCTATCCTACTTCATTTCATATACACATTCATTTTTCTTCACCAACTCCAATGCTCCCTCCTTTACAATTTGGTATAATCACATCCATCTCAACATCCTCACTTGATGATATATTTATTTTATGAGATCTAGATGAATTGACACTTGCAAATAAATCGTTAATACAAAAGAAACATTTACTGATTTTCTTCAGAACTAAACCACTCTTTTTTCCACCTACGATTTCAAATATAAAAAGTGATATGCATAAAGCAGCAAAGCACAAATTCGAAAACCTGAGGATGGTGTTATTTATGGTATGTTTCCTAGCTTCCAAAGGCCATAAAACCAACAAAACTTCAGGATGCTGAAATGAGAATCGAGTGATTGAACTCACTAACAATTAACTTTCAGTTTCTATCTTCTTCTATCCCCCTTTTATTCTCTGTTGAGGGGGTTTGATGTTCAGATTAATTTGCTGAACCAGCACCAAGCTGCATGAGATCACGTCAATCTTGTATAGTGTATACTACCACTGCAGGAATTCGAAGGAACTGTGCCGATGTTAATCAGCATAGCAGATCCCATATTTCAAGTTTATTGTTGATAAATTTTGAAACCCGATGTGGTCACTTAGGGCATGCTTTTCATAAATTCAAAAACCAAGCCGAGCCTCATGTCACAACCCACTGGGGTCAGCTATATGAATCCAGCTATATGAATCCGTTATCTCCATTGAGTCCAACTAGGACAACCTTTCCCAGTCCTCCCGGATATTCGACAAACATCCGTCTTCTTGAAAAGAATCAACGAAGCTCCAGGATGCTGGAATAGAAATTTCAAGAGATTTAATTGACTAAAAGTTGATTTTTGTTCTCATCACTATTTCCCCCTTGTTTTTCTGAGAGCATGTTAAGTAAATTTGAGCAACTGCCATACAAGTCATAGCAGATCACAACTTCACATCACCGCCCACACACTGCAGGAATACGAAGGGAATGTTATGATGTTATTCAGCATCACTGGTGTAAAAGCAGCCAGGAGATCCCATATTTGCAGTCTCTGACAAACAATTTCTAAAGTGGGCCACAAACAACATCAAAATGGTTTATTGACCACCTATCAGACAGCCATGCTTTCCACAGTGGAAGGAGAGGAGTAAATTTACAAAGGCACTTACTTTGCCTCACAATTAGGGCGACATGAGTGACAAATCCGACTTGCATAGTTTGCTTTGTGCATGGCATCAACAACTACTAAATCATACCCATCTGCATCACCCTGAGAAGTAAGAGAACATTATCAGATGAACAAATTCCAATGATCAAGAAGAAACAAAAGGCTGTGACAAGCTCGAGCACAAATTTGTTCCAGTAGAGTTCAAAGAGAACCTTTGGCCTCTCAAGATAAATGTTGTAGAACTCTGGCGCAGGATCTTTACTATTCTTTTGCAAAGAGCGAATCCCATCTTGCTTCTCAAACCATTTCCAAGCAGGATAAACCTATATTTATCATCAGAAAGAAAGACCATACAAAAGTTTCAGTATGATAAACCTTCCAAGTATACCTAACACAAGGAAAGCATCCCAGTTGCAGGTGAAAGCATTTCAATCCAGATTCACATAGGTTCACACAACACAAATCTCTGACATTGAGTAATAAGGTTAGCCATTTGAAAATACACTAATTACTAATATGATCCACGGACAGTTTTCAAAACTACATGCAGAGAACAATCCAAGTGCTCACTGTGTCATAAATAGCAATCGTCAGAGAGAGAAATAATGTCATAGGAACAAAAAGCAAGCTGGAAAACTGACAAGCCTAAACGTTCAGTTATGACTGAACTTAAATATGCATTTGTGACTGGAAAAGTATCAACAAAATAAGAAAGCATTCCCAGCTTATTCCAATGATTAATCAGTTCATTCTCTCTCTTCAAGAATAGCAAGCAGAAAGCAGAAATATATGTCCTGGCTGCAACATTTTGGAGGATAAACAAGGATCACTGACCCGTGCCTGATCCCGCACCCAAGCATAAAGCGGGGACCGGAAAATATAATATCACCCCACACATACTGCAAAGTTATAAGAAGTTAAGAACCAATGTGTACAAGCTAAGACTGACACTCCAACAAACAAAGAGAGAGAGAGAGAGAGAGAGAGAGAGAGAGAGAGCATTATGCAAACAATATCTCCTTGCACAAAAACTAAAGAATGAAAAGACAAAAGGCATCCATACCTCGCCCAAAAACTCCACAACAAAATCATCTTCGCCAAACCCACCTTCTTTGTTGCACACAACACCAAGCCCCTGATACACAACCCCATGGACAATCACAAACACAGAATAAGTACCGCCATAGGAAAAAGAAAGCAGAAGTCAACCTTCAGAGAAAGAAGTGGAAACAAAACTAGTAACTATTAGCTTATGCAACTGAAACACGGTAGCACATACCTTTCTATAAGCAACATACTTGTCCTCAGGACGGCTATCAATGGCCTTCTGGATACTTTCACAAACTCGTTTAATACGCGTATCATTATCTACCTCGGCAGTTTCCAGGATCTCCTCAATAACAGGCCGCAGAGGATACTTCATAGGAGTGTTTCCCGTGCCTGTGAAATGCCGGGCTTGCTTATTCAGAGTACGGAGGATAACATCTTCAATGAACACGTGCTTATCCTGAAGACTCCAATCTGATCCCTCTGGTATAGAATCAAGCAGAAGATTATGAGAGTAAGGATCTATGCCATAAACTTCTTGTTCAATCACCTCAAATCCAAGCTGTTTTCTAGGTTTATAGTCCTTCACTTCAGGGATCTCCATATCAGACTCCTCAGTTCCATTTCTTTGAGCACTGAGCTTCTCAGCATAGTCATCTGGTAAGGAAACCCGCATCTTTCTTCTCACTTCTTCCTCATCAGCTACAACAACATATTCGTCAATCACTTCATATTTCCTAGTAACAGGAGGAACAAGGCTTGCTTTGGTCATTCGAGCACCCCATTCACGTTCATCAGTCAGAGAGTCCAACCCATCATCTGAAATGAAGTGCCTATCTGTTCTAGACTCCCCAACTACCTTCTCAGAATGGGATTCCGAGTCACTTTCTGAGTCTGAGGCACTACTCTCACTATCAGTCTCAGTTTCTTCAGAAGACCTGTCACGTTCATCAGATGTCTCACTCCCAGAATCCAAAGATTTCTTGTTCAACCTCGATAACCGCTTTCTGAGTTCTCGATCAGATGCATCCTCTCCATATTCAGAACCTCCATTAATGAGGGAAGTGCTGCCATTACTCCGAATTTTCCTTTCTGTCACTTTGTTGAGCTTCTTCTTAAACTTCGAGGTAGCCACTGTAGGTGAATCATCTTTCCAGTTCTTCATTAACTCGTCTCTTCTTCGAGAAGGCTTAGAACTATCTTCCAAACATGTGGCGAGTCGGATAAATAATGTGACAATGCGATTCATGTCTCCAGCCTCACCACGATTTTTGGCTCTGCAATGGATTCACATATTATGTCCCGAAAAGTGAGGAAAGAATAGGAATGAAACAATTTACCTTCCAATATATGCTTTTAAGAATTAAGTACCAAAATAGAAGGCAAAAGATAAACAACATCAAACACCATAGCGCAAGTTGCTGAGGCAACAACCCTATGGCAACTCCATTTTTGTAACTGCAACAATACCCACTACAGCAACCAAAATATCTTATAGATCGATGTTTCAAAATTTGGCCATAACAAACAAAAAGCACAGCATAATTTTCGTGAATCAACTTTAGTTCATTGGATTATGGTTGGGTGTATGAGGAGGTTCTAAGTCCGTGTCTAACCTTGTAATTACCCAATATGAAAGTACTGAAATGTCAAAATTTGAAAGGTATGTCGCAAGTGGCTTCAACCACGAGTCATCACGCCCTTGGTCGTACCCATACAGCGTAGTGTCTCAGGCAGATATATCACGCATCTAGAAGAGCAGACATGACAAATCCTAATGCGAAGCCCCGCGTAAATCACACACCCCAAAACAAATACATTAAGGCGAAGGAACAAAAACCTTTCGGCTCTGGTATAGATATTTTACTTCATTCTCTTTATTTAAATCTAGGTTCCCATACAGATTTTCAAAAATGCAGAACGTGAAAATATTGGAACAAGTTAGTATTATTTTTAAACTTCAACAGAGTCAAAATTTAAGAAGCACGTAAACCCATCTGGAAAATGTTTGAAACAAAACTATTCACATTAACAATCCCACCAAGAATGTTTCCGGTTGTCTTAATTCCTTAGATTTAATATTAAAAACAGTATGGAACGAAACAAAACAGGAAAATACGTTTCCAGTCTTCATAGCAGAGGAGTTTGAGTATCCCACACTACCTATAATTATTCACTGGAAACCACCAGTGGAAGCATTTCTCAGCTTTCATAGCATTATAGCAATAAAGTGAAAACCTCCGCGGGATGTTATTCAATCATCCATGGAAGTTGGATGGCTTCCAATTCCATAGGGTGAGCAGTCAATCTTAAAGCTTTAACCAAAATCTTTCACCTAAGGAAACGAGATGCAAAAGTAAGTATCTTACTTGATTGCTTCCCGGCACATTCGACTGATATCCTCTTTCACGGAGCTCAGGCCATGGTTAGCATAGTAACCATTCTTCATTCTATCCTCAATTTCAGTAACCTGGCCAACAAAGAAAATAAGTTTCCACAGTACCAGGACCTCTTATAAAGAAAAAGCTAAAAGCAAGAGTTGGTAATACCTTGGGCAAGAAAAAGTCAAAGGTATTCTCCTTCATTATGTCTTTCAGACCCAAAGCAAGAAATTCACCCATCCTCCTATAGCTATTTTCTGACTTTTTGATGGCCCAACGCCTCAAATGAGCGTCCCTAGATAAGATAGAAGATGACCTTCTGGCATCAAATAGTTTTGAGCGTTTGTACAAGCTTCTGTGAAACAACTGATTTGCAGAGTCCCTTCTATCCAAACTTTCAAAATAATTTCTTAGTCCACTGGAATCATCCCTGTGAGTATCCACCCCACCATGACTTTTGAAAACTGAGGAAGTTCTCTCACTGATGAGTTTAAGAGTTCTAATTTTCGAATGTGGACCACGGCTTGGCACCCAACTAATATTTGGATATTTATCTCCCAAATCACCAAACTGGCTGCACCCTCTGATATCTATAGAAGATAAAGAAGGGAATGCCCGAATAATTTCATCAAGCGCATTAGAAGAGATGTTTGTGCAACCAAGTAGAACCAATGATGTTATCTTCTCTTTCTTATAACCATTCTGCAAGCAAAGAGGAACAATAGACTTGGAATTACTTGCAATCTTCTATATTTCCCTCCCCCAAACCCAAAAACAAACACTGCAAGCCAACACAGAATTATTGAATAATTAAAATTAAAAAAAAACAAGGAAAGGAAAATCTACCATGATTTTCCATATTATAGAGTCGGTGCAACTACGGCCGACAGATGACAAGTCAACCTGTCTGGAGATATCCTTGTAAAAGTCAAACACTGCTCTCCAGTGCTTACAAGTCAAACCAGCAAAAACAAGGGAATTCACATCACTTCGAAGGAAATTAAAGACTCGTGCCAGCACATGACCATTCAAGAGACCCCAGGTCCCGGACTCATTCTCAGAACCTGCATTGTCTTCTTTGTGAAAAATAGCATCACCGCACATATCCTCAAATGAGAATTCCTCCTGAACAGCTGGTAGTTCTTCCATTTCATAATCTTCCTCACTTCCATCAACCAGCAACCTGGCTCTCTTGCCTGCATAAAATAGAAAATGTCTATCAACAATGGTTTGCATCTCATACTTCCACCAAAGAACGGATTAAAACTCTTGAAGAGTACCATGAAAATGTGACAAAAGGAAAATCTGGGAACCCCAGGGAAGAAGGTCCAGTTGGCCACAGGGAACACACAGATCCACATTTGAAGATTCCAGATGGTAAACAACAAAAAAGGGAAATCCTCACTACACAGATGGATCAACAAAAAGCAAATGATGGCTAGCAGGACTTACCAGATACGGTCCTCAAAAGAGAGTTGTGGAGATATTTATTAAAAACTAAAAGGTGGCAAAAAATGCTCGCATAAAATAAATAGGGGCAAAAAGCATGCTTTACCGTAAAAAGTGCTCTATCACAAGTCACAACTGAGTCGAACAAAACACTTGAAATTTTGAAATTTAAATGGATAATGAATACTTCAGAAGAACTTTTAGGCACCGGCAAAGCAGAGGAGAATATAGCGGATAGGATGATTTAGGCATTCAAAATGAGTACCAAATCACCGCGCCCAAAAGAATGGATTGGATAACTTGGTTCTAAGATAGCAAAGAAAGAAAGGCTTGGTGAAGTGAATCAACACTAACAAGGGCCTCGGACTAGACCAAAGTCGTGACCTACCTAGACCAAAAAAGTGAGGGAACACCAGAAAATGTATGCCGATAAAACATAAGTGTCAAGGGGGGTTGGTGAGAGCCCTTCAAGTACATTGGTTTCAGCTTTAGGCTGGAACTAACTTCTCCACATCATTCCTACGACTGCCATATGAAGTTAACGATTATCATGGTTTAAATTAACAAATTGACGGACAGGATATTTCATTAATTATGTCACATAGCAAAAATTCCTTGCAGCACCAACAATAGACCGGAAGATTCAGGACTCCTACAGAAACCCTAAAATGATATCCCTGTCCAATACCTGAATAATGTATGTATTTCTCCATTTCCTTCTTTGGCTGTTTGCTGTTGATCCATGGATCTAAGACCTCGTTTATAGCTGCAGCAAACTCCCGACTCTTGTATGATTTCATGACCAGTTCATGGAGCCTACCCCGAGTAAAACCAATGAACTGTGGATGTGAGCTGTGGAAAGAACTAGAGACGTTGCTTTTTCTCTCAAGTGTAGCACATGTTGGTTCCGCAAGAGAAGCTCCTGAAGGATCACTGGCTGTTTGATTCATCTCTTGTTGGATCTTGACAAAAGTGTCGGAAGCCTCTGTAGCAGAGGTAATTGGAACCCAAACTCTATCAATTTTCCTGAAAACACTGCTATTCTTCTGGATGATACCTTGATCTACCAGGACTTGCAGCTCTGGAAAAGACAAAGGCCCTTGTTCATGCCCAGCACCATCAAGGTAGTACCATCCACCTAAATGTAACTGCAAGTCGTTTACTGTGCAAACACGATCTCTTGGTATATTAATGGATGTGATGCTCTTGGAGGAGCCCCCTGATCCTCGTTCATTTATACTTTGAGATTGAAAACCACATTCTTCCGATGACCTCTTCACATCACCAGTTACAGAGTAATGGCGACCAGATCTTGAAGTGTATCTGTCCTTTCCCCTAACCTTCATACGGGGCTCAGATACAAAAGAACCATGGTCCTTGACAACGCAAGCATTTATCCGGACAACAGGAAGCATAGTTCCCCTTACGCCTCTCACGACAGCAGGTTTCGATTGACTCAATTTGCCAACACTGGTACAATCATTCAACTCATCCAGCAACGAAAAAGCCCAAGGGGGGAGGTCAAGCCTTCTGTTTCTAGAGGGATAGTACAACTCATCTTTTTGAAGCGCTCGAGGATCTTCAAAACCAGATTTCGGCATCTGGCAAAGTGGGTAACCATCATTGAGGACAAATTTCCTTTTCAAGGATCTATCTTGGGTGGCTTCATCAAGCCTCCTCCAATCCCCACCCTTGCATGACCATCGTCCAGAGAACCAGTCACTAGACTCCCAACAGGCAAAGGCACTATCCGTATCAGACAAAGCAGTTGACTTTTCTGTAGCTTCCTTAATTGCAAGTTCAGTGCCCTTGTTCTGATCATGCAGTTCACCAGAGCGACGACAACTCAAGCCTGTACATGCCTAAATTAGTAAGTACTTAGCCACAAGCTGAGAACACCACTATACCAACAAGCATAAATGTACAAGAAAAAATACATAACCAATTCAAGTGGTAAGACCCATTGTATATTTTAAGAGAAGAATTCTGAAGTTTTGGGCAATAATATAATGTTTCACTTTCTTCCACACGTCATACTTTGAAATTAATCAAGATTCCAGGGATATTTATGCAAAGACAAACGAAGTATAAAGTTTGAGACCCAGAATCCAGTGTTTTGATGGACATTAAGACAAAGTCAATTTCAACTTCTCACAATGGATACTTCACAATGGATACTTACCCAACTGCTCCTTTCTAGTCAGCTTTGGTGCCCACAAAAAAACAAAAATAGTTCAAGACACCCTAGAAACTGCCAAAAAATCATGAAGAGGGAAAACAAAAAAAACCAAAGGTGACTCCAATATTAAACGTAGCCAAACAAAAGAACCTGACGCGTGTTGGGCACGAAAATAAATGAGCTGTGTTAGGCTAGGCACGGCCCAATTGACACCTCAACTCTATTGTTTTACAAAATCCTCTCTCCCAGCAGTAGTTGACACTATTTCACTCCAAAAAAGGTGAATTGCTAGAAGCAACGAATGACAGATCTCTACCAAGTTGTTTTACAAAATCCTCTCTCCCAGCAGTAGTTGACACTATTTCACTCCAAAAAAGGTGAATTGCTAGAAGCAACGAATGACAGATCTCTACCAAGTTGGTCTTCTGAGAAGGGAATTATGATCCCAATAGATAAACCATAGAGGGTTCAATGTTCCAAAAAATAGAAGGTAATCAAAATAATGCCCAAAAAGCCATACCTGCAGAATATTCCCACTCCTGATACTCTCTAGGCTCAAAAGTCATTTGCAGCACTTCTGCAATAACATTGGATTTTGAAAACAATAAATAAAGTACGAACAGAAGATATCCATCGGAAAGATGATTAAAAAAAACGATGAAAATTTTATTAGCATACACAAAGAAATGGTAAACAAGAAGTTACCCCTAATTGTCTCGAGTTCCTGGCCAGGAATAATATGATAACCCTCCAACAAAGCTCCAACTCGTTTATCGATGTCACGATCTTCTACAGGATCAGATACAGTAGTATTCTCATCAGGGAAAGCCTTTGGCTCCTGAGAAGTGGATACTGACCCTTCAACTAGCTGATTAGCACACTGAACAGTATCTCCAAGATCTACCAACAAGTTACCAGGAGCCTCAGGAGGGCTCACCAGCTGAGTAATACTTTCTGATACAATAGAAGGAAATGTTGGAGTCAATAACGGGGAAGCTGCATTTTCAACGGTAACCCACCTGTCACTGTCCAAGTGCTTAACCAAGTGATCAGACACCAGAAAGCCTTCTTCCACAAGAGCCTTCAAGTCGCACAAACTGGAAGGCCCACATTCCACGCCGAAATGATCAAGATAGTACCATTTTCCTGCCCTCGAATCCACCACCATTGGCACATGTGGCGGTGTGTCACATATATCCATGTCCTCTTCCATTGAAGGAAGATCGTAAGTGGCACCGTTAGCCTGAGGGGAATCTTTGCTAGGCAATCCTTGATTTTCAGATTTCTCTTCTCTCTGAGACTGTTGGTCGGGATCGTCCTCAAATGATCCACTAGCATCGTGCAAATAGCTTCTATCATTGGTCACTTTAGCAGATACATGCACATCTCTCCTCTGAGGATTTTTCTGATCAAGCTTCTCTTCTTGCCCTTTATTTCCATGCTGACTAGATCTCTTTTCACTTTTCTGTTTATTTTCCCGACAATTATCAGGCCTGCTCTTATCATGTGGGGAAGGTTCCAAGGAGTTAGCGATCTGATCCGAAGGATCATTATCTCTAACTCCTCGATCATGTGGGGACCGGTCTGAGTAGCTAGGACTACGGTTCCTATGATCATAGTGACGACCCCGATCATGTGGGGACCGCTCAGAGTAGCTAGGACTACTGTTCCTATGATCATAGTGCCGACTCCGATCATGTGGGGACCGCTCACTGTAGCTAGGACTACGGTTCCTATGCTCATAGTGACGACTCCGATCATATGGGGACTTCTCATGGCGAACTGGACTACGATCTCCATGATCAGAGTGGCGGGCCCGGTCACGTGGGGACCGTTCAGAACGACGTGGGCTACTCCCATGCTTTTCGTAAGCTATTCTGGATGGCACAGAAGATTCATAATGTCTAGCAGAGTACCTGTCCGATGAGATATTCCTTGTGGAAGAGGAATTCCTGTATGACCTCTCTACAGACCGGCGTGAATAGAGTTCCGAATATGTTGAACGATTGCCATCATCAGAAATCCTCCGGCTTTTTGAGCTTGTTGTATACTCACCGTAATCTCCTCCGTAGTGTTTACGATCACTGCCGTCTGAATCATTACCGTGCCGCTTCAACCTGTTTCCAGATGAGAATTCTCTCCCATGATTCTTTCCATTACTATTGTATTCAGCCTTACCAAAGGAGAGTTCCTCATCTAGATTTTTGGCATACAACCTTGGATTTCTTTCTTGCCCAGTTTCCCACCTGGATGATGGCCTTTTGAAATGCTGACTACTCCCATTTCTACTGAACTCTTTCTCAACCCCATATTTACCACCAGGCGTCCACTCTCGCTCAAATTTCCATCCCTTGTCCTTATTAGCTATATTGTCCCGCGATTTTGGGTACCTATACTCATCCTTTTCACCATTACGCCACCTTTCTTGGGTGAAGCTGAACTCTCCTTTCTCAGTCTCAGCTTTAGAACCACCTCCTCTCCACGACCCGAATTCCGCTTTCTTCTCCACCACATTATCAACTCGTGACCTTCTAGAACTGAATTCCCCTTTCCCGTCGTTCCTCCATTTTCCTCCTGGAACAAACTCTCCCCTTTCTAGTTGTTGTTCCCTTTCCCCCCATCTTTCAACCGGAGATGCCGCCTTCCCCCATCTCTCAACCGGTGATCCCGCCTTCTCGATCGCACTTTTTAATTCAAATTTTCTCGGCTTCTCAGGGATAAACTCCCCATTCTCCACCTCAATTCTTGACAGCTTCAATGAACCCAATTCACCTTCCTCTATTTCCTCTTTGACCACCTTATCTTCACTGTTGTTCAAACCTTCTCTACTGCTCTTATTATTACCCCTCTCAGAACCCAATTCACCCTTATTACTGCTGCTCTCTCTCTTCTTCTTCGAAACTACCTGTCTCTTAACCTTCATCTTCATCTTTCTCTCTGTAACTTTGAGCGACTTTGAATTGAACGTGTTGCCATTGCTGTTGACTCCTCCGCAAAAAGTCTCGGTAATCGTAAACCGCTCCATGACATGTTGTGAAGGCACACATGCAACGCCGCCATCGCCCATGGAAGTCCAAAATTCGCGTCCCCGAAAAAACAAGGAAAAAAAACCCTAATTGACGTCCCCTTCACCAGGGCTATTGATGCTCATACTGCAATTCACTTCAGCCCTCGTAATATTCGCTCCAATCCGAAACCCTAATTCACAAAATCACACAGTAAAATGTCAGCATATTCTATACAAGGTCGTACGAACTTTGAAGTTCGAGTCAATGGACCCAGAAAACAGAATTAAAAGCATTGGAATTGGAACCCTAGGGTTTGGAATCAAACAGAAAAGAGAACGAAGAGTACTTACCAGAAATCGGGAAGCTGAGTCGATAGATCGACGTGAAAAGAGAGCGGGGGGAACACGTGACGAGCACACAGATCGATGGACAGAGTGGAGACGAAGAAGAAGAAGAGCTGCAGACGAATCGCTGATCTACCTCTCTCTCTCTCTCTCTATTATCTACGTATCTGTTTCTGTTTTCTCTCTCTATCGTTCTTTTTTAGTTGTTCATGGTCTGAGACGAAAATCCTCGAGAGTTAAATCTCTCTCGTTCTTTTTTTAATGTTTTATTTTTCCGCCCCGTCTCTCTCTCTCTCTCTCTCTCTCTCCTCCGTATTTATTAACGAAGAGAAGTGATAGTAACAGATTACGCCTTGCTGAAAGGGGCCGTGGGGAGAGCAAATTTATTCACTCTCGCCTTATCTACCTTGAGAGGGTGGTATACTCATTTAGTAGCTCGCCTCAAGAATCAAAATTGTTCATGTTTCTAGATTTAGTTTTTTACGAGCCAAAGCGAAAATTGAAATCAATCTAATATCGGTATGCTCTTAATGTAAAAGTTCAAAAAAAATTAGCGAGAATTTTAAAGAAAAGAATAATTAAAACTTTAGATGAAATAGTTACCTATATCTGATTGGGCTAAATTTTTGCATGGCCTTCTAACAAATGAATTTGGACGTAATGAATGATTTCGATTATCGAATTAAGATATAGAATGAGTACACCATCGGCGAAAGTGAACAAATTTACTTTCAGCCGTCTATGATCTGTATTTTTTCCGTAACATACGATTTGGCCATTGGGCAAGGTAGCTAAACTTGGGGTGGCTTTTGACTATTGGATCGGCACACTCTATTCAAACCCCTACTATATTTGAGGAAACTATTAAAAGTCGCTTTTAAAATTTATTTTTATTCATAAAAAATTCGTCTTTTTTAGTTTTGGGTCAAACTTTTGTCAATTATTGGTTTCCTTCGTCATATTCAAAAAAAAAATCTCGTCTGCTAGTTTTGCGCCAAATTTTGTGAATTATTGGTTCCCCTTGACGAGAGGTATCAAAAAAATGCTTAACTAAATATGATTTTTACCCAATATTTTGGTCCTTTGTCTAAATTTTGCGGATTATTAGTTCTTCACGAGAGGAATTCAAAAAATAAAAAATAATGATTTTTACCCAATTAATTATGTATTTATCTTATTCCTCTTGTAGAGAAAAACCAATAATCTGCAAAAAAAATTACAAAAAACTAGCAAAACACAAAAAAAAAATTGATTAAAGACAAAATTCAAGTGACTTAAAACGAGAAATGTGGCATTGACTAAGAATGTTCACCAAAATGGTCTCAAGTATCAAAATCACAGAAACATGGCAATATCATTTAAAATGACGGAAAATCTATGAAATTCTCTTGTTTTACCCTTTTCATTGGAACCATTTCCATAATTGTCCTTTGTCCCCAAACTTTATGAACTTGCTTCTTGTTTTATGAGACTTCCACCCCACAAAAGTCCGCACATACGTCAGAGAGTAAGCATTTCATGGATTCCCTTTGAGTATCCATTTTTGCAATCAATAATGATACAGTCAGTCCCAATTGTTCACTCCCAGCCACTCCCATGACACTGTTCACGCGGGCCCCACGTGGGGGCCCACCCACTTCACCCCAGAGAAAAAAAAATTTCCAAAATTTTCAAAATCCCCAAATCGTCTGTTTCACGCTCATTTTCGCGGGGATTGAGAGACAGAGAGAGAGAGAAGAGACGAAGAAGATCGATCCCAATCCCCACCGGTGACCCACGACCCCACCCTCCGACGACGGTCGACTGCCCTCCACCGGCGACTCAACTCCGGTGTCACTCTACCACCACGACGCCCAGTAGAAGAAATCTTACATTCTCAAGGCCATCCCGTCCTCCACCAAGCAAGGTCTCTCTCTCTCTCTCTCTCTCTCTCTCTCTCTGGGTTTTTGTTTCAACAACAATGGATTTCTGGGTTTTTGTTGCATCTTCTAATATCTGACTCCCAACGTTTTGGCGCCTATCAAAAGGGGTTTGCAGTGGATGAGAAATGATCATCTTATTCTTTTTGTGTAATGGCTTCTGAATAGTTTTTAAGTGTAGTATTTAACATTGTTTTATGCAATGTTTGTGAATCTGGAAATTGAATCTGTTTCTGTTTGGTTTCTGTTTAGCTCATGTTACAAAGTTGGTATTGTTTGCTTGTGGGTTCAAAGTCATTGGGTTAAAAGGTTAAAACACTAGTTATACTAGAGATTCCCAGATTAGCAATAATGGAAAATAAGAAAAGTTAAACTTTATGTTATACTAGAGATTCAATACTCACTTGAATTTGTATATTTTTAATCCGCAGGTAATGTTTCAGTTACCATCACCACCATCGGTGATGTGTCCTATATCTTCCCAAATTGAAGAAATGGACGAACAAGTGGAAGAGGTATGGAGTGGAGACAACGTAGAAGAAGAAGAGGTTACGAATGGTTCTCCAATAAAGGAGGGTGGTGATGGTAAAGCTCCAATTGAGAATTACGAAGATACAGTTGAGGAACCGAAGATGGGAATGGAATTCGACAGCTCTAGCGATGCTTATTTGTATTACTCAACATTTGCGAAAGAAAAGGGGTTTGCTGTGGCTAAAAGAACTTCGAAAAAGGGAAAAGATGGAGTCTTGAGGCATGTAATGTTTGAATGCAGCAAACGTGGAAAGGCAAGGGTTAGAGGAAGCAACCTTGCCAAGCCACGTCCCCAGGCAAAAACAGAATGTCCGGCTCACCTTAACCTTTGTTTAACCCATGAGGCAAAGTGGAGGGTAAGTCGGGTTATCTTAGAGCACAATCATGAACAAAGTCCGGGAAAGTCTAGATTTTTTAAGAGCAATAGGGTGCTTGATTCAAGTGTCAAAAGGATTCTTGTGATGAACGACAAAGCTGGGATCAGGTTGAATAAGAGTATTGACTCGCTTCAAATTGAAGCTGGTGGACCTGATAAGGTTCCATATTTGCCGAGGGATTGCCGGAATTATTTGGATAAGGTTCGACGTTTACAACTTACGGAAGGAGATGCCGAGGCAATGAATCAATATTTCATGAGAATGCAAGCTGACAACAGAGACTTCTTTTATGCCATTGATTTCAATGAGGAGGGTCGATTAAGGAATGTATTCTGGGCTGACGCAAGGAGTAGGGCAGCTTGTAAGGAGTTTGGTGACGTTGTGACATTTGACACAACATACCTCGTCGACCGGTACGACATGCCTTTTGCTCCTTTCATAGGCGTCAATCATCATGGTAGCTTAGTATTATTGGGATGTGGACTTATCTTCCATGAAGATACGGAGTCATTTTCGTGGCTATTTAAGAATTGGTTGACATGCATGTGGGATCGTGCTCCCGATGCAATTATTACCGATCAATGCGCCGCTATGAGGAATGCTATAGAGAATATATTCCCAAATACCCGACATCGATGGTGCATATGGCACATTATGAAGAAGGTGCCTGAAAAGTTGAAAGGGTACGAAGCTTATGACAAAATTAGTTACCGGTTTCGCTCGGTAGTTTATGATTCACTTACAGTAGAAGAATTTGAGACTGGTTGGGATGCGCTCATGAAAAAGTACGAGCTTCAGAGTAACACATGGTTACATGGGTTGCATTTGGAGAAGAAGAGGTGGGTGCCGGCATTTGTCAATGTGGGTACAACACAAGAGAGTGTTCTAAATGTCAATGTAAGTAACTAATGAGCTTGGTATTTTCCTGTTACACTTTTATTTTATTGGTCTTCATTTATGTTAATTTTTTATGATATGGCAGAATAATGGGAGCGACGTGGGAGCATTAATGTGGCCACACATGGGAGCATTAATGTGGCCAAACTTGATGACCCATAACTTCCAAAATCCAACAAACTTGATGCCAACCACGCAAAGTGCAATAAGAGGAGGGCCACAATCAAGTTTCATGGGAAGTCACTTGCAAGAATGCGAAGGTGTTCAACCAACTTTTTTACAAATGTTGAATGGAATGAACCATGAGGAAGAGTAGAAGACTTGTTTGTATGGTGTATGTATTGTGTCCTGTTTGTGAATGGAATGTAGTTTACTTTCTTTTTATTGTATTGTGTCCTGTTTGTGAATGGAATGTAGTTTACTTTCTTTTTATTGTATCGTGTCCTGTATGTATCGTGTCCTGTTTGTATGGTGTATGTATTGTATCCGTATCCAACTTTGTTTCCGTATCCGTATCCGTTTGTGAATGGAATGTATTTAACTTTTTTTTTATTGTATCGTGTCCTGTTTGTATCCGTATCCGTATCTATGAATGAAGTTTTTATCGGTATCGTTTGATAAATGGATAAGTTATTTGGTTGCACCTTATTTATGGAATTTATCTGTATCAGTGTTTAAATGCATTTTTTGGAAAAATTTGGGCAGCATTTCCGCTATTTTCTTGCATACCTGACGTCTAAGCGTCTCATCACAATGAACTATTTTCTTGCATACCCGATTGTATCCGTATCCGTTTGTGAATGGAAACACTTGGTGACTTTTTTTTTTCGTATCATGCCCTGTATGTTTCGTGTCCTGTTTGTATCCGTATCCATATTTTTATCTATGAATGAAATCTTATTCCGTATCTGTTTGATAAATGGATAAGTTATTTGGTTGCACCTTTTCTTTTTTGTATACGTATCAGTGTTTAAATGCAATTTCTGGAAAAATTTGGGCAGCATTTCCGCTATTTTCTTGCATACCCGACGTCTAAGCGTCTCATCAGACAATCAACTAATAAGCAACAACATAAAAGTAGGCCATAGAAGAATCCGAAATGGACTTGAAAGTAACCTTGTCATTCATTACATAACCATTGTCCGAAACGGACTTGAAAGTAACTGTTTTACAGTACCTCACCATATTACATACCAGATTACCAATACAAAAGGTGGATAACTAGTAATAAACAAATTACAATCCCAATGCCGGAATGGATAACTATAATACGGACTGCATTCTGTATGGCTAAGATGAGTTCCCTTAAGTTGTTGTTGAGGTCGACGTTGTATTGAGTTCCTGATCCAATGAAGTCGCGTGTAATCCAGATGTGGCGTTTGAAGAAGCGGAAGCCATGTCAGCTCTACAAAAAACACAAAAAATGGTGCAAAAGTCAGTTGATATATAACAAGCCGTTTATGCTATGATAGATTCAGGAGGTAAAGTTGGATATTGAGACGTGAGTACATGTGCTGATTGCCTCATGCATGTGAAGGGCTCTGAATTTTGGACATAATTTTCATTCTTGTACAAGAAAATAGGAAAAGGTACAATAATGAGCAGCAAGATACCAATAACTAAAGTTATATCAGTATTCCACTATGGGATTGGAATGATAAGCTATAGAGAAGCCTTCCCATGGTACTTTCTAGAATCTGCTTGACTGACTCTGTTTGAAGTACTTTCATCCCTCTCACAGGAGAACAGGTAACAATAAGCGTAATGAAGATTCTAGAAACATTTGGCACAATTGTTTCTGCTCAGTGTTTTATGTTTTCAGCCATCACCAGCAAACATATGGCACAATTGTTTCTTATCTCCTTCATTAAGTCTGACATCTTTCAAATGGTCTTGCTATAGGGTGGTTCTTGTAAGATCTGCAGTGGTGTAAGTCATTTAGCCAAAGATTGGCCTCAATGCAGCCAGTGGAGGTGGCATAACATGTTACTAATCCCAATATTGCATAGTAGTTTCATTATCCAATTGCATGTTCAAGAATATTTATTGTTAACCTGTGTTTCTAGTTTATGGTAAAACACAGAATCACTAGTAGTCTGATTTTCACAAAAGATGGTTTTTACCAGTAGTCTAAAAGATTAGTATCTCGACTAATCTTGAGATACTAATCCTGTCATCTACTAACGGGGAGCAATTTAAAGTAACAGCCTGTAGTTGATATTCTGTTGTATATTGTTCCCCAATTCACATTATGAGATCTAGTAAAAGGAACAGGGCAAACCTAATAAATGGCAAAGAATTGAATCTCACTTATTAATTCCATAGTCTATGTTTCTGATCAATTAATGGTGGTGAAGCTTAGAATTTTTTTTAAAGCATTGACAGTCACATGGGGCGTCCGGCAGCGGTCCACCTTACCTACCTCTAGGTCCACATTAAAGTATTGTAGGGAGTGAACGTATCAAGGTAACATAAAGTACTGCAGGAGGCGGTCAAAATATAGAGGAGTATGGTTCAAATGAGCCTTGTACACCAATTCAAAGAAAGCTAGTTCATTCAAGACAACCAGAATTTCAGAAACTGCACCCATCCAAACTTCAATGCAAAAACTGATTTTGTGTGGTCAAATTCAAGGTACAATTCTTACATGAATAGAAAGATACACAAGTCTAGTTTCAGAAAAATCAAACGGTGTGCGATTTCGATACCCGTAGCAAAAGTTATGACTGTTCTACCAAGATGGGTTACTGCAGCCTGCAGAAATCCGAATTGACAGCAACAACTTCACGAATTTCTACAGAGCTCAATACATGGAATCGAAGTCCGAAATTTAAACCCAAGAAAGAGAACCCATAGAGGAACTCTCAGTAAAATTTCAGAAAATCATGAGTAGTATAACCCTCTCAATAAAATCCCCAAAGTCAGCCATACAAGCCCTAAAATCTGCAGAATATCAAAGATGCATAAACTGAACGAATTTCACCAACAACTCTCTCAAAACTCCACAATCAAGGATCTCTATGGTCTCTAAACATAAACCCTTTAATTAAACATTCAAAAAAGAGCACTTAGTTTTAATACACAACATACCACAATCAAGGATGTAGTAGTGATACTAGTGGTGATACTGATATATCAAATGGTGATTCAATTGGGGATATCATGTATGGGAAGCTTAATGATGCTGGTTTTGTATTTGGTGCAACTGGGAGTGATAATGCTCGTAAAGAATTGGGTTTCAATTCCAATCAAGTTAACGATGCTACTGGTTGTACTACATCAAATGGGTCAAGTGCTTCAATACAAGATGTCATGTGTGGGAAGCTTAAAAGTCAGGGTTTTGTGTTTGGTGCAAGTAGGAGTGGGTTAATGTCGAATCTTACCCGAGGGCACCAACCCGAGGGATTAAGTGCAATTAGCATTGTCACTTAAAAAATCCGACAAATGTTATAAAGAGAAGGTCACAGTGTTATCATGTACAAATCACTGGTTGGCCATTGGAAAGGTAATAACAGCACAAACATTTTCACAAACAGGTAATGTGCATTAGTTTTCATTGTCATTCCTGGGTGCCTCAATGCCATGAAACAAACCTAACACAAGCACAACAATACAACATCAACCTATGCTTCTCTCAAATTACTTATAAAACTGAACGTGATACAGACAAACATGCAACAATGAGAGAAGAATGGATACCCCCACAGACGAAGTCCCATTTCTTGAAACCCAAAACCGGGTTCAAAGAACTTCAATTTCAAAACCCTAAAATCGGTAAGCACAAGCACTTCACATGTTCAAGTACCCTAGTCGGACGTTGGAACCCAGTTGAAACAAGCAAAGAGAGAGAGAGAGAAAGAGAGAGAGACCTGGCGTCGCCTTGTCGTACGTCTTCTTTGATTTGCCGTTGTCGGGGTAGGGACGGGTTGGGCTTGAGTCGTCGTGAACTGGTGGTTGTGCTGGGGAGTGACGTCGGCGTTGGAGTCGCCGGTGAAGGGGGCAGTCGAGCGTCGGAGGGTGGGTCACGATCTTCCTCTCTCCGATCTTCTTCCTCTCTTCTCTGTCTCTCAAAGGTGCTGTGAAAATGGCGTTGAAACAGACGATTTGGGGGGTTTTGAAAATTTCAGAAATTTTGTTTTTTTTTTTTTCTTTTTTTTTTCTCTGGGGTGAAGTGGGTGGGCCCCCACGTGGGGCCCGCGTGAACAGTGTCATGGGAGTGGCTGGGAGTGAACAATTGGGAGTGACTGTATCATTATTGTTTTGCAATTACCCTTTGCATTAAATGAACTTCGTCTCATAGCTTTATGAACTTGTTTCTTCTTTTTCCTGAGACTTGCACCCCAAAAAGGACATGGAGATTTTAGAGGACAGTCTTGTAGAGTGGCTTCTGTGCCTTTGATTTCAACGATCAACGGCATAGATTTTCAAAGGGCTCGGATTCATCTGAGTCGTTGGTTGTCGAAATCAACGGCTCGTAGTCACCCTCCCGGGTACCCTTGTCCCCCCAAAAAGCATGCATATACATCAAAAGAGTAATCATTTACAAGTGCTCACTTTGAGTATTCATTTTCGGATTTGCCGTTTGCACTAGATTAACTTGGTCCCACAACTTTTTGAAATTGCTTCGTATTTTAGCGTGACTTGCACCCCAAAAAATCTCTAACATGCTTCAGAGAGTAACATTTCATGGCCCCACTTTAGGCATTAATATTCTGACTCAGTCTTTGTACTATATGGACTTGATCCCATAACTTTATTAACTTACTTCTTGTTTATGTGAGACTTGCACTGAACAATAAGGGCAAAATGGTCCGGACAAAATAATGGTGCCATGGTTTAATCATTATTAGGAAAATGTCAAAATAAGCATGGACTTATGTTAAGATTTGAAAAAGTGTTGGAAGTTGTAAAAAGTGTATAAAATAGGTGTAAATGTATTAAAAAGTGTACTAAAGTACGTGTTTTTTTTATTAGCAAGACCTTCATTATTATTTTGGGATGTCATGAATAAGGAGACCTCAGAACCAGTCATTTTTTCTTGTCTCCACCACTGTTTTGTACGAGTAATTCTTCTTTGAATACACAGAGAAATTTCTCTGAAAATTTACCAGACAGTGAGAGGGACAAAAAATATTTATCATTATCATGTTCTCAAGTTCTAAAATCACAAAACAGGGTCAAACCTTCTTTTTGTTCTAACAAGGAAAACATCCCAAAAGATACAGACCACCACCAAGAGCTCTTGATTGGATAAGATAGACCTTAACTTTCAGGTTATCTATGCGGGGTGGGTAGGTAAAAACTAGGGATGTCATCCGGCTAACAAGAATACACAAAAAGAGTATAGAAAGTTCCACGCAGGGAATAACGATCTCCCAAAATGGTGAAAGACAAAAACAAAAAAGAAACAAAAAGACGAAAAGAAAAAAATCGAGAATCGGAAGGGACGCCTGAACCGCCACCTCGGGTCTAACCTCTTATTCATCAGAGAAAAAGCCGCAACACCCTAAACACTGAAGCCTTAGAAGATTTGACCCTCATGAGGTTTGGATCGAAGCCGAGGGAAGCGAATCTAACCCTCCATCACTGAAAAACAGTGGAGGTTGGGAGATGGAGACTAGGAAAGGTGTTGACAAGTTGAAGTCCATGGTAGTAGGGATGGGCCGGGGGGGTTTGAAAGGGCTAAAAGCCGCGAAACCCCCCCTCCAGCTGATCTGGGATTTTTTGGAGAGAGAGAGCAGATCTTTCCTAAGAGGGTCAGACCTTGACTGAACCATTTTCCCCTTCATGAAACGATGATCTCCTCTCTTCCCCACTCGCTGACCCTCAAATTCATAGGCACAATAAGCAAGTCAAATATCTAAGAACCAAGTCAATTTTATACAGAAATGCGAGAACATGAAGCCGTGTTTGCAAACACGTTTTTTCAAAAACACTCACATTCTATGTACGATTTGGTGTGAGCTTCCTTGCACATAACATTTCTGAATTACATATTAGGAGCAAGGCTAAGCACAAGTCTTATTATTCAACCTAATTTCTATTTTATTGCCTTTATCTAACTTTTTTCGCAATTGTCAATTTTGTGTCAATTTTTTGTGGATCATTGAGTTGTCTCGATAAAAGAAATCACAAAAGTAAAAAAAATATAAAACTTACAAACTAAACTTCAAAAATTTCACAAAAGAAAAAAAATAATTGCAATAAATTTGTTTGTTTTTTATTACTTTTTACTTATTGAACATTTTAATGCTTTGGTCATAATGTTTTATTTTTTTAAAATTCTCTCATTGAGACTAACCAATAATTAGCAAAAAATTGAGTCGATTTGGTGCGAGTTTTACATTAGTTGAGTGATTATTTGACTAACTTTGGTGTGAGTTTTACAATTGTAAGAGCAAGTCACTAATAGTACTGGGATCCATTCACCAGAAAAATAGGGTGTACGAGAGGACCGGGGTGGTTGGTGTGCGGCTCTAGTGTGCAATCCAAGTCACTGATCTCAACAATCGACGACCCAAATTTTATCTTGGCAATGGACGACTCGGATGTGCAAAATGGCGAGGTGAAATTAAGACCTTTGAAAACATATCCAACGGCTTGGATGTCAAACACCAGGAGCGCATTCCGTTAGAAAGATGCCACAAAAGAAAGATGACATGACCATCCAAAAAAAGATTAATTAGAGCAATACAACAACTAATATAGTTCATGACTTGCATCTATGGCAAATTCCAATTGTACATAAACTTACACGACTTTACATACAATTAATTTGCACTCATGACACATTGAACTTGCACCGATATTTTCAAAAAAGAAGCGCATGGAGAAAAACAGCCAACAGAAAGTTAGAATCAATGATTGCCTCTGCGCATGAACGGCAAACCTCTTCAGATATTTGATATTTTTACAGCAAATAAGCCCGTAAAAGAGCATCTCCAGCTACCCATTTCAAGACCTAAGTTTAAAATTTGGGCAAAACTACAAAAAAAAACATCTCTAATGAGTGACTCAAACCCGTCCTCATTTTGGGTTTTACACTTCTACCCATTTGTTTTCCCAGATCTAGGACAACTCAACTCCTTCCCCATTTTTCTTTCTCATTTCTGTAACGGCTAGTTTGAGAGGGAGAGACCTTCGCCAGAGCAACCCACCTTCCTGATTTGTCGCGGGATATTCGCCAGAGCTTCGTCGGAGGCTCGGAGCAACGGAAAACGTTTAGATATGTCGCCTGAGCCACCCAAAACCTGTCAATCTGTCATTGGAGCTTCATTGGAGCAACCCAAACCTTTTCAAACTGCCGCCGTTGACCGCTGAAGATTTATAGGGCTTCGACGGAGACTTACAGGACATCGCCGAGCTTCGATGGTTCACTGGTTCTCTCCTCTCTCTCTCTCTCTCTCTCTAAATTATATGAATGCCATCGGAGTTTTGAAAAATTATATATTTTGGTACCAAATGGGTTTTCCCCTTGGAGATGCTCATACCCAAATCGGGGATTTGCTCAATTTTTTTTTTTTTGGGAGTCTGATTCACTTGAGGTTCTTCCAATGTGTGCATAAGACCAATCCGTTGAGGATATCCACGGAGTTTACCATATCACATGAACCCAATACACATTAAATGATTCATATCTACTTAAAAGGCTAAACCTTGTAAGTGGTGAGTCATCCAATTGAATATTAAGGTCCAATTCTTTTTTCTATTTATCCGATGTGAGACTCATTCTTCACACATGTTCCAAACAATTTTGACTCAAATTGGGTGAAAAAAAAAAAAGGTTAGGATTGGAGATCCTCTAAGAATACTATTCTAGAATTTTGAAGCAGTAACAGTCTCAAGCCTACATAAATCCTCACATTACTCAACAAAATGGTGATTAAACTCACAAATTCACAGATCTTGCTCTTGAGGTTCTGAACCCAGTGTTGGTGGGAGTAGGGATGGCAATTCAACCCGCCCCGCTCCGAACCCGCCCTACCTCGCCCCGATAGGGTAGGGTTTTTTTCTATTTTTTTGGGTAACGGGTAGGGGCAGGGGGTGATTTTAAAAAACCCGCTAGGGTTAGGGTAGGGGCAGGGGTATGGTCACCCGCCCCGACATATATACATATGTATAATTATATTTATATATTTAAATATAATAAAATTATATTTTCTCCCTTATATGCATCAAATTTTATTTGTATTCTTATCATTTTATTTTTACGACTAAAATACAACATTAGATAGTAGATTTTCGTTAAGTTGTGAAAGTTATTTGTGAACTTTTATCATTTGTGCTCACTAATATTGGAGTCTAAAATATATTTTACTAATATGTGAGAAAAAATAGGAGCGGAGCAGGTAAACCCGATACCCGATAGGGGCGGGGGCAGGGGTACCCATAAATTACCCGGTCGGGTTAGGGGCGGGTTAGGGGGTGGTTCGGAAATTTTAGGATCGGGGCCGGGATCATCAAAACCCGCCCCAACCCGCCCCGTTGCTATCCCTAGGTGGGAGAGAGCAAAAAACACATCACTTTGTAAATGTTCAGAATTAATCCCCAATTCGAATGAAGAAGTTCACCAAGGGGTTTAATAATAGGAAAATGCTAACGTGTGTCCAATAGGCACATGTTAAGTGTATCGAAATATGTGAAAAGTGTATAGAGATATGTGAAAGTGAATTGAAAAGTGTAAAAGATGTATTGGAGTGTGTGTTGTTTTTGTTTATTTGTGTGCTTATTGTGTGCACATTGGGCGCACGTTAGCAAGACCCTTAATATCCACATCATTTTCCCTTAACAATATAGCAAACTTATTACTCTGTTTAGATTCCATTTTCCCTTCTTTTTTTTTTTTGCAGGAGAAAGTACTGACTTTGAAACTATGTCATCAGGCCCGGCCCTGAGATTATCGTGGCCCCAGACCATAATGTAAACTAAGGCCCTATATTTTCCTAAAAGAAAAAAAAAATTAAAGAACGAACATTAATTTCAAATGATAGATACTGTGTTCCATATTTTGTCTTTTTTGTAATTCTTGTCATCATGTCAATAAAAAATAGTTTCCGTTCGTAATTGTTTATTTTTACTGCAAGAATTAGAAAACTAATTGAAATCAGCATATTGATGCAAACATTTTATGAATACGCACGAAGTGTTTTATTTGTTTTTCTCCTGATGACTGATAAAGATTTTTTAAAAGTCGACAAACAATATGGGTGAATGTAAAGACAAATTAAAAAAAAAAAATTGATACACTCCCATTTTCTCTATTGACACTCCTTATTTTGTCTTTATTTACAAAGTACAGAATAAGTTTACCCAATAATTTAATATAGAAATAAAAGGGAGTGCTAATAATAAAAAAAAAAAGTGTCAATATCACTTCTCATAAAAAAAACCTTGTAGTAACTTTTTATACTGTAAATTTCACCGTAAGAAAAAAGTGGGAAGAAAAGAAGGTTTATTAGCCTTTTACCTTTGCACTACGTGGGCTTGGCTTGACATACCAGCAATAGCATAAGAAAAGGAAAGGGTTGTCTTGACATAACTTTGTATTTGTGTGCTTATACCAGTTTTCGCTTGACACACCAGCAATAGCATAAGAAAAGGAAAGCGCCTACAACTGGGTCTTGTAACTTTTTAAAAAGACGAGATTACCCTTCATCTCTTTTGTCATTCCAGTGACTTCAAATAAACAAGAAAAATGCTCAAATCAATTCACTATGTTATAGTTAAGTTTAAAAAGTGTATTGAAATGTGTGAAAAGTGTATAAAAGTATGTGAAAATATATTAAAAAGTATACCAAAGTAGAAGGATTACGTTACTCCATCTGTCCCAAATTGCTGGTCTTTCTTTCAACCGTGCATTTTTCAAAGAAAAATGTGTTTGCGTGATTTTTCTGCACCAATTTAAAGATCTCATTTAGAAAGAAAAAATAAAGTAAATTTTTTGAAAAAAAAATCCCATAAATATTTTTGACAGCAAATATGTGGTGGTTCCCAAAAAAGGAAGAGCAATTTTGGAATGGTGGAAGTCTTTCTTTCTTTCTTTTTTATCCGAATGGTGGGTATACTAAAATCTACAGTTTTTGGTAAAAGCGAAAAATAATACTCCCTCCGTTCGGATTTGTTGGTCCGTTTTGGGAATTCTAACTTTTTTTCCATTACTTTTTGACACGTAGATTTTAGTATAAAGTAGTAGTAGTAGTATGGTATGACAACAGCATAGGAAACATTGGTTGTGTTTGGTTAGATAGTTTAGTTTAGTTTTGATGATGTCATCAGGTGTAATGAGTGGAGCGAGATAGAGAGAGAAATGAGGGAAATGATAATGTCATCAAAACAAAAACTAAAACTAAACTGGAAAACGAACAGGGCCCTTATATCTCCTGCGCTTTGGGGATTCCAACTATTTGTGGGTCCGTTTTGGGGATTCCAACTTTTTTTCCATTACCTTTTGCAAGAACACTCAAAAATTTATTTTAAAATTAATGAACGGTTCGGGGTTACAGCATCCAGCCAAAGCTAAAGAAGCATAAAGTAGTAGCAGTATGGTATGACAACAGCATAGGAAACCTTATATTGGGCATATGATCCATTTTAGCATTCTACGAAGACTCGGAGCCGCTCAAATTAAGTTGTAAGGTTCTCTTGTTTCTACAAAATGACTAGTTTAACCTTTTGGCCATTTTCAGATTCAGTGTATTGAGGCACCGCTACATGATGTCCCAACACCTTTATCAACATATATTTTTGTAAGGTAAATACATTTAAGGAAAATGTTAACATAAGCCAAATGGGTTGAAAAGGTCTGTTAAAATGTGTGAACAGTGTATAAAGTAAAATGTGTGAACAGTGTATAAAGTAAATGTATTGAACAATATAAAAAAGGTGAACTGAAATGTATATTTTTTTATTTTTGCTTATTGTGTGTCCAATAATGTGCAGTAAGCACACAATTTGATAAGGGTGGTGTGTAGTACCCCAAGACTACCAAATAAGAGTACAAAAAGAGAAAGTACGGTAAACTGGTGTACCATTGTACCTGTTAAGAGTAAAAAAAAAATACACTTGTTAGGCCCCACTTGTATTATTATTATTTTTTTTCATTCGTCATTCTTAATCTATTTCATGGGGGAGGGGGGAATGTGATTCGATCTCCGGATGCAGTGTGGGGCATCCAAGAACTCTACCGCATGAGCTAGCCACCACTTGCCCACTTGTATTTTAAAGTACACTTAAAAGTATATATACCTAGTTGTCTCCAGCTTTTGTCATTTTATATTTATTACTGATAAAAATATATATACCTAATTGGGGTCCCAAATTTGGGCCAAATTTTGGTGGCCCCAGACTTAGGTCTACTGGGCCTATGCCCAGGGCCGGGCCTGTATGTCATTAAACGAGGAAAGTTAAACGATAAGAATGATAAAACATGATCTGCTGCCTTGAAACTGTTCCTACCGTTTACCTTTGCCCCATAAATTTGGGAAGATATGGAAAAAGGGAAAAAGCACTGCACCACCACCAATTATTAATTGTAAATTCCTAAAAACTGAACTTCATGGGGTATGCTGTTTCCAATGATTACCATTTCCCACATGGAAGGGGCAAGTGTACCAAAAGCTGCATAATCATTCCAGATAAATGGAATTGATAAATAACCTGTTGTTGGTAAACTGGGGGCAGTATGTTCATTGATTCCACTTGGCCTGGAAAATGGGACGGCTCTGCTTCAACAAGTGCAAATTATCGGAAAAAGGGCATCGCTAACCCATCTCAATTCCTCCATAATGGAGGGTGGATGTGACACATTGAGGGGAGATTTTGTAATTTATGCCCATTTTTCTTTTTCTTTTTTTTCTTTTTTTTTACTTTTTGGGAGAATCTTAAAGGGACTCAATTTCCTTTTTAGAAATTTGGTCCTCTAAAACTATTTTGATCCTCCAAATATGGAGGACCAAATCTCATTTTGTTCTCCTTTCTCTATTTTTAGAGGATGGGTCATCCTAAAAAGTACAAAAATTGAAGAAAAGTGGATATTAATTACAAAATCTTCCCTCAATGTGTCACATCCATCCTCCATTTCGGAAGAATAGAGGTGGGTTGAAGATGCCCTCAAGGACATCCATGGAGGTTCCATTCCTCTTGAATCTTCTACTGTGCAAGTTCGTTCCTACACGCTTATGTATGTCAATAATGTGCAATTTGTGATTGACCGTCAAACAGTTGTCAATGACTTCAGTTTTACTGATAAATTCGGTACATAACGCAACACCTTCGCTTGGTTTGATACCTGGCTCCTTATTATTTGGGTCTTTTGCTTTGATTTTAGGGCTCAGATATTGATCGTGTAATCGGTGTAACCCTTTAAACTGAAAATCAATTTGAAGTCAGAAAAACTATTATTACTTGACGTTTTGATTCTTTCACTAATTTGAAGTCTTTGTTCAATTAAGAATGTGAATCGTCTTTCAGGTGCCCCGTTTTGGTTTGAAACTGATTCGATATTAGTCTAACTTCGACAGCCAGATTTCAAACTATCAGGAGTTGATCTGACCATCATCTTGATTCATGGCTTGATTCAGCAGTTTTTCTGTGCCTTCGTTTTCCTAAAAACTCAAGTCTGATAATAGTTTGCATCCATTTAGAAAATTAGCTAAAGACGTAAGTGGTGCAGTTTCTGAATACCCAAGTATTGATTTTACAGTAAGGTACGGTGGAGTAATTCATATTGGGGAAATTCAGAACCCTCTAGCAGTGAATTCAAGAAGATGTTTACTGGTTCTCGCCCAAATGATTGTGGGATGAAGAAACAGAGGTGATGGGTCCAGTGAGATTTGGAGATAAACTGTCTCTAAACTCCGTGTGCGAGCACATTTAAGACACTATCTTCAGGAAGTGGCAGATTTAAGTTTCATTCCCAGCTCTTCCACATATGGTCTATTCGATCAACGAGGGAAACCCTATGGCTTGGATTGAGTGAGAGCGAATTTTCTAGCACCATGGAGGTGCGGCCTTCAAATTCTTTATAAGGCTGTAAATTGATGCTAAGTGTAAGTTGATCTCTGTTGCCATTGCCAAGGCATTCAGATTAGAGAGTCCAAAGCTAAAGCTGCTTCCAAAATCTAAACTTCGAAGAAAGGCATGGCTGAGTTGCTTGGTGAGGTGCGTCTCAAGCCATGTATTTGTGAATTATTTTGGTAAAATTATGTGTTTTAAGGTTTGATTTCATCTTAAAATCTTATGCACATTGCCATGTTATTAGCCCCGTTTGTAGACTATATTGCTTCATTTTCCCAGTCCTTGGAACTCCTTAATTTCCTCCATACCTTAATTTTCTTTGCCACCTTAGTGTTGCAATGCTATTTGCAGACAGAATCGTCTTACTTTGATAATCTCTTTGTGGCCTGTGGAAAATTGTATTAGATGGAGATATCAAAGAGTACTTCATCGAATCTGACAACCTTTTTTTGGTTTATGATGCTGAGACGGGGATATTTATTGACTTAGACTCTTTGAATTGGGATTATCGAAGGGAAACGACTTCATCTACTGATTCTAATATATTCAGAGCTTGGTAACAGTTTTAAGCCAGTTGTTTTGTTTAAGAAACGCGAACTCCACCAGTTTGTCACCAGAATTCCTCCAATTAGATGCACCCATTGTTCAACTGGTAGGTTGCTTTTGCCACTGTGTAATTCCCATAAAAGTAGGACTTGTATTGCTTCTATGGGCTGCTATTTTTACTTCTGCCTACTCGAAAAAAATTCGGATTGAGTCTTTTTTAGGCAATCACTTAGGCTGAGTTTTTACTGCGGTATTTTCGGTATTCTTGGTATTTTTGAACTACAAGTTGTCAAATCAATAAGTCATTCTCCTTACATACCTCAAGTGATTTGACAACTTATAGTCCAAGAATACCAAAAATTCCGTAGTGGAAACTCAGCTTAACATTTGGGACCTCTCCACTCATTGTCAATTGGTTTTGAGGTGAATATAAAATTTCCACATGGTATCATTCCATTTGAAATTTTATAACAAAAAATTAAATCGGGCCCACATCCCACGATGACAGATCCATAAAAGGTTGCATGATGATAGGACCAAAAAATTAGCCACACGTGACAGAGCTAAATGTCGTTGCATCTGAGGAGGGTGTTAGAATAGTTGTCCCACATTGCTTGGGTATAGAATGGGAGATCACTTATTACCAATTGGTTTTGAGGTGGATATAAAGTTTATATAGATGTCAATGAAAATTGCTCCATTATTTTCCACATTGTGAAAAGTAAAAATGGATCTCATAACAAGTACAATATTCATGTGCAGGTGCTCCTGGAGGAATTTCATCCGACATTTGCACCGATAATGGATCAGGTCTTGTAAGACAATTCCCTTGGTTTCCTGACTTATTTGTTGTTTCTTTGTTTGATGGCTTATCAGCTCAATCTTTCTTCCTTAAAGTAAAGCCCCAGGAGGTTTTTTTTTTCCCCTCTGGTTTAGATTCCCTGCTTGGAACTTCAGGAGAAGGAAGGAAAGGAAGAGAAAGAGAAAGAGAAACAAAGGAAAGTGTGGAGGAAAATTTGACGTGTTTGATTCTTTGTTTTATTCTTTTCTCTCCAATGTCCTCTCAAACCAAACAAGGGAAAACATTTTTCCTTTCTTTTCCCTATGTTCCAAACAAAGGATTGCACGACAAGTTTTTGATATGCTCTGTTCGCTATTTTTCTTTTCCTGCTCTTTCTATTGGGGACCATATCAGACAGTGTTATCAAAATCCTCTGATTCACCACATGCATCTTACGCGGTTCAATACGTTTAGAGGGAAGACTTACATATGTCCGAATGTATCTTGTTTTTCCTACTACATGCATTCAGAACGGTATGTGTTTGACGATCAATATTAGACAGTGTTATCGTTGATAACGCTGGGCTTACTACAGATGCCATTGCTTCTGATGGCTCTCCTCCTGTTGATGCTGTGAGAATTTGACACTAAAATCAATCAGCGTTAGCACTAAGATAAGATAAATAACTGCAAAGTTTTAGTAGCGACTTTCCATTGGATTAGTGTTAATGACCCCCTTTCTTCAGATGCTTCAGTGTGCGCATTATATGAACATAGCTAGAACCAGAGGCGCAACATAAGAGGGGGAGATGGCACATGCCACCCCCGGTTCTAAAAAAGAGGGGTAAAAAAAACAAAAGCAAATTTGTACGTATATTAATAAATAGGGAAGCTTCTAGTCAAGGATCCCTTAAACTGGTTAAAGTGCGGACCTCACCTTTACGGATTGAATTTTGGTGATCCGAACCGTTCAATGTGTTTAGAATGTGTTTTTAAAGGTCCCCGCGAGAAATCAGTCAAAAAAATGACCGGCAAGGGCTTGATCAGAGCAGTTTTTGATACAACTGTACATATATTAGTTTTTATCAAAAACTGCTCAGATCAAGCCATTCCCGGTCATTTTTTTTTATGATTCCTAGCGGACTTCTAGTCAGGGATCCCTTAAACTGGTTAAATTGCGGACCTCACCTTTGCCGATTGAATTTTGGTGATCCGAATCATTCAATGTGTTTAGAATGTGTTTTTAAGGGTGCTCGCGAGAAATCAAATGACCGGCAAGGGCTCAGATAAAACTGCACGATCTCATTTGTTCGAATCGGCAAAATTCAATTGAGAAAGGTGAGGCCCTGACTTTAAACAAAGAAAGTGTTCGTTAACTAGTCAGGACGCTAAAAAAAGAAAGTGTTCACCCAAAGAAAGAATGGATTGGAGTGCATTTTCCCAACCGACCAAGGTGGATCAAACAGGCTCGACCCATTTCCCATCTTGTGAGACAGCACCATGCCAACTTGCTAAGTTGGGACCGTAGGGTCGCTGAGTAATTATATGTTTCGAAAATTATCTCATTGCAATTGGTTTTTGAAGGATAACGAACGCTACTATATTACATCTCCTGGATAAAGGTGAAGTCATCCAGTTCAACACAAACAAACGAATAGTCTGAGCTGCAGGATTCAAAATAATCTATCATAAAGCGTAAAAGCTACCAAATTCTCCGTCCGGCCCCGAGATTTTTGGGGACCTAAGCGAGTTTTAACAATGGAGCCTTTTAAAAAATGTATATATATTTGGTTTTCATTGTGAGAACCAAAAACTCCTTCTGTTGCAGTGGTCATTTGGGACGAATAAAATTTGGAACGTAAAGTCACGAGTTTGATTCGCGTCATCTGCAATGGTTTATTAATTTTCGTGCATATTCCAAATGTCAAGGCTTCAAAAAACTGCAGTTTGGAAGACTCAAACACAAAATCTGATAGTTAGACTAAGGCAATCTTACCACTGAACCAGAGGACAGCTACCTGTCAACCAACAAACCTATATAATATTTATTACTCCTATTATTGGGCCAAAAATTGGGGGCCCTAAGCGATGGCTTGGTGGCTTTGTGCCCAGGACTGGCCCTGCATTTGTCAAGAAGCTAACCAAAACAGAAGTATCTCCGTTCATTTGTGCAATTTTCGGTTTGTACTTTTTTTAGAAGCTTGCAAGTTTTGGGTTTGACCCGACCCGTTTACAGTTATGTAATGAGCCTTGAATGCTGGGTTAATACCTAGAATTGAATACCCACGGTTTATACTTTGCTAATTGGATATGCATTCAATTCCCGGAACTCGGGAGGTGTTGCGCAGCCCCTTTTCGGCGCTGTGCTGGCATTGTTTTGACGATCGGAGACGTCCACCGCGTAGAGCTCGTTGAGCTCTATCAGTGTACCAAAAATCAACACGATATCGTTAAGTGTCTCATCGGAACACAAATAACTTAAAAAAAAATCGGAACACATAAAACTTGAAACCCTTGATGAAAACCGTTGAACCCACCTCAATTCCCACGTTTTAAACTATGCTGATTGAATATGAACTTAAATGTAGTAGTAATATCAATTGCACTTATTGCAGTATCAGTTACGCAAATTCTATTACCAGATTTATCGCCCGGTAAATTGACCCAATGAATGACAGGCTCCTCTCTTCATCTATAAAATGGCAATCTTTGCTATTGTTTCAACACACCAAAAATCAGCATTCTAATTCCATAGTTCTCGTTCAGTTTTCATGAGAGTGTTCAGACACAGTTCGTTCGACAAAACAATCCTGTTGGTGTTACCGATTGATTGTTTTAAAGCCGATGTATCTTAGGAGGCGAATATCGATCACAACCTCAAACACCCATGGTGAGGCGGCGAATTTACCTTTAGGAAACCATTTCAAACACGGGCCTCAATTTGTTATTTTTAATTCGTTACGGTTTTTGTTATTTCTTGTTTTTGTCGTTAATTTCCAGAATTTACATATTTGAGCAAACCAAGGCCCGTATGTAAAACAGTTTCCTTAAAGCAAATTCGCCGCCTCACCACTGATGTTTGAGGTTTTGATCGACGTTTGCCTCGCAGGATACAGCGGCTTCAAACGATCAAATAGTAACACCTACTGGATCGTTATGTCAAACAAACAGTGTATGTACTCTCTCTCTCGAAAACAACTATGGAAGAACTCTGTATGAAGGATTTTTCGGTCTGTTGAAACAATGTCAAGGACTCCCTTCAAAAAGCTGAAGGAGGAGTCAATTTAATCAATTTGGGAATTCAATGGAGGGAAATCAATATGGGGAATTAAATTCTGTAAATTCAATTAATTTCTGAAAAAAAATTGTTGCTATTAATCCAGAATTGAACATGTGGTATTAATCAACCACAATTAATACCGTATTGTCCAGATTCGATAAATCCAAAGGGATCCTTTCGGTTGCCTCATGACTCTCCGAATACGCCGATTTTATTCATCCGAAATTATGAAAAAAAATTCAACAAACTACTCCCAAGAATCTGATGGTGAATCATTTGATAAATGAAATTTTGAGGAGCTGTAGAAACACTCTTTAATTTTCTTGCTCTAATTGTCATCAAAATAAACAGTTTAAGAAGTTGCAAAAGTACTCAAATACCAATCAATATTGTACTCATCCACCAATTCAAATATTTGAAGGACTGGATGATCTCTATAGGTAAACCCAAGCATAAATCAAAATAAGTATGCCGTCGGACGGTAGATTAATCCTTAAGAAAAACCTAATTTCCCCCAAAAAAAAAACAATTACACAAAAATTGAAGGAACCAATAACAATGCATAACGCTGAATAATTACTCCTCAACTATTTATCAAAACATATTCTTTTCTCCATTACATAAATTTTGATATTCAGAACTTAGGGTTAGGGTTGAGAGAATTCTGACAAAAAACACGAGATGACACGACACGAATACGACACAATGCCCACCCTTAAAATAATCGAGAAATTTTTCGTGCGTCTGTAGCTGTATTATCACAGTGACGTCTGGGATATTTAGCTGCGGCCGCCAGCTCCGCCTCATTCAATGCTTTCTTCTTTCTCCTAACCGTCCCTTCATTCTGTTTGCCACCAACCTCTGAGACGACGACCACGCTATCCTCCGAAATCACCGAAAGCGCTGGTTTCCATCTCGCCGTCTTTACTTCCGTTGACCGTCCACCGTTTCGAGAAGACGCCTGATCGTTCCCTGTTCTCTTCACAGGCGGCGCATCCTGTTGCCGCGGCGGACTTGCAGCGGACTCGGCCGCCGGGTTTACGGAGGCACCCTCACAACGCGACCCTAATAGCAAGAATTTCATCATATTTAAGGTTTGCTTTCTTTCTTCTCTCGGAGTTCTACTAGTGTTCTTGCGACTTGCGACAATCTGAGTCGCATATATAGAGAATGACGTGGGAAATTTTGTGACGTTTGCTTTTGTGTTTCTGTAGAATTTGGATTCCTGCTGGAAAAGGAAATCCACTATAGTCAGACTTCTTTCAGTTCTTCTCTACAGCACAAAAACGAGAACAACTGCTCTAGCAGGACCTATAAATAACTGGCCAAGTGAAGTAATTACCCTTAGCCACCCCCAAAATTCTTTTGAACGTGGCTGTGGGTACGCACACTCGCGTACGCCATATGCACTAATGCACGCAACTCATCTCAATCGTCTATCTCAAAAATCAATATATGGTCCGGATTTTAAATAATTTGTTCGCGCAAACAAACAAATTGTTCGCGTGAACAATTTATTTAAAATTCGGACCGTCAAAAATGAGCACGGACGGTTAAGATACACCGTTCTTTGCATTTGGCGTACGCGCACTTGAGTACGCGTAGTATTTTTGAATTCTTTTACCCACATGGGAACGTTTTTGCTTTCTTATTTTGCTCATGTTTTTGGAATTTTTGTTAAGTTCACGTTGTATATGTGTGTGTACAGTGGCGGATGCAGGATTCCTACCGCGGGGACCAAATTATATATATATAAATTATATATATATATATATTCATAAATTAACATCAAATATCATTCTTATATATTAATAAAACAATTATGAGGGGACTTCATAATTTTTACAAGCAAACCCATAAATATAAATATAGTAGAAAAATTGGGATAATTGGAGAGTAAGCAGGGATTCAAGCCCCCACTTGCACCCCTAGACCCGCTTATGTCTGCTCATAAAATTAGGTTCGCGGGTCACCGGTCGTGTCAAAAGGCTTCGCGGGTCAAGATCCGGGTTAAACACTCCATCCGGATCCCTTCCCCTCTTCCAAAATTCATTTCACGCTGCCTGGCTTCAATCGAGAGAATTATTTATATAGAATTAATTATTCATCTCAACTAGAGAAGTATCAAAATTATAATGGCGTATTTTGGTTTGAGAAGTCTCACCCTTTGTGTTTTTTTTTTTTTTTTTTATCTGGTCTCACCCTTTGTTTATGAACCATGAATTTCCCCAGCCTCAACATTGTCCAATTTTCTAGTTCAAAAATTGCAGAACAAAGGGCAGGGGATTGGCTTTTTGTCCATTTTAAACTGTTTTGATCCATAAAAATTTGCTCAACAATGTTAAGAACACAACTAAATGGGACGCTCCTAAAATTTGCTAGACCTGTCCCAGTCATGTTGAGTTATCCATTCTAAATGAGACCCTCCTAATTTTGTGCATTTTTTTTCTTGCCTATGATGCCCCCAAGAACCCAAGGCTGACATATAATAAGACAATTCTAATCCTAAGGTAGCTCAAGTGGTAAATTCATAAGAGTAACTATAACGATGAGCTGTTACTCCAGACATTCTGAATTCGAAACTTGGCAACTTTTTGAAGCCAGGCCATAAGAGTTTTTCTTGTGGATTTTCTAGTCCCGCCGTCCCGGCGTGAATAGTCTCCTTTAAGTTGATCGGATTTGGGAGAAGATTAGTTAAAGTACGCACAAGTTAGCTCAAACATCTTGAGCGCCAAACGAAAATAAAAATAAAAAGAAGACACAGCAAGATGTCGCGCTCTGGAGGGAGATGCCAAAACTAAAATGAAAATGTGACACACCAAATAAGGATCATACTTGTTCGAATGATTATCGCATTACGAGATATATTGTGTTTTATTACCTCTCCCAATTATTATTATTATTATTCTTTTGTAATGAAGATATTCTTTGGATCATTCCGTTGAGCGGTTAAAGAACGTTAGTATACCATATCTTGACTCGCGTCTCAAAACAGTTTTCGCTAGCGTTTTCTAGTCGCACATCCGATCAGACCATTGAAAGTCTAGGGATGGGCATGGGGACGGATCGGGGCCGGAGACTACTATCTCCACCCCCAATCCCCAAACCCCTTACTCATATTCATCCCCTATCCAATCTCCAACGGGGATTTATTTTTATCCTCCATCCCCGCTCCAAATGGGGAATGGGGATCCACACGGGGATTTCGGGAATCCAATCATTTTCCCTAGAGTAACAAGTAAATAGTTATAGAAGCCCAATTACAAATCATTTTCCCATGGTTAAAAAAAAAAATTCATTTTCCCTAAAATCAAATCATTTTCCCAGGGCAACCCCTGGGCGTGTAAAACTTCATGTGTTTATAGAACAACATAAAGAGTGCAGAAAAGTAGAAATTATGAAGAGTTCTTATGTATATTCATGACATTAATTAAAATTGATTAAATGCAACATGGGTTGTCTAGTGGATAGCATACATAATTGTTTCAAAGGAAAAGAGACTACAAGTCTACAACTCACTATTGATATGCCCAGCAAACAAAATATGATAGCTGCAAATGATAAGTATTCAAAGAACAACACTAACTACCTTCAAGGCTTCAAGTAGTCTCTGAACCAACAAAAACAGTCTCAGATCACCCAAAACAAGTGTCATAATTAAAATTGAACTAAATTTCAACAAGATAGCAACAACTAAGGTAGCATTAGGTAACGGCGTAGCGGAAATTCCTAAATGGCGTCTGCACTTCACCCCAAGAATAACTCCACGCACTTGCATTTCTATTTATCTGTGATACAAAAAAGAAGTCAATCAACACGATAAAGAGGAAGATACCACAGAACATAAATTTTGGTGTAACCCCATATATTTGGAGAAAATTAAGTGAGACCCTAAAGTTTCATAATTCATGAATAGACCCCTATATTTCGGGGATTCAGGGACGGCGCAGATCGGGGACGGGGCGGAGCGGGGCGGGGACGGAGCGGGGATCGGATTCGGAGCGGATTCGGGGCGGGGACATGCCTATCTCCACCCCCTATCCAATCCCCAAACATTTTCAAAAAAAATCTCCATATCCTATCCAATCTCCAAACAGATCTCCATATTGTCGATCCGTTCGGATCGGGGATCGGATCGGATTCGGACGGAGCGGATGAAATGGCCAACCCAAATTGAAACCATGCGGTTGGTGGTCCTATATAACAATAACGACTAGTAGAAACGTGAAACTGACGGTTGTGTTTGGTTTGGGTTTTAGGTTTTGGTTTTTGTAATGAGTAGAGGGGGAATAGAGGAGTAATAATTAAAAATAGGAATTAATGATTGGAGAGAGATAGAGGGAAAAATGTGAGTAATATTTGAAAATAGGAAAAATGATTGGATTAGGGGTGAAAACGGTCCGGTCCGGTCCGGTTTTGGGGTGTTTTCGGGACCGAACCGGACATTCGGTTTGGGAATTTTTGAAACCGGGACCGGACCAAATAAGGTCGGTTCGGTTCCTACCGATTTCATCCGGTTTCAGGCGGTTTCACCGGTTTCCCGGTTTGGTCAGACGCGAGAGAGAGAGAGTGATGTGCAGATCAAAATAGAGCAGTACCCCAAGCAACAAAATCAACAAATTAACTTCAGAATCAAAGAAAGAGAGAGAAAAAAGTGTAGAAATTCAACATTATTCTTAGTATCTACACTGGTACTACAAAGATTTTGTGAAAAAAGAACAAAATCAGATGGAGTTTCGTGGAAAAAGAACAAACCCATGGCTGTTGACTGTTGAGTGTCGCCTTCTTCGTCGAACAGATCTTTGGGCAGAGAGAGAGTGGGGTTCGCCGGCATGGATCTCGGGGGAAGAGAGGGAAGTGGCTGCGGCGTGCGGCGGCGAGGGGTTGGGAGATAGGGACGGCGAGGTGAGAGAGTTGAGAGAGTTCTCGAGAAATCCAGATTTAGAATGATCTTAGTCATCTGGGAATCTGGGATGTTGGTTTATATAAAGAGTGACTCATCAATAGATGTTAAATATCTTATTTCCCCACTTATCAAAGACAGGTGATTGACAGCCGAGTGGTAAGGTGCTTTGCATCCACAGTTTAGGCTTGGGTTCGACTCCCACGCCTATCATTTTTTCTATGTATTAAAGAAAACGGTCCGGTCCGGTCCGGTCCGGTTACTGGGAGCTCTAAACTGCAAACCGGACCGGTTTTCTCGGTTTTACCAATTCCTAAACCGGGACCGAACCAGTTGTGAAAAGATGGGACCGAATAAGGCCGGTTCGGTCCGGTTTCCGGTTCGGTTTGCCCTTTCACCCCTAGATTGGATAATAATTGAGAAAACTGGGTCTTAAAAACCCAAAACGAACAAGGCCTTTATAGCCTTCACTGGTCGTTTCCATCGCGGACAACGCTACTAAGAAATTGAAGTCCTCTGTTACCACCGCATCGCCGCCTCCATCCATCGCCACAAATTGGCGGTGCTGAATGTATAAGTCACTTTGTCAATACAATAAGTAGGAGGTGCTGAGATTTGCACATGAGAATTCAGTCCTTCATTGTGGTTGGTGTGTCCTCTTTCGCTGGAACACCCCGATCACACATGGTTTTTATTTTTGTTATGTAAATCTCGCCATCACTCAGCTTCATTGATTTTCTAACCGACCATCGGTCTCCACAATCAATGATCCTGATTTAAAATAAAATTCTTGTAAGGAACAAGAATTTTATTTTAAATTTGAATAATTCTAACCACTTTTGAACCGTTCGAATTGGAGGTTGGCAGGACTGGCCAACCCTCAAGGACAGTAGAGCCCTCCCCCAAACCCCAATTCTTTCAATAGCCCATGCCATGAGCTGTGCCGATCAATGCACAATACAAAGTGACAAAAAATTTTGTTTTTTATTTTTTTGACAACATTGTATGCATGTTAGAAGGGAATTAGTGAATTAACACACTACAAGAAAAATGGGCATTCCCTGCGGTTTTTTTCCCAGCGAGACTATTAATGCCCGGCGGTTCAACAAATGCCGGAAAAGTGACTTTTGCGGGTGATTTTTTAAATTACCACCGGCAAAAGTGGCATTCCCGGCGGTTTTTCTAAAAGTGTTGGTGAAAAATAAATTTTCAAAAAATATGTTACAGTATAGTATAAATATATTTTTTTTTTGTCAAAATGAAACAAAATGCGTGCTAGCTCAGTTGGTAGTGCACGCGCATGAGGGGTGCAAGGTCTTGAGTTCAAGTCCTGGGCCAAGCATTTCAATCAAATATTGTGTGCCACGTGGGCACCACATTGCCTGCCACATGGGCGCCACGCCAGCCACTACGTGTAATCCTTTATATATGTGATTTAGCATTACCGGCGCTAACTTTTCCCAGCGGTCGTGATTACCGCCGCTAATGGGAATTCCCAGCGATTTTGCAGCTTTTCTCGATAGTTTTCTAATGCCGCTAATGCTTAAATTTGGAGTAGTGACAGCTAGAGAAAGTTCGACATCTCTCCATAGACTCGAACCTATGCATGCTAACCTAAGAGTCACGTCTTCAAAGTGACGCCATTTGGGTTGAGAGTCTGGCGTTTGATGATTGGTATGCACTGGGAGATCAAAGCTGGGCCCAGTTTAGATCCGGGTTGGGTATAGAGCCCAATTAATTGTACCTTAGGACATAGGACACATGAAGATGGAAGCCTCTATTGTGATCGGGCCCATAGACCTGCACGATAGCCCAATACCCAACCATTTAAACCTTCAAACTTACTACATTTGGCGTTGTTATAAATTAAAAGATATAGACAATTTAAAACATGACACGAATGCCGAAAATGGATCAACAATGGACGGAGGGAGTAATAAAAAGGAAAAATATAAAATTTACGACCGCTGTCGCTTTTTGAACTTATTAGTTATTATTGGCTGATCATTCCGTTGTTACCTTTATTCCGTTGTTACCTTTATTGGATTTGTTGAACGCATAGAAATTTCCACACTCCCTTCTTACCTACTTGTTATGTGAATTTACAATGTTATCCTTCTAAGTGTGAGAGTTACAAAAGAAAGGTAATTTTGTAAAATTTGCATTACAAGAGAACAAAAAAAAAAAAAAAAAAACGTGATTATAAAAAAAAAGAGTGTGAAAATCAATAACCTTATCAAAAATCAATAAGCTCATACACATTGGTACATTTGTATAGTAGAGCACTTTAGCAATGGTCACATGAAAGGCTATCATTGTTACTTTTTGAATAAAGGTACTAAATGGACATACATGTTAAAAAATTGGCTAAAAATGAAAAATTATGCAGTTCTATACAAAATTATTCTCCAAAACTTTTCTCAAAATTATCAAGCTAACAAAAGCCAATTTTCTCAATTTTGCAGGCTTTGGCTTCATGATTATTTTTTTCCCCACCCTTTATGAGATTTTTTTTTTTAATCAAAATGATATTTTTGCCATAACACCAAATTGAATAAGTAAATTTTGGACATGGATGTACTACAAAATATGAAAAGTACCAGAAAGTACTCCTTTCATCCGCCTTTGTCTTTTTTTGAAATTCGTACCATTTTTTATTGCTTATATTTTTCAATATGAATTTTGTTTAATATATCTCAATTAATTATATTATACAAATTCGCAAAATCATGAAAACTTACAAATTGATACCAACACCCCTTTTTTGTCTTTTACTGAAATTTTACACGTAAAAATTTTCCTAGAAAACAAAAAAGTGGGTGTGGATAACAATTTGGGGAGTGTGAAAATCATTTCCCTACTTCTATTATACAAAGTTCACAAAATCATGAAAACCATTGTAAATTAAAAGATATAAGCAATAAAAAAATAACACAAATTTTTAAAATGAACCAATAAAATCATATGGATGAGTAATCATTACGACCACATTACCTTTGTTTTCATGAACAGTCAAGTTCTTTTAGAATGTGGCACTGCGAACGTCCAGTTGTCATACTCGAGCCCACATTTATGAACCCTTCTATATATGCAATAAGGGTGATTTTGGATCGAGCTCATACAACCATTCGATTGCCTCGATTCCAACATAGCCCCACTCGGAATTCGATTTTGAGAATGATGAACGGCTCAGATCGATTGTTTGGGACCCACAACGGCGTCGCCGGCGCCATCGGTGCATGGTCGGTGCAAACCCGTCGGTCCCATTATGTTTTCCGCACATTTATCACTAGAAAAGGAGAAAGCGCTTTTCCTGTGAAGTCAATTCAAACATGAGGCAAGTTGAAGAAAAAGAGTTTTGCTAACGGGTATACCATTGCACTCATTAATAGTACAAGAAAATAAATTTGTTAAGTCTTATTTGTACTTTAAAGTACATTTTTTTGAAGATACATTTTAAGTAAGAAGTATAAAAATGCACTTTAAAGTACAAATAAAACCCATAAGTGTACTTTTTTGGTACCCTTACCCAAAGAAAAATTACTGGCTTTGGTGTCCCGACACCCTTCACCGCAAATTGGAAACAATAATTTGGGGTAGTTTGGGAATTGGGGATCGGTTTAGCCGGATTTGTGTATGCACGTGCAGCCCATTTCGTAAAAAATGAAGCAGCCCATGGTTGTCTTTTTTGTACTCGTTTGTTTGCCCTGGTTTGGCCTTTATTTTTGGAATTCGTGTTCTTTTTTTTTTGGACTGGGTCAGATCTGGGGACGAGTTGCTGAAGGGGTTTCCGGATTGGGCCCTCCGCTAATAAGCCGAAGAGTGTTTCAGTGCGGCGAATCTGTCGACAGGTTACTCCACCGGAGGATTTTTTTGTTTTTTATTTTATTTTCAGTTTATTTTTTTTGTCTTGGTTTAGCTGGTTACCCATTTGATAGGTGGTTTATTAGCCCATTTTCGGGTGTTTGTTACTTCAATTTCATCTCGTGATTAGTGTTAGAGTTTGAGCTGTTTTTCTTTGGGATCTCTACTAGCAGATCGTGGACAGGTTCCTAGCCCAGCCTAGTTGTTGGTCTGCTTCAGGCAGGGTGCCACCGTCTAGATTTTGATAGTTTTGGTTCAATCCTGTTTGTTTCTGATGAAATCTGTACTGCTCTCGGGCATTTTCCGTACTGGAATTGACTTGACTTGACGAACGTCCAATTATGATACTCGAGCCCACATTTATGACTAGACTAGAAAAGGAGAAAGTGCTTTTCCTGTGACGTCAATTCAAACATGAGGCAAATTATAAGAAAAATTAATGGATGATCCTTGGACACCATCATGTTAGGAATTTCGGAACACCTATTCAATTCTATAACACTCCTACAGATCTTGTAAATAATGAACAAACAGACATGCGTAATAGAAAAACGGAAAAGAAAAAAAACGAGACACAAGATATACATAGAAAACCTCAAGGCGAGGAATAACCAAGGGAGCCACACCAGTTTATTATGAAATCGAAATTAAGAGTACAAGTCTTCTCGCAATCTCTCTGAGATATGCGTTTTCTCTCACCTCTCTCTGTTTTTCTCTGAAAACTGTAATTATTAGCTAACTGCGAAATAAATAGGTCGGAACCTAAGGCCGAAATTACACACTGAGGTCCAAAAATATCGTTTTCACTGTAGTCCGGTGTGCTCCTAAAGTTGCACTCCAAACTGCCTGTGAGGTCTTCGCCCCCTACACCGCCGAGCTAGACTACTGCTGAAGGTTGTCTGTGCCCCAACACATCACTCGGTGTCTCATCACCCTTCACCACAAATTGGGGATCGTTTTTTTTTTTTTTTTTGTCAATCGATAGGAGAGAGATCAATTACATCACATATGAAGTATAAAGTACTAACTTGAGAGTTCACGAGACAACCAAGAACAACAACTTAATCAATACAAGAAATAATAAGCCTGTCACAGGGTAGAAACAAAGAAAGGAAAAGCTCATGTACGCAAGTAGGGAGATTCGAAGTCCTAACCTCCTAGTGAGATGCAAGAATCCTGACCAACTGAGCCAGCCCCCGTTGGCCAATAAGTAGGAGGTGTTGGGATCGGTTTGGCAGGATTTGTATGCACGTGCAACCCATTTCATAAAAAATGAAACAGCCCATGGTTGTCTTTTTTGTACTCGTTTGTTTGCCCTGGAAATAAGCAGAAAGTACTCCTTTGGCCTTTATTTTTGGAATTCGTGTCATTTTTTTTTTTGGAAGGGGTCAGATCTGGGGACGAGTTCCTGAAGGGGTTTCCGGATTGGGCCCTCCGCTAATAAGGCGAAGGGTGTTCCAGTGCGGCGAATCTGTCGACAGGTTACTCCACCGGAGGATTTTTTTGTTTTTTTATTTTATTTTAAGTTTATTTTTTTTGTCTTGGTTTAGCTGGTTACCCCTTTGATAGGTGGTTTATTAGCCCCTTTTCGGGTGCTTGTTACTTCAATTTCATCTCGTGATTAGTGTTAGGGTTTAAGTTGTTTTCCATTGGGATCTCTACTAGCAGATCGTAGACAGGTTCCTAGCCCAGTCTAGTTGTTGGTCTGCCTCGGGCAGGGGTGCCACCGTCTAGATTTTGATAGTTTTGGTTCATTCTTGTTCGTTTCTGATGAAATCTGTACTGTCCTTAGACATTTTCTGTAATGGAATTGACTTGACATTTTCAAAAAAAAAAAAAAACTTCGTGCCCAAGATGTACAGCTATTTTAGAATGTGGCATTACGAACGTCCAATTATGATACTCGAGCCCACATTTATCACTAGACTAGAAAAGGAGAAAGTGCTTTTCCTGTGACGTCAATTCAAACATGAGGCAAATTATAAGAAAAATTAATGGATGATCCTCGGACACCATCATGTTAGGAATTTCGGAACACCTGTTCAATTTTATAACACTCCTACAGATCTTGGAAATAATGAACAACCAAATTACCAAACGAAACTACAAACAGACGTGAGTAGTAGAAAAATGGAAAAGAAAAAAAGTAACACAAGATATACATAAAAAAACCTCAACGCGAGGAAAAACCAAGGGAGCCACACCAGTCTATTATGTAATCGAAATTAAGAGTACAAGTCTTCTCGCAATCTCTCTGAGATATGTGTTTTCTCTCCCCTCTCAGTTTTTCTCTGAAAACTGAAAACTGTAATTATTAGCTAACTGCGAAATAAATAGGTCGGAACCTATGGCCGAAATTACACACTAAGGTCCAAAAATATCGTTTTCACTGTAGTTCGGTGTGCTCCTAAAGTTACACTCCAAACTTCCTGTGAGGGCTTCGCCCCCTATACCTCCGAGCTAGACTACTGCTGAAGGTTGTCTGTGCCCCAACATATCACTAGGTGTCTCATCACCCTTCACCACAAATTGAATTGCAGTACTTTGAGATCGTTTGGGAATTGGGGATCTTTTTTTTTTTTTTTGTCAATCGATAATTGAGAAATCAATTACATCACATATGAAGTACAAAGTACCAACTCGGGATACTATATGAATTGTGAGAGTTCACAAAACAACCAAACCCAACAACTTAATCAATACAAGAAATAAGCCTGTTACAGGGTAGAAACAAATAAAAGAAAAGCCTCTGCACGCAGGTAAGGAGATTCGAACTCCTGACCTTCTAAAAAGTAAGATCTGAGTTTTTGGCCCAATCGAGTTTCCTCCGTTTGGCCAATATCAAATAAGTAGGAGGTGCTGGGATCGGGTTAGCAGGATTTGTAAGCATGTGCATCCCATCTCGTAAAAAATGAAGCAGCCCATGGTTGCGTCAAAGGCCCAAAGGGAAAAAAAACAATAGAAGAAGGGTGGTAGAACCAGCGATCTTTTTTGTACTCGTTTGTTTGCCCTGGAAATAAGCAGAATGGATATCAAATTTATAAGTCTTGCTAATAAAACTGTGGCTACTTGTTTGAGATTGATTTCCCCTCAAAACGAGTTTGTACTGTATCGGTAACACTACAAACAAATACGCCGGCTACTTATTAATTTTTTTTTTTTGCTAAGCAATGAATTTATTAATCTTTGAAAACGAATTACAAAGATTAAAGGGACCCAAGACTGAAAATAACAAAGGCCCAAAGGGGAAAAAAAACAAGATAGAAGAAGGGTGGTAGATACCAACCAAAACCTACACCAAAACCCAGAAAAAAAACCTCCTGAGACACCGTCAAAACCTACAACAAGGCTGAAAAACGACAATCTAAGAGCTCTTGCCCCAAAGCCAACCAAGAGCAAGCAAAGCCAAAAACATCGAAATCATCCTGAGAAGCAGAAGAACCCCAAACGCCTAAATCTCCAACTAACAAAAAAATAGAATCAGTGCCAAAAAGCTCCCATCAACAAACAAACGCCAAGTTAGAACTCCACTGAAATGGATGCATCTCCCTCCAATTAGTCAAGATATTTAATTTCCGCTATAATTTCCTGTTCTAAAATTTCGACTCCCTTCAATTCTAAGAGCTTCATAATATTATAGCTCTCCCTTCCGTGAAATTTTACACCATAGCGAACACCCATCTTCATGTTTTCCCTAGCTTCCTTGATTAAATTTGAATTCCTCTTACGAATGTCGCTACTAACCTTCTCTTGAATCGAATTACATTTCTTCGATCCCATCCTTGAAATGTTCCTTATGCTGTCCCAGCTAACCGTCCTAGAAAACGTCGTTGTTTTCAATGGATTTTTGCTCCATAAAGATTTCTTGCGATTATCTTTCTTGGTCTTGTGAGACTTCTTATGGCGCATGTGCTCCACATACTTAATAAGAGGTTGGTTAGAGACAAGATCTCAGTTATCATAATCAGAACCCCCTGAAATCGCCTTAGCTAAAAAATAAAATAAATAAAAAAATAAAAAAAATAAAAAAAAATAAAAAAGGACACATTTTCCCTCTCGAGAGGAGAGTTTCTCTCTCTACTATAGAGATTTCCTAGGGTTCTATCCCTACTCCAGCCACCCTCTGCCGCCGTCCTTCCTTCCTTCTTACCGCTGTCCATCCGCTTCCCTGGTCCATCCTATCCTCCCTCCTTCCTCTCTTCTCCAATCTCTTACCGCCCGCCACCGTACCATCACCCCCACGCCTGTCTGAACCATGCTTCCTCCGCCCAACCTCCCTCATCTACCCATCCCATCTCACAGCTCCCCTCCGCCCTCCCTCTTCCACCTTCAAGCTTCCTCCGCCCAACCTCCCTCCACCGCCTGATCCTCCTCCACCTTGCCGCAGCTTTTCCTCTGCCCCTTGGTTTCAGATCTGACGTGGGGTGATGCTAGGGCGGCCTGGCCCCTCCGGCAAATAAAGGTTCCTGATCCGTTGGCGGCGGCTATGGAATCTGGTCTTATGCTCTCCCGGAGTAGCGACTCGGCATGAACTCGGAGCCTTTGAGGTGACTCGGTGTGACTCTTGGGGTCTATTCGGGCTAACTCAGTTTGTTTTCTCCTTGTTTTGCTGTGTTTGTTAGTTAGTTTGTTGGTTTTTGTTTGTTAGTCTTTGTCTGCTCTGGTTGTGGTGCTTGATTTGAGGTCTGGCTCGTTGTGGGTTTTTGGCCAAATGCCGTGCCCGGAGTTCTGAAGTGTCAGCAAGAACTCGCACCGGAGCATCCCTTCGCAGCTGTGAGGAACTTGATTTCCTTACGTCGTGAATGCCAACATTAGCCGCTAATTAAGGACCGCTCCAATGGATTGAGCTCTGGGTTGCTCCTCTACCGATACTCGGACGGACACTACGCCGCATTGAGTCGGTCTGTTTTTTTGCAGTAACGTGTCTTTGAGCCTTATGCCCATAGAGGTTTGCTCGTGTCCTAGTGTACGTAGTGTTAGCTCTTTCCGAAGTTTTTTGATTAACTCTTGTAAGTGCCGTTTGGCTTCCTGAAATGGAATTTGCATTCTGATCAAAAAAAAAAAAAATCCTCCGAATTAACAAAAAAAACCTATTATGAGCACACAATAACTGAGAAACAGTTAATTTTGTGAAATTTTCACTCGTAGAAACAGAAAAATAGTAGTAACTAGTAACTTATCTTGTTCTATAGGTAGAATTGTTGCAAAGGATTTGGCAAATGGTTGATGTAGTTGTTTTACGAGAAAAATCCTTACAAAACACTATTGAGTTTCAACCAACATGTGATAATTCTGACACCCATAGCGATGTTCGATCAAGATAATTTTTTTTACTGAATGTTCATCTGAACGAGGCCTACGATACGACTCGATACCTACGGTTCAGATCAAGAGGTTACTGAGCACACAATCGTATAATTTTTCTTTAAGATTCTTTTGGATTAATATAGGGTCCTGAATTCCGAATGAAAATTGAACAAATTGGATAGATTATGTAAAAATACCCGTGGGGCCAGATTTTCTATAAGACCACTCGAATAATTATTTTAAATTATTGAACAACTAGGATCGTTTGTGTGGGAATGAATAATTTGTTTACTCCTATATTACAACAATAAGGGAATATTGTCGTTGGCAAATTTTAAAATTCAAACAAGAAATGCAATAAATACAGATAAGTGCCCAAGGTTTGTAGGAAGATGTTTGTAACTAATCACAATTCAAATGTTTCAGGACTTATTAAATGCAATTGACTATGAAAATCTTTGTAGGATTTTACCATAAAATGGGAAACAAACGGGAATATCGCCCAACATCATTGATAATAGACAAATGGGCCCTAGACCCACTGAATTGGGTGGTCTTTGCAGCAAAACCCTCTTAGAAAGTTAGAAAAAGGAAAAAAACCACCCTTCTAAATAAAGTTTAAATTCACTCCATCCAACGGCAGAGATGTCTCTGGCCCTCATTCATCACACATTGACGTAAGCTCCAAAATGTGCCACCATCTTGAAGCACTATTACGTAGGGACCCGGGGTACATCGAGCCTCGGGTGCTAAATAGTTTCTCCAAAGTACGGTATCGAAAAATTTGAGCATGGAGGATCCAAAGGGTTGCAAACTGTTTTAGGGCCTATTTGATGATTATAAAGGAAATAATGAAAGTGAAAACATGAAGTGAAAGTGAAAGAAAATTTTAGAGTAATTTTTTATGTCATGCTAACCAAAAGCTATACAATTTTCTCATTATTACATTTTTGTCATTATTTTCGCTCTCATCAAACGTGCCCTCAGAGTTTTAAACTAAACGAATGAGAGTAGAGGATAACTGAGGTCTGGTACAGTACCTGAAAAGTTCCCATAAAATCACTCAAAAAATGCATCTAATGGGTGAAATGCACCCGGTACTTGAACAGTATACCTGGTGGATTTCACCTGTTGGATGCATTTCCTGAGTGATTTTATGGGAAACTTTTCTGGTACCAAACACTTTCCCGAGGATAACTACATAAACTTGCAGATAAAGCAAAGCCAGCCAAAAAGCTCGAGTAAACTAAGGTGAAGGCTTTCACATGCTTTCATAAATAAATTTTCTATCCAAAATCCACTGAGTGAACTTTTGCAGGAATGTGTGTGTGTGTGTGTGTGAGAGAGAGAGAGAGAGAGGTGGGGCACTCAACAACTCCTACTTTGTTTTTCTCTGTCTATCAATATTCGCTGACTCCTTCCTGACCTCTCTCTGTTATTTTACTCCAGTTTTATAAATGTGGGGGTCTGTGTAAACTGTGTATTCTCTGTCCTCACACACCTTGTTGCCTTCACAGACACTCTTGTCTCTCTACATCTCAGTTGGGAAACACATAGCTTCTGCACCAATCGACTGAGCTTTTATCGGAATCAAAGCCACCTTCTATCTGTTTGTCTTGTTGCCCAACTTGGAATCCATGGCTCCGTCCTCATTTTCTCCCATCACTTCTCTGTCTCTGTCTCTGTTGGATTTTTGATCTTTCTATATTTTCTATATTTACATACCTATATGTAGTTTCCAATTAAAAGCTCTGGGTCTGAGGTGGGTTTTCTTTGTTTGGGTCATGGGTGTCTCTTGTGATCTTGAAGTGGATGTCAATGGAGAAGAAATTTTCATTGTGGACAAGGTAAATTCTCTGCCCTTGACTTCTATTTTCCTCTGTTTTGTCTTGAAGTGAATGTCAATGGAGAAGTAGTTTTCATTGTTGACAAGCTAAATTCTCTGCCCTTGACTTCTATTTTCCTCTGTTTTGTCTATATGCAGAATTTTTTTTTGTTTCTGTATCCGATTTTAATCTTCTACACTAATTTGTTCTTTGTTGTAATTTTGTTTGGATTTGTCTGCAATTTTTTGTTATAACTTTGGCATGTGTAAATAATTCTTCTATTCTGCTTCTTTTGGTTGCTGGGTAAACATTGGAAAAGAAGTCTTAATTGTTTTTGTCCTTAGATTCAGGTTCCTCTCCTTGTCTAGTGTACTGTGTTTCACAGTCACTCAATGCATTATTAGGTAATCATTTGAATTACTCCTCTTAGGCTCTGATCTGCTTTGTCCCTCTTTCCATTTGGTTTAACTTACCATTATTGCATATTAGAGTAAGTCATTTATTCTGCTGTTGGTTTGGGGCTTAAATTCATATACAATTAAGAGTGACATAAGGGCTGCTCTCATTGTGTTTAGTGCTGTTTTTTGCCTTCCTTGTGGGGTTATCAGCAGACAGCTTTCCATGATTCCTTCTATTTATTCCTCATAACTACCTCCATCATTCTTTTGGAGCAACTTGTAAGATTCACCTTTTCATGCCATTATTTGGTTCGCTAAATTGAATGCCTTCGAGGGCTTTTATTCTCTGAAAGGTTCCAAATCTGAGAGTGATTCAGGATTGTCTTGTCTTGTTATATAGGTGCATTCTGCATTCATTTGTTACACATTTCCCTTCCTTTATGATGGATTAGCTGTTGATTTCTACTTTCTTTTAGCTCTTGAAGAATTTGTGCTGGTAGATTTTCCCTTTTATTGCTTTTGGTAATTCGTACAGACGCATAAATTAGCTTTTGGCTTCTTGCATTCATTTTTCTATATTCAGATCTACGATTCTTTAGTTTCGCTGAAGTACCCATCTGACATGCTCTGTTATGAACATTTTGCAGGATATAATTTCGTCTTATTCGGGGAGGATAAGCAATTTATTTCGTAAACCAAGGGGTGGGGCGAAGAACATAAAGGTGGTATTCCATGACTTCCCGGGAGGGGCAGAGAGTTTTGAGCTCATGTCAAGGTTTTGCTACAACAAGGGCCAAGTTGAGATAACCCCCTTAAATCTCTTTCCCTTGTACTGCATTGCAACTTTCATGGAAATGAATAAATCAGTCTCTGGAACCCTCAATTTGCTTGAGCAAACTGAGAAATCTCTTGGGGAGATCCGGTACTGGACATGGTCTGAGCTTTTGGTAGCTCTGAAGCAGTGTCGAGATTTACTTCCTGTTGCAAAAACTTCTGTTATGCTTCAAAGAATATTGGATTCTCTAGTCGGGAAGCTTGCATTGGCAAGCGAAACAAGTCCATGTTCATCGATTTCTTCATCCGATAGCTCTGGGATTAGGTTTTCTTGTGACACTAGAAGCACTGAGAGCTTGAAAAGCAGCTCCTTTCGCGCTACATGGTGGTTTGAAGATCTCGTGGTGTTAAATTCTAATTTGGTTGAAATGGTAACGAAAACAATGGCTTCCTGCAAATTCGACCATGTCATCATAAGCAGGTTCCTCTTCTATTACCAGAAATCAAGGTTTATTCTCGCTACATCAGATGAAAAGCGGAAAATTACTGAAACTGTAGTCGATATGCTCTATTCATTAGATCCAAGTGCTATTTGTTCCAGGAGCTTATTTGTGATTCTTAGAGTTTCTCTGAGTTTAAACATAGGCAGATGCTTCAGGGACAAGTTAGAAAGCATGATTGGTTCGCAGATGGATCGAGCAACCCTAGACAATTTGCTTGTTCCTTCTCCGGTTGGAACACATTACCAATACAATGTGAATTTGGTTCTAAGGTGTTTGAGGTCATTTCTTAGCAAAGGAGTACTTGTACCATTGGTGAAATTGAAGAAAGTAGCTAGCTTGATGGACTTGTACATAGCAGAAGTAGCACCAGATCCATGTCTAAAACCATCGAAATTTTTGGCTCTCGTTAGGACCCTGCCGGATTCTGCTAGAGACACTTATGATGGAATCTACCATGCCATGGACATGTATCTGGAGGTATTGTTCTATCCACTTAATTTGCAATACATGACCTGGTGCAAAGTTTGCTTGTAATCCTTGTGCAGTAAGAAGTGACCATATGATACTCGAGATTAATAAACATTAAGTTAAAGTTGCAGCTTGGGATTACTTAAGCCTCTTGATTTGCAATATTTTACCTTGAATTCTTATTTGAAGAATTTACTTGAATCCTTCCCTATTACGTTAGGCTTGTAGTTGTAGCCATAGTGTGTAAATTAGATGCTTTGGATCTTGTTTTCTTCATTTTCACTACATTGGTCTTAAAACAGGTCCATGCCTGGTTATCTGAAGAGGAAAAGCTAAATCTCTGTTGTGGACTGATTTATGAGAAGCTTTCACCGGAAGTTTGCAACCAACTTGCTCAGAACAACAAATTCCCATCAAAATCAGCTGTCCAAGCTCTCATATCCCAACATTGCAAACTCAAAAGCTTGCTCCATGAGACTAACCAAACGAAACGCTTTATTGACTCGCCGTGTAGTTCTGTGGATGTTGATATAAAGGGGAAGAAAGACGAGGCATGTGAACAGATTGCGCCATATGCTGGAAATCTTGATATTTCAGCTGAGAATGAGAAGCTCAGAGCACATTTACAAGGTATGCAATGGAGGGTGCTTGAGTTGGAGAAAGTTTGTAAGAAAATGCAAAACCAAATGACAACAATCATGAAATCAAGATTGTCAAGACAGAGTAATGCCAGGTCCTTACCCAAGTTATGTTCATGATGTATTATTTCCGTTTTTATTTGGCCTGTTTGTAGTTAAGTCCCTACATTACTATGTAAATAGCTTGAGAAATGAGCTTTTTTTTTTTTTTTTTGGTAACTGGGGTCTTGGCTGTATGTTGGCAGAAAAAGGAATAAAGTGGTGTTTGTGATCTTTTTCAAGATTTGTTTATTCTTTGTGTTCTTTTGGGTACATATTCTATGTGGTGTGTCTAGCATGGGGCATTTAAGCCCTCTAAGGTTAAGTCCCTTTCCTTGTCATGCATATGCTGGGACAATCTATAGTGGCAAGTTGGAATGAGAGTGAAATCACATGAAGCTGATATTATTGTGCATCAGAGCATGGTTTGGTTCGGAGCAGGGTCTTGTAGTGAGCCGAGCTCACTGCTCACTATCGGGTGTAGTGAGCTTGGCTCGGCCATCCGATCGGCGATCGATGGTCACCAAGACCCCCGCTCCCGGTTTGATTGATGCTTCTTATCTCCAAGAGCAATAGAACATTAGGTACCTTCAGTATTTTGATATACTAACATCCTCTTCTTTCTAAAAGGTACACTCCGACTTTTCTACTGTTTTCTGTGGTTGGAAACAAATATTATTGAAAAAATAGATTTGGGAAGAACAGGTCCTAAACTATCTTAACGCGGCATGAAATTATTAATACTCCCTCGTCGGAAAAATTTAGTTCACGATGGAAAATTGTACTATGACTTTTTTGAACCAAAAAAATATAATATATCCATGCGTAATTTTTAATTTAGTTTTGAAACAATTTAAAGAAATATAACTAAGATTTTTAACTTGGTGCAGAGATTTTGAAAATTGTACACAAGTAAATTAAATTTTCGATAAAAAATTGTGCTATTTTCATAATGAACAAAAGTTCTAAGTCAGAGGAGATAAGCCCAACTATGGGTACACTATTTGGGTGTATATCCATTTTGGGTTCCATACTAATTATTGAAACTATTCAATTTGTTTAGAACATTATTTTAAGGGGTTTAGTTAAAAAAATTAGCTTATTCGGATTTCAGTAAGGGCTGATCACTTCATTCAATTTTTGTCCTTGCAAATTCAGAGAGGAAAATGGATCAAACCCCTTATGGATATCCGAATGATCCGATTGTTTTACAGTGACTATTAAAAATACGTTTTAAACAAATTGAACGCCATCCATCATTTTGGTGAAATTCCAAATGAGCCCCACACAATCCAGTGTAATGTTGTACCACTTTTTTTTTGTTTTTTTTTACAAGTGTAATTGCTTCAAAAGCGTAAAAATGAAGAATGGAAAATGCGAAAAATAGGTTCTCAAACACTCCTTTATCTAGCCCCTGCAAAATGAAAGAATGTCTCGGTCGGTGTGAATGATTGATGAATAATACGTACTAGCTCGAGACCTGGAGCTGGACTACTACGCACGAATATTCGCTCCGATAACAGCACCCTGCCCTGCCCATCACTTTCCTAACAAACCAACCTTATACGAGTCGAGACGTATATATTCCAAGCTTCACCTTCTACCACCTTCGGTGGTAGCCTAGATGACAAGAGTGAATAAGCTCAAGTGCTCATTCATATATATGATCCGACAATGTCCGAGTCCCTCCATCTGCAGGACTAGTATGGAGGGTCATTTGTCCATCTAGTACCAAGGTGGTGCTGTGATGACGGGATGTCCTTCCGAACAGTAGCTATGACTCGAACCGAACATTCCACAACGGGTCGAAAACCCTCTATGGTCACACCCAAATGAAGTTGCTATGTTGGATGCCCTCCCACTCTTTTTGCCGTTCAAAAAAAGAAGCCTTCACCTTCTCATCCATATCACAAAGAGTATTTAGCAAAAAAAACACAAATTATACAATCCAGGTGAATAAACTTTTCAACGACACCGTTTACAGATCATTTGTCTTGGCAGCTTACCACAAATCGCTGCAAGACTATATATCTATACCAGTAGCTTCTGCAGTTCAAAAAACCAAGTTAAACGGAAAATACCCAATTTCCATCGCTCCAAATGCAGTAAGTTGTTGACGGAATAAATGTCATGGATTTCACTAAATATCTAAATTAACCAGACGTTAACCAGACGCGAACCTTGGACTTATCCAAAGTGAGTAAGTGACCAAGGCATGTAATCGCCAGAAGTTAAATCATTCCGATACTACTAGTTGGTTCCCATAGAACTTGAAACAAAATTCATAAGCAATCCTCTAATTAAAAGACGAATCTCTGATTTGAGCATATCCAAAACTTTCGAAAACAATACCCGCAAAACAAGGAAGCAACAAAAGCCACCCAAAAACAACACAATGACTGTAAACTGCAAATGAAAGATAAATGGAAGATTCTCTAAGTGGTCTTGTCTGCCTTGGCAGCTGTGGCAGCAGCTTGTCCACGAAGACGACCAGTCCTCCTTGCGGCAATGAGACCGACCTTTTGACCAGGAGGAGCATCGCGACGAACTGTACTGGCATGTCCAATGTGCTGGTGGTTACCACCACCATGAGGATGTTCCACTGGATTCATAGCCACACCACGAACCTTGGGCCAGCTGTTCCTCTTCACCCTGTACTTGTGATAAGCATTTCCTGCCTTGAGAAGCGGCTTCTCGGTCCTTCCACCTCCGGCAACTTGACCAATCATAGCTCTGCAGCCACTAGGCACAATCTTCTTTGCCCCAGATGGGAGCTTGATCCTGAACAATACAGAAAAATAGTTTAATAGACATCCATAGCATGAGAAGTTTACAAACATAAATGACGGGAAAAGATGGGAGTGGGAGAGTGGAGGGATGATTATCCGTCCACATAGAGCTGCCAAAACCGTTCATTGTAGAACTGACCGCATGAAACTCTAGCTAAGAGTAAAATCAGCTAAAGGAGAGCGGCTACAAGAAGTTAATCATCTAATCCAGCCTTATTCTTTAAGTCAACATCATACCCAGGCGTACAAGATTCCCTCTAATCATATCAGGAGATGAACTTACAAACCACTAAGACAGCCTAGCCTGTCTAGAAGAACTTTATCGCCGGCAATTGGCAACAACTCCAGAAAAACTGAAAGGCCATTTTCAGAGGAACCACAAGAATATCAATTCACCACCCCCAAGACACCAGTAAGCAAAGAAACAATGCAATATAATTCCGAGGACAAGCAAAAGTCACCAAACCAAACCAAAACAAATAGGCCCACCTTGAGGACATGAATAGTCCTTCCCTCCTATGAGTGTACAAATATATTCTCTCTGGACTAACTTGCAATGCCTCCATCGCAGACATTAGTCGAGTAGGTCATAGAGATTAATGTGGCAATGGATTTATCTGGAACAATGTTCGAAAGACCAAGGTACAAAGAAAGCGCGGTCATTCAACTATTTCCGGCGATTACAACCAAACAACTACATACTTCAGAAAATGGAAAATCAATGCAATTTCATTTGCCACACATTCACATTGAAAGTAAGTGACTAGTACCCCAAAATATAGAATCACAATCCTTCTGGTCTATCAGAGGTAGGGGCAGTCCCTCGATAAACAAAAAACTAAATAATTTTCAATTCCATTTCAATGAGGATATAGGACAATAGAAAGTTGCAATACAGAAAGATAACAAGGAATAAACACTTGAACAATCAAAACTATTTGGGAAAAAGGTTTAAGACTGTAGACCTCAAACTTTCAACTGTGGACACTATGGCCATAGTAGTTCAGCTGAATAAATATATGCCACTAATAAAAGATGAAGTGCATAGAGGACATCTCATTCATATCTATGCACAAAGAGGAGAGTTCTAGAAAAAGGAAATCACAAAAATGGTTTCGGACAGTAGACCTCAAAATTTCAACTGTGAATACTACGGGCAATAGTAGTTCAGCTAAAATAAAGTTGAAGTACATAGAGGATATCTCATTTGTATCTATGCACAGAGAAGGGAGAGTTCTAGAAAAAAGAAATAACACTTAACACGCATAGAATCTAATAAACATATAAACATCACAAAACTCAGAAAAGAACCATAGAAAGATCAACAGGTTCAATTCATCAAACAAAAATCCAAAACATCCCTGAAACAAGAAAAGAATGCTAATGATTTTTGGGATTCGTCTTTTGCTTAAATGATGTTTCACATTAGGGAGTTTTTGGATGAGCTTATGATGTTACTATCGAGCCAATTGATCTATGTGGGCTTCCTATGAATGAATAACCAACTATAAGATGCATTTTTTACAAATATTTCCAACCAGAATCATCAAACATCTACGAATAGAATCAAATACTAGCCTCTAATAGTAGATCTACCAATATGCCTAATGATTGAACATCCATTGCAGATTATAATGACAGAACTTGATTTTCTGAAACAAAATTTAAACCTAGGCGTATCAAATCAATCCTTACTACAGGAAATCAAGCAACTACACAGAAGAATGATCCATTTGGTGATATGCATCTTTAAAATCACACCAAACCCCGTCCTCCCAGATTAAGAAATGAACACACGATAATCTGTCTTACTAACCAAAAAAAAAACCATAACGGAAACAATTCAAAAACAAATAAAATAAAGATTCCAGAAATTTTAACGAATGGTATTATACCTGCTCGTATCATTATCCGGATTATGACTGATAACAATAGCATAATCTCCAGACGCCCTAGCCAAAACCCCACGATCCCCCACATGGTGCTCAACATTACACACAACCCCTCCTTCAGGAATCGACCTCAAAGGCAACACATTTCCCACCATCAAGTTCGCCTTCTTCCCGCAGAAAATGAACTGACCCGTATACATTCCCTCAGCCGCAACCATGAGCTCCTTCTGGTGCTTGAATCTGAACGGGTGGCGGAAGGTAACTCGGGCCAGCGGTGCGCCACGCCCCGGGTCGTGGATGATCTCGGTTACGACGCCCTTGAGGTAGCCGTTGCGCTCGCCAAAGTCGAGGCTGCGGAACCTGGCCGGGCCCTTGCGGTGGTGGGTGTGAGACTTGAATACTGAGCCTGCTCCCTTACGCTGAGCTCTGATCACGCGACCCATTTCTTCTCTCTCCCTCTCTCTCCTCTCTCTTGGGTTAGGGTTAGGGTTTGTGACGCCGGCTGGAGAAGGAGAAATGAAGACGAGGAAACGAGTGGGGTTTATATATGGGGGGAGTGTTACGAAAGTTTCTAGGGTTTGTGTTCATGAGATGGGTAGGTTGTGGGCCGTAGGTGGGTTACGGTGACACTATATATTGGGCCGAGTGAACTCCTTATTTTTAATGCAGAAGCCCAAGCCCACAACAGGTGACAATGGATATCCGAACCCCTGCCCAAACATATAAGTAGCGGGATGGAGATTGGAGACTCGTATGAAAACTTTATGAAACTTAAGGTTTGATTTTTACTGGTGCATTTTTAATTTTCTTTTTCGGTCTGTACGGGTTTTGCTTCCATTTTTCGTCTGCATTTTCATAACTGGATGGTGAGATTAGTTTTCCAAATTAGGCGAGTAATGATTGTATGACGGATTAAAATAAAACCATTACGGAGCTTCTTCTTTTTTAACAGAATAAAAATAAAACCATTACATGAGCACGGATCACGGGACCCATTTTTCTATCTCTGTTGGGGAGGGTTTTTTGGGAGGACTATGGAGGGAGAAATGGGGGATTGGAATAATATAGTGGTGGAGTCTAGGGTGGAGGGAGGATTGTGGGCTGTGGCTGAGGTGAAGTGAGTTTTGGGCCAATTTCTGTAGTTACACATTAACAAGATGGGATGGATCTGGGCCATAGGTGAGCATGGATCTTATCTTGTGTTTAGACAGGTTATGCTAATCCTTCTAGGATGGGATGTGACACTAGTCCCTCTTTTAACACTAGACTAGAAAGGATATGGAGGGCATCATTATCATCAGTCGTACCAAAATTTACACTAAATTTAATTTTAAAAAAACTTTTTATAATTTAACAAGTTACTTTATAAAATCAGACTTTCTATTCTAACTTTACCCATATTTTTTTGTTCAATAATCCCACTAGTGCAACCACACAGAATTATTTTTTCTATTGCTTTTTGCGAAACCCACCTCCATTCTCAGTGTCTTTTGTCTAACCCTGTGTGTGTGTTCCCCGATGAAACCCACGTGCCAGTCACTTTCCCAGACATAAAGAAAGTAAGAAACAATAAATATATATATATATATATAAAAAAAAGGTTGGTGAACAATAACTACTCAGTTTTGCCCAGGCATTGTAGCGAAAATAAATTGGCGAGAGGAGATAAGAAGGCTAATTTTGGAGGTTTTGGGTGTTGACTCTCTATTTTTGCGACTTTGTAATGTGCTAATCTTTCTTCCATTTCTTCATCTTAGTCCCCTATTGTTGTCCATCGTTCACTAAATCCCATCCCAGCTAAACGTCTTCTTTCTTTTTAATATTCCTCCCACTCTCCATCGATCTTGCTGTAACATTTGAAAGTGCACTACGAAATTCCTTGCCTCAGCTTTTCAATCTCTTTTATGCCCCAGATTCATTATGAAACTCTAAGGCTTGAGCACATCCATTATTTTGGGCCAGTTGAACAGGCCCATCAACTGATCAACACAAGAAAGCCCCTTTTTTTCTATTGGGCCTAAAAGTTCTTTTGCACTTCCTACCAAGCTCATTAGAACAACTTCAAATTGGCAAGCAGTTACAAAAAAACAAAAACAAAAAAAAAAAACTTCAAATTGGATAAATAGCTAATAAGCGGAAATGACTAGAAAAAAATATGACTGTCATGGAATGATGAATTTAATTCCAATTTCTTGGAATCTATATGTTGAAAGGGAGTAATTATTCAGTGGTGTTGGGGCACCACTGCTTAGGTGGTGTCTCAATATCTTTTTTCACTACATGTTTTTTTGGGGTCCATATTATTCAGAATGGATCCCAGAGTTACATGTTGTGGAAAAGAATGTTAGAACACAATACACCGGTGCCCAAAGACCACTGAATAATTTTTGGTTGAACGAAATCTTTTTTTTTTTTTTTTTTTAAAAGAACTTCATTATAAAACTTAAAAGTGTGTGTCTCTAGTGTATTGTTCCCTTATAGTATCCGGATGACGCAAATTAACAATACAGATTGGAACGGAAAGATGAAAGAGCAAATCTCCCACTGAAATCTAAGTACGGCGCATTTGTTTGTCTCCCGATAGATGTGCGCTTGAAAGTTAAGCTTTCAAATTGCTACATTAGGAACCTGTAATCATAAATGATGTTACTAATTAAGAGGATGATTATCAATATTAGAAGATCTTATCATAATCTTCAAACACACTTTTTCATGTACCCACACTTTGCATGCGTAATTTTTTTTGCTGGGATTCTCCCAATTACCGTTGTTATGCTGCCAAAATTTCCTACAAGTAATCGGGGAAATGGGGGGCTCTGCTGTCCGTGGGGGTCGACAGGCCCTGCCGACCCCATCCGAGCCGTCCCTTTCGCTCATCAACGACTCAGATCTTACCTCTCCAAAGTGTATTCGAGCCGTCCATTGTTTGATGCAATCCGAGCCGTTGATGCGCAAAAAGAACGGCGCGGATGGGGTTTGGCAGGGCCTGCCGACCCCCACGGACAGCAAGCCCCCCGGGTTCGTGATCGGGTGTGTAAAATTGATTGGGCATACAATGTTTGGTCATGGACACGAGTGTCAAATCCTCTTTTTATGGCTAAGGCTAATATGGTGGAGCATTCTCGATCTTCGGAGACGAAGTAGTACCAGTCTGACATAAATGCTTTCTATGGCCCATTTTGCCCTTATTGTACATACTACTATATAAGATATTCATTCATGCATAAACAGACAAGCGTGGGTTAAGCGTGCCTTCACTCTAATTAATTTGGAATACCTAATTCGTATGTACACGAATACTGTAAAACACTAAAACATGCCTACAAATTTGGTGGCCTCGTAAAATTACACTTATAAATAGGAAAAAGACTACAATACACACCCTTTATTTGGATGTGTAAGATACACACCCGTTTTAAAAATTACGAATTTTTTTGTAAAAGTTACAATTCTTTTTGTAAAAGTTACGACACACCAAAATGTTACGAATCATATTGCTGAAAAGTTACAAAAAACTAAAAATTGTTACGATTGCCGATGAGGTGGCACAATATAGACCATACAATAGGTGCATATGTTATTTATTTTTTTGTCCCGTAAGTTGCGACGAATGAAAAAGAGAAGGAAAAAAGAGACCAAATCTAAAAAAAGTTCCCAACATGTTTTTGGATTTTTTAAAACCTTTTGGATATTTGGATCTCCTTTTTTCTTTAAGTTCTAGGTTCAATGCAACTTAAAGGGGGAAAAGACAAAATAACATGACAAAAGGTTGAAAATGCTTTGGTTTTTCTCAAACTTTTTTAGTTTTGGGTCTCTCTTTTTATAAGTCTACTTATTTTAATCTTCGCCATTTAAGTGTAAAAACAAATACAACATGATAAAAAGTTCAAAAAAGTCCATGTCTAAATTGACTAAAAATTGACAAAAGCCAATGTTTTCATGAATTACATACATTATACATACATCAACTTAAATGCTATTTGAATCAAACCTGACATGTCTAAACAAATCTGAACCATCTGCTATCGAAAAGATTTGAACAATCCATGATTGACCACGGACGGCCGTGATCGGCCCGACACCATTCGGGGACTGCACCATCCCCTGTTCCCGAGCATATATATATACCTCTTGGAAGTTGGAACTGCTCCTATCTCTGTTTTATTAATGTTCAATATTCTGGACACTCGAATCTCGGAAACTTTCCAATTAAGAGCTTGTTTGGGAGCCTCTTTTTTGATTTTTTGGTTTCTCTTTTTTGGTTTATGGATGTTTGGCAGCCAAGGGGAGAAATAGTTTTTCCAAAAACTGTTTTTCCATTTTGAACAATCTGGGCCATTTTGAAATCAAAAATAGGTTTGGATGTGTTTTTGATTTCTATATTTTCCTTCCAAAACACACTCGACATTTCTCCCAAAATCATCCAAAAACTTCGATCAAAGCCAAAAGCCAAAAATCAAAAGCTAAAAAGTAGGCTCCCAAACACCCCCTAAGAAACTTGCCGTCCAAGCATCACACTTTACAATGTCCATTTGGGCAAAACCCTAGAAGACCAAATCTCTGTCTGCATGTGAACTCGTGCGACTTTAGTTTTATCTTCTTTGATTATTCTTTTTTTTTTTTTGGACTCTTCTTTGATTATTCGATATTCTGTTTAATCGATGAATTAATTCAGATGACCGATCAACGGAAGTTCAATTAACCGGGCGTAATTTAACTTCTTTATTTTGATTTGGTCGACTAGGATGCACGTTTGAGTTAACATGCTCGCACTTTGACAAATTTCTTTTCCGATCCGATTAAAGACAAATCAATTATGCTGTAAATTAGAAATTCACAAACGCATTTTATATATATATATTCTTGGTAGGTTCTATATTCTTGCTAGGTAGACATACGACACAAAATCTGGGATTCATACCAAAGATAAAACTTTGGAAATTGTATGCCTTGACAAAGCCAAAATTGGTTTCCTTTTTTTTTTTGGCTCCTTTTCGTTGTTTGTTTTTCCACACAGCCGTCATCTACAAGTTTTCCAGTACTACAGTATTTTGGAACACATTTCACGTGCATGCTGGTGCCAACCTACGTCTTGTGACTCGACAGTTCAGAGGACCCAATATTGAATTCTGTAAGGGATTTACCAAATGCACCACCCACTTCCACTGCAAGTCTTAAGTGTGTGGTCCACACAATAATATTATGTGCAGTGAAATATCACGGGGCATTGCTAATCACTTCTTGGAGCCAAAGTATTCGAGGAATTAGTTAGTACCCGTGAATCTAAGGGGCCGATTAGATGGAGGATTAATTTTAGGCCCCGATTGGATGGTGCCAAAATTCAGGGGTATAAGCTATCGAGGGGGTATAAGATAAGAGAGATTATAAATTTTAGAGGGTTGGGCCCATATTAATGTGATGTTTATGGAGGGGGATAAAAAAAAAGTAGATAGTTTGGATGTAGGTGGATAACTTTTGACTTAGTTTAAATGTTTTATAAATGGAAAATGCTAATGTGTGCCCAATAGGCACACTTTAAGTGTATTGAAATGTGTGAAAAGTGTATATGAATATGTGAAAGTGTATTGAAAAGTGTAAAATGTGTATTGGAGTATGTGTTATTTTTGTTTGTTTGTGTGCTTATTGTGTTCCCATTGGGCACACATTAGCAAGACCCTTTATAAATAAGAGGGGGTAAATGATGAAAAAAATGTCAAATGACTCTTTTGCCCTTGTGGTGTACTAAACTTGATTATGCATTAAATTAATTATATAATTTCAATACTTAATCTATTTAATTAATTTTGGACAATTTCAAGCTATATTAATTTATTTCATTGAAAATTTTATTTTTTGTAATAATTTTTTTTAAAAACGTTTTTTTTAATATGTACATTTAAATGGTTGGTTGTCATCCAAAATTTTATAAAATTAATTTTGGAGTAAAAACCCAATTAAACCCAAATCTCTCCACCATTTTTTTGTGAGTTTTACAAAAATCTTACACAATTTGGTTCATTTTATATACATGTAGAAAAAAATGGACCATTGAAAAAAAAAGTAAGAAAAACGGATAGTGTATGGGATTCCAACCCAATGGGACAGTGCCAACTTGCTATTTCTTTGTTTTTTTCCCCACCGTTAGATTATAGGTGTACTTGGTTCCAATACACAGTGATAAAATCACTAGAACATTTTCTCTTCTTTTATTTTCATTGTAACCATCGACACACGCAGATTTATCACTTCATCTTCTTTGCATCTCCCACAGCGAACCGACCAGATCAAATCTCCCACAGTGATGCCCTGATCACTCCCTCTCCATAGATTTCATTTTCATCTTCTCCCCGGATCACTCCCTCTCCATAGATTTCTCTCTGGAGCTAGAGCTGTTAATCGCTCCAGTGGTGCCCGCGGCTGCAACTTGAGTTATCGATGTCTCCGGCTACTTCAGATTTCACCAGTATGGTGACCGTTGACTTCAGATTTCTCTCTCAAAATTCTCAATTTAGTACGATTTTAATTTTTTTTAGCATTTTTAAAATAGAATTTTGTTTGGGTAGTACTGAAAATTGGTAGTACGGGATGGAGGGTGGGGGTTGGGGAGGGGGATAAGGAGGGGTGTTATGGTCCAAAACCCAACCCTCCTCTCCCGGAAATTTTTAGGGTAGGCCAAGGGGTGTCCAAAAATTATCAGGGAGAATGCCTCAACTGGGTGAAAACTAAGATGGGGGTGAAGTTTTATTCGGGATGAAATTTTGGTTGCCAAACCTAGCCAAAGGGTGGGACCCACCCCTTATCAGGGGTGATAAGTTTTGGAGGGGGGCTTTACCATCATCCAAACGAGGCCTTAGGAGATAAGTTTTAGAGGGGTGATAAGATAAGAGGGGATATTGGTTGTGTTCGAAAAGCTTTTTTAGGAAGGCTTTTTGGAGTTGGGAGAAGAATTTTGAATTTCAAATGTTGATTCCCCAATTAACCCAGGCCCCACCGATGTCCTTCCTCCATACTTCTGCCACTTTGACTGGCAATGACCATGTGTATTTTATGTAGTCTCTCCAAGTGTCCCCCTCAAATCCACGTGTCATCTCTATGTCTCTCTCTGATGTATGTACACAGTTTTGACTTTCAAAAATCATTCTTTTTTAGTGGGCCCCTCTTGTCCTCTGACCCATTTATGGAGGGAGAGACTTTCAACTCAAAAAAACTGTGTTGAAAAACTTATCCGAACAAAGCCATTATTTTTTTAGGGTTGACCCACATTGTTGTGATGTTTATAGACATGGTACATCCTTCATATGACTCGGTTTGGATGTTTAATAAAATGGGGGATAAGAGAGGGTAAATGATAAAATGGGGGGTAAAGGAGATAATAAGGAGTGAAATTGTCAGAAAACCACCCCGAACTAAAGCTAGATAACTTTTGGGGAGGCCAAGGTGTTCCCGAATGTTATCCCCCTTAATTCCTTATAGAGTAATAACTTTAGAGGGTGTGAAATCTTATCCCCCTTGTTTTTCGTTTGCCAAACCATGGATATAAGGTTGGGCTCCAAGATAAGAGGGGGTGAAATGTTATCCCCCTTGTTTTTCGTTTGCCAAACCATGGATATAAGGTGGGGCTTAGGGATATGAGGGGGTGAAATGTTATCCCCTTCTATATCCCCATCCAAGCTGGGCCTTATATATGACCAACTTATTTGGGGAGTAGGCTTGCTACACGCTACGTGAGAATTATCTTTCCGATTATACATCAATTTTTTTTTTTTTTGCTAAAAAAAAAAACTTGAAAGTACTAAATAAGTTAGGGTGATTTTTTTACAGCAATGTTAGTAGGGACAGAGTCAGAAATTCCAATTGGTGGGGTCAAAAATATTTTTTTGATTTGCTAATGCAAAATAATTTTTCTTTATCATCGGTAATACCAAAGATCTACTGACTACTGTAGTGTTTTTGGATAGCCTCATTTATGCTACCAAGTCTCGAGAAGAAGACCACGCTCGTGATTTCTATTCATTTGAAGTAAGTTGGGACAATTTACCGAATTTCTATGGGGTCAAAATAGGAAAATTGGACTGCAAACAATCAAATGTCCGTGTGAGAAATCAAAGTGAGTGGGGTCAGGTGACCCCATTTATCTCTACTTGCCTCCGCCCTTGAATGTTTAGGGCCATTTTTTTATAGCAGCAGCGTCAAGAAATGATTTAACTGTGTTACCAGAATTGGCTTCGTTACTAGCTAGTAGAACAATTTACGGCATTACGTTTTTATTACATCTTATAGAACGCTACACATTACTATACCTATTAAACTTTAATGACGAATGCGGAAACGGGTGGTTTGGGTTACCTTTAGCAAACTTTTACCGAACCGGATCTTTTGGTGGATGGATTACATACTCTGGCACGTACTAGAACAACAACAATCTCCTGCGATGGAGTGATACTACGAGGTTCGAGTATCACCCTCTATTCCACGGTGCAAAAGCTTCGAATCGCTCTTAATAGCAGAGAGAGAAACTAGGGAGAGAGTTTCGTAGAACTCAATGACTAATAATCTTGTATGCATCATTTTATTATGAATATGCTGCAGGAAAATATATAGAGTGAGCATCCTAAATGCTTTAGAAGTCCTATAATCCTAAGGCCTTGTTTGATTCGGGTATTAAGTACCTGAGATTGGACTATTTGTATCCAATCCCGCGTAATCCCTTGTTTGGTTCCTGAAAAAACGCATGGGATTAACAATCCCAGCACAATTTTAGTCCAATACGTATGGTATTGTGTAATACCGGGGGGGTGTGGGACTAATTAGTCCGGGATAAAAACACACGGAGGGAAGTCTGACATATTACAAAATTGTCATCCTCTCTTTCACTTACCCAGATCTAACGCAGGTACTCTCTCTCTCTCTCTCTCTCTCTCTCTCTCTCTCTCTCTCTCTCCCCCCCCTCTCCCTCCCCACCAAACGATGGAGAATCATTGGAGACGATGGAGAATCACTGGGTTTACTCGTTGCTCTGAGATCGATTTATGAACCTACTGTTGTTGACCTCTAGCGACCACCGACGACATCTGGTAAGTGACCGACGACCTCGAAATTGACTGGTAGCTTCATAATCTACTGTGTTCGAAATTGTTAGTGTTCGAAATTGACTTTGTTTGTGTTCGAAATTGACTGGGTAGCTTCATAATCGACGACCTCGATGAGTTGAGTTTGGACCACGTTGTTCTTTGTTTCTACTGGGTTTTCTGAGTTTGGACCACTGTGATTCCTGTCTGAATCCTCTCTGAATTTAATTTTAAAATTTTTAATTGGTTGGAATCCTCTCTGAAAGAGATAATGTTAATATTAATCCTGAAATTTAGTTGAGGGAACCAAACATGGGATTGACCAAACACATGGGATATCCCAATGTTAATCATGCATGAATCAAACAGAGGATTGTGTAAAATTCAGTACTAAATTAGTGCTAGGACAAATAGTCCAGGACTATCAATACTGGGACTATCAATCCCACCTATTTTAGTCCGCGAATCAAACGAAGCCTAAGAGAATAGGATCACTTCAACTTCTTCTATCTTATCTCCAAGATAGGATAGGACTATATAATAAATGAGTCACCGGGTCATGCCCACATGGGCGACCCGATTTGGTCCCAGACCCGGCCCAAATTCCAACAATACCAGTATCCAGTTTTTCTTATGATAGTACGTTGCGCAATTTTTTCATCTAATGTTCTTATTCAAGTATTACAATTTTTTAAACCTATTTTGTAAAAGAAAAATACATGGTTGTTCGTTTCTCAGTTTAGTTTTAGTTTTGATGACATCATCATTTCCCTCATTTCTCTCTCTATCTATCTCCACTCATTACACCTGATGACATCATCAAAACTAAACTAAACTATCTAACAAAACACAACCGGTGTAATTCGAGTTAAGAAGAATCGTAAAAATGGTGCCCTGCTTTTTCCTATGACGAAAGGCATGGAAACTCTTGTTTCACTTGTTTTTCTTTTAGTCGTATAATCTTTTAAAATGCATTGCGCACCGGCTCTCGTTTCCCATACTTACTCTAATGTATTCTAGCAGTTTCAGTTGTGTTTCACACATGTGAAAACGCTCCCGCTCACTCACACGCACCATACTTGGATTATGTAACTCAGGTTTTTCTGAACGAGGCGTCAAACAAAAGGGAGAGCAAATTTGTTCACCCTCGCGAGGGTGTACAAATTCTGTGGCTCACATCAAGAATCAAAACCATTTATTTATTTTGTTTAGATTCATTTCTTAGAAGCCCATGCGAAAATTAAATTCAATCCAATATGGCAATATCGGTGAGCTTTTAATTTAAAAGTTCATTTTTTTAGGAGAGAATTTTAAAGAAAAAATAAATAAAACTCTAGATGAAATAGTTACCTATATTTCATTGGACTAAATTTCACTGTGGCCTCCTAACAAGTGAATTTGAACATAATAAATGATCGAAATCATCGAAATACTAAGATACAGAACGTGTACATTCTCGCCGAGGGTGAACAAAACGATGATGGATAAATTTGCCCTCAACAAATGGTACATAGGAGTAACTGACAAATTAGGTACAGGCTGTGGTGTGCACGCCAGGAGAGAAACAGGTACATCATTGTATAACGCTATCAAATTACCATATTTTGCTATTTTTTTTTCTTACAAATAAAGGTATGTACAGATGCGATTCTTTTAAACTTTGCTGAAAGAACATCATTATTCGGAGTAATTAATGCGCAAAAAAATCCGTAGATTTACAATTTTCATTAGTAGTAATTTATATGGAGTTTTTTTATTTTTTTTAAATAACAACTTAGTGTTTCAAGTAGCTGAAACCTATTAAAGTTTTTGAAAGGTTTGAATTCAGGAAAAGACAACAATACACACCTCTTATGTGGGTCCCCTTTGAAAATCTCCAAAAAAGAATACCTGGAAGGGCTTGATCCAAGCAGTTTTCGCAAAAACTTTATATTTACAGTTTTTGCGAAAACTGTTTGGATCAAGCCCTTCCCGGTATTTTTTTTTGAAGATTTCTCGCGGAGACCCTTGAAAACACCTTCTGAACACATTGGACGGCTCGGATTTTCCAAAAATAATTTGCAACACAAAAAAACCACTTTTTTCTTATTCTCGGGAGGGTTTGGACTAGAAAATTTCCGTATATATATAAATTGTTTATCAAAACACATATAATGGGATGTATTTTAACCTCTCCATCAATTAGTTTTTAAATTTTTCAGGGTTTATATGTGTATACCGGATTGGTTCGGTTCGATTTACTTAAAAAATCCACCCGTTAACCAGTTTTTAAAATTTACTAATATTTTTACGAATATAGACCGAACCAGCCAAAAAAAAAAATCACGATTCAGGTCTCTCTTTTTTTTTTTCCCACCCCTAGTAGGCCATTGGATTCTTCCACGATATCAAGTGTGTGAGTATTTGCCAAAGGATGCCTTAGGTACAGAGTACAGAGGCAATAAAAACACCTACTACTGTAGTCTATAGGCCATTCTATAGCTGAACCAAATTTCATTTTTGCAAGCAAAGCATCGTACAACTCTCATTTAAACCTTCACTCACTCTCTTACTTTTTTCCAGAGAAAACGTCACTCTCTTTTGAATCCATCTGCATATTCACAGGTGTATTAATTAAAATGTTTTCCAGTAGTTTTTAGGTAATGTCCTTAGGGTGAGTTCTCCAATAGATCTTATCAAGATTTTAATAAAATCAACCATTTGATTTTATCCATTCGTGAAGACATTTGATAAAATCTATAGATTTTTGAGATTTTTTAAGGAAAAAATTCACAGATTTTATCACATGTCTTCACGAATTGATAAAATCATGGGGTTAATTTTATCAAATGTTCATAAAATCTATTGGAGAACTCAGCCTTAGGGAAAAAGACGAGACAGTGGGATAAAGGGCAACAATTTCCACATAAATGACACTTTTTGGAAATCATGGGATGGGACAATGGGTGCAGGAAAAGTAATTCCAAATTCATGGCAAGGCCAACTGTAAGCAGACAAAAATACCCTTGTCTTTAAAATTCTTCACAAACGAAACACACTCTTTTCTCCAATCCCAATTGAACGCAGATCCTCTCTCTCTCTCTCTCTCAGATCTCTCTCTCTCTCTCTCTCTCTCTCTCATGAGGGCACATGAGAAGACCAATAGTTATTTTTTTAAAAACAAAAAGTTCAATTTAGACATTACACCGATAACTTAGTCTTTCTCATTCGGGTGCTATGTTATTCTCAAAAGGTGTCAAAATAATTCACTCAAGGTGCAATGATGTTTCATTCAATAAGCAATTGTTATTTTTTTCCAAAATAAAAAGTTGGATTTATATATCACACTAGCAACTCTCTCATTCAGATGCAATGTTATTATCAAAGGGTGCCAAAATAATTCACTCAAGGCGCAATGATGTTTCATTCAAGGAGCAATTGTTATTTTTTCCAAAATAAAAAGTTTGGATTTATATGTCACACTAGCAACTCTCTCATTCGGGTGCAATGTTATTATCAAAGGGTGCCAAAATAATTCACTCAAGGTGCAATGTTGTTCAATTTAAGGAGCAACTGTTATTTTTTCCAAAATAAAAAGTTTGGATTTATATCACACTAGCAACTCTCTCATTCGGGTGCAATGTTATTATAAAAGGGTGCCAAAATAATCACTCAAGGTTCAATGTTGTTTCATTTAAGGAGCAATTGTTAATTTTTTCCAAAATAAAAAGTCAGGAATTTCTAAGAGTGCCAAAATAATTCCCTCAAGGTGCGATGTCGTTTCGTTTAAGAAGCAATGTTATTTTTTCCGAAATAAAAAAGTTAGATTTAGAATCACATTTTTTTCAGTGTTCCTCATTCGGGTGCCATACCTTACTCAAAGACTGCCAAAATAATTCACTCGAGGTGCAATGTTGTTTCTTTTAAGGAGCAAAGTTATTTTTTCCTAAATAAAAAGTTAAATTTAGACATCACACTTTTCAGTGTTCCTCATTCCGGGTGCAGTACCCTTTTCAAAAGGTGTCAAAATAATTCACTGGAGGTGCAATGTTGTTTCTTTTAAGGAGCAAGGTTATTTTTTTTTCAAAATAAAAAGTTATCTTTAGACAAAAAAAAATTAATCAACAACTTGCCAATTTATGTGAAAACTTCTTAGAGTATTTTTGTCAAACACATGCTATGCATTTTAGTAATGCCCCCAATGTACACCTTCGATCCAGCTAAAGTACCCATAGGGCTCTGTTCCTTGTTTCAAATGAATTAACAACATAGAAATAGAAAAACAATTCTGCACATAGTTCTCTTTTTCAATTCTGTATCACATTGACAATAGAGAATCCAATTTACTCTTTCAAATAATCCGAAATTTGTGTTTTGTTCTGTGTCAGTAGTGAAAAGAATTGGACTTCAGAAACTATGTTACCGTAATGTCAATGCAAATGGTTTTTGTTAGTGGAACGGGGCCTATGTTTAAGTAACACCGAAACCGCTCACATAATGTCAGTTTATTTGGTCTTTTATATTTGGCAAAAGATATTACGCCAATTTGGTTCATCTGTTGGTAATCGGTAGACTTTCACTTTTAAGGGGGTGTTCCACTGAGAGAGTTTTTTTAAATAAATTTGTTTTTCACGATTTTTTATGTGATGTATTGTGAGAGAATGACATGTCTTGTTTTTTTTTTTTTTTTAAACTATTTTTTGTTACTGGAACACCCCCTAACTTGATTGGAAACAATACGATGAAAATCATAAAATATTTTACAAATGTCTAAAATGTCGTAGGTGTGCACATTTTCTCTTCATTGAATTCCTACCATGCTACGACATCCCCGCTGCTTAAAAACCACCCGTTCACTCATCCGCGAATTTAGATACAGAAAATTAAACGAGTTAATCAAGTCCTTACTAATACCCATTGGAGCTGATTTTTTCAAGAGCCCTTAAAAAATATGTTTCAAATAAATTGAACGGCTCTGATAATTTGTGTAAGACTCCGATGTGATTCCTATACAATTCATTGTGCATTTGGTATGCACAAAATGCAGTACCCATAGTCTTTTTTCGATAGTTGAATAAGCATTTTAAAAGTTTTAACAGTGTTGACTAAGGGTGTTCTTCTAACAAAAAAACGGTTTTTTTTTCAAAAACCGAGACAGGTCATTATCTCACAATACATCACATAAAAAACCGTGAAAATCCAGTTTATTCAAAAAAACTACTTTACTTGAAAACAATTGGATGTAATTGAAAAGTAGAACCAATATGATGCGCTGCAATGCGCAGTGCACCAATCTCAATCGTCCAAAAGTGGTGTTGATGGTCCGGATTTGCAGACGCTTTCTTACTGGTCAAAGTGTTTTATTACCGATAAGAAAGATTCAACAAATCTGGACCACTAATTTTCAAAATTGACGGTTGTGATGTGCGTTGTAGGGTCCTTGAGTCCCCATATCACAGGGGGTAAAAAATAAGTTCCCAAACGTGGAGGGGCATCTATACATAAGGGAAACCTTGGGCTGGTGTGTTGCTATTTCCATAGATGTGGAATCTGTGTGCGATGCGATCCTATAAAATCCATTTTGGACAAGTATAGCGTCCATAAAAATCATCAGAGCAACTCATTTTGTGAAAATATTTTGTCTAGGATCATATAAAAAATTAAACTCAATTAAATATCGGTAAGAGTGTTTACGAATTTCAACTTTGCTTTAAAATTTAGGCCTCTAGGACAAAGTTGGATGCTTTGTAAAATGCCTTTTTCGATATTTGATGGAACTCATTTTTCACAAAAACCATGAACAAAATATTTTACTCCATCGCACAAATCCCACATCTGTATGCAATTATGTTTTGAGACCAGACACGGGTCCAAAACAAATCTGTACACCAGTGCACAAATCCCACATTTCTACGCGCATCCTTTTTGGTAATTTTTACCTTCCAATCTATCTGGACAAAACCACCATCGGAGCACCTTGGATTTTTGGTCAACCCTATGACCATGTTCGGCAATAGTTTTCAAGAACCGGTTTTTAGTTTTTTCGGATTGGACCCACATGGCAGACTTCTCATTTCTCTCTTCTAGTGCATACCTTGTGCTAGATGGGTCCGTGGGGTCTATTTCAAAGACCATACAAATGATCCAAGCCATCCATTAGTTCTAAAATTATTCTTTGAGTCATCCAGAAAATAAATAAATAAATAAATAAAGGTCAATCTCATAACTTTAAGTACTTGATCAAGTTGTCTAACTTTCTTTCAAACTTTTGTCAAAATTTAAGATCCTAAATTGTGAATCACAATTAGATGACGGATCAACCACTTATAATTTTTCGAATGAGCTAATTTTTTAGGAGTGACTCAAAAAAATAATTTTAGAACTAACGGACGGCTTGGATCATTTATGTGGGTTTTTGAAGTGGATCCCACGGATCCATCTCGCACAATGTATGCACTATAGTAGAGTTTCTAGAAATTGAGATGAGAGAGAAATGAGAAGTCTACCATGTGGGTCCAATCCGGAAAAACTGAAAACCGGTTCTTGAAAATTATTGCCGAACACGGTCTATGTTTTCTCCCTTTGGTACCAGATTTTTGTGTGTTTTTTTTAAAAATGGATTTATGTATTTGGATGATTTATGTTTTTTCCCTCTGATGCTAGTTTTCTGTTTTCTGTTTTCTGATGAATCTGAATATTTTTGTATTAATTTGGTTGTGGGATTTTTTTTTTTTTTTTTTTAGTGCAGAGATGATGGAGGGTGGGGGTTGATAAAGGGGATAATGAGGGTTACAATCGTCAAAATCGCACTCATCCACAATCGGATAATTTTTGGATACCCAAGGTACTCCCAAAAGTTATCAGGGAGAGCACATCTTATGCATGAAAATAAAGACTTGGTGAAAACGAAGAGGGGAATATTTTAGGGTTGCGAAACCAAGGCAAAGACATGGGACCCACCTTTACCAATTAGCCTCAATTATGTAGACCAATTGTTATTGTTAATATAAAGAAAATTTTATATCAACCACATTGGTTAGGGTTGACTACGTACTTTGGTTTGTTCTTTGTTGGTTAAGGGGGTGTTCTACTAACAAAAAACCGTTTTTTTTTTTTTTTAAAACTGAGACATGTCATTTTCTCACAATACATCACATAAAAAACTGTGAAAAACCAGTTTATTCAAAAAACTAGCTTAGTGGAGATGGATATGATCGACAATTTTGCTTATGGATACATGGGACCAATTGTTTCATAATCTCGAGGCACTGTTACGTGGTGCTCTAACAATCTTGACAAGAAAAATTGTACTCACACATATATCAAATAAAAAAATAAAAAAACTAAGCTTAGTCGAACGGGGGCAAGGGCCTTAAAATATGCAAAAACTTAGGCCTTGATCGTTTTGGGTTTTAAGACCCGGTTTTCTCAATTATTACTCAATCATTATCCCTAGTTTCAAATATTATTCTCATTTTTCGTTTTATCTCTCTTTAATTATTTACCCCTATTTTTAATTACTATCTTTTTTTCTCCCTTCAATCATTATAAAAAAGCAAAACTCAAAACCTAAACCAAACCCAACCTAAGCCTTACTTCGAATTACTATACGCTCCCTAATTAATCACCATACCCACAAAATAATGGATTGAAACAAAAAAGGAGGTGGATGAGCTGTGTGACATATCGATCATAATTATCAACGTGAGATTTACCTCTGCAGAATTAAAGAGTTATTAGTACAACGAGTTACTATTTTGGAATCATAACAATGGACCCCCTCCTTTCCTGGTGGCATGTATAATTATCGTGACCCACATCATGTCCTTCCACAAGGGTCAGAACAAAAACAGAACCAACCCAACCCCATTTCAATTGCTTCCCATTATATCTCACAGGTCCAAATACATTGCCCAAAACATGGCCCCTCCTGCATGCTTACCCGTTGTCCTTTGTCTTCATCTCTTGCCTTCTCTCACTCACTTTTTTTTTATTTTTTTAAGTCGACGGTCAAGGTGTCGGGGCCAACTTTACGACCACCTTAACTAATTCCCTACACGGTCCGGTTAAAGCTAAGTCATTTAATCCAGAACTAGGGAATTAATAAGAAGTTACTTATTGCAATCTTACCCCAAACGAATCCTGATCAGTTGTGGAGATGAGCAAAAACTCACTAATCAACCGGAGTAAGGGTTTCTTGCACACCTTCACTTAGGGCTGCAAATGAGCCGAGCAGCTCGCGGCTCGGCTCATCTATTTATCAAGCCGAGCTCAGTTCGTAAAAGCTCGGCTCGTTTTACCGGCTTGGCTCATTTAAAGAAGCTCGATAAGTAATTTGGTCTGACTCGGCTCGTTAAGGGCTTGACTCAATTATGACCGAGCCGAGCTAGTGCTTGAATTTTTAGCTCGTTAAGCAAACGAGCCGAGTTTAAACACTATAAAGCTCGGCTCGGCTCGTTTGCAGCCCTACTTACACTCACTCACTCTTAGATACCCTTGGAGCCCGGAGGACATTGTGAGAATTGTCGGTAAAAATGCCAGCTTCACTACCTGCCACATGGCCCCTACCAATTTCATTTTCTCCCAAACTCAAAACTTTTTAGTACTCCAAATTCAATTTAATTATTTTTAAATGTCATTAAAAAATAGATTAGTAAGTATTTCTTAATAAACGATCAAAATTAAAATATGGCACACATGTCTAGGCTTCAAAATTAAAAACCAATGGCTTTAAAAATTGTTGGTGAAGAGAGGAGATGAAAGAAAAGCAGATGGGATGGATGGTAGTAATGTGTAGTGCGTCCTTCGACACTCCAGCTGGCACTGCCCTCAGCAAAAGTAATAGGGAGTGTTCCACTAACAAAAACCAAAAATTGTTTTTTTTCAAACACCGAGACATGTCATTCTCTTACAACACATCACATAAAAAAACCGTGAAAAACCAATTTTTTTCCAAAAACTGAGTTAGTGGAACACCCCCTAAAACCAAAAAACCAAACCCCAAAAAAAAAAAAAAAAGATGATAAAGTGGAATGCCCTCATTTCGATAACTCATCTCATCATACTCGCAGCTGGACTCTTTTCATTAATTTTGCCCATACAGCTTGTTTTCCGGGTTTTTTTTTTCTCCCTCTTGTCAAAATTTTGTGTCGGATAATATCTATATAATGACAAATGGGATATATCTATATTACAATGAATAACGGTTTTTGTCTCAGTCATCATATCACATTTTAAGAAAATGGCTACAATACACACATCTTATTTAAGTGTACCATATGCACTTATTGTATGGTCCGGATTGTGTCACCTCGTCGGTAATAATAACATTTTTAGTTTTTCGTAACTTTTCAGCAATATGATTCATAACATTTTTTATGATTCGTAACATTTTGGTGTGTCTCGTAACTTTTACAAAAAAAAATTCGTAACTTTTAAAATAAGGGGTGTGTATTGTAACATTTTCCCACATTCTATCACTCTCTTTGCCAACTCATTCCCTCTCTCTAGGCCCTTTTCCTCCATCGGTAATCACATTCAAAATTTTAAACCACATTCTCTCATCCCTTTTCGAAAATCAAACCACATTCTCTCTCACCATCTCATCTCTTTCCCCCTCTCTGAAATTCGAGGACCATAAAGAATGAGCACTGACACTTACGTCGATTGCTGGATTCTTTGGAATATTTGTGTCTTCACTCCAGGCATTTGACGGACGTGCACTAGTCAATATACATTTTTATATATATCAATATATTTTTATGGATATTAACACACTTATCCTGAATATTTATGTACTTTCTACTCCATCCGTCCGAATTTGTTTACCCCTTGTTCTATTTTAACCAAATAAAAAATTAGTGATATCTTTAAAATAGTAAGTAATTATATATCCAATATGAATTATAAGATATAATTATTTAAAAAGTGGCACGAACTCCCAAAATAGACTAACAAATTTGGATGGAGCGAGTAATATTTTTTTTTTTTCACATATTATTTTGCCACCATAAAATCAAAGATAATATTTTTTCTTAACACAAATAACATGATTTGGTTCTTTCACATCACAAACTCACTTGACAAAAAACAATTTTAGTTTTGCATTTTACTTTATTTATTTTTCCACACTAATTATTTGCATTTTCTCCCCCTTCCCACACAACCAAACGTGCCGGATTAATTTATTTCCCCTTCCGGAGCGGGTTTGGCTTTAAATATCCGAAACCGTCTCCCGCATGCAAGCAAAGCGAGTAGCCTCTAATTCAAACGCCTGAGTTCCGTGCTTTAAATCCCTTTTTTAAATGCTGCCCTCAGTGACAACTGGACAGAGAGCAGTGACCAGCTGTAAAAGCCCACGTGGCGTGATTCCATTGGGTACGATCTGCAGTCACCCTTTTCCTCTCACAGCGACAAGTCGTACCGGGTACCCTTCCTCACCGATCATTGGACCATTTCTGGCCAGCTAATCCTACACCCCCCTTCTCCATCGCACTTAACGGCTATAATATTTGATTTTTATTCTCATATCCTACGTGGAAACTGACGTGGCGCATGGACCCCCACCCCCTTGCCTCGCTATAAATTGCCCGCATTTCGCTTCCTCTAGACTTTACAGTGAAATTTCTCTCTCTCTCTCTCTCTCTCTCTACACAAGTGATGGCCTTCTCTCGTGCCCTTTCAATGTCTATGGTGGCGTGTGTGGTGGTTTTGGTTGTGTCCGTCGGTGTTGCGACGGCGGTGGGTTCGGTTAACTCGTCTCGATTTGACGAGTTGTTTCAGCCGACTTGGGCGCTTGACCATTTCACGTACGACGGAGAGCTTCTCCAGATGAAACTAGATAACTATTCTGGTATAAAATAGTGATCCCATATGCTTTCTTTTTCCGCTGAAATAAACGAATTTTACGTTTTTGGTCTTTTGGGTTTTTCATTTCGGTCACGAAAATTCAGAGACGGACACAGGATTCGAGTGATAAAATTATGACTAATCCGCCCTTGCCAAGAACCCCTGTTTTGTGCATTCTACTATTGTTCTTGAATCTTTTTGTTCAGTTGCGAGTCATTTTTACGATATTTGAGATTTTATTTCATTGTTGTTATATGGAATTTCAGGAGCTGGGTTTTCATCAAAAAGCAAGTATATGTATGGGAAAGTCACAACTCAGATCAAGCTGGTGGAAGGCGACTCTGCCGGAACTGTAACTGCTTTCTACGTGAGTTTTTTTTTTTAATTTTAAATTTCACATGTCTATTAATCTTGTCGTCTTATGCGCAAATGAAAGAAAAAAGATGTGGGTTTTTTTATTTCAGTAATTCATTTCTGCCATTGATTGCTTTTTGGAGTAAAAAGAATTCAATTTTGCAAAATCATTTTGATGTGATATGAATTTGCTGTAGCTGTCACAGGCTGTAGCTTTCAAGCCCGTGAATGCGATTATTTACTTTCCGTTTAAATGACAGTCCACCCACTCCCACTATTTTGTCCCAATACATTAATTTCTCGTAATTAACAGAGCCCTCTTGTCATAATCTAAGTGGGAATCATAATGATGATACTGATGTGTTGTTTGTGGGGTGCAGATGTCATCGGAGGGTCCAAATCATAACGAGTTCGATTTCGAGTTCCTGGGCAACACAACGGGTGAGCCATACCTGGTTCAGACCAATGTGTACGTCAATGGCGTGGGGAACAGAGAGCAGAGGCTCAACCTCTGGTTCGACCCCACCAAGGATTTCCACTCCTATTCTCTCCTCTGGAATCAGCGCCAAGTTGTGTAAGCCCTTTTTCTCTCTCTCTCTCTCTAGAAAGGTTTGTTTATGCTCTGTAAAAATGTGGGTCATGCCATTGCTTGTGCAGCTAGCAATACATTGATTCTGGGTCTTTTAAAAAAGCACTGGAAAATTTTCAGACAAAGGTTCTGTGGTTTGTGACTTTGTGATAGTATTACTTTTTGGAACAAACTGTAAAATAAATTAAAAATCTGTGGTTACCAACAAAAGGAAACAACCAAAATGCGTGGGGGCATCACAGCCTTGCATGACATCACAATGTGGGGTCGACGCAGATTCCCACAAACAACAGTAATTATTCAATGGTCTTGGAGCATCGCTCGACGGTGCCCCGACACTTTTTTCCATCGCTTATGTTCCCCATTCTAACCACAAAATAATTTTCCACCAACGCATTCCAACGAACATTCCAACGACGTACGTGCTTTAAGTTCTGTTTTCAGCATTACTTACGATGATAAACGCTTCCTTGTTTGTTAACCGTATGTATAAGAGCATCTTCGGTGATAATTTTACTTATTTTCAATTAAAAATTTGAATAAAAAGCTTTCGTTGGTATAAATAAACATGGTATAAATTTGAATATAAGCTTTGTGAACGACGTCAATATAAATAGTTTTGCAAACTTTAAGTAACGCTCAATTTAGGATGGAATTGGAGTAGATTTGAAGGGTAAAAATTCAATAGGGACCCACGTGTGACAGTAACAATTGTTAAATTTACCACTAAAGGATATTTGCTCGTTCTTTATGCAGGTTTTTGGTGGACGACACTCCGATACGTGTCCACTCCAATCTGGAACACAGGGGAATCCCTTACCCAAAAAACCAACCAATGGGAGTCTACAGTTCAATCTGGAACGCAGACGACTGGGCCACTCAAGGTGGCCGTGTGAAAACAGACTGGACCCACGCACCCTTCGTGGCCTCCTACAAGGGTTTCCAAATCGACGCCTGTGCCTGCCCTTCCACGGTGGCGGCCGGCGAGAACGCCCGGCGATGCTCCAGCAGCGCCGAGAAGCGGTACTGGTGGGACGAGCCGACCGTGTCGGAGCTGAGCTTGCACCAGAGCCACCAGCTGTTGTGGGTGAGGGCTAGGCACATGGTGTATGACTACTGCAGCGATGCCACTCGGTTTTCGGTGACTCCCATGGAGTGCCAGCACCACCGCCACTAGTCGTTGATGTTGTTTGGTTGAAATCCACGGTGTAAAAAGAAAGAAGGTGGGAAATGTGAAAAATCAAGAAGTCCTAGACATGAACTCCGTGTTTATGTGGTTTGGATGAATTTTTTTGTTACTTGCTTCGTTTTATGTAAGATATATGATGTTTTCCATATCTTGTCTATCAAAAATAATTACTTGTCTGCCTACAATTATTTGGACAAACAATCGTTCTACAACCGCACTATCTACCAGTGTTATTTTTAATTTTCTATTTCAAACAAGCTTTAATATTCTATAAAAACTAAATACTAGTAATTGACTAATTTGTTGATGAAAATTCAATGACCGAAGAACATGAGCTAAGTTATAATCCCAATTCTCTAATTCAATTCACAAACAGAAGATTTTAAATTTTGAAATTCTGAAGAATAAATATTTTTATTAGCTACATATTGTTCTTTGTTTATTTTGGAACTAGCTTCATATTTCATACCATCCGAATGTGTCAAGCCAGTGCAACACCATTTCGCTTCATTACTTTGTGCCAAAAAAAAAAGTAGGATTATTCGATTTGGATCCGGGGATGCATATGCACCCCTTGGCCTTCCGATCGTGTTTTGAATGACCCAGATACATTCGGCAATTTTAATTTAATTTTACCGGTAAAAGATCAAAGCACATCCGGTTGTCCAAAATACAATCGGATGGCCAAGGGATGCAAAACAAGAACCCCCCACATTATAGACTTGTTCACCATTCTCAAAAAAATTAATTAAGTATACTCATTTGAGCAAAGGTAAAAATTAGCTTTTTCTGGTTTTCACGTTTACGATAAATGTCACTCTTCTTTCACACATCAACTAAAAAAATGCAATTAAGTTAAAAAGCCATAATGTAAGCTGAAACAGGCCGTAAATTATTTTATTGATGAATTGAAACCAAAAATTGTTGGTATAAAGTCTTATTTTTAGCCCAAATGAGTAGGATAATTGCCATTCAATAAATCTAATAATTCTACTCAACTTTTTAAGCCAAAAGCATCCATACTACAATGCTCGGCACCCGAAATTAAAATGCTAGTGCCATCTCTGTTTGTTGGTGCCAAAAAAAACTGTAATTCAAAAGGGTACATGTTAATTTGGTTGGTTGGTTGGTAGGTTTGTCCACCACACAGTCGTCCGAGAGTTTTGGAGTCACGCCACAGGAAAGTAGTTTTTTGCGATTCTCTAGTGCCATCGTGGATTGTTTGCCTTTTACCGGATCGGAGAGTATATGGGTTCGTTAAAGTACGCGTAAGTTGACCCGAACGCACCATACGCGGGTAATCTGTGATGGGGTTTGTAAAAGTAACCAGTAATCTTTTTTGTGGCTGTTTTTCCTCATGTAAAACATGTGGAAGCTGTGTTAATGAATGGGTCCCCCAGTCCCATGAAGATATATATATCCACCGAATGTAATCACTCACGGGTTACCTCAAGGGAGCCAGCCACAAGAAAATGATAATACTGAACCCAAGTGGGAGCCATTCTGACTCGGTTGGGGTCCAAAATCTAGTAGGGGATGGGGTTCCATTTTTCTTGTGGGGTCTAAAATTCCAAGTAATTCCCTTGGAAATGGGGGATAAGTCTAAGAGCTCGAAATTTGAATTGCTCCCACAGGCCACAGAACTTCTCATACAGCTGGGACTGGTAGTCCCCCAAGCCACATAAAACTGTAGAAACAAATAATGCTTATAATATGAATTTACACTCGTCTATATATATATGAGCAAGTGGTATAAACTATCATAGCGTAAGGAACAGGTCACCACAAAATATTTCAAATCGCACTAGACGAGATTTGAACCCTGAACCTTTATGGCGGGAGAGCCTAGGAAGTGCCAACCACGAGAGATATTGAGGTGGGTATTAATGCTTGCAAAAACTACAACGGATATTACTCATTTCGTCCCCCGGTCAACTATTTTTTTGTAAATTTCTCAAAAATTTTAATGTTTGGGAAAAAAACCCATAAATAATTGAAGCCTAAATCCTTGACTGTACTCTTCTCAATCTTAAGGCTTTTTGCTTGGTTCATAAGAACATGTGAATCGAAGTCCCTATAAAAAAACATAGGATAAAATGTCTACAAAAAAAAAAGTTGAGATATTCATATTGGATTAACAGTACGAGACGGAAAAAGTACAAATAATTGAGTTTTTTCTCTAGAGAATAAACGTGACGGCAATTCGCCCTTGTTTCTTCTTGGGTCTAATAGTAGGATCATATTATTCATAGGTTAAGAGGACATTGAGTTTTGTTGTCAAGTATCTTGTAGGTACTACAAGAAAACCCTCTTACTAAAGCAGAGTTTAAGGTCTATATATCCTAGAATATAACGACAATATGCTTTTTGGTGGGAATTATGGTAGAATAATAGTATTCCGGTCCGTTGTCAAAGGTATGGTATGCCCAGGTGCATCACTCCTACATTATGTACTTATTCAAATATAAACCAATGCTAATTACCCCACTAAAAAAAGCAATTATTGTATGAGCATTTCAAAGAATGTCTTTTTTTATCTGCTAATTAAACAACAACGTAATGATGGCAGAATTAATGGAGTACCGAATATGTAAAGTGTAACCTTAATTTATCTACTAATTTAAAAACTGCTACTACTTAAACTGGACCACAATTAATAGATTTGGTATCTGACCTAAGCACAATAATGCAATTCCCAGCCATACACTAATAGCTTTCGCATATTCAGAAAAGCCCAGCGGCACTTACAACGAATTCCATCCGAAATGCACTGATAAAAATCTTGGAAAACAACCCATAAAACAAGGGATAAACAACAATTAAGCACCAAAGTAGGAGAGCTACCTCCTTCGTTTAGACATGAGCCTCTGCTCTCTAACACATATTACAAGGCGTAAACAGATAGGATACGCAAGCAAACCGAAACAAAGTCGGGTTTAGTGTGAGTCTAGTAGGACGGAGAATACACTCCTTACGGATCGTGTAGACTTAAATAAGATTAAACATAAATTATGGGCCGTTGGACTTCAAAAACAAAATTGCACAGTAAAAGAAAATCAACAAGTCTGCTCAAAAACCATATTTCACCGAGTTAGGACGAGTTGCTTCTCCGAGAGAGGCCCGTAGTACTCCCTTAATCACAATATCAATATATTGTGATATTGTGATTAAGGGACCTCACTTGTTGTGGACGGCAAATTTAAGGCTGTGTTTATTTTTGGTTTTTTTTTTTTGGAACTAGATTTTTGCAGTTATGTCCATATATATATCTTAGCTAAACACTCTAAAAAAAAAAAAAAAAGAATGTAAAATCGAAATTGAAACAAACAAAAATTAACATTATTCTCACAACTGTGTCTTGCCCCATACGCCAACAGCCAAAATGCTAAAAGTCATTTTCAGTCTATTGCCATAATTCAAAGTCTTGTGGTGGGTTCACGACAATTTTTTATCGTTTCTATCTGCCTCTATGATAGAAGCTAGCAATAATAAAGGAATGGTTATAATTGCTACTTTGGTTTCCAAATGAATCATTATGCATACATTTGCAACGAAACGTTTCGGAACACAATTTCAGACACAACTTTGTTTGGAGCCGTGCGTTATGCATAGGCCTACTTGTATCGAACGACTCTCGTACAGTTTATTTTCAGAATTATTGACTGGGGTATGATTAAGTTTTGTTAGGTGGAATGCCCATTCATAGTGGGCCCTAATCTTTTAATGGGCCACGGACTATTTTCTTTTTTGGGTGATAGTTTAGTACTCCTAAATGCCCCCACAATCCCTAGCCTGTTTAGTAGTAATGGAGACGACCGACTGCATTGAAATTGCTGGTCTTTTATGGACACACCAATAACTCAATGAAAAATGCGGTGAACACAAATTCAAATACAGATGTATTTAAAGGCGTTTTAGAATTAATATGTGTAGGTCGCACATTCATTTTTTCGGTTACCGGATCGTACATATATTGTTTAGGGCTCAAGTGTATTTGACGATTTCGAACACATGCGCAATATCCCGATAGTCAAATTTACGTCGGCACACTTGCGTTCGTATCAATTTTTTTTTTTTTGTGTGGTACCACTGCTCTAACTTGTTGCATAGTCCATGTAGAGAGAGAGAGAGAGAGAGAGAGAGAGAGAGAGAGAGAGAGAGAGAGAGAGAGAGAGAGAGAGAGAGAGAGAGAGAGAGAGAGAGAGAGAGAGAGGACAATGGATTTGGACCATATGGAGTGATGGACAGCTAAAAGAGAGGTTAGTAGGTAGGAGTATCAGTTTTGAGAATAAATTTTTACAAGCGGACCAATTCGTGTATTATCTGTGTGATCAGTGGACATTGTTAAAAGAGCATTTATTTTTTAGGGGGTAAATTTCACTGACCCCCCTGAAGTTTCTAACAAATACATTGACCCCCCTTTGTGGTTTATGAAAATGTACAGCTCTCCCTCTCCTAACTTCTGCTAGTTTTCAAAACATTATCTATTCAAAATTTTGGGTAAAAAACTGTTTCCAAAACTTAATTTTTCAGAAAATTGTTGTCCTTTGTTTTTCAAAACTTTCTTATTTTTTTTTAAAAAAATGTTTAAGAAAATGTTTTCAAAAACTATTATTCAAAACTTTCAACAAATATTTTTTTAAAATAAAATAGTTTTTCTGAAAAAATAAACATTTTTATTTGTTCTAAAACAAATTTTTTTTGAAAAACATTTTTCAAAAAAATAAAATTTTGAAAACAACTTTTGATAAAACCTTTTTGAAACCAACGGAAGTTAGGAAATGGGGAAACCTCGGAAATAGTTCAAAAGTAAGGAAGGGCAATACATTTTTAAAAACCACATGGGAGGCCAATGTATTTGTCAGAAATCTCAGGGGAGGCCAGTGAAATTTACCCCTTTTTTTGTTTCTACCCAGAAATAGAGGAAAATTGGTGCAAACAAACTTATGAAAGAAAAAAGGAAAGGAGGAAAAAGCCTTTTTGGAAACGTTTGAAGGGAAAAGGGTTAAGACCAATTATTAGACTTCTGTATAGGTCACATACACCAAAAAACATCACTTGAATGAGGTTTGAAAAGATATGTGGAGAGAAAATATAAGGACAAAATGGACAGACTAGCATTGAAAGCTAGGGTTGAGTTTCCCGGCCGACATTGTGATTTTAGCAGCTTGCTTTTAGCAAAAATGAATATGTGAGAGAAAATTAGTTTTTTAGCAACTTAGCTTTTAGTTAATGAGAAACAAATTGACTTTTAGCAACATAACTTTTAGCACTTTTATGAAAAATTTAGTTTTTAGCAATTGGTGCTAAAAACGAAAAACTCGGCCTTAAAGTTTATATGGCTGACAGAACTCTGTTTTCCAATTTTCATGTACCTGCTGCATCTTGGAAATTTGGTGCAAGGTAGAACTGATGTTTTCAAAATCCAAACCGGCCTCTGCGTCAGTTTGGAAAACGATTTCAAAGTATCTTATTAGTATTATTATTAATTTTTTGTTTGGCCGTCAAGAGTGATTGGGCGAGCTTGCTCTGACCTCAACTAAATCTCCTCTTTAGTCCGGTTAATGACAGACAATCTATGCCGAGAACTAAGAAATTCACAAGCGAAAACTATTACGGTCTAGCTCTAAAGGTTATCCAGTTTCGAACTCAAATGTCTGAGTTTACAGCTCGTCGTTATTACCACTTTAGCTAGCCCTTGGATTTCACAATATCTTATAGACATCATAAAATAATTACATATCCAAAAAACCTGAAGGGGTTGGCATGGTGGTCAAGGCATGATATATAGGGTTTCTTCTTTCTAAGATCTAAGATAATAGATACGAAATCTCTGTGGTTAATTCAACAAAGTTTTACTCCAAATTTATTAGGGCTCCCCACACATGGACGGTGTGATTGGACTCCAGGATTAATTGAGGTGCACGTAAGTTGGCTAAGATAGTTGAGTTATTAAAAAAAATAAAAAATTGTGTCCAAAAGCATTACATAGTTTGGTTAACTGGGAAGCAGCCAGTTTTTTTTTTTATTTTATTTAAAAAAACTGAAAAAAAAAAACCCCTCTAACTTGGAATCAACCAGTTAAGGATGTAAAAGTAGCAAAACACTAACTTCAGCTTTTATTTTCTTTTTGTTGATATATTCATTGTTATTCTGAGAGAAATTTACTTTATAAATAACGGCCATCTATGAATTGGGGCGACTCAAGTTCTTTGAGGCATCAGGCATTTAATCAAACTAATCCGGAGTCATGGTTTTTGAAAACACAATCCGTGTCCGGACCAAAATCTCACATCGGTTCTAATCCGATCCCAGTCATTGACGGTTCCGGTTTTATCCACGGATTACATGTTATATATAAACAAAACAAACCAAATGGTTTAATAAGACATTCTTGTTTAGTTTTTCGGTTTCCTGTTCTAAAATAATTCAAAAGCATCCCAAAAAAATTATTCAAACAAAAATTTTGCAACTCCAGTAAAACTACTACCATTATACCAACCCACAAATATAAACTATACAGTTTGAGTCCATGATTAAGTAGAACTTTAGACTATTTTAAAATAAGTTTTGAAAGAGACAGATGCAGTTTTAAAAGTTAAAACAAACAAGTTTTATAAAATTATGTGTGTGTGTATAATGTATATATATAATAAAAATCTCACTGGGTCCGGATCGGTTAATCCATGGTTTCAAAATCAAAACAAGGGACCGAACCAAAATATCCGGTTCTCATTTTTCAATCCGTGTCCAATCCATTAAACCATTAAAAAATCCAAAATAAACCGGTTTGGTTTTTTGGTCCGGTTTCACGTTCACCGATTTTTTTCGCAGTTTTACTATGAATGGCGACTCAAGTTCTTTGAGGCATTAGGGCAAACATAAATATAAGACTACTTTATTTGCCAACACAGATAGTTATAGATAAGGGTGAATTTCACTAACCTACCTTGTGGTTTCCGACAAAATACACTGGCCTCTCCTGTAGTTTCTGAAAATGCACTGTCTTTCCTTGCTTTTTAAACTATTCCCCAGATTCTTCCTTAACTTCCGTTAGTTTTAAAAATATATATATATAAAAACTTTACTTTTGGAAAATATTTTTTTTTAAAAAATTGTTTTAATTAGAACAAATAAAAAAACAGTTTATTTTTTTGAAAAATTTTTTTAACTTTAAAAAATACTTTATCTCAAATTTTGAAAATATATAGTTAAAAAAAGTGTTTTTTCAAAAAAATAAACAGCTTTTTATTTGAAAAAATATTTCTAAAAAAACTATTGATTACTATTTGTTGACTATAAAACATTTTCTTGGACAAAAAAAATTAGTTTTTGGAAAATAGTTATTTCAAAAAAATAAGGTTTAAAAACAGTTTTTTTAAAAAAAAGTTTAGAAAAGATAAAGTTTTGAAACATATTTTCCAAAGCATTTGTTTTTTTGTTGGAAAACATTTGTTGTTTTTTTGGAAAACATTTTTTTCATGAAAACAAAGTTTCTAAAATAGTTTTTTTATAAAAAATTTGAAAACTAACTGAAAAACTAATGGAAGTTAGGAGTGGGAATATGGGAAATACTTTAAAAAACAAGGGAGGACGTATAATGCATTTTCAAGAACCACATGGGAGGCTAGTGTATTTGTTAGAAACCTCAAGGGAGGTCAGTGAAATTTACCCTATAGATAAATATAGCATGTGTTTTATGTCACTCGGAGAAAGAAATACAAAGTGATTTTTTTTTATAATAACACATCAATATGCCTTTGGAGTAAATTCTTGGAGGATTATCTCCAATGGCATAACTAAAAGTAAAAGGTTTTTACAATGTGCATAAAAATGACTCACAATGGAATAACCAAACATAACAATGTTTTATAAGGGTGAAAAATAATCAATTTGAGTATAAACAATGCAAATTTTGTTAAACATGTAGTATGTATTAAATTAACTATATAATTGCAAAACCTAATCTAATTAATTAATTTGGGACAATTTCAAGCTATATTAATTCATTTCATTGATTAAACTTTTTTTGTTTTAAATTTATTTGAAAAACGTTTTTTTTTCAATAAATTTTAATGGTTGGTTATCCTCATTTTTCCCTTTTTTTTTAATTTAACAATTTTAATCTATTTTATAAATTTTGGACAATTTCTATAAAAATTTATTAAATTGGAAATTTTATTTATTGTAATAATTTTATTTTAAAAAAGTTTTTTTTTTAAATTGTAGTTTTTATCCAAATTTTGTTTTTAATTGTCAATTTAAAAAAAAATTAGATTATAATAAATATGTTAAATTGGTGGAGGTATTACTAATAGTTGGAGGGGGTATAGTGTAGTTTCTGACCTTTATGATTCTATTCCCCAGAGAGTCAGAGACGTTGGTTACGGCATTATCACTTCTTCTTTTTCCTTTTTTTTTTTTTCCCTTATTTTTTTTTTTTTTCCCCATGAACAGCCTCTCTCTCTCTCTTCTAATCCATACCCAATCTCATCTTCAAACTAAAAAGAAGGCTATAACGTGAGATTTGATCTAAGAGCCAGAAGGGAATGTTGTTTACTCGGCGAGACCTTCAAATAGAATAAATCGGAGCACCTTAGATTTTCGGTCATCCCCTCTGGTACCAGATTTCACATTTTATTTTTTTTTAAACGAATTTATGTAGTTGGATGATTTATGTTTTCTCCCTCTGCTACCAGGTTTTTGTTTTTGTTCTCAGATGAATTTGATTTTGATTTTGATTTTTATTTTTTGTATTTGTTTGTTGGAATTTCTGGTGCAAACATGGAGGGTGGGGGTTGGGGAAGGGGATAAGGAGGGGTGAAATTGTAAAAAATCCAACCCCCTTCCCCCGGATAATTTTTGGGGAGGGTTAGGGGTGCCCAAATTTTATCCGGGACAAAGCCCCTGAAGGGGTGAAAACATATCAGGGGTGAAAACGAAGACCGGACAGTTTTTGGGTTGCCAAACCCAGCCAAAGCAGTGGGACCCATGTTTTTTACCCGGTATAACTTTTGAGGGGTGGTTTTAGACCCAGCCAATCGGGCCCTTAGGTTATCTCCAATGGCATAACCAAAAGTAAAAGGTTTACAAAGTGCATAAAAAATGACTCACAATAGAATAACCAAACATAACAACCTTATAACAATAATCAAAAAATAGTAATAACAAAAAATAGTGGGTGCTACTCGCAAAAGTTTACTCCATAAGCTTTTTATTGTTTTAAACTCACTCCATGTAAAATAAAGGTTTATTCGTAGGTGAACCTCATTTTTCCCTTTGGCAAATGGCTTTGCATTTAACAATATTGGTCACTTAAAAAATACTCTTCATTTTCACTTATGTTACTAGCATACCAATCAATGTAGACAATTAGATTGAGAAGAATAAAACTGATCATCAGATTTGAATTTTTGCCAACTAATTTTGATTATGGAGCTTAGAGTTGCTAACTTTTGCTATGCACTAAATGGATAATCAAAAGATGGTGTGGTAAATTTGGTTATTCAAAGTTGATTAAGTCATTGATGATATCCTTAGGTGATAGAATAAATGGTCTAATCGTTGAGCCACATTGGCCCCACTATTACCTTCACTGTAGAATCCCAAGGAGTTGGCCTAGTGGTCGAGGCCACTTTATTCCACTTAATCGAGTTCATAATCTCTAAGGAGCTATCAACTTGAAAATTAACACTTGCTTTGCTTGAATTAGTCTCTCCGCAAGTGGACGCTGGGATTGGACCCCCATAGGATTGGATCTGCAATTTCCAGGCCTAAAGCAAACTTTTTGAACGAAGCCCTAAAATCTCAATATACTTTTCATAGTTAAAAATAGTTAAATTTAAAAACTTTGATAACGAAGTCGTTAGAAGCATTTGAGAGCATTAATACCCAAAACCAATAGCCATTACAATATCCCCCTCTTCTCCCATTTTTAGCTGCAACATCAACATAATTAGACAACAAAATTCTATACACAACCGATCAAGAAAGTGAGCACATCAATGGACTTGCTTAGTTCTTTTGATGAAATTTCTCTCAAGACATTCAACTTGTAATATAAATCCCTCCCCTGAGTTTTGGAAACCTTAACCTTTTAAAAAAGAAAATCTACCAAATTTGCACAATAAGACACCGTATTATTTCATGCTTGGATCTTTTCACTAGGTTTTACTTTGTCTTGGGTCCTAACTCCTAAGCAAGTTAAGGCCTCACTTCTATATAAGCCTATACAATTGGAGTCCTCTAAAACTACTCAAAATTTGAAACTTAAAACGATGGCTGTACGGATTTTAGTCAAATCTTCTCTGACCTCCAAAATTAGTCAAGGTGAGCTTAGACATGCATGAGTTATCAGAAAAAAAACCTCGACTAAAGATTGAGAAGAGGGAGAAATGTTATAAATGGAACAATATTCCTACTATACCTTACCTTGAATAAAATTTCAGAGAGAGAGAGAGCGCTTGCGCGTGATAGAAAATATATGATGGAGATGTGGTTCAATTTCCGGAAGTTGGATTTTATGGTGAGTTGAACTCGAACCGAAGCCCATGTTGTAGGAAGCCTGAAACTTAACCAGCAGGCCTTTAATTCGAAATTAGGTTCTGGACCACGAAAGGCAGGTTTGGGCCCAATGGTTTAATATTTAGATCCTTTGATGGCCCTCTTTTTGACCTGACTTAAACGGTTTATGATCATAAGCTATTAGTTTATGTTACATTATTTTGTAGGTGGAAGCCTGACTAAAACTAGGTTCAATAGCTAAGTGTTGTGGAAATAACATGATAACCACAATAGTTAATAGTTATCATGAAGCTGAAATCGATAGAAAAAGGATTTATGACAGCACCGTCCAATCCAGGCATCAATTTAAACTTGAGCTAAAGTTGCAACCATTTTAGTGTCTCGAAAATCTATAAATTGAAATTTTTTAAAATCAACCCATAGGATTGTTGTAAAGGTTTAAAAATATATTGAAAATGTGAATAACATACAAAAATGTGTGAAAATGGATTAAAAGGTGTAGAAAGTACATTGAAATGTGTGTTTTTTTTTTTCTTTTTATTTGCTTACTTTTAGCCTGACAATAGAAGAATCCTTTGCGTTAGGCTGGCTATATTAGTAAACGCGGCGGAGTAATTTAAACAGGAAATAGTTCCCAATCCTATTCCAGTTTAGACATTTCAGGTCCCATATTTTGGGCATATTTTGGTAGTTGAAAGGCAAGTGACTTCCACACTTCTTTTTTTTATTAATGCACTCTCATTTTTGTTTATTAGTGAAACTTCTATGTGTAAAATTTTTTACCAAAGACAAAAAAAGAGATGTGGAAATCATTTTCCAATGGTGTTTACAATGCTAAGTCCGCCTGGATGGCGCTTTGAGGTGGGTTGGTACCAAATGGTATGGTATAAGCACCATGTTCCTAGGTGGTCTTTCATCCCTTGGTTATCTATGTTGGCTGGTTGGCTCATCCCTTGGTTATCTATGTTGTGCAGGTTGGCTAACAAAGTAGTTGGTGGCTTGAGGGTCTAACCAATAGTAGTTGTGTGTTATGTAATGAGGGTCTGGAATCTCACTCCCATTTGTTCTTTTCCTGTCCTTTTGCTTCCTTATTCTGGTTGAATGTTAGAGATAAATGTGGTTTGACTCTTCATGCTTGGGATTTGCTTTCTGAAGTTTAGTTGGACTTTGTGTATTGTCCGAATAATTCTGTAAGATCTATTGTTTTTAAACTTTGTTTATCTACTACAATTTATTCTATTAGGAGGGAGAGGAATAACATAATTTTTACGCAAGAATTTCATGATTTTGCATCCATTGTGAAGCAAATTGTTGAGGAAGATACCTTGTGCTAGTTCATGGAGGAATGTTGTCCGGTCTTCTGATAATCTCAAGTTTGATCTGGAGTGGGAGATCCCTCAGAGTGCTTTCCACGCATAGTTTAGGCGGGGCTTGTAGCTAGGCCTTGGCTAGTTTTTTGGTTTTGAGTGCTCCTTGTATTGAGTTTTCTTTTTGTTTGTGTAGTTTCTAAGGCCATCTCCTTGAATTTCTTTGGGCTTATCCCTTTTTAAAGTTGACTTTTAAAAAAAAAAACAGTGAGGCTGAGAAGATGGCTTTATTTAAACAATAATATAATACTAATATTTGCCATTGACTGGTCGGTGCACGAATGGCTGGTCGGTGCACGAATGGCCGGTATCGGCTGGATTCTCATTGTCCCCCTTCCTCCCGCTTCTTTGGACTTCAACCCTTATTTATATCAGTGGCAGTGATTCATGTCCAGTTTTTAAAAATATTTTGGCCCAGTTTTTTGTTTTTGGTGGGCTCCTGCCGGGTTTACGTTAATTTCTAATTATATTTTTTGTCATCCCATTTTTCTTGGACAAATATGTTTGCTCATATTCCTATTGATGTTTGATCAAACTAATTTTGAACTTGAATGTGGATAAAAAAATTTGACGAGCTCTACAAAATGAACGATTTTGATTATTGTGGTGGGCCAAGAAGGAGCCCAAAAAAGGCTTAAAAATGGACCAAATTGAATAATAAAAAATTGTACATAAATCACTCCTCTAAGAGTCCAACTACGGGTACAAAATTTCGTGTACATCACCATATTTGCTGGGATCTATTTCAAGATTTCAAGTAAATAATAAATAATCAAAGCTATTCAATTGATTTTAAACATTGGTTTAATGGTTTTTATTAAAAATAAGCTCATTCTGATAGCATAAGGGCTTGATAAATTCATTCATTTTCGTCCCTGAAAATTTAGGACGAAAATAAATCAAACCGTTATCGATATGGAAATGAGCTGCTTTTTGCAGAAACTCTTAAAAACATGTGTTAAACAAATTGAATAACTTCGATTATTTGCGCGCGACCTCAAGATCCACACAAGCCTGTGTGCATTTAGTGTATCTATCCATAGTTTTTGGGAAATTATTTTGACATTAAATTGTGATTATAAAAAAAGTGGAGGATAAAATGAATTGTATAATTTATTTTTCAATTGATAAACATTTCCCACCTCCAAAAAGTACCACCCAACTCTTTTGACCACTTCTCTAACCTTTGGTTGGTGACTTTTGGTCTTTTCCTAAAGACTTCTTTTTACTTGTGTGAAGACAGTTGTGTAACACATGGTAATGAATTCGATCACCTGCTAAAAATAACACTCTTTCTTCGATTCTTCTTTTTGTGGGGATCTGGAATCCGGCATCCACTACTTTAACTGTGTTTTAATGCCCTTTTTTTTTTTTGGACGGCAATTTTTTTTATTAATTTCTGAAAAGAAATAAATATTGAACGAATTAAGGACACACCTGCATAACGCCACCAATAACCAAACCGACAAGGAACCAACCAAAACACCACAAATGAAACAAAGTCAAATTCCGGCTTAAAACAACCCAACAACCAAATCAAAAGATAACCCAAAACCAAAAGGTCAAAAAATCATAAGAGCAAACCGAAGGAAAAACAACTCCAAAGGCCAAAAAGCAAATTACAGGACACCAAACGTTGGATTAAAATTCTAAGGAAAGAGAAGCACTTTCTTCCAGATCATCATCCTGCTATAAGCAGTTAATTTTTCAAATTTAATTCACACCTAAACTTTTTGTAACCATTCTTTTATCAACTGAGCACCTTGTCTTCCATCAACTTACTTCACTTGATAGGTACTACCAAAATCTGGAGCCGGGGTGTGGTGTGCGTTTTTGGTGTGTACATCCAAGCTGTTAATCAGTGCAATCGACGGTCCGCATTTAAATAAAACTCTTCCATGAAAGAGATTTATTTAAATTCGGATTGTCTAAAACACTTTTGGACGGTTTAGATGTGTACATCAAGGCCGCACACCAGGGTCCCTATGTCCTTAAAAGTAAGCAATTCTACATAACTCAAGCATATAATGACATACACTCAGTGACGGAGCCAGGATTTTTAATCCAGGGGGGCCATTAGCCATAGACATTTGATAGCTTTGCCGATGCCTACGACGAGCCCAGAATTGCCCACTCATGGGTGGCATTATGGAGAGAGGACTAACCTTCGTTCTCAATCCTTAAAAAGATCAGTTATAACAATTGCCAAATTAGCTTAGCAACTGCAAACTTGACGGCTATGTAAACATTGATAATTTGAGACACTTGACTAGTAGCTCCATCAGTCACCGTTTTCTGCTTTTTCCCTTGCCAAAAACCACAAAAGATAAATAAATTGGCAATTAAGGTTTCATGGATGCCGGAGTCAAAGAGAAATCTCTCTTTAACTCTACATAAAAAAAGACGAGTTATCCGTAATTTAGTCATACAAATATGTAAATTGACATGTTTGTGATTTCATTTTCATTGTACATTAATTCTCACCATAGTCGTTAAAAAACATATGTAGTAAAAATGTGAAACTTTGAGAAAAAAATTTAATATTCAAAGGTGTCACATTTCTTTCTATTTAGTAAAAAAAATTTACAAATCTAGAGAGAAAGAGAGAGATGGGGGGGTGCTATAGCTGGCAATAAAAAAAAAAAAACAGATATCTGCACCTTAATTGGGAGAATCGAACTCAGGCTAAGAGAGAGAGAGAGAGAGAGAGAGAGAGAGAGAGATGCGTACGTACTTATTAGTTGGCAATAAAAAAAAAATAAAAGTCTGCACCTTGGGAGTATAGAACTCAGGGTGAGAAGGATAGAGCTGGGCGCTCCAACCATCGAGCCGAAGGCCATTACTGGTTTATGTTTTCCAACGTTAATATTTATAATTGTTCGTTAATTTTTTTTTTAAAGTGTGGGGCTGGACCCACACCAGCCCCACTGTACATCCGCCCCTGCATACCATCATATGGTAGCATGGAATAATCAATCATGCTACATGTACAACAATTTCGGCTCCAACCATTTACAACCCCCTCATATACATGTGGGGCTCACACACAATTATGGGTGTAGGCACCACGTATATGTGAGGGGATTGTAAATGGTTGGAGCTGAAATGATTGTACAAGTAGCATTTTTGTGGAATAATTGGGAAGAGGACCGAACAATACTCTTTCAACAACTCGACGAATTTGCAGATGCAGCAAAAAGATTGGGAAGGTCCACGAGGACGAAATCAAAAATTTCAATACGCAGGGGTGAAATTTTTTTTTCAAAATATTTTGCAGGATTCAACCTGTTAGCTCCAAAAAGCTCGGTTATGTTTTGGTATTCCATTGTCAAATCACACATGTATCTGTTGTATCCTATTTTTTTCCAGTCTGTAATTTTTTCTTTATAGAGTGTTTGCTTAGGTTGTGGAAAAGAATCAATTTAACTTGTAATTTTGTTTGTGAGCGCGGTAGTACTTAGTCTAGTTTTTTCAGAAACAAATAAAGTCGGTTCAGTATTGCAGAACTTGCTCAAACAACCCGTCAAACAAATCACATGTTCACTAGTGAGATTAAGCATTGCAGAACTTGCTCAAGCAACCCGTAAAGCAAGTCACATGTTTGCTAGTTGCTCGAGCAACTTGGTTCTTGCTTGAGCAACTGATGCGCGCCTATATAATTTTAAGATATTTTTTTTAATATATAATACTAGAGGTTTTTTTTTTCTTTCCTTGCACAGGTGACTGGCGTTACTAGCTCCACTCCTACTGGCTCCACCGGTGGGGTCGGAGAAGATTATTTGGAACCACCATTCACATTCCAGCTGTGACGCCAACTGTATACATTACATCTTTTCTTTTTCAAAATTTAATGTCAATTAATACAAAATTGGGATAGTTCAGAAATGGACGTCCAAGCAACTTTTAGAACCTCTTGCATGCGTTGATTTGACTAGTTATTATGGGTGATCATCGAAGGACCTACGGCTAACGGCCCCCATGCATTATGCATAGAAATCTAGGGTAGGGGTGGGTAGGATTTTAGTAAGTTATACAGTATATTAGCTGGATATGAGTGATTCACTGGCTAGCTAGCTGGTCCCCAAACATCCAAGCTATTTCTGAATTTGGACTTCTTTCCTCCTCGATCTGGGCCTAATATTAGGCTTCTACGTACACGCACCCTAAATTAATAAATGCGATTTTATAGTTCTCTATTATACTCGTAACAGAGCTGCAAATTACTCCTTAATTAGCCAACTATAACCGAGTAGTAGAATGTTCGAGTTTCAACTTGATATGAATTAATCCATTGCAATTTTTTTTTGATCAAAGTACCTTTATCTCTCACTTTTTTTATTTGAACGTCGTTAGCTCTCTCTCTCTCTTGGTAACGTGTATTCAATGAACACACAATAAACAAAAAAAAAAAAATTCCACACTCCAATACAACTTTTATATTTTTAATACACTTTCACATATTTCTATACTTACATATTTTAATACATTTTTTCAACTTTAATGTGTGTTTATTGGGCACGCGTTAAAATTTTCCATATTTAATATACTACTCCGTATATACACAAACAAATGGCGTGCAAAGAATAAGGCAACATGTAGCTTGTTTTGGTAGCCTTTATTAATAGTAGTAGGCTTTCTTGTGTGCTAGTCTGCACATTTTTGTAGCCTTTAGTAGGCTTCCTACTTGGACGGTCTGCACTCTGTGGGTTCACTTAATTTTTGAAGTGGTATCATGAGACTATTGGCTCTTTAAGAAGAAGATAATTCATAGTTTCATACTCAGTTAATCCTGGAAATTTGGAGAGAAGATAATCTCTAGTGCACTACTTAAAAGAGTTTCTTAAAGTGCCCTGTAGTGTCTAATTTTTCTAATTCCAACCGCGAAAATTGCACAAAAAATTGGGAAACAGGACTCCTGTAGTGTCTAATTTGAACCGTTCAAAAGTGTTTTCAATTGTCAAAATTTTAAATGTTATTTACGTCTAAAGATACTTTCTCTTACATATTAGATCATCTGTACCACTGATTATTGAACGAACGACTCAGATTTAACACTAGAGTTACCCGGTTCAAAAAATTTGACTCCAAGACTCCAGCGGCTGTAAAATAAAGTGTTTCGTCGTTTTGTGTAGTTTGAGTCCAACCCAGCACATCACCAGTTGTCTCGTTCAAATATCACACTCACACACACCTGCCTTCTTTCCTAGGCACCTAATGACGATCGAGAAACCTTTTGATTTTCCCATTCATACCCCAGCTTTAATACCTGGTCCCCACCCCCCTTGTCCTTGTGAACCTTCGCCCAAGTTTCAAACCACATGCTCTATAAATACCCACACCCTCGCTCCAGATCTCCCACGCCAACAACTCTTTAAGCAAAAAAATATATATACGGAGTCAGCTCAGTGATTGAGTGAGTTACCAGAGAATAATGGGTCGATTTGTGCTAGCTTTCCTGGTCCTGGCCCAAATCTTGCTGGAACAAGCAATGGCGATCAGATCCGACGCTCCAAAGGCATTAATGGTCCCAACCGTGGCAGTCGGTAGTACGATAGCAACTCCACCGTCAAGTGGTAGTGACGGTGGTGTAACGGAGTCGTCATCAGAGGGTGAGTCAGAGTCGTCGGGTGTGGCTCAACCTCCTGTGATCGGAAGGCTGGGAAGGCGTCACTCGACTGATAAATCGGTGGCGGGTGGTGGGGTCATCATTGGGGGACTCGTCACGGCTGTTTTCGCGGCGGTCTATTGCTACATACGTGTCACGCGGAGAAGACCCAATGACGAGAAGCACTGATGAGTGATGAGAAATCTGTTTTTGCCTTTTTTGGGTGGTTTTTTACGATTATTATGCCAGGGTGATAGTTGTAGAAAAATGATAGTATTGAAAAAAAAAAACAAATGTGAATATTAGGTAGGAATTATAAACGATTTTTTCATGTACTGTAGTAATTTTTGTTAGGAGGAGTGGGTGTGTTTACATTGGGCTTTAATGCCTAAATTAGTTTGAGAAATACGAATTGCAAAAATCTTTGATAGTGACCGGTGGAAGGACTTCCTTTTCCCCCTAATATCACGGTAATCATGTTCAGTGATGCGTTTTGTAAATGTCACACTAATTTTACTCGGTATTGTTAATTTAAGAATGATATAAATATCAAAAAATGAAAGATGGACATTTTTAAAATGGGACTGAGTAGGTCTAACCATTTTTGGGCTTGCCCTTACATCAACTAAAAAAACTGATTTAAGCTAATAAGTCAGAAATTGAAACAATCTTTAATTTCACCTGCCACTAAGATAGGGATGGCCATTTATCCGATCCTACTCGTTCCCGCCCTAAATAGGTAAGGGATTCGATGATTTTTTTCGGAGGTCGGATAGAATAGGGGATAGTCTTTAAAAAAATTCGGGAAAGACGGGTAGAGGACAGGTTTGAGTCTGTCTCACCCCGAACCCGCCTCAAATCCCCATTATATATTTACTATAAGTTAAGGTTTCACAGTTAACTTCTCAAAATCCGAGTGTTGAATACTGGAATAATAAGACCCGATCCTCCAACAGGAACACAAAGAAAATAGATTTTGAAGCTATATGGTCTGTCCTTTTGGTTCTCACTTCTCAGAGAGACAGGCGCCTTGGGGTGAAGGGAAAATGGTTAGCTAATTTTATTTATTTTTGTCAAGGTTTGGATTCCCAATCCCCCTGGGAATTCCTGTTCCTCTTTCTTGGGTGGGGTTGAAGGTTAGAAAACATTCTCGGATTGAAATCAAGGTGGGGATGGAGATGAGTTCGGGGATTAAAGACGGAGACATTACTATCCACCTACTCATAAGGGAGTTTAATTGAATGAGGAAAAATACGATATAAACTCGTCAAATAGCATGGATTTGGGGTTGCTGCTGTGCACCATCCGGACTGTCCGTTACTCAGATGGACGGCCCAGATTTCATCTTACACTCATGACAACGAATGGTTCAAATGCAAAGGTGCAGAGGTGAAATGTTAGCCGTCCATTCGAGTAACGAACGACTCATATAGTGCACAACACCTGTTGTGCATGGGCTGCACAGTAGCAACCCCATGTTTAGATAGCGTAGGACAAAAAGGATAGTGAATTCCAAATTAAAGGCTTGCTAAGAGCATGTACTACATCTTGGGTACATTTTGAGCTAAACGTGCTAGTGAATAATGCACATTTTTTATTTTAATTAGTCACATCTTTTTCAACACTCTAACAATACTCTTTATTACTTTCTCCATCTCTGTAAAATATTATAGAAAAGTGCATAAAGTAGAGAGAGAAGAGAATCAATGTAGAGAGAGAGAGAGAGGGGGGAGATAAAGTTATTTGAGGAATTAGAAGTATTTTTTTATTCTTTGGCTTTGGAACAGTGTCACGCCACTAGTACCGAACTGTAGCAAATTGGAGCCAACGGTGTAATACCTAGGCAGATACCTAGGCTGCTGCACCAGGATTTTCATGAATTCTGTTCTTACTTTATAGCTACAATCTCTCTTTACCTAAGTTGTTGATTTTGCTCTAAGAGCATCCTTATCAGACTCACAAAAAAAAAACACCAAGTTTAACCACAAAAACGCATTTTACACTTTAGCAAGTCACTTTATCAAAAAATCAGACTATCTATCTAAACTTTACTATTGCCCTCAAGTCTAATAAAAAAAAAACATTTTCCTTCAAAAAGTATTCTCCCACGCTTGGGAGCAGTATAACCGTACGTTACCCTATAAAAAAAAATTAAAAAAGTCAGAATGATGAAGAGAGAGAGAGAGGGAAAAGCTGGGAAGTTGGAACACGTAGGGAGAGAGAGACAATATGGTGCAGTAAAGGACAACTTGGAACCCGGGAAACCACGGATAAAATAATAAAAAAACAAAATGGTGTGTGAAAAATACTGCACCAAATTTGGTGCGGTACTGTAGCAAAAATAATTTGGTGAGGTAGAATAGAGAGCCTGATTTTTGGGGGGTTTTGGGGGTTTGGCTCTTCAAATTAGCTGAAAAGTTATTTTAGGGTGGCTGATGATGATGCTCTAAGAGCATCCTCATCAGGATCACCAAAAAAAACACTAAATTTAACCACAAAAACACATTTTACAATTTAGCAAGCCACATTATCAAAAACTCACAAAATCAGACTCTCTATTCTAACATTACTATATTAAACTATTCCCCTCAAATCTATTAAAAAAAACTACTTTTCTCATAAAGCTAAACACGTGTTTGGGAGTTGCTCTTGTCCAGGAGTTTTTTCCATTTACCATTTGGTTTCTCATAAAGCTAAACACGTGTGTTGTGGACCCCCCCCCCCCAGCCACTAATATCCCGCCACATGCTACGACCCTACCCACTTCTCATGTTTCCGTCCCTCTCTCTCTTGTGACGCGTACAGCTCTTCTGACGCAGCAACGGGAAAAAACAATAAAATACAAAATGGTGCGTGAACAGTACCGCACCAAATTTGGTGCGGCACTGTAGCAAAAACAATTTGGTGAGGTAGAATAGGGAGCCTGATTTTAGTGTCTTTTTGGGGGTTTGGCTATTCAATTTAACTTAAAAGTTAAATTGAGTAGCCAAATGGGGATGCTCTAAGACTCTTGGTTGAAAGGTGACTATCGTTATTTTAACCCTTGGAGTTACATTACATGAATTATCACTATTGCATCGATGAGAAACATGAATTGTCACTATTAATTCATGAGAAACATGATAGGTGAGGTTTATTTCGCCTAAGTGTTGAATTATCACTATTTTTTGGTGGCTTGATGGGTATCAACGACAAGGAGATTGCCGGTGGCGTTTGAGCTTATGCGGTGGTGATGGCTGGCGGCTATGGCGATGATTGGTCTTCTCGGTTGCTGCTACTCCAGGAAGTTTATAAGATCCGTTTTGGCGGCGTCTTGGCTGCCACTTACAGAGTTTCGGCCGATCGTTTTGGGACGCGTCGACATGGAGCATTTCCAGGCTTGATTAGATTTTGGAGGCAGCAATGGCAGACTTGAGGAATCGTTTGGATGGGCTGACATGGAGCATTTTGATCGGGTTTTGTTTTGGTCTCTCGTTTGGCTCCTTGCCAACCGTTGGGGTCCGATGTGGTCTGTTGCGTCTAGTGGTTGTGAAGGTGAAATTCCCTCCTTCGTTTGTTCTGGACTTAACTTCCCATCTTCCCTTTTAATCTTTGTATTACTTCAGAGATTAATAAAGTTCTTTGATTATCAAAAAAAAAAAAAGTGTTGAGTTAAAATTTGTTTATCTTGACTTTTCAAAAGATTAACGGACAGAGAGTTATTTTTTTAAATTCTTAAGAACGAAGAAGTAATGTATCATTATGGAAGTGGATTCATGACCATCCAGTTACCGCTTATTCAGTCCATTTTTGGTCTACTTTTGATGATCGAAATTACATCACCCCAAAAATCACTTATATATGCTAAATATCATGTATACTTAGGTATCAACAAGTACATGATCGCATCATATTTATTTTTCGAATGAATGGGGTATAATCTACGTGGCAATATTTTATTTTTTTTAAAATAAATATGATCTAAAATTCTATCAAGGAATTTCTGATCATCATAATTTTTAGCTAACTGATGTTCTCAGTAAAGTCTAAAAATGAACAATGGTATCAGAGCCGATGGCTGATGATCTATGGACAAGACTCTCGGCGCGCCATGGATAGACTTGCATGATGAACTCCAAGTTATGGAAACAGAAAAAATCCAACAGTGCAAGTAATGCGGTGTGCCCGTTGCAAGGTGAAGCAAGCGAATGGAACACGTGTTGCACGTTGACTTGTCGGGGAGCATAGTGCCAGTGAATGGGCACGTTGGCTCTCAATGGAGAATTCGATGGATTGATCTGAATCGTTGGAGTTGTGCAGAATAAACCTAGTTTGGAAGATTGGGTTGAGAGTAGTAGATCAGAATCAAGGGGGAGCTTGGATGCAAAGAAACGGGCAGGGCTCAATAAACGGTTCACACATGAGGGAGAGATTTGTTAGAACATGTGTGAAGGTTAAGTCCCACATTGGAAAATAGAAAAAATGGTTGGACCTTAATATACAATTGGATGACTCACCACTTACAAGGCTTAGCATTTTAAGTGGATATGGGTCATTTAATGTATATTGAGCCAAACGAATGTGGTGGACTCCACGGATACTACCCAGAAGATTGGGCCTTGTGCACGCCGGCGCAGCGGAAGCGATGGCGGGATCGATGCATCCATCGTACTCGAACTCCCAACAAACTCCCCCCCCCCCCCCCCCAACAAGCTCACGTATGCTATTCTAGAAACACTCTTAGCGGAACACCTCCTAAGAAAATTTGTTCTACATATGAGATGTTGGAGTTGTTATTTTGACCCTTTGTGTTTGCCTTCACAAGGAATGCATAACACTAAACTTGCCCTTGAGAACTCCAAAACAAATTAGTCCACAAAATTAGACAATGCTATGGAATTTATAAACATTGAGCTCATATTCTTAATTAGCATATTTCTCCACGTATTAGAAGATTTGAACCCAGTTTGGCACAGTATATAGCCGTAGGATTAAAACACAGAGTTCCATGTCCAAAAGTAATGAAAATGCATGACTATTGAAAAGCGAAAAAAACAAAGATAAAAGGTGACAAGGAAAAGACCAAAATGGAGACAAACAAGTCATAGAAAAAAAAAAGGAAAAAAAGGTCATAAACAGATGACCAAAAGAAAACAGGTCATAAACAGATGAACGGCCAAAAGTTCTCTTTTTTTAAACCCATTTTTACTGAACTCAATAAAAAATTAGAAAAATGAAAAAGAAGAAAATACATTTGAAATTTGAAAGGTTTCAAAGTTTTAAAAGAAGGAACAAAATTATTTATAAACATCTCAAAAAAAAAAAAAAAAATACTATAAAAAATATTATGAAAGCCATTCCAGTTTTAATAAGAAAACTCCTACATTAGACGTCAATGTGTTGAAAAGAATAAATAAACGGAAAAATGGAAAATTTAAAACGACTATTTGATTCATCAACTCTTTGGGAGATGGTTTTGGTTGTCGAGAAAAGGATAGGTACAGACAGGGGCGAAACCAGAATTAAATGTCAGTGGGGTCAAATTCTTAAAGTAGAATAATAATTATAAAAAAAAAACACCACAATGCAAAATAGAAATGAGTTAAATTAAGTAGATATCTATTAATAACATATAATTTCATTTACAATTGATCCCCCAAAAGATGCACTGAAATACCAAACAAAAAGTAACTTACATATATAACCTATAACCGTATCCACAACCGACCACAAAAAGCTACACTTTAATGGCAACAAAAAGTAGCTAAGCAGATATCGATTTAAAACCTATAACAGCGTTTACAAGTGACCCCAGCAATTTTTCATATTTTGAAATCGTAGCATAATAGCCTCATTCGCGATACTATTAAAAATCTCCCTTTCGATATACCTAATCAAGCTATCATATTGATCAGCCATTCGGTTACGAAGTCGATTCTTCACCATCTTCATTGCATCAAATGCTCTTTCTACTGTAGCCAAAGTCAAAAGCCTGAAAATCAATGGATACCCTATATCTTTTCGGATCTCAACCATAAACATCACCAATTTCTTTCAAGTTTGAAAACTCAAAATTAGCCGCACATTAATGATGAAATTCTCAAGTTGATTCGAAGATCAGTACCGGAGAAGTCTTTAGGGTAAAATTCGGCCAAGATGTTCAACTTTTGGTTGTCAGAACTTGCAAATGAGTTGGATGGATTTAGACATGCAATACAGAGAAGCAACTCGCGTGTTTACCTCATTAAAGCTTTAGCTCTTGGAGTTGCATATCTATGACAGTAGATTAGCGGTTAAACCGGGGGGCTAGGGTCTAAAGAGGAGAGGTTTCTTCCAGTTTGGGGGAAAAAAACCCAGATTTTTGTTGCCTCTAGTTCTGTTTTTGGCCCTAGAGATTGGTGAGACTTAGAGAAAAATGATTAGGTGTAGTAAGGAGGGCAAGTAGTGGTGAAGAGAATTAGAGAGTTATAAGGAAAAGTATTTGGTGTGGCAAGGAGGAGGGCAAGAACCAGTGGGGGCATGGCCCAGTGGTGGAGGCCTCTGCCACCCTCCCCGTTGTCCAGAGTTCGACTCCTGGGCCTGTACCAGGAGTTAAAAAATCGTTCCTGGCTCTGTGGGCGGGGGTAGGAGGCACTCCACTGGTGCCCCATTGGCAGGTCCCTTCCTTGGGTTGTGGTTAAATCTGGCTGGCAACTGGTGACCCCGGGGCCAGAGCCTGAGGGTGCAGTGACGTCCATTGCGGAGCACCTTTTTATGTAAATCAAAAAAAAAAAAAAAAAAAAAAAGGAGGAGGGCAAGAAGTTGGACAAAATAATACCATGTACAAGGGGCAAAAATACAAAATTCTAGAAAATATTATATCTATCCTATTAAAATTTGACACCTCAGTGGGGTCAAGTTACCCCGCTTGACCCCTCTGGCTCCGCCCCTAGGTAGAAAGTTGTCGGAAATCGGCATCTCTTTTTCTTTGGTAGTTCAATTATTCCTGAAAAATCTATTCGTAACAAAAGTAGGGCTAATTTGTAAAATACAGTATACATTATAAACGACATTACTATTAAAAAATTTGTATCATTGTATATTTAATCTTGTTACAGTACGTCAGTACCTTAATTACGATTCGTATTCCGGTAAGACACATATAACACAAAAGGTGATACACAAAGTCTCCCGTTTTAATAACGTTCCTCAGTTGCACTCCACTGCAAGCAATGGTGGAACTTCCCATGGGCTAACCTAGGTTGTAGCCCAGATGAGTTGAAAAATATGAAAAAAAAAATGTAAAATTTTAGCCCACCTCATTTTTTTTGTGTAGTCTAACCCATTCTAACCATCGGTCCAAACATAAGGGCAAAGTCAAGTGCTTTCTGTAGGTACCAGCCCTAATAAGACTCAAACTCTACCCTCGTAAGGGCAAACCTAAGTGCTTTCCACTGGGGCAAGCTCATCGGCGAAGAATATTCTAATTTGTAACGAGTACTCTGAAATGGTACCCGGTATCACATCAATACCATTATGCATCCTACTAGTAGTAAAAACGGTATCATGTGCGATACAGTATTAAAAACCTTAGTTAGCCCGGGATAAATTAATTAGGTTACTCATTCCGCCCTTGACTACAAGTATAAACATACTGCTGCTTAATTTTGTATTTCTCATGTTTCGTATCCCTGTCTATTTCCTTTTGTTTGTATGGGTCAAAATCATCTTGTTTTTGGATCACATGATATGTGCAAATCTACTCCAACAAACTTGCTAAATTCTCATTGAGGCTGACTTCTCTCCTAACAAGTAATGAAGCCGGCCCTCTGGTTTGTTAGGTCAATATTAGTATTAATTGTTCTAGTACATTCCATGTGCATTAGATTGGATGTTTGATTATTAGGGTAATTTATTGTCATGGCCCATCATAAATCTTTTATTTTCCTTCTGTATATTGTCAACAGCAACAAACAACTTTGACGACCTTAATTATAGGATATGTCAAAATTAAAGAAAATATTGTTAATAGTGCACGGATGTTACTCAGTACTCATGGCTTATTTTGAGCCATGCCATGCTTCATGTATATTAGTATTTATTTTCTTTCAGGCATTAATTTTCATTTTCTTCCAATATGAGAAGAATATATATATAGTCATCTGTCTATTGTGATTGAAGAGGAAAGTTAAGCTATAGGGATTTTCTGTCAACTTTGTGGTACACTTGAGTCGCATATTGGACTTGTTAGCGAATTTAAATTCTAGGAAATCAAGAGAGAAATTTATATGTTTTCGTTTATTTGTTTAGCTTGGTGCTCAAAACCTATGATTTGGTGGTTTGGTCCTTCCTAAGTTCTCTGGTTTGGAAGCCGGTCTCACAGGTGTTATCAACTCCTCTGTAGCCACCGGAGGTTTCCCCGACCTTTTACTAACCAAGATACCTAATTGTCAATAAATAAGCTAGAAATCTAAACAAAACTAATTTCTTCAATTTACAATTCAAACAGTCTCAAAATATTTGAAATTTTTCAGTAAGTCACATTGTGAGACAAACAAATCCAAATTAGAACACTAGAATATTAATATTAGGACTACATTTAAAAAGTCAATTTTTCTCCAATCTTATTGCACGTCCAAACACGTCCAAACATGGTGTTGGACTCCAGCGGACCTAACATCGCAACTCAAGCCTAACCAAAAATCCACTCGGCCCAACTCACAATATCAATATGATCTCCAGATCAACAAAGGAAAAAAATCCATGCCCAGCCCAGCCCAGCCCAGCCCGAAGACCCAATAATACCAAGAATTCTGTTCTTTCCCTCCCAAATCCCCAAGAAAACAGCACTGAAGTCCTCTGTTCTCTCTCTCTCTCTCTCTCTCTCTCTCTCTCTCTCTCAAAAGAATTTCAACTCATCGCCAATGGCGGATTCTTGTTCAAATTGGTGGCACTGCCCATTCTACATCGCCGTGTCCATAATCCTCGCCCTAATAGCAATCTCCGCATCCATTAACCACCTACCAAAACTCAACCAACAAATCCCACCACCCCAAACCCTCCTCCCCCACAACCTCTCCTTCGCCGCCTCTCTCGCTCTCCGTAAACACGGCTTCACCGCCATAGCCACCATCCTCCAAATCTCCCCCGAACTCTTCCTCTCCTCCCCCGAAACCACCATCTTCGCAATCCAAGACTCCGCCTTTCCCAACTTCTCCGCTCACCCAATTCTCATGAAAAAACTCCTCAAGTACCACACCTGTCCTATCAAACTCCCGATGCAAGAACTTTACAAGAATCCCAACGGGACTTGCTTTTCCACCCTTGTTCCTCACAGGAGCATCGCAATCACCAAGATTGACCCGAAACAGAACGGACCCAATTCAATTGAGATCAACAACGTGTCGATTACCCACCCGGATTTGTTTCTCGGCGGACCCATTTCGAAACACGGCGTTCTCGGGCCGTTCTCTTCGTTACCCGTGAACGAAATCGACCCAGATTGGGAAATCACTCAGCCACTCGTTTGTGAAGATTCTAACGGCATGAAATTCAAGAACATGGTTGAGTGGAACCGGGTTGTTCGGTTTATGAGTTCCAACGGGTTTGTGTCGTTCGCAATCAGATTGCATTCGGTTCTTGACAGGATTCTTCGAGATCACCCGGGCTTGAACTCGGTTACGATTTTCGCCCCGTTGGATTTCATGTTCGTGACCCCATCCCTGCCTCTGCTTGATAGGATGGTGAGGTTCCATATGATTCCTAACCGGCTTACTTACGCCGAATTGGGTTCGTTACCCGAGAAATCAATTTTGGGCACACTGGTTCCTGGTAGAAATCTCGTGGTCACTAAAACTGCTTATTATTCAAAAAGGAGGAGGGTGGCTATTAATGGAGTGGAAATACTAGCACCGGATTGCTTTTCATCTGAGCATTTTGTGATTCATGGAGTTTCCAGAGCTTTTAGCATGGGGATGGGGGAATTAACTTCCTAGTATGTAAATTGGTTCAGAATCATAGTCTTTCTGTTCTTCCCTCTTAGTTGAGTTTGCGTTTTAAACTCAATTGTAGTTGCAAATGCAAATGACAGACTTTACAACGTCAATTGACATGCATCTATGTGTAGATTATGCATTGTTGGCATTGTTTTCATCTGCAATTTTTTATTTTCTGAGGGTAACAATCTGTTTTGTCTTCAAAAAATAGCACACCAAATCATCACTTGACTCGAGTCCAATATTTTACTAAAAATTACATGCTAAGAGAGTGTTTTGGGTAAAGCGTAAGGGTGTGGAGTATTTTTTTGGTAAATGTAAGGGTGTTTATTTGGTGGAATTTTGGGGTTCTACTTGTGCAGAGTAGGTTCAAATTAACCATAAGATAAATTATCGGGTTGTTGTATCCTGGAGGGGATAAGTTATAAATTTTCTATTGTATTGGTTTATTTTATTTATTTTTTATCGGAAAAGAATTTATTAAGAAACTTGACAAGGGTACATCAAGTAGGGGGAGAGGGGAGGGGACTCCAACCGAAGTTGAAGAATTTATTGTATTGGTTTATTACTGCAGATGGCTTGAATCTCTTTAAAGAGAGCGAGATTTCCGTGCCTTAACCTGTTAATTTGTCGATGGTAACTTTATTTTTGGTGTTTATTATTGTAATATCACCAACGCATCATATAGTTGGAGATCCAATTTAAAAAATGGAGATCAATTTACACGCAAAGCGTAATGTTTCCGGTCCTAAAAACAAAGCGCAATGTTTTCTTCATATTTATTTGGTCCCAAGGGGTTTGGAAATGGAAAATTGGTAGTCCATGCATGTGTTTCATGAAGGGCAAAAATTCCAGAACCACAATACAACAACACTTACACTGTTTGTGTACACAAAATGTACACCACCTTGTGCGAGAATTATTTTGGAGTCTTACACAAATGATCGGAACCGTTTTTTTTTTTTAATGTTTCTAATAGTCTTTGCGAAAAATCAACTCATTCGAATATTGGTAAAAACATGATCGATTTTCCTCCCTTAATTTGCTAGGGGAAAAACTGAATTAATCGATCAAGCTTTTATCAATATCCGAATGAAATGATTTTTTTACAATGGCTCGTTAAAAGATTTTCTACTAAACGACTTCTATCATTAATGTAAGACTCCAAAATGAATCCCGCACAATGTGGTACCATGGTATACACCAAAAGGTATACCCATAGCAAAGAGAATACCGCTACATGCACATACAACGAGCCACACTCCAACCACACCCGCCTATGTGGGCCGTGATGACCAAATTGCGGAACACTAGACAGGCTCAAACTCGGAACCAAAACATCGGCAAGAGCAAGATTAGCTAAATCATAGGGGATAGGACCCCCCCAAACCTCTAATGTAGCACCTAATAGGGATCGCTTAGCCAACGAATAAGCTACCCTATTGCAAGAACGTTTAACATGTTTAAAAACACAAGAAAAAAATAACGGGAGAAACTCTAGACAATCTAAGAGAATAGAATTACAATCGGAGTACGATTTTCCTATTTGAGAGAGGGCTTGAACAATAGAGAGGCTCAAACTCGTAACCAAAACAGGTTTTTGAGAGCATTTGCAATTCTGCAGCCAACTCGTCCTCTCTAAAACGGCGCCGTTGAGCTTCTGTCCATCATCATCAATCTCTAGAAATTCCATGAAATCCTCCACAAAGAAAGGAATCCCAAAAATGGAAAGGCACATACAGATCCTGTTGAACAGGCTATCCTTGGGATCAATCACCGTCGCCACAATCACCCTCCTCCTCCTCTTCCTCCAGCCCCCACCAGAAACCTGCATAACCCAACACCACCAACAGGGGGCCCACCACCGCCACCCCAAATCTACCTGCGACTTCACCCACCGCGCCCGCACCTCCCTCCACAAGAAAAACACCCGCCTCTGGTCCACCCAAAAATGGCTCAAAACCGTTCAATCCTTCTCCTCTCTCTTCCTCACCCTCAAATCCCTATCCCACCTCACTAACCACTCCCGCGTCCTCTGCGTGTCGGCCGGCGCCGGCCACGAGGTCAGGGCGTTGAAGCAGATCGGGGTCAAGGACGTTACGGGTGTCGAGCTGGTGGACTCGCCGCCGCTGGTGAGCCGGGCCGATCCGCATAACTTGCCGTTTTTCGATGGGGTTTTTGATTTGGGGTTTAGTGCGCATTTGGATCAGGCGCTGTTTCCGTCGAGGTACGCGGCGGAGATGGAGAAGACGGTGAGGGTGGGAGGGGTTTGCGTGGTGGCCGTGGAGGAGTGCGGGGAGGAGGAGGTGGGAGAGATTGGGCGGTTGTTTAGGAAATCGAAGTTTGTTAGTGCTCAGAATTTTAGCTTGGTTGGCTCCAGAATGACAAGAATTATATTCAGAGTTACTGCACCACCTTGATTTTCTATGATAAGGTTTAATTCTTTGATATCTTTGTTGGTTTTATAGATGATTTCCATGATCTTGAATGTGTAGAAGGAAAAAAAAATCAGATTTTGTGTTCTGCTGTGCCTTTTAGGGCTTTGCTTCGATCCCCATATCATGTGGATTTTTGAGACTTGTTCGCTGGATTGCACAAGAATTAGTCCCAAATTCTGATTCTTACATAGTTTCGGTCTTGATCTGTGTTACTCGAGCCCATCTACGATTGTACTAGTTGAAACCTCTAACCAAGCTGCAAAATCTGATTCCTACATTATTTCGATCTTGATCTTTGTTAAGCGAGTCCATTTATGATTGTACTTGTTGGAAGAACCTCTAACCATGGTGCATCAATACGTTGGCCTCTCCATCGGTCAATTGATTAGATCGGTTTAAGAGCTGGTTCGTAGGCGTGTGATCAACCTATTGTGGTCACCAATTCAGTGATAACCTTGTTTGGCAACTATTGACGGAAGCACTTAAAGTCCTAAAAGCATAGTTTTCCTGTCCATATAGAATAGAGAAGCTGCAGTACATGCACTGCATTGTGTTATTGTTAGACCTTGCACTTCATGTGTAAGCTTTAGGGCTTGACTTCATGTGCTATGTCAGTTTTTTCATTACAAATCTAGGCCTCCTTCAAAAAATGAGGTTCCCAATGGAAAATTGAGAGTCGGATTTGTTGTCTACATTATAATTGTGCTTGAATTTTCTGTTGTGATCTCGCTTTCAAAGTGTGTCTGCTTAGCCATATTTTATATAGGGCCTTTCAGTTTTCAGTTTATTTTCCAAGCCATCAGAGTTAATTGGGAACTGTGATTTTGTATGACCTTAAGATGGAAGACAAAGCAGGGCTGTGAGTCTTTCGCTAGTATGGGAAGTAGAAATACGATTGACCTTCAGTTTGACCGCATTCGTCGAATCATCGGCCTATTCTACGGTTGTGTTACCCTTTGGTCTCCTAATATGTGTGTTTGGTGCAATTGAAATTGCCCAGACTGCAGTTTCTCCCTCTCCTGGATTGGAGTCTTACAAGCTGTAGGTATCGGTGATTCCAGATGTGTTGTTGGGTCGGGTCTACGTTTCTTACATGTAGTAGTTGTATCACAATCCTTATTACAAATATTGGAAGCTTTACGCTTCTCACATAACCCTACATGCTGTGTATTATTGCTCCCCAAGCCAGAAAAAGCTAGCTTGAAATACCTGTAACGAAACCTCAATCCTTTTTTTATTTTGCCAGTTATGTTCTTGATTTTTAGCGTGGCATGCATTTAGACAAGGGCTTCTTTCCCGTCATAGTTCAGAACAGCATGCGTTGTTCGGTTGTTGTGGCCATAGAGGATTTGCTGGGATCACGGATTTTGGAGAATTGAAAATCGTAGGACAAAGAAGCTTGATAGTACGCAGAGAATGGCAACAATTGGGCAGAAAACAACTCAAATAGTGTTATCATTAATGTTTGTTGTTTATTTCCTTGGACGATCCTTAATCATTGATATCTTGATTGACTAGATTACGTTCTATTGAGGGTGTTGTTTCTGCGACTTATCCAATGAGTCAGACGACTATTGGAATAAGTAACATTAACTTCCGACTGGGAAAATCCAGAAACTAAAGTTATAGGCCCTCCCTCTTCCCACTCCTCTCTCTTGAAAACGAAAAACCTACGGGTACAAAACGAAACACACAGAAAATGTACAAAGCGTGTTCGGGGACACTTTTGGGTCCCACACGAGTGATCCAAATTGATTGAAACGGTGGGGCTTTGGTTGAACCACTTCTAACTGTCCAATTGAGCTGAAATTTCGTGGGGCTCCTCGGAAAAATGTTCTAAGAATAATGAACGGTTCGGATCACTCGTGCGGGACCCAAAAGTGGGTCCCCAAACACGCTCTGTACATTCTTTGTGCATTTCGTTTTGTACAGGTAGCAACCTCCCTAGAAAACCCATCTCTCAAAAACCTCTTCAACAGATCGGCCTGGGGGTGGCGCTGCCCGCATCTACCTTTCGGTCCTCCCACCTTCTTCTTTTTTGTAATCGATCGTGGCGTCGAAGTCATGGATCTTGACATCCGGGTGCTCCTGGACCGCTATAACATCTGAGTAGCAGCCCTTTGCGGGGTGCTCGGACGCGACGAGGTCGTCTCTCAATAATGGTTTTGTTCTCTCTCTCTCTCTCTCCAGTCTTTTTGTTTTCCGACCCCCTAATCCTCGCCGCTAGTGCTGATCTCAGCCGTGCTTCCTCTGCCCTTCTCTTGCTCTCCAGTTAGATCTCTCCTGGGTTTTCCGATTATGGCCTAAGGCGTGGGTATCTATTTGGGGTTGGGTGGCATGGTTGGCGTTGGCTCCTGCTGTGACCATTGTTGGATGGTCCGATTCTCGCCTAACGGCTCAGTGAGCATCTGTGGCAGCCTGGCAGGTGGTTATCGTAGTAAAATCATGTACAATCCTAATATCATCCTCCAAAAGATAAATAGCAGCATCATCTGCATCCCAACCATCCTCAGATAGAAACATCTTCAAACTTCTAATCTTCATATTCCAAAGGTCTTAAGTGAACACAACACTATAGTATCAACATCAATGATCATCAGCTGTGAACGCGTGATTTTCTACCAAAAGAAATCAGAACCTTTGTAGCGACAGCAGCAATACACGAACAACAACATCCACCAGTTCAGCAAATTACTGATAGCACCCATCAATAAACGACATGAGCAAATAGAAAATCATCCATAGTAGCAAAAGTATTGTTAATAGCATCAGAAAACTAATGCCACCAGATATAAGATTGGACAGCATCATCCTAGCTAACGCCACCCATTCAGGCAAGTTACCTCCAACAGCAAGCAACACAGAGAACCATTAAGAATATTGGACCCAATGGAGATAAAACCCAAGATGCCCAGACCAAATATGACAATACCAAGATATAAGAACCCATATACAAATACAAGACCAAAGACACATGACAAAGCCCAAACCCAAACAGAAAAGCCGAAGATACAGAGACACGCAGAAAAAGAGCAGCCCAAACCCAGAAAGACTCGAACCACAACAAAAACCAAAAAGATTCAACCCAACAACCCATAAAGAATACAACCCAAAAAAAGCAAACCAATTGAAAGAGACTCAACCCAACAACCCAAAAGACCTAACCTACAAAAAATAAACCAAATGCAGACTCAAACCAGCAAGCCATAATCAGAATCAACCAATTGAAGTGTAGGTCTGTTACCATTTGATTAACGGGATACATTTTTTTTTAAAGGTTTTGAACTTACAATTAAAATGATTTGCTTAAAAATGCTATATTCAATTTATGGAATCTATTATATTCAATTTATGCTATGTCAAAGATGTCGAATTAACTGATTTGAAATGTTTTGAGTTGGAGAAGAAGATTGGTACATTTTTGTACCACAAAAAGAATCGTTGTTCGAGGGAGTGTTTGGGAGGCTTATTATCATTTTTTTATTTTTTATTTTTCATTTTTCATTTTTCATTTTTCATTTTTTGGCATATGGTCAGAATGCATTTTAAATATAGAGTATTTGGGAGAAATGTGAAGAATATATTTTGCAAAAGAAATAGTATTTGAGAGATATGGGTAGAATATATTCTGTAGGTCTTTTTATTAACAAAAATGGAAAAAGTGAAAAATGAGAAGTTAAAAGGCTCCTCTTACCTTACTTCACGTCTGCTCTCAAAATGCCAAAAGTGAGAACATATTTTTCCAAAATGACTTTTTCATTTTGTAGTCAAACAACCAAAATCCAATAATGCGAAGTAGAAAAAGAGGGATTGCAAAGAGTCTATTTAAAATTAGGCTGAGTTTTCCAAAGTAAGTCACGGTGCTAAAAAAAAAATTTTAAATTTTGTTTATTCAATTTTTTTTTTGGCGTTTGGTAGTTTTACGTCAAACTGGCTTATTGGTTCGCGGCAAGAGAATTACTAAAAAAATGTAAAAAATTACCGTATAACTTTTATCAATTTTTTTTTTTGAAATATCAAACGTTTTGCCTTCAAGTTGAATATTCGCAAAAAAAGAAGAAAAAGAAGGTAAAACTCATACTAATTTTATTTTTGTACAATTTTAAAAGTGATTATTAGGAGTCCTAATTTAGGACCGTGATACTTTAGGAAACTCAGAACGCTTTTATAAACCTATACCCTGGTCGACTGGTTGAGGGGCCCTAGAAACAGAGAGACTAACGACCATAACCAAAATCCATGGAAACTCGAGCCTCCAAGAAGAGGAAGCAGCGAGCGGCTTTGATGAAGAAAGAGTTGAAAGAGAAAAGCAGCAGTGACAGATTCAGTGATTTACCGTACGAAATACTGGAGCACATATTCTCTTTCCTTCCAATCAAATCCATCGCACAAACAACCCTTCTTTCAAAACACTGGAATCTCCTATCCTTATGGCGTTCCCACCCTCATCTCGACTTCTACCCTCTCTCTCCCGAACCCGATAACCCTCATCCCGACTTCTTCCCTCACATAGTCCGTATCCCACAACAACTTCACAAACACCAATGCAAGGCCACGGAATTCGTACCCATCGTCTTATCTCGCCGCCAACAGGACTCCAACATTACCACCTTCCGCCTCTTTGGTCATGTAAGTTACTCCTGTTTGAGCAGGTGCATCAAGCATGTGATGAATCACAGAATCGAACAACTTGAACTCGACGTTTATTTAGATTGTTGCTTTTTTCTTCCTCTGTGCTTGTTCAATTGCAAAACTCTTAAGGTTCTCACATTGAATCACCAAAAGAAAGAACCGGATCGGGAGACGGGGGTACGCTTTGGTCTGGTCGTCTCGTACAAGCGATTTTATTATGATACTTCGGGAGGCCTTCCGTTTGTCCACACCTTGTCTCTAACTAATGTTTACTTTGTACATGGTTCGGATTTGTTTTCAGGGGAAAAATTCCCACTCCTTAGGGAACTGTGGTTGAAAAATTGTAAAGGAATGTTATATCTCAATATCAACTGTCCATGCCTAGAAATATTAAAACTTGAGGATTTGTGGCTAAAAGATTTGGGTATATCTGGTGTGGGGTTACTGGAATTACGAGCCAAAAACTGCTACCGATATGCGCGTAGTTCTGCCAAGATTCTTGCCCCATGCCTCCAGTGTTTATATTGGGAAAACAAAGCTAATGTGGAATTTACAGCAGAGAGCTTCAGAGATATCAATACAGGCTTCGTATTTTTTCGCATCAACAGACCAGATGCAGCCACATTGAATAGTGCATCCATGGTTTTATCTGCACTCTGTTTTGCCAGATCTTTGTCTGTTGGAAGCCAAGTTCTTGAGGTCAGTTTCTCACAAGATTTGTTTCAATACATTTCATTAGTAGTTCAACAAAACTGCATTTTTTTCCCGTGGTGGTTTATTGTTATTTCCTATGAACTGTTGGTAGATTTTTGGGTCAGTTTGTTTTACTTATTCGATTCATCTTGGCTGGAGAAATAAACTCATCCCTTTCACGGATGGATTACTTGCATTACAAGTCAAGCTTCGAGGGCTTCCAACTCCTTTAATTTTGTGACAGCTCTAGACAGTTTTGCGTGACATGTCAAGAAAACTGGAATCGTCGTGTAGAAATAAGGTTCATTCACACTTGTAGCCCTTCTGTTTGTCTTGTGTATATTAAACCTCTGTGTTCGAGACGAAGACCTCAACCTCGGCCAAGAAAAGACCCAGGGTGGGATGTACAGCTCTCTTTGTCTTGTGAAGGGATGGAATGTAATGCACGTGCATTCGAATATACACACAACAGTGGATCTAATAAAAAAATTGCAGATTTTTTTTTTATTTATCAAAAGGATAATTTCATAATTCAGAAATAGCCCAAGGGCTGATTTGTATCTTCATAGTATTGTTCTTAATTTGATAGTAATAATGTTTTTGATTTTTATATGATTGTCACACGTACGTTTAACATTTGACGTGCACATTGAATCACCAAAACGAACACCTTGTTTGGATAAAAAAAAATGGGCCACTCTTGGTTCTAACATTATCACGCAAGCATTTTAATCATCGTACTTCGGCAGGCCTTCCGTTTGTCTGCACCTTGTCTCTAACTAATATTTACTTTAAACATGGTTCGGATTTGTTTTCGGGGGAAAAATTCCCTCTCCTTAGGAAACTGTGGTTGAAAAATTGTAAAGGAATGTCTGATCTCAATATCAACTGTCCATGCCTAGAAATATTAAAACTTGAGGATTTGAGGCTTAAAGATTTGGGTATATCTTGTGTGGGGTTACTGGAATTACGAGTAAAAAACTACTACTGAAATGTGGTTAGTTCTGCCAAGATTCTTGCCACTAGCCTCAAGTGTTTATATTGGGAAAACAATGGCAATGTGAAATTTACAGCAGAGAGCTTCAGAGACATCAATAGAGGCTTCCTATTTTTTCGCATCAAAACACTAGATGCAGCCACATTGAATAGCGCATCCAAGTTTTTATCTGCAATCTGTTTTGCCAGATCTTTGTCTGTTGGAAGCCAAGTTCTTGAGGTCAGTTTCTCACAAGATTTGTTTCAGTACATTTCATTACCAGTTTAACAAAACTGCATTTTTTTTTTGTTAGTGGTGGCTTATTGTTATTTTCTATGAACTTTTGGTGGATTTATGGGTCAGTTTGTTTTTACTTATTCGATTCGTCTTGGTTTGGCTGGAGAAATAAAAAACTTAAAAACAAATATGACCAAATTTGAAAAGTCTCATTGAATAAGAAGAATAAGATAAACAGAGTTATTTTTTTATCGAATCAATCATTTCTGTATGTCTTGTCCCTTTCGTGGATGGATTACTTGGATTACAAGTCAAGCTTCGAGGCCTTCCAACTCCTTTGATTTTGTGACAGCTCTAGACAGGTTTGCGTGTCATGTCAAGAAAAGTGAAATCGTCGTGTACTCGTGTAGAAATAAGGTTCATTCACACTTGTAGCCCTTCTGTTTGTCTTGTGTATATTAAACCTCTGTGTTTGAGACGAAGACCTCAACCTCGGCCAAGAAAAGACCCAGGGTGGGATGTAGGACTCTGTTTGTCTTGGGCAGGGATGGAATGTAAAGCATGTGCATTCGAATGTACACGTAACTGTGGATCTAATAAAAAAATTGCAGATTTTTTTTTTAATCAAAAGGATAATTTCATAACTCAGAAATAGCCCAAGGGCTAACCAAACCCCATCCGGAGCCCTAGATTGGGCATCTGTATGCTCGAGTGCATCAGTTTTTTCTCCTATTTTTGTATTTATGTGATCCGTAACTTCATTTGTTTTGAGGTAAGCATTATTTAACAATGAGTAAGAGGTTAATAACTTCCTGTCCATTTATTGAAGTTTCATTATCTGTTGTAGTTTTCCAACTTTCTCAAATGAATTGTTGATTGATCCCTAGCCTTTACTCATCCTTTGCAGACTTTGTCAAAGATAGATTCTGAAGGTGGCCTTCTGTATTCTTTCAATAACCTCATGACCTTGGAGCTCCAGACCGGCATGACCAAAGATGAAATCACAGGAATAACATGCTTGCTTAGAAGCTCTCCAATACTCCACACCATCATCTTAAGTGTAAAGGGTTTTTCGAAGACTGGAAACGAGGTAATATGAAATTACGTAAATTGGTACTCCATATTCTAATGACAAAAATTGTCATCGAATTTGCTCAAATGTGCCCTATTTGAAATTCAAGCCTCCTAAGAATGAGGGACACTTCTACAGAGCCAGACACGGATACCCCTTAGAAATTCTAAAGCATGCTTAATTGACTCTTTCCTAAACGGTCCTGACTCCTGATTAAGCAAAAAAAAAAAAATGATACTGATCACTTTCCTAATACAAAAAACATTGCTTCTGTACTCCGAACCATCTTCTGTAAGTAATGAATCTTTAAATAGTAACCATGGTAGCATGGTTTGGAACACAATTTAATACACCAAAACTTGTTTAGAAACATTTAGATGATGATAAGATCATGTGTAGGAACTGTACTGCAATTACACTTAATTATTGAGAAAACAATTTTTCTTGTAACATATTTTTTGGGAATCTGTGTTGAGCTTTCTGTGTGGGTGATACTCAATGTGCATCAAACTCTAATTGAACGTAGAAAACTTTTCCTCGTTAGAATCGTATTATTACCTTTAGCGTTATTTTCAGAGTTGGAATGACAAGCAATACTGGAAATCCCAAATTCAAAATCTCAAGTCGATCGAGCTTCACCTGAAGGTTGCAAGGATTGATGTTGAAGATTTTAACATGCACAAGAGAGCAGTATATTTAGTAAAATTATTGCTTAGGCACGGAAGAGCGTTGCAAGAAATGACGCTAACTTTAAGGAGCAAACGTGTGGTTCCTCCTTTCAAGCGACGAAGAATTCATTCTCAGATACTGAAGTTTAAACGGGCGTCTTCTAATGTTATAATCTATTTTTTGTTCAACGGGGACCCTGTATAGGAAAGGCCCTTCTATTATAAGTTCTTTGGCAACAACTTAAAGGATTTTTTTTTTTACTTCGTCACATTTATGTTTGAAACTTCCATGTTCGTTAACATTTGTGTTTGAAAACATTTTGTTGATCGATTTAGTTGGTTTTGGTATCGTCTAGTATTTTTTAAAGTGCCTTGTGCTTAGCCATGCCTTTCAGCTTATAATTCATCAATTTCCAAGTATCAGAAGTTCAGTGTGAATTCTTATGATCTTAGAGAGGTGATAAAATTCCTCTGACATTTCACTAGCGGACACCTCTGTTGGAACATCATTCAAGCATAACATGCAGAAATGCCATTGTTGCGACTCTTTCACTAACACGACGAGTGGAATTACAATACCATAGAAATTTGTTTACCAAGTAACAGAGAGAGTTTACGTAATTTGTTTGGCAAGAGAATAAACCCCATTAAAATACTTAACCGGCTGAAAAGGGCCAGGGCTTGGCCCGCCATGAATTCTGTGATGCAGACTTGCAGTGTTGAAAGTTGAGGAAGCAATTGTGATGAGTGTAATCAGTAGAGTGAGATCACAGGAACAAGCAACATGGTGATTTTGAAATGTTTCATGTTCCTTTTAGCTTTCAATCACAGTTTTTTGCTTAAAACCTCAAATGAATTTGTTTTGAGGAGAATCTGTTGAGCATTAACCTGAGTGGAGATCAAACGGGGAATAAGGAGTGAAGAGCTGGGGAATAGTTTTGGTGCCTTACCGGCACTGTCAAGTATAAAAGTTGAACCAGTTGTGCTTAAACCCTAGTCCAGTGAGGCCTACTACTGTAAGTCTGTAATTTGCTGTTGGATTTTTTATTTTGAGTTTGGCTTGCTTTGAGCCTTCAAATCCACTGTAACTTTTTCTGTATGTAAGGTGATTCAAGTTTGGCAAGGAGAGCAAGGACTCTATTTCGAAATCAAACCTGAGATAAGCCAAAACACGGAAAGCCCACGCAACAACAGCTCATTCCCCCCTCTCAAAAAATTTCTCAAGTGACCTGAGGTAAGCATTGGAAAAAATGTACGGGAGTTTGTTGGGTTGAACGCACACGGAGAGATTACAAGAAACATGACTCACTAATTTCTTACTGAAAACAACTAAAACATAGTACAAAATTACAAACTCAGAACTCACGTTTTTCATTAACAAAAAGAAGCAAGATTCTAAATAGCACAGAATAAGTTGCAGTATGTGTTGAGTACTTGAGATTCTTATGTTAATTACAAATGCCAGGACCATTAAAAAATGCAAGAGGAGACATTGTTATCAAATTGACTAACAAAAGAAATAAAAAGAATACCTTCAAAGAGCAATGAGTGATAAGTACTGAGACTCTGAAACTGTGGGGCTACAACTTCTTGGATCAACCTCCCTTAGATTGAATGGATGGATGAGTGGATTTTCCTTCACCTGAGCTCCTCGCCTACACACTTAGCACCCCCGTTAGCACCGGACTGGTCCGTCAAGTCTAGAACGGCACTCCGACAGTCAAGTAAGTATGTGAGGAAGAAAAAGAAGCAAGTACTTAGATCTAGGGTTGAGAGAGTTGTGCGTGTACCTTCAATCAGTTGTGCTTTACCTTTTATAGGGAGTGAGTGACTTGCTCTCCGAGTACACTCGTGCCTCGCACATGAGATAACCGCTCGGCTAACGTCACTTTGACGAAGGCAAGTGAGTCGGTTAAGTGCACATGCCACCTCTAGAATAGTGAAACGTATAGTTGATCATTCGGCACATGCTCCTTTATTCACATGCCCCACGCTTGTGCTGAGTCAGCCCTTAACAAGCCTAGGTAATCACCCTTCAGCATAGATACTCCTCTCGGTTTCAGTTTCCTAAATGCGGTTCAACGGCTCTAACATTATTCGCCGAGCTGTCTGATTGCCGAGAGGCCTCTATAGTATAGAGTGCAACATGAAGTAGTGTTTTACTTGTCGGCACGGTACCAAGACCTTCTACCGAGCCGTTGATGTTATCTACAAATGGCAGGCTTCCTGCATCCGCCGACCGGTCCCTCCGGTGTAGCCTCTCGGCAAAACACCTTGGAGGTTTCCAGGTCGATTTGTGATGATTGTGGATACCTTTATAGACTCATCGGCCTTAATTAATCACGACGTCCGGCCCCCACAGAAACCAAAGCGTCTCCAGGATTAATTCATTTATTTCATGTGAGAATCAAAGGAAAACACCATAAGCTTAGCCTTTGATTGGTATGATAAGGAAAGAGAGAGACGACTTATAGAGCAGTGAGGGTTGAATAGGCATTTCATGTAGTTATGTTACTGACATCAATAAAATCTCTAAGAGTTTGGTTTGAGTTTTGAGAAAGGTTTTCTTGGATAATGAGTGGAGAGAGACAGGTGAAAATATGAGAATAAAAAATTATAGAGAAAGCTTATTGAGAACCATGCAGTGAGAACAAAGTCAAACAAGTTAACAGTGGACTAATGCAGTATGTTCATTTGTCATGCAAATATAAAGCTTCACGGCCCGATTGTTAGCGGGATTTGTTTTGGGAGGGGGAAGGGGGATATAATAAGAGGTGATATATAGGTGGATATGGTTGGAGGGGGTATTATTTTAGAATGGGAGATTTAAACTTACTTTGGTTTGTTTTGTTTCTGTAGGAGGGAGATATGAGAGGTTGGAGAATGTACAATTGTGTGATTCTTATTTTGTTCCAAATAAAAAAATCAAAAAAAGAGAAAGTGGTGGGACGTGCACCCGCCTCTCTCCTGCCTGCACACGTCTCTCTCTCTCCATCAATGCATGCAGAACTGTGGCAAGGGTGGGGCCAAAGAAGGGAGTAATTTGTAAAAGGGGAGCCAGATAAGATTTGGATTGAGGGGGTGTCCAAAAATAATCCACCTCCAAAGGAACGAGTTTTCAGTGTCGAGTGGGTATTACCCACGTGCGGCTCATCTGATCGCCCATTTCGGTTTTTGACAGTCCAGATTATGGAGAGAGAGAAAGGGGAGAGAGGGTTTTGATTTGGGCTGTCCAATATACTTTTGGACAGCCCGGACTTAGCGTTCGGGCACAATGTAAGCTCGGCAACGTGGTACCCGACGGGTATAAAAAAAATTCCCTCTAGAGGGATATGGATATAAATGGAAATTATATTTGAGCAACAATAACAAAACAAATGTCGGATGTAGCACACCCGGATTTCTGTATCGGCTTCTCCCAATATCCGGCCTCTATATCCGTTCGATAAATATATTGGAACAGATGTCTATGTACAGAAACCGGACAAATCAGTTGATTTAGACCCACTCCGGGTCCCACACGAATAATCAGAGTCGTTCATGTTTTTTAAAGTAATGCTTATTGTTACCTTGTAAAAAATCCGATCAATCAGATATCGTAAATATCCTATCAGTTTATCAATTTTTTTATTCAGAACCAAAAACTAGATAAACCAATGGAGCATTTATCGATATCTGATTGATCTGATTTTATAAAGCAACAGTAATCATTATTTTCAAAAAATATGAACAACTCTGATCGTTCGTGCGGGATCCAGAGTGTGTCCAAATCAACTAATTTGTACAAATTTTTGTACTAAAAATTCTGTATCCATAAGGGTCTGAGAAGGTAATTTCAAGAACCCGAGGAATTTTATGGTATTTTACCAAACCCTCATGAGTGGTATCACTATTCCTTTCTTTTTGAAATTTTATGGTATTTTACCCCCAGGGGTGGTATATTCCTTTCGGAAGTTCGTTACAGTGTCACACGACCCCTACGTCCTCCGATCCTTTTTTTTGGTTTTCATTTTCTGATCTTCCGTCCGCCTTCCTTGAATCCTGTAAGCCCTAAACACAGAAACCACCACAGCGAAATCCATGGCAGCACGAACATCCAAGAAGAAGAGTACAAACCCTAAGAGCATCTCCAATGGTGGGTGCCATTTTTTTGGGTGCCAAACCCAAATTTGGCACCCACAAACCCAAATTTGGCACTCCAACAGTGTTTTTTTGGCCACCCTGCTCCAGTGGTGTGGGTGCCAAAATTTGGCACCCTTCCTCAACTACCTTCCAACAACTAATTCTCAACTAACTTTTGAATTTCCTAGTAATAATTTATATACTTTAACGATTATTTTTTGCTCCCACAAATAGCACCCCGTTGGAGGCCATGAAAATGGCTTGGGGTGCCAAAAATGGGTATGGCTCCCCATATAGCACCCCGTTGGAGATGCTCTAACGCCAATGCGAAAAACAGGTCGAAGAAAAAGAGAATAATCTGACGCACAAACACTGATCTACCAGACGAAATACTGGAGGACAATTCTCTTTCCTCCCAATCAAATACCTCGCCCAAACCATCCTTCTTTCCAAACACTGGAATCACCTATCCCTATGGCGTTCCCACCCTCATCATCTCTGTCCCAATCCCCATCACCTGCGACTCAGTCACAAACTCCAATCCAAGGCCGAAAATTTCTTACCCATCTTACTATCTCGCCGTCACCAGGACTCCAACGTCACCACATTCCGCCTCTTCGGTCACGTGGGTTCCTCCCGCTTGCATGACTGCATCCATCGAGTAATGCATTACAGAATCGAACAACTCGAAATCGACGTTTCCTTGGACGAAGTGCCTAGATTTAATTTTGCTCTCCCCCCGAGTTTGTTCAATTGCAACACTCTTAGGGTTCTTACATTGAATCACCAAAATAAGGACCCTGTTCATTATAGTGATTGGTCATCTTTGTATTTTATCTACACTTCTTCGGCAGGCCTTCCGTCAGTCCACACTTTGTCTCTAACTGGTGTTCGCTTTTACCATGGTTCGGATTTGTTTTCTGGGAAAAATTTCCCTATCCTTAGGAAACTGTGCTTGAGAAATTGTAAAGGGATGTCTGACCTATATATCCACTGCCCAGGCCTAGAAATTTTAGAAATTGATGGTTTGCGGTAGAAGGTTTGGATGTTTCATGCGTTGGGTTACTGGAACTACGAATCACAAAGTGCTTCTGACATGTCGATGGTTGGGCCAAGATTTTTGCCCCAAGTCTCCAGAGTTTATATTGGGAAAGCAGAGTTATTGTGGAGATCACAGCAGAGAGCTTCAGAGACCTCAATACATGCTCCCTTTATTTTCACTCCCAAATACCAAATACAGCGAAATTGCAGGGTTTATCAGCCTTTCTGTTTGCACTCTGTTCTGCCCGATCTTTGTCTGTCGGAAACCGGGTTCTTGAGGTCAGTTTCTCAGTAAATTTGTACAGAAAAGTTCATTAGAAGTTTAACAAAATTGTAATCAATTGTGAGTGATGGTCGCTCCTTCTGTGTCAGATCAATTCGCATTAGTTTGGCTTATTCTTATTTTCTATGTAACTTATGTTGGATTGGGGTCTATTTATTTTACTTTTCAAGATTGCCAATTCATTCTCTGCTTTGAATGCATTCGTAGCCTAATGCAGAAGATCGTTATGAAATATTAAACTTTCTACTAGCACAAAAGGAAAAATTGGGTTAGCAATTTGGGACGAAAGGAGTAGTTCATTCTTATGATTTGTGTTTAATTTCAAAATTCGTCGCTTGCTGAACCTTTTTGGTGATCCTGTATCACATTAGCCATCCTGGTTCTCCTCCATTGCTCAACCATTAGATCTTGTGTATGAACTTTACTGATACGTATTGCATCATTGAAAAGCAATTTAATGTGGTTTTATGCTGCTGTTGCTTGAGATGGATCTTAAGATGCTTTGGGTAAGCTTTTTCGGTACTAGTTTCCTTTTCTTTTTCTGTTCCTTTCATCCCTTTCAGCATTTCGCTGGTTGTGGATTCAGATCTATTTCCTTGCTTTGTGCTTGGTCATGGCTTTATCTCGATGCACCCTTTGTCAAGTGCTAATAAAATCTTGTTGCCGATCAAAGAAAACAATTTATGCGATATGTGGCTTTTAATTTTTCATGTCACACAATTTCAGATACCTTTGAATAATTTCACATATAACAAGTTTATAACGATGTAAATTTTTAAGTTGTGGAAGGTTTGTCATGACCTGTGTATTTTCTGGAATCTATGTGCTGAACATTCTGTGTGGTCAATGCGCCTGAAACTCTAGTTGAACATATAAAACTTATCCTCGTTGTACTGTTATTAATATCTTTAGTGTGAATTTCAGAGTTTGGATGAAACACAATACTTAAAATCCCTTATTCAAAATCTCAAGTCGATCGAGCTTCACCTGAATGTAAGGATTGATGTTCGAGGTACTAAGATGCATAAGTGTGCAGTCTATTTAGTGGAATTATTGCTCAATCATGGAAGAGCGTTGCAGAAATTGACCCTAACTTTAATAGCAAACCTGGGGTTCCTCCTTCCCAGCGGCGAATGGTTCGTTCTCAGATAATGAAGTTTGCGCGGTCATCTTCTAATGTTATAATCTCTGTTCTTCCACAGGACCCCCCAACAAGAAAGGCTCTTTTATCATAAGTTCTTTGGCAACAACTTATAGGATGCTCTTTTGTCTCTTTGGCACATTTACGTTAGAAGCTTTCATGTCCGTTACCATTTATGTCCGAAAAGAATTTGTTGACCTTGCCTTTTCAAAGTGCCTTGTGCTTAGCAATTTATTTTCCTATTACAAGAAGTCTGTGTGAATTCGTATGACTTGAGAGAGGTGATAAATTTCCTCTAATTTTTCACCAGTAGACCTTCTCTTGGAACATTGTTCGAGTGTTATATGCAGGAAACTATTGTTTTGCCACTTTAACTAGTACGACAGCTTGAATAAAGATTCCATGGGATTGAAATTTACCTCAATTCATTGGCATTTGGTATCCACTCTGAGTCCTCTGTGCCTTTGTGGGTGTGTGGCATGTTGTTGAAGTGCTTCTACGTTAAGCAGATGACCAGCCTTACATTTAGTGTATCTTGCTCTTGCATTCTTGCTTTTGCACTCTCTAGTTCAACAACACAAAAGTCATAACTTGCATGCACATCATTAAGGCATCTCATTCTTCTTGGAGATGAGGAATTTGAGCTTAAATGAAGAATTTGGAATTAGTTGATTTGTAGCTTCAAGATCACCATTGTCTTCATCTTCTTGACTTTCCGATTCTCATAAGTGATAGAAACTTGGTTTTGCACTGCAGTCCCCTTCTAATCCACTACGCCCAAATAACGATTTTACGGCGGGATTTTTCAGCGATAATGAAAAATGCCGGTAACAGGGCCATTACTACCATTAATGACAAATTGCTGGCAAAAAAATATAAGCGGTAATGAAACTGCCAGTAAAGGTGACTATTAATGGCATGTTACATGAAGCCACGGAAAGATAACTTTGACGGTAGTAAACCCAAAAACCACCAATAATTACAGCGAGTTATAATATAAAATATCATTATTTTTCCAATGAAAACAAAACCTTTTTGTAGTTGGGTTGTTAAGTGTTGAGGCTACATACAAAGGTCGCGAGTTCGAATCTCAGGGAAAAAAAATTCCCCGAAAAACTTTTATCGGCATTAATAAAACCGTTTGTAATAGTATGAAGCTTTTACCGGAATTAACATGAACAGTTTTTACAAAGGTCGCGAAGACCACCAATAAAAGTATTACCGGCGATTTTCATGCCTTCAATGGCGGTTTTAAACTCCCATTAATAGTGTTTTTTGGCGAAGTGATCCCAATAAGCCTTCTCATAAAAAGAACCTCTCTAAAAATGACCACTTTGTCTTCAAATCGTAGAGCTATGGGAGCTGTAACCCACAAAAAGATACACTTGACTATTTTCATCAAGTTTGTGCTTAACTTCTTTCGGAACATGGGCATAGCAAATGGGACCAAAAACCTTCAAATGATTCATGGATGGCTTTCTCTAACTCCAAACTTGAAATAGAGTTATGTTTTCAACGACTTTTATCGGATTCATCAAATAGACCGCCATGTAGATGGCTTCACCCCAAAAAGTCTTAGACAATCCCTTGTCATGCAATATTGATTGCACCGTTCCTAATTAGTCTTCTTCTTTTCCCTCCCAACTGAAAAGGATACACTGAATCAGTGAGACTAGGGAATATTCCTACTTATAGCCTTTTATTTTCCCTCCCAAGTGAATATGCAGATAGACTACTCAAACATCCATTAAAGAGTGAAACCTCACCACTTATTTTGGGACCAAAATTAAAATCTAACTGCGTGCAACAAGCTTTAAAATCTAACCACACTGGGCATAGTTGAATTCTAAGCACTTACCCATTGAACTAAGCAGTTGCTCATTGGTCGTAATCAGCCTTGTTTGATCTTAGAATGAATGTGCTTGGCAATCGGATAATACGTATATGACACAACTAGATCTGGTCTGAAGTTTGAAGAAGAGAACAGCAAAGGAGCTAGAGAATGATTTTTTCCCGAGCTACTTTTTTCAGGAAAAATATAGGCCTCTTTTTTTTTTACTGTTATGGAGTATTTCACAAAAGAAAGCATATACTCCAATCATCACTGCATAGAACAGCAAAAACATGTCCAAAGTGAAACTTGCCTTTTCCAATAGTCGTTGGAAAGGTCACCGAAAAACGCCCTCATTAGAACATAATCTAGTCAAGAATCAGTGATTAAACATCCTCATAGAAAATAAAAAATATTAAGATGACACTGTTTTTTTTTTTTAACTGTATTAAGATGACACTGTTTGAGCAGCCCAATTGTTGCCAATTCACTCTCATAGCCATCTCCGACTCAGTTTCCTAAAGCTACAGATTTGGAGATACTTATGAAGCTTTTCAGCACTTTCTAAACCTATTAAATCAAGAACTCATGGTGGCAATTAGGTGTCACCACTTCAGATCCCCACAATCTCTCCTGATCCTAAGGTCATTCAACAGCATCAAGAAAACCTTGTCATTGTCCATTCCCCTGAAACCTTTCATCCCAGCTTGCTTGATACTTGCCATGGTAATAGTGATCCCGCTGCTTAGTTATTCCTTTGATATGCTAGCCTGAGAATTAAAACGAAATGTCAGTTGAAAACAGGAGAGTTTTCAATTTCCTGGGAACAAGTTTGAAGAAACTAGAGTGGTGTTGAGATCTCACATCATCTTTGTCATCGTAGTACTCCATGATCAACATCTCAAGTTTTGGGCATAGTTCCATAAATGCAGCAAGACCTTTCATATCATTTTTATTGTACACGGTTTCCATGTCAAAATACACGAGGTTCTTGAATGCAAAACCTTCAGGGAGAGCGTCTTTCGTTTGCAGAAGCTACAGACATGAAGAAATGAAGTTATAGCAAATAAGCTCACCAATCCAATGAGCAGTTAATAAGACATTAGTACTATTTTCACAAGATGATCAATGAGAATGTAAGTGTTACTGGCCAAGCTACCCCGAAAGGAAACCATGACATTATGCTAGGGAAAACACAAGTACAGACTGTACAGTTAATTTCCTAAATCAACAAGCTGTCATGACTGAACGAGCAGGTTATCAGTAAAGTGAATAAAAGCATAGGGGTATATCAGCTTCAAATCTCAACTTTAACATTGTTTGCACAAACCAGTGGTTAAAGTTTGTGGTGAAAGCTTCAACCATGTTGAAGTATTCTTTCCAGTACCTCCAACTTGGTTCAAAAAGATTAGCAATACTACAAGTTGAGACCATGCAACCAACATAAAGTCCTGTAAATTCAAGTTGCAAGCTAGGGTGCCAAACCTTAAATGTAGAAGGAAATTCAACTAACCACTTCCATGGTTTTAAATACTTCTGCATCCCTATCAACACAAATATCATTCATTGCCCACCTTTCCTCCTTTTGAAGAAACTGAAAATCAACGACTTCTTAGAAAATAATTTCTTTCAGTTCCTATGTCCATAACAAAATATGTACGATGTTTTGTTCAGACCGTTCCAACATTTGGAAAACCCCCAATTGTGCTGCCGTGTTTCATTTTGTTAAATCCATCCATTAACCCAAAACCTCATCGCAGCTTGGTAGTAGCCACAGAGCTCTAGCTCACCCACTCTCATTCCAAAAATAGAAGCCAATAAGTCAACCACGCTTAGCTCATAGTCCTGGTTTGTTAGAATCAATCTAAAGACCTGTTGCTATTTGCTAACATCAACTAGACGATCTATAACCTTCTCTATAATTCTACCCACAGCATGACAGCATGGAGCTAGTATGGTGTGACACGTGGTTTTGATGTAAGGTGGTGTTTCACTTTCACTGACAGTGATTGCACTTATCATGACCAACTATAGAGCCATATAACCTTTAGGTGAATACATGGTCTGTCATTAGAAGGTAAGGTTCTGTGAAGGCTTTCTCATAATGGTTTGGTGGTGTTCCATTTCCATTTATTTCTAATGGCAGTATCAGGCGTATAGTAGTCTCATTTGCATTTGGGCTTTAATGGATCCATTTTTTGTAGAAGGAAATATTGGACTCTATCTTGAAATAATTGCTTTACTGTCAGTAAGATTGTCACGCTAAATTGGCCAAAACAGGTTGAGGCCACAATGCCAAAGCACAGGAACTTCGAATGGAATTCACAATCCCCTCCCTCCCCTTTCTCCCTTCTTTCTTCCCCTTCCCCAGAAGTTCCACCAACTCCTTCCCCTTCCCCTTCCCCTTCCCCTTCCCCTTCCCCTTCCCCTTCTCTTCTTCTCCCTCCCTAGTTGTGAGATAGTTGCGATTCTTTCCCGAAAGAGAGAAGATCTCCCACTTTCCCCATCATTTTTTAACCCTGGAGGCCAATACTTGGGGTAACCACATTAGTGTTTTTGGCTCTTGGTATCACTCCATGGTCTTGGAGCACCGCCACGTGGTACCCCAACACTTTTATCCACCACACATTCCTCTACGGCTTAGTACAATGTGTGGTGGATAAAAGTGTTGGAGCACCACGTGACAGTGTCCTTAGACTACACAATAATTGGTCATAAGCAACAGACTCTTTAGTCTTTAGCCTTACAAAGACAACAGTGAAGGAGTCATGCGGCAGAGACAATTACAACCAGAACAGTTCTAGCTTGATGCAGATCATAGTTTTTACGACCACCTCCACAAGCCAATCTACAGGTCCAGCACTAGAGCCTTTTATTTATTCTTTTTCCCCTCATTTCGGAGGCCAGTGAGTCCTCGTTCTGGTTTTATTGGTATTTCTTATCCTACCCCTAAAAAACATAGGCAAAGATGTGTCGGAAGAAAAAAATACCTCAAACCACCAATTTGGTGTGGTTAGGCTCATGACTCCGGGGAGTGTCCTCACAACCTTACTCCAATACTCAAATTGCTCGCTCCTGCTCGAATAAACTACTTTTGCTTCAATCAAAGACGACGAACACTCAAGCGAAAATGTCCCCATTTCCAAACAAACAATACTCAGCGAACAGAGATTAGGAGCACATATCTCCACCGAGTCTACCGGCTCTGGGTCATCTTCAAAGTTCCAAATCGATAGCTCCTTTAGCTTCGTAGAACATATTTTCAGATTTTCCAGTGCAAAACAGTCCTCAATAACCAGAGATTCAAGATTCACGCACAGCGAAATCAACAAACAAACCCAATCATCGATCAACAGAACATTGGCAAGAACAATACTTTGTAGTGACGCGATTGGGCCACGATTTTTTATATCAGGGAAAATAAAATGACAGCTACGGAGTTTCAAAACCTTAACGCTGCTCTTTATGAGGGGTTCGAGAGAGAAGTTGAAGTCGCAATCAGAGGCAATCTCGCTGAAGTCTGTATATCCGTAGAAGTCAAGGTCGAGCTCGAGGGCACCGTGGTCGATGGCGTAGTTAATCCACGATGGCACGACGTCGTAGTGATGTTGCTCGGTGAAGTAGAATCTCAGGCCGAAATAGTGGAAGGGAGAGTGGGGTGGTCGGAGGGATAGGGTTTGGGTGAGGTAATCGGCGAACAAATCGCGTGTTTCTGGGAAGGAATCGGAAGGAGGGAAGAGATTGAAATCGAAGTGGAAGGAGGAGAGAGAGTGCCAGAGGGTTCGCCATTTAGGGGAGATTAAGCAGGTACGAATGGCGTCTAGGGTTGGAAGGAAGGAGATTATGTGGAGGAGAAGGTCATCAGGAAGGGCATCAATGGTGGCCAAGGCCATGCCATTCTTCTTCTTCTTCATCATCATCTTTGTTTGTTTTGGTAACCGCAACTGATTCATTGGGGATTTGGATATACATATAAAGGAAATGGAGCTCTGTTTCGAATTTTCGCGGTAGAAATTCAAATGTACTTTAAATATTATCTGAGTGGAGGGAAAGCTGTTCCAAAAATAGAAAGAGCGGGGAAGGAGGGTGTGAGTTCAATTCCGTCCTTTTTTTTCGGTTTTAGCCGCCAATCCTTCTAAGTTACACTTGTGGACCAATTTCAAATTTTGTTAAATTTAAATTTGATGAAAAAAATATTAAAATGGAGCTCCACTCCTTTCATCAAATTAATAGAGTATCAAAGTGAGAAAATTAAATATTTTATCAAATCAAGGAAGGATGAGCCAACATCAATTCCTTTTCCAAATTTTCAACGGTAACCTTCTATAATTCTAAAAAAAAATTGTGTCCTCATTTCCTTAAATACAAGGAAAGTGATTTTGGCACTATCCAAATACATTGAAAACATTTTTAATTACTTCGAAGGAAAAGAAAGGGGAAGAAAAACGACTCTCTCAAGGAGATTCAAACCCTTTTTTTCTCAATATCACACGACTGGCCTTTCCTTAAAATACAATGGAAATATTTTATAGGTGTGTCCATTAATAGAGTTTTGGGATATGGCAAGAATTTTACAAATGATTTGATGAAACCTATAAAGATATTCTCAATATAAAATGAAACTTTTGATTAATTTTTTTACTCAAATTTGGTGAAAAAATAGAAAGAAAAAGTTAAAGGGTTGGAGTTGTCCTCACGGGGGCAATGGTTTCTCAGAGCATCTCCATCAGCCTAAGCATCTTTGTAGCCATTTTGGCAAGAAAAAGGTGTCTTGGCTAGCTCCAAACAATTCTAGTACCCAGCAATGTAGCCATTTGGAGAAAAGAAAAGGAAAAAAAATGACGTCAGCTTGCTCTGCCTCGCACGGGCGCGTGCAACACACGCGCCGAGAGTAGATGTAACTCGCCCACATGTGCGTCCGTTGACCGGAGCGTGCGGGCTCTGATGGACTTCTCTGCCGATGAATTTTGCACCATTGAAATCCCCTCAACGATAACTACACCCCTCTAGTATCAAATCGATTTTAGGACGAATATTCTGGTCTCTCATTTTTTTCGGCATGTGAGAGAGAGAGAGAGAAGCCAGTAGCGAGCTCGCCAAACCTTGCCGCCTGTGGCGAGGGCCTCGGCAAGGCAGCTAGGTCTGGTTTTTCCAAATTTTGGTTGGCAAAATGGCCTCGCCGGAGAGATACCGAGGTTGCTGGAGATGGTCTTAGTGAGTTAATGCATTACAAGATGTAGAGGGTAGCGTTGCAAACAACAGCTCTAAAGGGCTTGGCTGATTTACGAATGAGCCGAGCTCAATCTCGTGTTTTGGACTCGTTGAAAAAATGAGCTAAGTTCGAAAACTTCAAAACTTGACTCCACTGTTTTGCACTCCTCGTCGTAAGCCTCCATGAGCTCTATCGAAATTTCATCACCATAATTTTGATCGTTTAGTTTATAAAATTCACGAATTATATCACCAGGAGGAAAGAAAAAGGGGGTAAATTAATCAGATGCCACTAGTCTCTTGTTTGGACACTTTTTGTTACACAAAATAGATGGTAAGTGTAATTTTAAAAATGCCCCATAAGATAAATTTATCTATCTATAAGGCAAATTTAGCTTGATTATGTACACAGTAGTTTATGGTAACATCGATTTTCAACTACATGTAGGTTATGTTTGGTTGGATGGAATGGAATGGAGGTCGGAATGGAATAGACATTGGAATGGAATTGGAGGAATTGGGATTGGAATAGTCATCCCAATTCCCATGTTTGGCTATTGTTAGGAATCAATAACAACAATGGAATTCTCAGATCTCGGATCCATGAGAGAAAAGAGGTGTGCCGACAGAGGAACAGGTGAAACGGTGGTGGAAATCGAGACCAGATGTGTGTGTGTGTGTGAGAGAGAGAGAGAGAGAGATCTTGGATCTGGGGATTGATCGGGAGCCGGGAAATTAATTTTTTTGGTATATGACGGTGGGAGTTGGTAAGGAATGGAATTAGCATTCTTTACTTTTTCTGTTGGAATGTAAATTCCCCTATTTGGGGGAGTAGTGATTCCATCTAGAATTGTTATTCCATTTAATTTTTGCAAACCAAACATGGGAATAGAATTTCATTGGAATTCCTATTCCATTCCATTGTCAATTCCAGCAAACCAAACGCACCCGTAGTGTTCACCTAATTCTACAAAATAAACAATTGAAATCACGATGATAAGATTTCAATTGAACAGACCAAACACACTTATCACCATAATGCATTAGCGCACTATAAGGACCTTGTGCCACCCCTTACCAATGCATGTATCCAAGAGATTCAATGCAAGAGGGTGGTAGCCAAGTTTGAAGGCACCTATACTCCCATGCGTTAGATCAAGGCTCAAGACTCACTAACACTTACTAACAACTAACTCTTCTTGATTGTACTAAAAAAAGAAAAAGAAAGATTCAACAAATAATTTTGATTCAAAAAGTTTAGAGGTTTCAATGAGGAAAAACATTCCCTTGTTTCTAAAACAAAAAACAACCCGACTATGCGTACATACGCACACGAACACGTCTGGACTGTCCATTTCAGGAATCAACGGTCCGGCTATAAAAACAACTCTTCTATGTAAGAGTTTTTTAAAAATCCGGACCGTCGAAAAACACGCACGGACGGTCAAAAAGCACCGTTCGTGCAAATTGCGTACGCTTGGCGTGCGTACACATCGAATTTTTTAACAAAAGAATACTACTCTTTCTTCCAATTGCCACCACTTCCTAGCACCAGTCAGGCAGTCACCTTTGCTTTCGAAAACAGAAGCACGGCAACAAAAAAGTTGCAGCCCAAGAATCTGGAAGCATATTCAAAGTAAAAAAAAAGGAAAAAGAAGTTTTACTTCCATGAAATCATTACATTTCTTCAACATTCATAGCCAACTCTGCCTTAAGTTTCCCCGAACTATCGATGTGGAGATCGTAATGAAACTTCTCAGCATTTTCGAAGCCCATCAAATCAAGAATTCGCGGTGGCAATTAGGTGTCACCACTTGGATCCCTAAAATCTTCTAAGACCACTCCACTACGTTTCAACAGCAACCAGAAAAATATTTCATTGTCCATTCCCCTGAAACCTTTCATCCCGACAAGTTTGACACTCGGCAAACTAAAGGTGATCCCGCTGCTCAGTAAATCCTCTGGTATGCTCCCCTGAGAATTAAAACAATGTTGCATGAAGCCAGAAAGATTACAATCAATTCAGCAACATGTTTGAAGAAGCTAGAATGGTGTGAAGATACTCACATCATCTTCTATGTAATCATCATGATCCACGACCAGCGTTTCAATTTTTGGAGATAGTTCCAGAAGTGCAGCAAGACCAATCAGATCATTTTTAGCATACCCGGTTTCTAGCTCCAAATAGACAAGGTTGTTGAATGCAAAACCCTCAGAGAGATCTTTGGTTTGCAGAAGCTTCGGGCATGAAAAAGAAACAAGAATTTATGACAAATAGCACAAAAATACAATTAGGAGCCGAGAAAACCTTGTTTTACGAGATGATAATTGAGAAATAAAGTGCTATGGGCCAAGTGACCGACCAAAATAATCCTCAACATTTGTAACAGGTAGAACACAAGGATAATAAATCAGTAATATATTAGGTCGACATTCAGTCAGAAACTTAAAGAGTGAAAAATCTTATATTGGTCAAGCGAATGTCCTACCAAGTTCAAGTTTCCAACCACTGCCCCTCATTGGTAATATTTCTCTTTGTTAAATTCATTCGTTAACCCAAAACCTCATGTGGATTGTGGATTGGTAGTAACTATAAGCCTGTAACTCATTCTCTCTCAAGTCTCAAAAATCTTCCAAAACTAAAATCCAACGAGTCAACCATGCTCAGACCACAAGTTGTAGTTTTTAGTTTCAATTAAAAGACCTGTTGTTACAGAAATCACTCGACGAGTTATTTGCTTCTCTATAATATCTTCAAAAAACATGAACCTAGTGATGTCTTCATTATTAGGAATGTTTTGACAAGTTGTCACGAGACTCGCTAACAACTATTCAAGGTGGAGAGCTAGTTTGTCAATAGAAGGTTTGTTCTCATTCTCATGCAAGTTTTCCTTTGATGGTTCTCATATTGAGTTTGTGGTGTTTCACTATTTCTAATGGCTTGACCAGGTGTATTAGTGTGTCATATGCATTTGTCCTTCAATGGATCCATTTTTGTTGAAGGAAGTATTGGATCTTCACATAATTGCATCACTGGCATTGTGTCATGCTAGATTTCTCGTAAAAAAAGAGGCGACAAAACCAAAGCACTTAATGGAATTTACACTGAACTTGACCAATTTTGATACTTTCAACTTTATAGGTGCAGGTAATGGCATCAGCATCACATAATGATCACAAGTTTCAGAGCACAAATCCTTTCCATATCTGATTGAAACACGTAAGTTAAATTTCTTACTGCTATCATTCAAAACAAGAAAATGTAAATCATCAGCTATGTAAATGCAGAGTACCTCAAACCACCAATTGTGTGTAGTAAGACGCTTGACTCCGGTGAGTGACCTCATGACCCTACTCCAATACTTAAACTGCTTCCTTCTACAGGAATATGCCACATTTGCTTCAATCAATGACGACGAGAACTCAAGCGAAAAAAATTTCATTTGTAAACTAACAATCCCCAACGAACAGAGATTGGGAGCACGTATCTCCACGGAGTTTACCCTCTCTGGATCATCTTCAAAGTTCCAAATTGATAACTCCTTTAACTTCGAAGAACATATTTTCAAGTCCTCCGGCCCAACACAGTCCTCAATAACCAGAGACTCGAGATTCACGCATAGTGAAATCAAGCCACAAACCCAACTATCCATCAACAAAACATTGGCAAGAACCATGGATCGTAGGGACACGATTGGGACAGTAGTTTTAGGATTAGGAAACCTAAAGTCACAGCTCCGGAGTTTCAAAAACGTAACTTGACTCTGTATGAGGGGTTCAAAAAGGAAGTAGAAGCAGCAATCAGAGTCGAGCTCGCTGAAGTCCGCATACCCGTGGAAGTCAAGGTCGAGCTCGACAGCGCCGTGGTTGATGGCGTAGTTAATCCACGATGGCACGACGTTGTCGTGATGTTCCTCGGTGAAGTAGAATCTCAGGCCGAAATAGTGGAGGGGAGAGTGGGGCGATCGACGTGCTAGGGTTTGATTGACGTAATCGGCAAACAAATCGCGTGTTTCTGGGAAGGAATCGGAAGGAGGGAAGAGATTGAAATCAAAATCGAAGGAGGAGAGAGAGTGCCAGAGGTTTCGCCATTTATGGGAGATTAAGCAGGTACGAATGGCTTCTAGGGTTGGAAGGAAGGAGATTATGTGGAGGAGAAGGTCTTCAGGAAGGGCATCAATGGCGGCCGTGGCCATAGCATTCTTCTTCTTCTTCATCATCTTTGTTTGTTTTGGTGACTGCAATTGATTCATTGGGGATTTGGATAAATAGGAAATGGAGCTCTGTTTTGAATTTTGGCGGTAGAAATTCAAATGCATTTAAATGTTACTATATGAGTGGAGGGAAAGGTGTTCAAAAATAGAAAGAGCGGGGAAGGAGAGGGTGAGTTTAATTCCGTCCCTTTATTGTTTTTGCCGCCAATTTAATTCCATTTGAAATTTTTGCTGGAAATTCTTGTGAGTCAGGGCGCACGAGTAGTGTAGTAAGTTTTTTAGACGGTAAGAGCAACTCCAACACAACTAGCTACTCTAAATTTCGGGAGTGGAAGTGACATATTGGGGGGAAATTTTGTAATTTATGTCCTCTTTTCCTCAAAAAAGAGTACATTTTGGAGGGACCCATCCACCTTTTTGTCACATCCACTCTCTACTCTTATTTTTGGCTCTCTACTAGTAGAGAGCCAAAAATAAAAGTAGAGAGTGGATGTGACAAAAAGGTAGATGGGTCCCACGAAATATTACTATTTTATGAGGAAAATAGGACAAAAATTACAAAATTTCCCCCCAATATGTCACTTCTACCCGAAAATTTGGAGTAGCTAGTTGTGTTGGAGTTGCTCTAAAGATCGTCCAATTTATATATGTGCGTGATCGATGAACACTAGGTGTAATACAAGTTCTTATTATTACATTTCCAAAATTTGAATAAAACTCTGGTAAATTAATTGTCCGGATCTTTGCACATTTCTATTTTATTTTCTTATACTTTATGAAACTCAACAGATGCAATGGCAAAAATTAGATACACAATTTGACTTTTTTCTGTTTTTGGATTGTACTTATTTGACTTTTATATTTTGCAGTAGTAATTTTTAATCAAAATATTTGTCTCTTTTTTTTTTATTATTCGTTTGGGCAAAAGAATGGAAAAATAATTTAGACTTAAACAAAGTCTAAAAATATAAAAACTACTACTCGCGATTCGTGAGCTTTTGAATAAGTTAGACTTAAGCAAAGGTTTGTACGTGGTACTATGGTTTACCTTTTTGTTTGTAAAAGTTTGTATTACGGGTTGTTTCACACTTACTTTTCAATTTTTTGGTTTTGCCTTTATTCAAAAAAATTCCTCGTTTGTTAGTTTTGAATCAATTTTTTGTGGACAACTTCAGCACATCTCAAAAATCTTTTCTATCGATTTTGATACATAATTTTTGTTTCGATTAGTATCTAAAACCAAAAAAAAAAAAATTACTCATATTCAGCAACTGATTATAAATTCAATTAAATTATACTAAACGCAAATTTTAAGAGTAACCGAAACAGCTTTTGCTTTTTCATTTGTGCTATTTACTTTTTAAAAAAAAATGTAACTTAAAAAGAAAAAAGAAAGCATCTTAAAATGTAGCCGAACAAGGTCTAATAAACATTCTTTACCAAAGGGCTCGTTTAAATCACATCTGATAAGCAACAGAGGTGTTAACGACAGAAGATGCGCGTGGAAACTTCCACCTTGTTTGGTTTGGTTTTTAAGAACCAGTTTTCTCAATTATTATTCAATTATTAACCCTATTTTTAAATATTATTTTTATTTTTCTCTCTATCTCTCTCCAATCATTAATACCTATCTTTTAATTATTATCCCTATTTCTCCCTCTAATCATTACAAAAACCAAAACTCAAAACCCAAACCAAACACAACCTTCATCTTCCAGCGAATGTTTGGTCGCTGGATGCTACAATCCCAACGGCTGCTATTTGAGGCCAGGGTGATTTCTTGCAACACTTTACCATGTCTAAGCAAAAACTCCACAAAATTGAGTGTGGTCTTATGTCTTGTCATTAGCACCGTAGCATATTGAATATGAATCCTTACAACCTTTAGGTGATGCTCAAGTGACTCGAAAGTTCGGCTTTGAGATTCCAAGCATTGTTCCTCGTCCCAACTCTGAAAATCCAAATTTCAAAAAAAAAAAAAGAAGAAGAAGAAGAAGCAACAACAGGAGGTAAGATGATAATTATGTGACTTTGCTAAAAAAAGGAAAACAAAACTGCGTATTATTGCATTACGAAAGTCTGAACTATTACAAGAATAATGAAGGGGTTTTATAGGTTAACCATAAAAACCTTAGCGAAATCCTAATAACCCAAAGGGACTAAAATACCATGAACATCTACGAAGCACCGACACCTCTAGGAATCGCCGTATCGTAGTTTCCCGACACGGGGACACGGCGGGACACGTGTCCCAGCACGCCACATGGATGGGGACACGGCTAATTTAAATTTTTGAGGGGGACACGGCTGGGACACGGCAGGGGTCAAACTGAATTTTTTAAAAACTTCTTGGGGTAAATTTATAATTAATCAATACTTGGGGTAAAAAAGTGTAATTTCTTCATATAATTTCTATCATGTGTATAGAAGTTTTTCTCCTCTTGTTTTGTTTATATTTTCTTTAAAAAAATTATATATTATATTATATATAAATAAATATACACGTGATGTGTCCCCTACCGTGTCCGTATCCCCATTTTTTTAGAATTCCCGTCTCCCTGTGTCCGTGTCCGTGCATCATAGATGAACATAAAAGATAGTAAATAACAATAACCTTACCAAAACCTAATGACACAAAAAGACTAAACTACTCTAAACATTAACAATAAACCCTCAAATTATGCTTCACTAAAATTATACTCCTACTTCGCAAGTTACAGTCCAAATAAATTTTCTTTGTGAAGTTAAGAGTTTGAGGCACATTGACTAGCACATAAATGGAAAAATAAACACGAAGGCTTTACTAAGAAATTCCGGTCATGGCACGTATTGCACAAGTTAACTACATATTGTTTGATGAATCTATTGTGAACTGATTATCTGTATTTGAATAGATATTCGAAGGTAATGAACACTTAGGGTATCTCATTACTAAACTGTTTAAATATCATCCACATTAAAAATTTATTTTTTCAGTAATGCGATCAATTGCAGAACAATGCATCAAATGATCTTATCATCATTCAAAAGTTTCGAAATATATTTGGGTGCATAAATTGTGGTCCGGAACAAGCATAACATTAGTACTAAGAAGAGATTCATCACATACGGAGGACGATTTCGAGTACTGAAGCAATGTTTAGTGTTTGTGAAGCATCCGATGTCGGTTTAACAAGTGTCCAGAATGGTTTGGAGTTTTTTTTAGGAGTGTCGATATTGGACTCTGTCGACACGTCTCTTGTTCTTAGGAAGCATGTATTTCAAGTAGGCAGCATTCGAGGAAATTCCAAAAAAAAAATTCATAAGAGTAAACGGAATTAATCAGGTTCATAATTACCTCATATCCGGTGTCAGAATAATTATTTACATTTATATTGATGGTGTGGAGTATTGGAGTGCTTCTAAGTAAGCATATTATCCCTGTGATTTCATCTTTGGTCATGTTAGTGTAGAGCTTCAAGGTCGTGAGGTTACTGAAAGAACATGGAAGACCACCAGCACAATCTATGTCTCCTAAAATCTGCAAGGGAAAGCAAAAGGCTATTGATCAGTAAAAATTTCACACTATAGTAATGGAACATTACACTAGACAAAGAAACTGGCCTAATCAATTGCGAGGTCTGAGTAATTAACCATGGAGGATTATAATCGATTTCTTGTACCTCCTCAAAACAACTGAACTTATAGGGATCACATATAAAGATCATACTAAATCACAAATAATATTATTACCCATGTAATTGCTCTCATAAAGTTTTATCAATATAGAAATCTTAATCGTAATTAATAAACACAAAAAATTACTGACAAGTTAAAAATCGAGAGAAAATAACAGTTCTACAATAACAAAACCTCCTCTAATAACCTAGAAAGGTATAAATATGGATAGTGCTAATGCCAAAACTATTTTTAATTGTGTCAAAACTCAAGTGCATGAAATGCTTGTACTGTAAAGTACAAGATCTTTATGCATTGGAGTTTTGCACAATCAAAAACAGTTTTGGCAATATCACTATCCATAGATATTTATACATTTGCACAATCAAAAACAGTTTTGGCATTATCACTATCCATAAATATTTATACATTTGCTAATATTAGCATAAAATCAAAGATCATTCACTCTACAAGCTAAACTATGTCTTAGTGTCACCTTTATTTAGCATAACAAATTGTGTGTTTCTTTTTGAGAAACCGCATACCAATACAATATGTCAACGCTATTCGTAACCATTGTGCATAGCTGACTTTTGCCACTTCTCTTTGTTGAGAAAGTTGATCTTGATTGGGATGGAGTATATTTGGTTGAATGACAACAAGTGAGTGGCTCTAGGTTGTATCTTCAGAATGAAACAAGATGAGGAGACTAATCAAGTCAGATAGTTGATCAATCAGTTCAGAGATGAAGGTATGAGTTGGAAATTGTAGTTTTTAGTTAATTATATGTGAGTGGAATCTGTTCTACATATATGTGTATTGTGTGTGTGTTGAAGGGGTGTGAAATACACAAGAGAGAGTGAGTGGAGCAAAAACCCAGGGGGTTTCCCCCTCTGGGAATTTCTGTGTAAAAGGTCAATGAAAGATTCTTCTTGTAATTTTCGGTAGTGTGAATGAACAAAATGAGTCTTTTAGTGTACAAGTCATTCCTCTCCCACCAAACTCTTCAGCATGATTAATTTCTTTTAGTATAATCTCAATAGGAATTTCTCTTACTTTGGGTAAAGATTGGCAGGCCAACAAAGGAGATAATTTAAAGATCTATAGCACATGTTATCCCAAGAAGCATACGCCTCACATGAAATGTGTAAAAACGTCACACAGTCAAGGTGTAGGTTCTGCAAGGTAAAGCATAAATTTGAATTGAGATGTTTTTGGATAGCCTAGCCTTGAATTGAGCATCGAGGCGCCACCAAGTTAGGCTTGGAAAACATTGATTTAAGCAATGTAAGGCTGTCACTCTGCATTATTATTGTTTTCAGTTTTATCCACCTTCTCTGCCATTAGGCCCATTACCATTGTGGAGTAATGTGACAAGGGATCATCTAAGAGGTTCAACAAGCTCACTGACGTCGAAATCAACTTAATCAGAGCTAGCTTTCAAATTGAGAATTACATCACAAGCTAGATGAGAAAGCAGTATTATACTATCAGCATCCAACGAGGGTAATTAGGAGAAACAGAACCACTTAAGTTTTCTAGTTGCAATATAGATTCCTATTTCAATCCAGGCAACATGAGGTAAGGAATCAAAAAAAGACCATAGGTGGTTTTTAGCACGAAAAAACATCTGTGCATCTTAACTCATTTCCTCACCCTTGGCTCTCAAACATTCATTACATACATGCAGTGGCGGATGCAGGATCGCCATTTTTGCCTAATTTGCGGGGGCCACTCTTCAGTAATTTTACAAAAAAATCTAGAAGTGTACTAAAAATACATGCATCCCCCCCCCCCCCCCCTGCATACATGCATTTAAGACGGAATGGAGATGGAAAAACATTCAGAGTTATTCCAAACTTCAAACACAAAGATCTACCAGCAGACTTGTAACCTACAAACTATTTAGAATTTTATTCAGAAACTGACCGCAAGAACTAGGCTTCCAACACAAATAGATTGGGCAAAACAGATTGCAGATAGGACGTTGGATGCACTCTGCAATCTTGCTTCGTGTAGTGATTTGAAGGGAAAACTAATGGAGCCCTTATTGAGGCATCCGAAGCTCTCTGTCGTAAATTTCACATTAGCACCGTCTTGCAAATAGAAAGTGTGGAGACTTGGAACAATAATCGTGACCGGACTTTTGTAACTTTCAAAGCACAATTTGAGTTCAAGTTCCTCAGACCAGAAACATCCAAACCCTTTAGCTCCAAACCAAAAAGTTTCAAAATTTCAAGGCATGGGCAGTTGATATTGAGATTAGTCATCTATATAAGAAGGACAAAAAGTATTTGAATCTAGACATAAATCCAAGGGTCCAAAACTATTACACCCAAAATTGATGGTTAAGATTTGTTTTCACCTAAGACTTAAGGGCTCAGATTTAGTCCCAGTTACATCAACAATCACCATGAATTCCGTACCTCACATTTTTTCCCGCTCAACATCACACACGTCTGAATGAATGAAACTGGTGACCACGACTCCTGTAACTGCAATGTCCCCTCCTCTCTCCCTCCCTCAAATCCGCCACAATTGCCCCTCCCTCTTTCCTCCCCTCTCATCAAAAATCTGCTTTCATGGCCACCAAAATTGGAACTCCATGTTTGTGACTTCATCTCAACAGAGGCACAGAATTCAGAAACCATACAGTGCAACTTCCTGCAACCATCATCTCACAACCACCGAAAACGGTAGGGTAAATCTTTGAAATCTTGGAATTTCCACTTCTTCTCAACATCGTACGATTTACTGTCAAACGGGCCGGTCTCGGCATGTTTAAATGTGGCACGACATGTCAAGGGCAGGGTTGTAGACGGGCTGGGCATGGGCACAACACGGACACGACATGAGCACGGCACGGCACGGCACAATAAATATTAATTTTAAATGTACCCAAATTTGTTTTTTAGTTTATTAAAGAAATTGACTGGCTATGTCATTAATCATAGAAAATTAAAATCATTACTCCTACATAAAGACAACTAATTTTACCAAAATTAGTATTTCCTAAAAAAAAACCTATTAATAATTATTTGTTTCAAAAGTGTATAGATAAGAATATATATATAATTGTTACACAAAAAGAATTTTTCCTGACGAAACTCGGTTGGAGAAATGGGCTGGCATGACACGACACAATTATAAAATGACATGACACGATTAAGTAAACGGCCGGCATGGCACGACACAAAACACGGTTAGGACGATGCTAAACAGGCCCTGCCGGCACAGCACGGCCCATTTGACACCTCTACCCGAGCATTACAGATCACATCCCAAGGAGGTGCTGTTCCTTGAAGGTTTTAGCAGAAACACAATCTAAAACCAAACCAAAAATGTGAGATAAAGGGAATAAATCGAAATGAGATTATTAGCCTTTTAAACTAGTGTAACCCAGCAATCAAAGTGCAAATACCATCATAGCCCATATCAGAAAATAAAATCTTATTCCCTCCGTCCCCTTTTAAGTGTCCACTATAGGACTCTAAATGAGAATTTTCATTTTTTTTTTACACCAAATGCAATTTTTTTTTTATGGAAACATTTTTTTAAGCATAAGAAAATACATGTTGCCCAAAGGGAACATTTAAAAAGGAACGGAGGGTGTAGAACATATCTATCACCATCAACAAGCTAATTAATTGACAGACAAAATCACCAAAACTCTCTGTTTTTCCTCATTTGAAATATAATTTTTGCTTTGGGTACTTTTCAGTCAGTTTTTCGGGGTTTGGTTTCTTTCCTTTTGGCTTTCTGTACCTTGGTATTGTGTGGTCTTTCTTGTTTCTTCTAGTCATTGTTTCTGTGTTTTTTAGTCTGTTCGGTGACTCTTTTCGGCTCATCCCTATGCTAGTCGTCACTTGGTATACTCATTCTCTCTTGGAGATGTAGATGATGGGGCCCTTTTCCTTTGAGACTGCTTCTCTTTTGCTCTCATATGCACTAGATGATGGGGCTACTCTACTCATAATGGTACATCTTAGCTCCCTATAATCAATCAACTGCAGCTTGAAGATTCGTTGGATTGCTGGATCCTTTTGATTCACATTTATGGTTGCTGCCTTGAGAAGTTGCTTTTGTCCTCAAGATGCTGTAATTTCAAGGCCAGGGTTATCCTTTGTCTGGCATCTCTTAGTGCTCAAGGTTGTTTTCAATTGCAATGTTTTATTTCTCCCTTAGGAAAGCCTGTCCTCCTTGAGGGCTTTTCTCTCTTTGGTTGGCATCTTGCCAACCGTTTTTGGGTCGGGAGTGGCATATGATTGTCTAAAGGTGGGATTGCCAACTTTGTTGGAATGTCTCGGCTTCTGCACCTTATCCATTTAACGGAATAAGATAATTTTAAAAAGTTAAAGCAAAGAAACGAGAATTCATATCACAGACAAGGAGCCACCACCACCACAAGCAACTAAGCTCACGCATGTCTTAAACTATTAATGAAATGTACTGAAACGAATTTAAAAACTGACAGAACTTGGCTTCCGACAGACAAAAATCTTGCAAAACAGAGTGCTGATATAAACTTGGACGCACTATTCAACGTTTTGGAGTCAAAACATAGGAAGCCGGTATTGAGGTCGCTGAAAACCTCTGTTGTAAATTCCATGGGAGTTATGTTTACCCAGTATATACTCCGGAGACTTGCGGCACGAATCTTGGTCCAACTATAGGCATCTAGGAAGCAGTCTATGACTTGTAATTCCAGTAACCCAACGCCAGAAATGTCCAAACCTTCTAACCCCAAGCACCCAAGTTTTAAGATTTCTAGTCCTGGGCAATTGATGTTTAAGACAGTCATACCCCTGCAATTTTCCAACAATAGATTCCTGAGGAGAGGGAATCTTTCCCCGGAAAATAAATCCGAACCATCTTTGATGTATGCATAAGTCAGAGACAAGGTGTGCACCAATGGAAGGCCTGCCGAAGTAAGACACTTAAATCTAGGCCGTCTAAGACATGTTTGGACGGCTTGGAGAGGGTAGTGATGGGCATCATGTGTCTCTACCCTCTCCGTATGCAAAATTTCCTCCAAGAACGGACCACTTTTTTCACGGACAGGGTATTTCTTCTGGTGATTCAATTTGAGAACCCTAAGCGTTTTGCTACTGAACAGACACGGAGGAATAGTAATGCTACCATCTAAATAAACATCGAGTTCGAGTTGTTCGATTGCGTGATTCATTACTCGGTTGAGGCAATCGAGGAGGCGGGTGGCACTTACGTGACCGAAGAAGCGGAAGGTGTTGATGTTGGAGTCCTGTTGACGGCGAGATAATACGACGGGTATGAAATCGGTGGGTGATTGGAATTGGTGACTGAGTCCTGAGATATGGGGTGGGTTGGGAGAGAGAGGGGAGAAGTCGAGATGAGGGTGGGTGCGCCATAGGGATAGGTGGTTCCAGCGCTTGGAAAGAACGGTGGTTTGGGCGGTGGATTTGATTGGGAGGAAAGAGAATATGCGGTGGAGTAATTCCTCTGGTAAATCACTGATTCTGTCCTTCGAGTTGTTATCGTCGGCCGTGGGGCTCAACAACTGCTCCTTCTTGGAGGAACGTGTAGTAATCATGGATTTTGCTATGGCGCTTCTCTTCTTCGACTTGTTCTTCCGCAGAACCTCCCGCTGCTTCATCTTCTTCTTGGAGGCTCGTGTTTCCATTGATCGATTTTTGCTGTTGTCGAAGGGGCATGAGCTGCAAGAGGACCATTTTAACCCGGAAAATGATAAGTGCCCGAAAAGTATCTCGAAAACTGTAATGAATTACCGAGATTCTCTCTCAAGTGAATCTGAGTCATTCAGGCCTTGTTCTTGAACGAATTTTATGAGATAAAATCTAATTTTGATAAAATGTTGTTTTATTTAGAGATGTGATAAAATGACATTATTTTCCCAATAGATTAAATGTAAGGTTGATAAAGAAAATTTTGTAAATGATTTTGTTCCATAAAATCTAGAGTTGCTAAAATCTAGTTTGGCTAAAATTCATTGATAATATTAAATTTTATCAAAATTAGATTTTATGAGATAAAATTCATTTAAAAACAAGATGTTAGTACTTTTTTGGATGTAGCATTGTTATTTTAACCCAGACAAACCAAAACTTTTTTATTTGGAAAGCAACCACCTCGGCCCGAGGGTCTAACGGGCCCAATGATATGAAAATGTCTTCCCATTCAACAGTTACAAAGTTAGCCCAAAATTTGTTTTTATTTGAGGGGCAAAAGGTAAATTTCACTTACCCTACTCAAGGAGGCATGCTATTAGTGAGTAGAAGTGGCCAAGAAAATCGAAAAAATCGGTAAATTAGACCGATCAAACCGAAGCAGTCTATTCGGATTTGTTTTATGTTTTAATGGATTGATTCTGGTTCTAAAAAAATGAGAACCGAACATTGGGTTGATCCCTGGTCTTGTAATTGGGACTAACAAATCAAAAATGGGCTAATACATCCGGACAGAGGAAGTACTATTTTTCTATTGGTGTTCAAGGTTTTGTTTCATACTACTTTAGTAGTTTTTTAGCAATTTTGTTGGGCAGTGTTCAAGGTTTTGTTTGACACTACTTTAGTAGTTTTTAAGCAATTTTGTTGGGCTTCTAGATTTTGAGGGTTGTTTTAATGGTAATAGGTTACATAAAGTTCATCAAAAAAAAAAAAAAAAAAGGTTACATGAAGAAGTTGCAATAAATTTGTGGGCAAATTCAGTTTTCAAAACTAATGAAAGATGTTGCAATATTGCTATCTATTCCTATTTGGATACCGGTAGCCATATGTTCGGATACCATCTATATGGATGGCAAATATCATTTGGAGAATATGTTCTAAGACAAATTTGTCTCAATTATGTGTCTACAAATTTCCGATGGTCATAATTTTTTATACCCAAAATGTGCTCAACATTCCTGAAAAAATCAACGGTTTTGACCCCAAATGAAGATTTCATAGAGCCCACAGTTGAGGTTACTATGGAGATGTAGTTACTTGTGTCAATATGGGAACCCCAAGTCCTATTATGTTAGCCATTTTAAAGAACTAGTGATATTTTACTCCGTTTTGCAATTTTTGGATGCTAAGATAGTTCAAAACCGGAAACCGAACCAAACTAGACAAGTCTTATGGATTGGTTGTGGTTTGGTTCCATATGTGTAACATTCTAGTTATGGTTCTCAATTTTTTGGAACCGTTCGATATGGTTTGGTTCGTGAATTTCTATAGAATCGGTCCAATCTGGACCACGTACACTCCTACTAGTGAGTGGCGAGAACCCTTTTAACACACACAAAAACCCAAGTCTACTGTGTGTGGAACGATGGACTATTATTAGTGCTGGTACAAGTGTGTGTATAATCTCAAGGGTGTCTTCCCATTTTTTATAATTTACAGAAACATATGCCATTTCAAAAAACAGAGACTTGTACACAATAAGAGCAAGTCAGTTTTTGGGTTGAGCCATTGCCATTTTTTAGTCACGAGTAGTGACATTTTGCCCAAAATGAAGCTTTTGTCTCATTGTTGTAGCATCAGAGAGAGAGAGAGAGAGAGAGAGAGAACCTGCGAGGTTTCGTAGAGAATGGAGTGACGTGAGAGACCTCATTTGTAAAGCCCTTCAAGCCGTCTCAGATTGGTCCGTTTACCTCCTTGGAGTAACTTATTTTGAGGAACCACGTAGTTCTCTGTGTTGGTGTTTGTGTGTGTGCGCTTGTGTTTGTGTTTTTCGCTTTGGTTTAATCTTTTGGGGCATAACACAAGTCTTATTCTCAATAAAGTTGATTTTGTTCCTCTTTTTTTTTACATTTTATACAATATCACAAACTAAAATATAAAAGCCCATAAAATACTTTTCACAGGGAGGGACCAATTAGCAACGGAGAATGCGGTGTCGTGGAAAGAGATATAATGGTCCGCTGAATGTATAGTCTTGAACTCTGGGTGTTCTCCGTCAAGCAAACAATAAATTATGGTAGGCTTGAACATACAATTCGAGCATGGATATTTAGTTCGGCTAACAAACAGGCATGCTAACACTAATCTGAGAACATTGCAAATTTAAAAAATAGTTACAGAAGATTTGAGGGCTCAATGCATGCCAAGCTCAAATCACGAATGCAAGAGCAATTTATGGTAGTAGGCACCACCCACCGCGGCCATCAGTACACCAAATCAATGGCTAGTCATCTGCTTAAGTTGGAAGCAGTTCAACAACATGGCTAGTGGCAAGCAGCACCGGCAGAGCCGTAGAGGGCTAGAGGACTCGGAGTGAAAGTGACAAAAATGCAACGGCATACTGATTCCAGTTATCGTTTTGCCCAATCTATTAGCGAAGTGGGACTTTGGTCCCAACAAAATAATTGAAAGGATAGAATCCTTGTGTGGCCTGAGTTGGATAGGGTTAGGGTTTAGATGTTGAAGATGATGGCTGTGTTAAGTGATTTGGTAGGGGTGATGGCTGTTTTGTGATGAAGTTTCAAAAATACCCCTACACTAGACTGTGAAGTTCGATGGAGGCCAGCCATGGACCATTTAAACTCACATCGTGAATATTGGAACTCAATAGACTCAAATTCTTTATAGGGCGTGCACTTTCTTGAGAAGAGATTAGAACCTTACAAGATGTCTTTGCAAGCTTCGTCATCTCATAATGAATTTTTCGTCGCTGGGAACGAGTAACCGCATGGTTTCTCCTTGAAGCTAGAGTGATTTCTTGCAACGCTGTTCCATGCCTAAGCAATAAGTTCACAAAATAGAGTGTACTCCCATGCATCTTAGTATCGTGAACATAAATCCTTGCAAACTTCAGGTGAAACTCGATTGACATGAGATTTTGAATCTGGGATTTCCCATATAGTTTTTTGTTCCAACCCTGAAAACAACAATGGAGATAATAATAGCATTGTAAAGGAGGATAAGTTTTCCACGTTCAGTTAGCATTTGAACCACATCAAGCACCACACACAGAAAATGATCAACACATAGATTTCAAAAATAGGGCATATCTCCTAACTTAACTACTAAAATATCACCCGCATAAAAATTGCCTTTTTCATGTAATGCAATATGATGGCAGAGCAGTATAAAAACAGGATCTTATCATCATGGTTAGAAAAGTGCCGCGCTTGCTTTAGATTTTCAGAGGAGTATCAGTGGTCGACTCTGTAGAAGTGTACCTCATTCTTTGGATGCACGTGTTTGAAATTGGTCGCATTCGAGGAAATTGAATAACAATGATCAAAAGAGTTTGCTAATTAATCAAGTTCATAATTACCTCATTTCCTGTCTCGGGATAACTATTTATGCTTATGGTGATTGTGTCGAGTTTTGGAGAGCTTCTAAGTAAGCATGTTAGCCCTGTGATTTCATCTTTGGTCATGTTAGTATGGAGCTCCAAGGTCCTGAGATTATCAAAAGAAAATGGAAGACCACCTTCAGAATCCATCTTCGTCAAAGTCTGCAAGGGATAACAAAAGGCTATGGAATAATTAACAATTCTTATGACAAATATGATAAAACTAAAATGGATGATGCAATTCCAATACCTTGACAGTGAGCTCTGAAGTCTGAACCTCTGACTCATGGTTAATAGTACTTGATGGGAATAAAGGGAAATTATACACACAACATCACAACTAATCTTTGTATTCAAAATTTCAAAAAAGTACATGCACAAAATATTGCACACACTAGTATTTTGCATGTGGGAGGAGACCCCCTAGGGGCTCCCCACGCTCTCTCTCTCTCTCTCTCTCTCTCTCTCTCTCTCTCTCTCTCTCTCTCTCTCTCCACAGATTATACACGACACATACGCTTACATATAGGCTAGCACGGACATGACACGGAAATGGACAAAGGAATTCTAAAAATATAGACAGACACGGTGGGGGACACGACAAATATAAATAAATAAATGAATAACTGTATATCTAAATACATCATATTTGTGTGGGGTAACAGTTTATATACATAGATATACACACTTTTCTTTAGCTATGTAACATATATACATTGTTATGTATTGGAATCTATGTTACATGGACTCGGGTGCGGGTGGGAGTCCAAGCGTTGGACCTTCCTAAACTTAAATCTTAGGATGCTGGGATATGTGTCCCCTAACTGGGTGTAGGTACGGGAACACGTCGTGAACACTTGTTTGTAGTATATATTGTATTAGTCTTTTTTATATTATGCATCATAAATTATATTAAAAATGTATTTAAACATGAAGGGGTAACAAAAATATGTTTTTGCTATTTCATGTCCATGTGAGAGACTAGAATATCGCTTTTCAAGAAAATTTGATATAAATATCATGACAATAGAGGATCCGAGTGTCCAAAATGGATTCGCGTGTAAGACACATCGACACAATTACTTCAGCCAAAATGAAGGATCCATGTAACATAGGTTGGAATATATACGAACACACACACACACACACACATATATGTAAGATGTATAAACATAGCGATGGAGATATACACGTCGAATATATACCTAGACACACACACACACACACACATATATGGCGTGAGAGAGAGAGAGATCGTGAATATATATGTGGGACATACATGTCCATGCCATGTTCCCAACGTGTCCCCCACCAAAAAATACTGTAAGTTAATTTAAGAGACACACCACGTGGCGTGTCCAATACTTGCCCAGCGTGTTACAAGGAAGCTACGGTCAAGCCTCTCTCATTTTGTCTCTTTGTCCCTTACTACCAACACACACATTCAAGTTTATCACCCAAAATAGTTTACCACTTCACAATAATACTTTGATCTTTGTACCCCTTTCCTTTTTCCTCTTGAGATTTATTCTTCTTGGCACCCCAAAATAAATAAAGATAGGGATCACATGTGAGTTTACATTTTTACCCTTACTTTTTGAAATTAAGTACATGCAATGATGATGTTTTGAAGGATAAAAGGAGAAAAAAAATATGACAAGTGCAATGATGATATTCCCCCTTATTAAGTTGAAATCCCCAAAAGGGACCAATAAATTGGGCCGGAGGGGATATAGACTATAGATCAACAACAAGATGGTTAAATTGACTCTTCAGCTTGTATTCGTCTTCTAGGCCTTAGCTATCTAGAGGTAATGTGACATAGGATCACCAAAAAGTAAGGGTGTCAGAAAAACTGGGGGAACGAACCAAACCGGAAAACCGGACCGAACTACCTGTTTCGTTCTATTTTTTCTTGGAACCGGTCCAGTCTGGCTTCTGAAATATTCTGAAAAATTTTCTGGTTCAGTTTCCGGTTTGAATGGCTTAGGAACCAGACCGAACAAAACCGAACTGGATATATGCAAAAGTGTTAGGGGAGGGTTTCGAACCCCATACCCTATATGCAATTCACTTTTCCACTCACTAGAATTAATGTATTTATTAGATTTTTCCCAAACCCAAATCCCTCTCCTTAAACCCCAAACCTAGTCTAAAATCTCCATATATAAAATCTCTCTTCTCTCTCTTTCCTTGGCGATCTCACCGACCACCACCATGCCAAGTCGACCCACCGACGCCGTCATCATCATAATCTTCCGGCGCCATTATCATCACTCTATCTGTATGTCTCACTCTCTCGGTCCGGCACCATCACCATCAATGACAAGCCATCATCTCGTCGATTCATCATCGTAGAGAAATAAATCAACCTTCTCCTTTTGACAAATGTACTCCAACTTTGATTTTGGTTAATTTTTTCCTTTTTTTTTTGGATGATTTAGTTGATCTATCTGCTGAAAATCTTTTGATCTAGGTTTTGTTTTCCTCTTTTTCTCTATTAATTCTCCAAACCGGTCAAACCAGCCAAACCAAACTGCAACCGGCTGAACCGATTGAAACTGAACCGATCTTGTTTGGTCCGGTTCTAGTTTTTACATTTCCCAAACCGGATAACCGGTTTGGTCCCGAAAATCCCTCCAAACGGGGCCGGAACGGATTGGTTACCTCGCTACTAAAAAGGTGAAAGCCACAAATATTGAAAGCAAAACACAAATCATGAGAAGGAATTACTTCTTTCATTAGTCCCAAAGTGTTGACCCATCTTTTCATTTTGAGATGTCCGATACTAGTAGAAAGAGTTTAACTTTTTCAATTTACAATAGGCTAAGAACATATTCAAAACCAAGAATAGTTGGGCAATCATGAAAAATAAAACCTTTTTATTCAAGTTTGGCTACAGTAATCGCACATCTCCTTTACAAGTATGCATTCAAAAAACGGTCCAAGAATGTGAGATAGGGGAAATAATTTGGAAGGAGAATATCAGCAACTTGTGTAATGCAGCAATCAAATTGGGACTACTATACTAGCCCAGATCAGAATCTAAAAACCGAATATTGTAAATTATCACAGTCAAGCAAGGTACTAATTGCTAAAACAAAACAAGTAAAAGTTTCTGGTTTCTACATTTGAATCATAGACTGTTGATTACAAACAAAAGAATCAGGGCAAATAGCCTATCCTAGAATATATTCAACTCATTCAATCACCCTTCTCTATAAAATATCCATTACTTGCATGCATCCAAAATGGAATAGAGAGGGGAAAAACCATGCAGTCTAGACTGTTAATTTTTTTGGGCTTATTTTTTTTTTTTTCTTAATGAGCTTTCCTAACCTTTTGGTTTGGCATATTAAGTTTTCTATTCTTTTTGAGAAAAATCGGAAATGTAAAACGAAGACTGAAAGTTCAAAAAAATAAATTCCGAATAGATAAAAATAAGTACACCACCTCTCTGTTTTCACTTTTTTTTTTTTTGTTTTGTTTCTAATGACTTTTTTTTTAAAAACTTTTACTTATATTTGTTAAGCTTTTTGATTCACAAATGCAAATTGTAAAATACAAAAAATAACCCAAATCCAACGAAAGTTTAGACAAGAACAACCACCACGAACAATTAAACTCAATTTTGCTAAACTGCTGAGCTATAGTGTACAAATTTAGTGAGAAACTGACCTCAAGAAATGGTCTTCCACTTCTAAAAACCAAAGATCTGGCGAAACATAGTGCAGATAGAAAGGCGGATACACTCCGCAATGTCGCTGTTTCTGGTATCTTGGTGGAGTCAATATGAAGGGTGCATGTATTGAGGTCTTTGAAACTCTCTGTTGTGAACTCCACGAGTTCTCCGTTTTGCCAGTATAAACTCCGGAGACTTGGGGCCAAAATCTTTGCCGAACCATTGACACATCGGAAGCACCTTGTGACACGTAACTCCAGTAACGCAATGCCAGAAACATCCAAATCTTTTAAATCGAAACCCTCAAGTTCTAAGATTTCTAGTCCTGGGCAGTTGATATTGAGATCAGACAATCCTATACACTTTTTTAAGAACAGTTTCCGAAGGAGGGGAAATTTTTCCCCTGAAAACAAATCCGAACCATGTTCAAAGTACGCATTAGTTAGAGACAATGTGTGGACCGAAGGAAGGCCTGCCGAAGTAGGATACTTAAAATTGTGATTTCGGCGATTCAATGTGAGGACACCGAGAGTGTTGCAATTGAACAAACTCTGGGGGAGATCAAAGCTAGATTCAAAATGAACGTCAAGTTCAAGCAGTTCGATTCTGTGATTCATTACCCGATTAATGTAATCGCGCAAGCGGGAGGGACTTACGTGACCGAAGAGGCGGAAGGAAGTGATGTTGGAGTCCTGTTGACGGCGAGAAAATACGATCGGTATGGTATTTGAGGGTAGGCGAGGCGATACCAGCGTGGGAGAGGGACGGGAGAAGTCGAGATGAGGGTGGGAACGCCATAGATGGGTCCATCGTTTGGCTAGAACGCTGGATTGGACAATGGATTGTATGGGTAGAAAAGAGAATATGTGGTGGAGTAATTCGTCCGGTAAATTACTGATTCTGTCACTGGTGTTTTTCTCTTTTAATAACTCGTTTTTCTCATTCAACTCGTTTTTCTCCATAGCCGATCGCTGCTTCGTCTTCATGGAGGTCGTTGTCTGTCTGCCTCCTCGACCAGGGTAGAGGTTTATTGGAGGGGTATGAAGAGAAAAGAAAAAGGGTAAATTTCACTAACCTCCCCCTAAGGTTTGTGACAAATATAGAGACTTCCATTGTACTTTTTGAAACTTTACTTTCCTCACTTTTCAAACTAATTGTCACATACCTCCCCTACCATTACTTTAAGGCTGACGATGTTAACTTTTGCGTAAAATGACTGTAGTACCCTTAGTATATATTCTCACCTAAAAAAACCTAAATTTTTTAATTGAGTTGAAAAAGTTTTTTAAAGACAGTTTTTTGAAATGTGAAATTTTTGAAAACATTTTTTTTTGGATAAAAAACTAATTTTTGGTAAACCTTAATTTAAAAAAAAACAAAGTTTTATAAATTTCGAAACCTTTATTTAACCAGTGAGCTGTAGCTCAGTTGGTATCTCCTGGCTCTCCCCACGTGGGAGACCAGGGATCGAGCCCCATTGGGGGCGTTGGAGTTTCAGGGCTATGGATAGCCCCTGTACTCGTCTGTGGTTGACAATACTAACACCCCGCTAACCCCCACTAACATCTCTCCTAAACTATGGCAAAAAAAAAAAAAACCTTTATTTAAAAAATTATTTTCAAAACTATTTTTTTTCCGACAAAAACTATTTTCGACAAAAAAAAAAGAAAAAAATCTCTTCAATAGTTTTTGTTTAAAAACTATTTTTTCTATAATAAAAAATGGTTTAATTTTTTTCAAAAAACCTTTTTTAACTCTATTTTTTTAGGGTGGAGAATATATACTAAGGGTACTACGGTCATTTGATGTAAAAAGTTAACACCGTTAGCCTTAAAGTAACGGCAGGGGAGTTAGTGACAATTAGTTTGAAAACTAAGAAAGGGCAGTGGAATCTCAGAAAGTATAGGGAAGGTCCCTATATTTGACAGAAACCTTAGGGGAGATAAAGAGAAAAAAAAATGGTGGATTTCTTGTCAAATCACTTATTCAGATACAACATTTTCATGAAAAATATAAAGAAAAGTACAAAAATATATATTGCTTGGCACTTTTCCTCTCACCTAATCTCACTAATAATGGTAAGATTTGGTGAGAGAATTCCCCTATCTTATCTCACCCAACATATAAGTGTGGGTGGGTTCAATTTTGTTCACTCAGGTAAAAAGTAATTCAACATTATCCACTACCTTACTACGTTGATAATCACAAGATAGGTTACCTATCTAATTACATGACTCTTATCTTTAACCAATTTTGTTAATCTATTCTTAGAGGTTGAATAGAAACTACCAATTTTTTCTCTCAAACTTGCAACCACAGCAAAAAAAAAGAGGTTGAATAGAAACAAAATACTCCCTCTATCTATTATTTTTATTGCCGACTATTCCATTTTTAACTACTCTTAATAGCTGTGAAAAGTTAATGGGTAAAAATTTATACATTTATTATTTTTCCTTTTTGAGAAGTTAGTGGGTAAAAGTGGAAGACAAATTTGGAAAGTGAAGGTAATAGATGATGTGAAAGGTGTAATAACAATATTTCTTTAATAAGTTGGATTTACGAAGCAATACACTTATAAAAGGGACGGAGGGAGTACATACTAACTTACTGATTTGTTAATAGAAAGAGAATTTTCAAGCCTTGTCTCTTTACCACGTGAAAGGAGAAATCAAGCAGTGTGTTTTGATTTTTAACCAATGTGATTCAAATTTAGGTTAAACATTGATTATTAATCATTGTAATTGTCTTAGGAGTATTTACAACAACAATCATTGTTTTCATTTACAAAGTAAAAAAAAGAAAAGAACAGTGCGCTTGACCAAGTTTATGCATAGTTCATATTAGAGGCTAGAGCATCTTTATCAGCCTCATAAAAAAATACCAAATTTAACCACAAAAACACCTTTTACAATTTAGCAAGTCACGTTATTAAAAATTCAAAAAATCATACTCTCTATCCAAACTTTACTATATTAAACTATTCCCCTCAAGTCTATAAAAAAAAAAAAATCCAAATTTAACCGAATCTCGTGAACATTAGTTGGAATAGGCCATTGCTTGACAGCGTCAACCTTGCTCTCATCCACGGATAAGCCACTCTTTGACACGACGAATCCCAAGAATAGAACACTTTCTATCATAAATGAACATTTGGGCATGGCTGCTATGAACTTTTCTCGTTGTAGTACTGCGATAACTTCACGAATATGTTGTAGGTGTAGTTCAGTGGTGGTACTGTAGATAAGAATGTCGTCGAAATAGACCACTACGAAATTACCGATAAAAGGCCGAAAAATCTGGTTCATGACTCGCATGAAAGTACTTGGCGCATTGGATGGTCCAAATGGCATCACCAACCACTCATACAAGCCTTCGCGTGTTTTAAAGGCTGTTTTCCACTCATCACTGGGCCGGATACGAATTTGATGATAACTGCTCTTCAAATCCAGCTTGCTAAACACCTTTGCTCCGCTCAATTGATCTAGCAAGTCGTCCAATTGAGGTATAGGAAACCTATACCGCACAGTGATTTTGTTGATAGCGTGACTGTCCACACACATACGCCACGTACCAGCCTTTTGTGGAGTAAGTAACGCGGGTACTGCACATGGACTAAGGCTCTCGCAAATGTGACCCTTGGAAAGTAATTCCTCAACCTGACGCCTTAACTCTTCATGCTTCCTTGGACTCATTCGATAATGCGGGTGATTTGGCAAACTATAACCAGCCACCAAATCAATTTGATGCTGGATGTCACGCAGGGGCGGCAAATCTGCTGGTAGTTCAGTAGGGAATACATCACAATATTCCTCGATCAATGGTTGCACCACCTTCGAAACTGATCCTCCAATAGCGCACTCCCGCCCAATAAGAACATACACTATCCAAGAATCCATCGCTTCATCAACGAACTCCTTCCTTGCCAAAAGACTGTTGCTCTCCCCTAAAACAGGTTTAGGTTATGCCTCTTTGCTCGGTAAGAGTACAATCTTCGTTTTCCCAAACAGGAAACTATACGTGTTTTTCTTCCCTTCATGTTGAGCATCTCTATCATATTGCCAAGGCCTCCCCAATAAGAGATGACAAGCATCCATGGTGATGACATCGCACCATACACTATCCTTATACTTTGATCCAATAGAGAAAGAAACCAAACAACGTTTGGACACGGTTACCTCATTTCCTTTCTTAAGCCATGGCAGCTTATAGGGACTTGGGTGCTTTTTAGTTGCTAATCCTAGCTTCTGAACAGCCTCTTCCGACACCACGTTCTCACAACTTCCAGAATCGATAACAAGTCGGCACACCTTACCGCCAATTGTATAGGTTGATTGAAAGATGTTATTGCGAAGCTAGTCATCACCGTCCGCCTGTCAGGGAGCAAAGCATGCTTTGCGAACGACCAACAAAGGCCCCTCATCACCCTGCACAAACTCCTCCCGAGTTTCCTCGATTGCATCATATTGTGGCGTTTGCTCATGATCAATTGATTCATGCATAAAGCTGAAAACAAATATAATGCACTAACGAGTCCTAGAGGGGGGTGAATAGGACGACAATTTAAAAATTAAGTCTAATTAAGAGAAATCCAATCATCCATGCTCCATTCAAATTGCCACAATTTAATATGTAAGATATAAAGCAATTAAAGTAAAGAGACAAGACAAAAGATATACGTGGAAACTACTTAGGGTCTAAACACCCTAAGCATAAAACCACGGCCTAGTCCTACTTATGCATTTCATAAATCAAAAGGTTTACAAGAATTAACAAGACTAGGAATTACCCAACAAGCCCCTTGTTACACCTAGCTCCAATTCTTGATGTAGTACCACATACCCCTCTTTGATTCCATGGACTCCACAAGCACACCCGTCTTGATCTCCGAGTCAACTCGGCACCGGTCCAACCGGCTCACGTAGGAACCAAGGCAATCAACCATGATATGAATGACATGATGATGAATGAAGATTTTGTGAAAAATAATCAAACTAGATATAATCCATGGAGTATAAAAAGATTAATCTAGATTGACAAAATAAATGATCAAACACAAGGTTTAAATCATATAATGCATCAAGAACCCATAAAAGATAAAAGACTTGATTTTTAATGAGGGCTTTTGAATGAAGAAAATCAATCTAGAGCAAATACATGGAGAACAAAAGTATTGCACTAGATTGACACAAAAGATGATCAAACACTAAATTTCAATCATACTAAAAGCATCTAAACACATGAATCTTAAAAAAGAGTGTTTCTTGATGATGCAATGAAGATTTGAGAAGAATCAAACTAAAGCATATACATAGATATTAGAATATAGCACTAGAATGAATAAAAGATGATCAAATCAAAATAGAAATCACCTCTAAAGCATAGAACCCCATGAGCAAATGAAGGAGACGTGTTTCTCTCTCTAAGGTGGGCTAATGCTCTCAAAATCTGACCTAGAAGAGTGAAAAATAAGTTTATATAGTGTCAAGGACACAACCCTAGCATAAGCCAATAGGAACACGCCACATACACCAGTAAAACGCGCTGCGCTTGACGTTGTGTACGGAGACAAGCAACAAGCGCTCAGCAGGCGCAACGGAGATGTGCAGAAAGGAAAAGCGCTAATAGGTTCAACGAGCGCAGCGGGTAGCGCTCATCGAGCGCATCTTGCTGAATCTGTTTTTAATGAACCAAACTGAAGCGCTAGATAAGCGCCAGTAGCGCTAAACAAGCTTTGCGCTCAGAATCCCTTTTAAAATAGGTACATGCCTTAGAAAAATATTTGATGCTCACATTATAAGGCTAAAATGCAATATCATGCAACATAAAAATGATTAAATCCCTAAACTATATGAAGAACATGATAATGCAACATTATACCTTTCATGAATCGAATACGAGCCAAGGAAAGCGCAACTCCATTTCTCCAATCTTTCAACCACCGGGTGGAGCATCTAGACTCAATCAACTAAGCAACCTCCCAAACCCAAATGGAAAAAGATAAAAGTACTTAATCCAATGGTTTGTCAGAATCCTGAAAATGCCAATAATACTAACAAAAGCCATCTGAGTCCACGAACAAACCTTTGCCTTCTCTATCTCCTTTTCTGCAATCAGCCATCCTATGGCCTATCTCATTGCACTTGAAACAACGCGTGGTTGTTGGGGCACGGTTAGGGGGACCGATCGCAACTGCCCTCCCATTGGCACCTTGCATGGCCGGAGGATTGGAGCGACCCGTACTACTTCCACCGCCACTTTGCCATGCTCCTATATTTCCATTTCTTCGACTAAACTGCTTCTCCAGAGTAAGGGCCTTCTGGTGTGCTTCTGAAACTGATACTGGATCAGCAAAGTTTAGGGCATCTTGGAACTGCTACCTCATACCACCCACATATCGCGAAACCAACTGATCTGCTGATTCTATTAGGTTGTTTCGTGCCAGAAGTTGATAAAATTCTTGGGTATAGTCATCAATAGACAGAGCGCCTTGCTTTAAATTTTGCAGTTGTTGATACAATGCCCTCACATAGTTGTAGGGTAAGAATGCTGCACGCATCTTCTGTAGCAATTTCTCCCATGAGCGGATCTTCTCCTTTCCTTGCCGAGCTCGGGTCTGTTTGAGTTGTTGCCACCATGCAACGGCACGTCCTCGAAATTTTGTTGCAACCAAAGGAATTCGTTTGTCCAAGGGCACCTCCTTGAACTCCAAGATCTCCTCCACGGCCGCAACCCAATCCAGGAATTCATCGGGCTGCAAGCAACCTTTGAACTCTGGTATGTCGAGTTTGAAGCCTGACTCCCACCGATTGAATGCCTCCTTCACCACTGGTTGTCGCCTTTGTAGTCGATTGACAGCAAACGAATTTTCGTCTTCCTCACTCTCGCCATGGTCATCTTCCTCCTCCTCCACATAACGTGGATTAGGGTGTTGATGGCGAAGCACACCATTAGCAACAGTCATGGCAGCGAGTTGCTGCCTAAGCGCCTTCAACTGCGCCTCGAACTACTCCTCCATATCTTGTGCTATACGGGCCTCCAGTCGTGCTTCTCGCACAGCATCATCGCGCTCGTACACGTCTTCAACAGCGGCTTTACGAACATTACCTCCTCGTGGCATGATCGATCAGGAACCGAGCCTATGCTCTGATACCAACTGACGCAGCGTAGAAACGTGAACAAGAACAGAATCACTCGACGAACAAAGAACTACTCTTCTATAATCTAATAAGCCGCAGATTGAAAGAATTATAGGAAAAGAAGAGATACTCTCGCTTATAAAAAAAACACTCAATATATTATTCAACTGATTTACCATAAGGCTTACAGCGTTTATTTATAGGCTACTAGGACCCAAACATGTTGGGAAATAAATGACCAAAAGGTAACTTGCTAATCAACCACACCATTTACCAAAAATAAGAAATATGACTATAGATTCCTAAAGACTGCAAAACAAGCAGCATTGAAAAGAACTTCATAATTAAAAGATACTAGAAAATAAACTTGCCAAAACAAGCGGCATTGAAAGGAAACTTCCTAATAAAAAGATAGTAATAGCAAAGCAAAATCTTTCCTATCATGGAAAATATATCAAGATTTTGGAGGATTGCAAGAATATTTCGATTCTAGAAAAATCCACGAAAATCTTATTACTACTTTGCCCTTTGTCTTTCATGATGATCCATGTACGCACAAGCAATCAAGTCTGCATCACAGTTCTAAAAAATAATCGGCGCGTCCTCCCACTACACGAACACGGCTACTATTAAAAAAGATGTTAATCAACATGAAGCATATTAGCCAACAACAAAAGTGGGTAGAAATTAAAGAAGACGATATAGTAGAAAAAAAGAAGATGACATGAAGTTTATTGACTATCCTTTATTTTAGTGATAAGGGTGAGAGGGTGAGAGGGAGAGAGGGACGGGATTGTTAAAATTTGAAATTTGAAATAAGTTTAGTTTTAAACTCTTCCGTAATTGGTTTCCTTAATTGTTTTTTTTTTTAAAATCCTTTTATATACCTCGCGTGCATTCCTTCTCTTGTGTAAAGATGGAAAGAATAATTTAGATTTAGGGATGCATTAGGATTCCTTAGTTTGTAATTCAAAAACTATTTATGGATATATTTAGATGGTTTGATAATGCTACACTGCTTAATTTTTTTAATCATCACAACCCAATCAATGTTTGCCACTTGTCACGATGAGAGATCTTCTCGCGAAAACCCGTTATGTAATACTGTAAAAGATAGGAGTATCATGATAAATGATGCCAGAGGATGATGATTAGTCCATGCCTATGCCTATGAAATTTTAATCGGTAGAGAAGAGCTAGCATTGCGTATGTTCAATGCACGGGAAAGAAAATGAAAACGAATCTCAAGGCCCACACTTATGGCTGCAAATGAACCGAGCTACTCGTAAACAGCTCGTGGCTCAGCTCATTAAGGCAAGGCTCTTTTAATAATCGAGCTTTCTTGAACTCGAGTTCGAGTTTTAGGCTCGTTTCGTAAACAAGCTCAGTAAAGCTCGGTTCGCAAAAACTCGTCTCGTTTATATAGGCCCGGCTCGTTTAAGGAGGCTCGTTAAGTAAATTACATTGACTCGGCTCGTTAAGGGCTTGGCTCGGTTACAAGGAGCTGAGCTCGAGCTCAATTTTTTACGCGAGCTTGAGCTTTACAAAGCTCGATTCGGCTCGGCTGGTTTACTCCATCCCGTATCAACTTCCTTCCTTATTTGAAAGTTTCAAACTCCTAAACTAACTCCTTATAATACTCCCCCCTCAATATAAACCACCATAATCAAATCCAGTAATGAAAACCAAACCAACTCCAAAAAACTTATGGAAACAAGATCTGCCAAGAAGAAGAGACTCTCCATTTCCCAAAACAAATCTCATCACAGCGGCGGCGAAGACCGTATCAGCGACCTCCCCGACGCCATCCTCCACTACATTCTCTTCCTCCTCCCCATCAAATCCACCGCTCAAACCGGCGTCTTGTCGAAAAGATGGCGATCTCTCTGGACCTCATTGCCCGATCTCGATTTCACCACGATCACCCACTTCCCAAACAACAACATTGTAACCACTCGAAAGAGGGTACAATCACGTTTAACCAAAGGAATGGAATCCATGGAATTCATCAACCACGTTTTGTCTCGCAGGGGTAGCCACTCCGATCTAAGGACCCTCCGCTTCTGCGCTCAATTCACGTTCTCTCGGCTCAACAGCCTGATCCGTTGCGCCGTTAGGCACAGAGTTCGAGAACTCGATATCGAGGTTGCCACCAATGATTACTTCAATTTCCCGAGATGCATTGTCACGTGTGATTCGTTACGGGTTTTCAAATTAAAGTCTCGGTATCCGGGCTTTCGACTACCTCCTCCGTGTATAATGAAAAAAGGGTTCCAATCGCTCCACACTCTTTCTCTCTCGCTCGTCATTTTATACGATCAATCGTCTCTTAACGATTTATTTACAGAGTCGTCGTTCCCGTTGTTGAAAAAACTGAATCTCGACGCTTGTTTCGGGCTAAAACATCTCAAAATTTGTTGCAAAGGGATTGAGGATTTGTCCGTGGAGAATTGTTTTCAGTTGAATGATTTGGAGGTCTTTTGTGGGAAGTTGGAGAGGTTGCGGGTGGCGAGTTGTTTCGATGTGTATGGTAGTGATAGTTGTGTGAAGATCGATGCGCAGAGGCTAAGAATTTTGGCTTGGGAGTATAATGCCATCACAGAGAGATGTTGTTTGGAGAATTTGTGTTCAATTGATGAGGCTTCTGTTGGGTTCTTTGTACTTCATGAGGAGATAACTGCAGCAAAGCTTTTGAGTGTGGCTGGTTTCCTGTCTGGTCTTTGCCATGCCAAAAGTTTTACACTTGAAAGCCGATGTGTTGAGGTATGAACCTATATATCCTTCTTTTTTTTCTGTATGTACCTATATATCTAGGGCTGGCTCATAGCATAAGTCAATGAATCCACCGCTTCAGGCCCTCCGAAAAATGTAAAAAACACTGCATATATCCTTCTTTTTCTAAATTTTCTTCCCAAATGTAGCGTTTTACGTGGTTAGTAGTTGGATAACAACTAGCCATTTCGAACTCTGGATGTGTTTGGACGATTTTATTTTCACGCAAAACTGTAGTAATTATTACTACATTGGACTATTGTTAAGAACAAGGACAGCATTCTTAAAAATGAGCTACCCTTCATAAGTGAATAAAGGAGTTCGGCAATCTTAAAACTAATAAGCAAGCCAGGATCTAGCATTTGCCGGCCCACATTTTGTGAAGGTTGCATGTTTTCATATGTAGTGTATTGTGAGAGAATGATCTGTCTTGATTTTTGTGAAAAATTGGTTTTTGTTAGTAGAACACCCCCTAATAAGATTATCTATGCCACAAAATTAATTATAACTTGTTCCACAAACTGTCGTTTTTACGAAAAATGTCTTTTTTGCCTTTTGGGTTGATATATTGTTAGATAATGACCAGTTTCATAGAGTGTGAAAAGTAAAACAGTTTGCCAAAAAAGCCAGTAGTTTCTGAAACTATTCCTTAGTACTTTTTCTCTATTATCAATTGAAAATGACACGTTACGAAAATGTGAGTGCAGAAGATATAGTAAGGACTTTAGATTGTCAAAAGATAGAAAAAAAAGTGGAGTATTTGTTAAATAAGAGATACCCGACACCATTGGCAAATGTCAAAAGCCCCATTATGTGTTGTTGCTTTAGGCCTCAAATTATGATGAATTATCCCTCAAATGTATTGAAAAAGGCAAATTAAGACAAATAAGTCAAATTATGAAGAAGACATACACAATCCTGGTTGGAAGGCTTGTCTGTTAGCATTGGTTACACGACCATTTCCCAAGAAAAGCGATAATGGAAAATTAGCACCATTCAACCTAGACACGAGCCTCATGCTCTATTAACACATACTTCCTAAGAATAACTATTTCACACGTATATTTCGTATCACTCACACATTCTATACCCTCATTGCCTTTTGTTATTGATTGCAGATTCTGTCGAAGAACAACCATTTCACAAGTACAATTCTTCTGCATCCTTTCAATAATCTCAAGACCTTGGAATTACACACAAGTCTCGACAAGCATAATATTCCAGCACTAGCATGCCTGTTTCAAAGCTCACCTACACTGCACACTCTCATCATAAAGATTATCAACGACTACAAGATCGAAAGGAGAGTGAGTTCCAACATTGTAGCTCTATTTCTCCCCTAAAACATAAAACTCTGTTCTATGCTTTTGCGTGTATAATATCTTAACAGCTTAGCTTTTTTGTTCCATTTCAGCGATGGAACAGGGAGTTGTGGGACTTATCTAGCTCAGGGAAAGATTGGTACTGGGAATCGCAAATGCAAGCATTGAAGTCCTTCCTGCATCACCTAAAGGTAGTAAAGATTGACGGGTTTTCAGAGTGTGAGAATGATATTAGTCTGGCAAAGTTTTTGCTCAAGCACGGAAAGGTGTTGCAAGAATTGACTCTTTCCTCAGGACACTACAATGCTAGAGATTCCATTCGGAGAGAACGAATTAAGTCACAAATGATGGGATTCTCCAGAGCTTCTTCTAAAGCGAAAATCGATTTCCAATAAAGTTGGTTAGAAGTTCGCGAAAGGAATGGGCCTTAATTTGGTAAGTGATGTCACGATGTACGTTCTATTTTCGTTCATGTTTTGTAGGTATTTTGCATGTTGAAGACCTAAAGTACCATTCTTCTGTTGACATGAGCTAATGCAGAGATTGGAGAAAGGCAACAAAGTTTGATGAGTAATGCAGGTGATCAAACTACAGTAAACGAGTGATTAGACCTTATCTTCTGTGAAATAGATTGAGAATTGGTTGATTAGTTGGACATTTTGCAGATTCTGGGACAGTTTAAATTGTTGATGCACAATTGAGAAATTGCATATGATGATTTCCTGCATATTTAATTGAATGCCTAGACAAATGTCAAAAATATTTTAGTATGTTTTCGCATTTCCTATGTACATTATTTGCAACGATATACCATTGGTTTGATTTCGTTTACAAGTACAAAAAAGTATCTTCTGTTGTTTTGCCCATTCATTTTTTTTTTTTCATCGACATACCCCAACCCTATTCTCTATTCTTACTACCTACTCAAAGTTGTTGAGCTAAATAGAAGGAATAAATTCCAAACCCAAGATTGGGTTTGTACTTTGTAGAGTGATATGGGACAAGATGGATCTTTCTTTTTGGGCATGCTTTAAAAGTTTAATTTGAAACGGTGAGATTTTGGTTCAAGGACTTCTAACCGTCCGATTGAGCTGATTTTTGGTGGGCCCCCTCGGAAAAATGTTTTAAGAATAATGAACGGTTCGGATCACTCGTGTGGGACCCAAAAGTGGGTCACCGAAGGCGTGGGGTGCATTTTCGGTGCAAAAAGGGGTGTACCCCCAGGTTTTCCGTTCATTATGAAACCCATTCGCTAATGCTTCTTCTTATGTTCTACGATGCTTGGCAGAGATCCTGACGGTAGGGCTTCGTATGTTGACGCCCACCCCCTTGAACAGTTTCTCTTTGATCATATCAAGTTAATTTGGTCATCGAATAAGTCAATCTTACCGAGTTTAGTAGATGAAATTCCTTCTCTCATAAGGCTAAACCTTAGGAAACTATCCATGCCTATAGCTCATCCCCTAACTGGGGTTGGTTACCTTTTGGCGGGGTTTGGTTCCAACCTTTTATTGATCGGGGGGTGGTTTCTTCTATCCCATGTGCTCCTTTACCCCAGCTCCGGCTTTTCGCCTCAAGAATCCGATTCATCAAGTGAAAAGAGGATTCTGTTGGGTAAAACGTGCTCGTTTACAGGCCTATGTGACTCACAGCTTTTATACTGATTGTAAAATTAATTACACTTAAGCGATTTTCATTTTTTTGCTCGGAAATCTACGGCTAAGTCCGATTTGTAACCACCTTGTATCTCTACTTTCATTATTAACTGCACAAATGAAATATATGCAGACTTTTCACTCTTGCTGATTTTGACTTTTCTAAGATTTATGTGGACCCATCTATACTTTTTGACTGTGGAACCTCATTTTTATTTACTTTACTCCCACAAAATAGCCTATTGAAATAAATCTTTGGAGACCATATAAAGAACTATAGTAATTGGCGTAGTTGTTATTTAGCAGCACCAGGCACCAGTCTTGTGAGGCTATGAATTCAAAAAGAAGCTTCATATATACACATGGGATGGGATTTTTTTAAGTACATGTAAAAAGTGTTGGTAAATATTAGTGGGACATGAACAATGTTGGTGGGACTTGAACCTTAATCTAATGCATGGGGTATCAGTGTCTTCCAACTTAGCTACCACCCTAACTTAGCTACCGCCCTACTTGCATGTGATGGGAATAAAATACTTCATCCGTCCCATTAAGTTGGTCCACTACGAAACTATGTGTAATTTTTAAACTTAAAAATAATGTATCTACTAAAATAATTTTTCAATTTTTTTGAACCGTTCAAAAGATCTCATCGAAGATTATCAAGTAAGATCCATATTGCATAAAAAAATATTTCAGTAAGTATATTATTGTTAAGCTTGGAAAATTATACGTAATTTCATAGGGAACTAGGGATTGCCAGGCACGGCGCGACATGATTTGACCTCAACTTTATGATCTACCATTCTCTTATTTATCACTGCATATCACTCAATACTCTCGTACAAATTTTCATCCAATAACTAAACCAAGAGCTAACGTAAGAATCTAATAATTTTGAAAATTTTCGCCCAATAACTTTACAGAACGGAGGCATAAGTTCTTAGAGCATCCTTATCTGACACAAAAAAAATACCAAATTTAAACTCAAAAACACCTTTTATAATTTAACAAGTCACTTTTCAAAAAAATCAATAAATCAGACTCTCTGTTCAAACTTTAGCAAATCACTTTATCGAAAACTCACAGAATCAGACTCTATATTCAAACTTTTAATCTTCCCTCCATCCTCCTCTTTTGGTGAGTGAACAGTAGGTCACAAATTTGTTAAGTTACTGTAGCAAAGTTGAGAAATCTTCAAATTGATGAGTTCGTTTGGTAAGGCTGAGCCTGATATTGATACTCTTAGCAAATTACTTTTCCCCCCCCCGACAGCACCCCCCTCATGGGTCCCATGCCAAAAGTCCGAAATACCCCCATGACAGTGTGAGAAACTGGATTCTCCCAATACAGTCCCACCGATAAAATTAGAGAAATTCAAGCCACCGAATTTCGGCTGAATAATATATATCTAACCGACTGGTACACTACGATATCTAATTTAGGGCATCCTTATCAGGGGCTCCAAAAAAAACACCAAATTTAACTTCAAAAACACCTTTTACAAATTTAGCAAGTCACTTTTTCAAAAACTCACAAAATCAGACTCTCTATTCTAACTTTATTATATTAAACTATTCTTTCTTTCTACTCCTACTCCTCAAAAGTAATTAAAAAAAAAGTGAACAGTGGGTGAATAGTGCCCTAGTGAGTGAACAGTGCCGCACCAAATTTGGTGCGGTACTGTAGCAAAGTCAGAAACTTAAGAAATTTGATCAACCATTTGGTGAGCCTGATTTTGGCCTTATTTTGGGTTTTGGCTCTCTATTTTTGTTAAAAAGTTAATTTGTTCATCCACATAAGGATGCTCTTACACACCAACCAACAGTGAGTGATACTCCCTCTGTTCCCATTATAACCTCGGTAAGTACTTTTATCGTCTTAAATATATGGGAAATGCTACAGGCGGATCCAGAAACCTAATCTACCCTGGCTAACTAAGGCAAGGTTTGAAATCTCATACCGGCTTGGGTACCAGTTTTCCTACTGGTACGATATAGTATAATACCGGATGCCGTTGCGGATTTAGCGGTACTACCTGTATATACATAAACAACTTTAAATTTTATCTTATATCATCGAATTCATCATAAAAAACTATCCGTGGACAACAAATACATATTTGCATACAAAATTTATTAAGTAAATACATATTTGCATACCAAATTCATGAAGTACCGTATCAAAAGCCACAGAAGACAAGAAAAAATACAAAATTAATTAGCATTGTGCCACCTAGCTCCATTAATTTTGACTCCCACTCCCCCAAATCTAACCACGTGCTACTCTTTCACCCTAGGAGGGAAGGGAGTTTCAGAAACTTGTCTTTAACCCAAAGAGTACCCCAAAGTGTCATACCTAGCTAATTAAGAAAAAATCAAAAAATGTTATCTAGTACACAAAAATTGACTCCCTAAAATCCTAGGTGGCACCCCTCACTCTTTAAAGTGCTCCAAGTCACTACCTAAATTTAGGGAGAGACTTAAGGAAGGAAGGGGGAGAGAGAGAGAGAGAGAGAGAGAGAGAGAGAGAGAGAGAGAGAGAGAAGACTAAAAGATAATGAAGATATATAGGTAGCCCATTAAAGTGCATTCCTCCTTAACTAGCTAACTAAATTTTTAACACATTAAATAGGGCCCCACATGTGCTTAGGTGTACACTTTAGCAAACATTTTTTAGATAGTGAACTAGAGATGGCCTTACCCTCCTCCATTGTTTATCGTTTTATCCCCTTTCTCTTCCTGGTTTCCTTCCCTCTCAATTGCGTGGATTTTTGACGACCTTCAGAGCCTCTCTCTCTCTCTCTCTCTCTCTCTCTCTCTCTCTCTCTCTCTCTCTCTCGGCAGAACAAGGTGTCTCAATTGCACGGGTTTCTTCTCTCTCTCTCTCTCTCTCTCTCTCTCTCTCTCTCTCTTTCTCTCTTTCTCTCTATGGTTCAGATCTGTAACGCCCCGATTTTTGGAAGCATTAATTAAGACAACTAATTAGGATTAATTTAATAAAAAGAGTTTCCATCAGAGTACACGTTGGAAAACGTGAAGTGTAGCCCATTACAAAATACTTAGTACGGTTTGAGAAATTAATATTACAGACCCAACATTAAAAATAAAGGGGTGGGTTCTACAGATTAAGGTTCAACTCTGGATTCCACGGCTCCTCCTGAGCCTGGTCTGCCGGAAAACCCTCGGCTCCAAGATGATTTCCTAACTAGTCCAATGAGCTTTCAAAAATGAAGTCATGCATGCACTCCCACACACCAAGCCATGATCATCCGTGATGTGTACCTAAAAATTTATAGGGTGAGCTCACTTGTCTAGTAGGAAAACATCTATCGATTCTAAATAGAAATGAGATGCTCATGAATACAACAAGAAGATAAAATCATATAAGAAGGTCAAGAAGATCAACGACAAGTGTTAAGAATGATAGAAGGGTCCATTGTCATCAAACTACGTCAATTACCACTTCACTGTATCCGATACGTACTTGGCACGTCATATGTGTCCTAAACGTTTACCATATGCATCTCATTCCTTTAAAACATTAGGTTATACTCCGGGCATGCCATATAGTCCCCTTGTCACTCAGGGCAAACCATAACGACCCCGTATCACCCCGGACTTACCCTATTGGGCCCCGTGTCACTCCAGACATACCCTATCGAGCCCCATGTCACTCCAGACATACCCTATCGAGCCCCATGTCATCATTCATGCTCATTAGTATCGTTACAGTGTCCATGTGTCTCATCATATTAATTTCATGTGTTGGTTTCACGCCAACCTCGCGTTTCGTGTCACCCGAACGTGTTCATAAAGGTAATTTCGACCGGAGTGTCAAGGATGTCAAAGTGACCCTCCCGGACCCTAATATGTGACCAACAACTTACACAAAGGAGACACAATGAACGGATCATGATTCAAGAAATTTAAAAAAAAAATAGGTATCCTATCGATAGGATGTTAGGTCTTATCGATAGGACGCAGATCAGATTGACCACTATTGAAGCATCAGAGAGTCCTATTGATAGGAGATTAAGTCCTATCAATAGGGCGTCAGAGGCTCCTATCGATAGGAGATCAAGTCCTATTGATAGGACAACTATCGGATTGGCCAAAACAAAAGGGGAAAGGCTCCTATCGATAGGGGATGAAGTCCTATCGATAGGATAGTACGAAATCCAAAAAAATTTAAGCAAAGGGGTGATCAATGGGGCTTCTTTTTGGGCATTTTCTTGGTTCTAAATGGACATGTTAAGATGCAAGAGAGGTTCAAACAACATGGTAACACAACATACCACCAATTTACAAGATTTGAGAGTTTTTCCCAAATTCAAAGTAACCAAACAAGGCATGAATAAGATGGATTGAACTATATAGCCAACAAATTAGCTAGGGGGTCACATGAGAGACTAAATAACAAACATACTTTCATGAGAGAGTGACTAGAAATCATGCTTACTAAGTGATTAACCAAGATACAAGAGGAAATAGTTCAAACAAGGGATATACCCACAAACATTCAACATTTTCATTAAGAATTGAAGGATGATTCCCCGACCTCTTGTGATGAATTTGAAACCCCAACCCAAGCTCAAAATCCAAATGAAAATCCTTCAAACACTGGTAGGAAAAAAGTACACCAATGCGTAGATCACGCGATTTTGAGAAGGTTTAGTGAAGAGGTTTTGGTTGGAGACTTGTTTTGATGGAGGTTGGTGAAAGAAGTGAAGTGAAGCTTCAAAGGAGGAGAGAGGGAGGAGTGAATGCTGATTTTTGGGGAAGAAAGAGGGAAGTGCTTTGTTCTCCTCTCACTCACACCACACAATACTTAAAGCATACACACCACATACTTAACAAATTACACTAAAAGCCCAAAAGTGGTTTGTGTAAACCAAAGTGGTCCCACCTCACACAATACACTATATGCTCTAACACGTACTCATTTTATCATTTCACGCAATTCCTCACATTACCCCGATGTCACTTACGAAAAATAAATATGATTTTCCGAGTCTTTACAATCTCCAATAGGCTCCTAGAAAATGTGTGCTAAAGTTTGTATTATTAAATTATAGAATACTCCTAATATTAAAAGTAATTTATAAAATAACATTGAATGTGCACCACAATTATACACTCCCTTGTAATCAACATAGTATCATGCATTCCAAAATTACACCACAAATCAAATTACACCGGCAAATAGCTATTGCCCGTTTTGGTAATTACTTCGTGCAAATCATCTTACACTTATTACCATGTACCTCCCATCCCATTATGTTGGCAATCACTTCGTGCAAGTTGTTTTTTATTTATTTATTATTCACCGTTAAACGTAATTGTAATAGGGTTGCATATTTTTGTGCTCAAAAAGCCCTCTCTGATGGTTGGTCCGGTTTGTGGACTTCCATTTAGCCAAAGAAATGTATTAAATAAATAAGTGCTAATTAAACAAATAAAGAAATGTATTAAATAAATACGATAAATGATTAAGAAATAAAAAGGGAGGGACATTAACGGAAAGTTGGTGGGGTCGGAATGGGAGGTGGGTGTCAGGGTAGGAGTGAAAAGCACCTCTTATCCATTTCTACGAATGTGTAGTGGGCTTGGTGGGCTTGGAATACTCCCCTAAATCGGTCTTTTGATGAAGTCAAAATCTCTCATGTGAAAGCCGCCTAACAAAGATTGAAAAGGTCTTTGACAATGTGCACATAGCCACATACTTGGTCAAACGCAAAGAGAAGAGAGTGGGAATACGAGGTTGACCCATGGCCATTTTTTTTCAAAACGAGGTTGTGGATGCGGATTTTTCCGAAAAATTTATAGAGAATTAGAGATCTTCTTAAAGACTGAGAATTTGTATCAAAATTATGTTGGGTTAGGGATTGATAAGAACTTTTACGAAAATGAAAAGAAAGGAAAGTCAAAAATTTTCTCTCCTTTACTTTGGTGATAAAAAGAGAGAAAATAAACAAATCCACGTTTTGTGCTCAATAAAAATTTACATTTTTTTCCTCCCATTTTTTTCTCCTCTCTCACTTTTCTGAAGTTCCAAATACAACGTAAAGGCTTCAATTGGAGGTGTATTTCTCTAACTTTTTCTTCCACTCAGTAAGTTCTGATAGAAATTGTTGATCACTAGTATTATGTAGTCAGAAGGGAACTCGTTTGATACAAAAACATAGGTACCATGCAGTTGGATGGAATCTTACGGCCTATTTGTTACGTGGAATTTGGGGGTGGGATTAAGTGGTGGGATAGAGTGGGACTTAAAATACATTGTTTGGTGCCATGAGAGGGGAGGGATTTGGGTAGGATTTCATTTCCCAACCCACACCATATCGCAGGAAAAAAATGCCTGGAACAGTATTTCCAGATGGTTATATCTCAGTGAACACAAACACCGGATATGGATTTTCTTCATTCAATGATATCCTAAGCAATATCTCAAGGATTTCATATCTATCCTATATCCCAAGGGATTTTATATCTCGTCATTTTATCTCCGGTCAAACAAACAACCCGGAAAACTTTCTCATACGGAATCCTTCTTACTTTTCGTCCTGTTAAAATCTCTTCCATAAGGATTTTTTTAATATTTTAGTCAAGATTTATAGCAATTCAACGGTAACCTAACCTTGGATTACAATTGAAGTAGTCTCGAACAAAATTGACCTGTGAAATTATACTTATTGGTTTTCTTCTCTTTCATTTTTTTGTAATTTGAGTGTCCGGACCGACTTGGGTATATCTCAACTAATCCCGAAAAACCAACCACGTCGATTTTAACTGTTGGCTTTGAAATCGTGCAAAGAAATGGTGTCACGGTAATGTGAATTTTACCAGACTGCAACAACAGTTGATTTCACAATTGGCGGATCTATGAGGCCCTTGACATTACTAAAAAAATTCTCCCCCAGTTTTGACTTTTGGGTCACGTTTCCCATCAGTTGCCGATGGATTGACCATTGAGCCTCTGCCTGTCTGCCACTTTTTTCGTGCCTGTGGGGTTTCTTTGAATATTGAATCCGGAAGATAGATGCAGAACCCCGATAATTAAGTCTGGTTAGTATGTGAGTTTGCTCTTAATTAATTAGGATTCAATTCTTAAAGTCAGATAAAATAAAAATCTTGTAAATTTCTTACTTTCAGCATAAATGATCTGCCTTTTATAGTACCAAATTAAAATTAATTGAGGTACACATAAACATCTATGTGGGACAAAAAGAAGAAGATAGATACAAATTAAAGGAACCCAGGGGCCCTACTATCTACATGGGTCGCCTGCGAACCCCATCTAGTACCGTTGTTTAGACATTCAAGGGTCCGGAATAAAAATGAAACTCTTCTGTGCAAGAGTTTTATCTTCCACGGAAGAGTTTTATTTTTAATCTAAACTATCCAAAACACTTTTGGACTATGTGAATTAAGGTTGGCAGAGTCTGCCGACCCTAATAGGCAGAGCCCCACCTCTATTGAGTAATGCCTGAGTCCCAGTATGAAGGTCGGCCTTTCAGATTAAAAAGAGAGAGATCAAAGAAACTACCAAGACAGAAAATAGAAAACAGTGCTACGGCATACTGAACTTCGACTCAGTCCAAATCGGTGCAGTTGCTATATACGGCTTTAATTAGGCCAGCTCTGCCGATATGATTATTTTTCAATGTTGATCGAGGTGCAAGAAATCTCGGCAAACCAAACATCATTTACTCCAACTTGTAATCCATAATTTTTTGGGGTTCTATTTTCACTTTGAAGAAACCAAGTAGTAAAACCCAACAAATTATTCCCAATAATCTCTGAAAGCAGAAACAGGAGAAAAAAAAAGAAAAAGATTTACATGACTAAAAGTGTTGAAACTGTGATTCATTCACTTCCCAAACTCGTGTTCGAGAGCTCGATCGAGCCAAGCCTCGGACTCCTCCATAAGCTCAGGACTCAATCTGAACATCAAAACACAAAACTCCATCTGATTGAGGGCACCATCGCCATCCAAATCGCCTTCTCTCACCATGCTCTGCAACTCATCGTCTCTCAAGCCCTGTAACCCAAGAATCGCTGAGTTCCTCTTCAAGCTCTCGAACGTGATTACATTTTTGTCCTTGTCCATCAACAAGCAAAACCCATTGCACAGCTCTTTTATCAGGCCCTCTCCTCCCAATTTATTCGCCATGATTGGCAACAGATCTTCGAATTCGGTCCCTGTTGCTGCAGAACTATTGGTTTTCCTCCCTGCCATTTTCAAAATACTTTTGTAGAGAGAGAGAGAGAGAGAGAGAGAGAGATTGGATTGATTGCGGAGGAGGGAACAGGAAGGGGGATTATATTTATAGGTGAGGAACAAAGGGGTTCGAGGAAGGTGGAGGGAGATGCGTGAGTGGGATCCACAATGGATGACAACCAAGATACAGAGAGGGTAACAGCTGGTCGGCTTTGGTGGTGCAAAGACTGCAATTGCCCGACTGTTTCGTTTTCTACTTTTTTCCAAGAAAATAGATTTTCCGGGACAGTTCCCAAAGTTTGTTTCAGGCCGCAACTCACAAGTTTGCTTTTTTTACGATGAACGCTGCTACGCGCACACCACATACGCACACCCTAAATGCACACCAGCATATCCAGATCGTCCATTTCAAGAATTAATGGTCCGGATTTGAAATAAATTCTTACCGGTAAGAATTAAGAATTCATTTCAAATCTGAAACGTCGAAAAAAGCTTTTGGACGGTCGGGATGTGCTGGTGTGCAAGTGGCATCTTGGTGTACGCGAATCATTTTCGTTTTTACAATTGACCGGTTTCGATTCTTGGATCGGATAGCAACAAAGAAATTTCTAGCAAATTCTCTAGTCATTGTGGAGGTGTGCGTAAGCTTATTCGGACACGCTAATCATGAAACTAAAAAAAATTGTTAGCAATGTACTATATTTCCGGTAAGATACTATTGTACTAATCTCAAAGGGTTATAGAATAGTGGTCTTGGACTACAATTTAGGGTTTTTGCTCTCTCATAAAGTCTTCGGTTCGATTCTCATTATCAGTAAGTCTTGGGCAGCCTCACCTCTCATGTAAAGCGTGGAAAAACTTGTAAGAGGGACTATAGATATTAGTCTTAGGTGCACATAAGCTAGCAAGAGACATTCGAAATTGGAGGTGATGTGGCTTTGTAAGAAGGGGTATTTTGGTCATCTTGATATTCTTATAACACACTTGTACAATAACGAAATTGATGGTGGCTTGCCACCATTTGAGGAAAATGACCAAAGTACCCTTATTTTTCTATAATTGAAGATGATGTGGCTTTGTAAGGAGGGATATTTTGGTCATTTTGACATGTTTTACGTGATTACCATATTGTCCTTACCAGATTTTTTCGAGGTTTTTTTTTCTACGTCCTTTTTTTGCCCTAAGTTTTGTCCATATACCGAAAGGCATTTTCTAGAATTTTGGGGAGACGAGTGTGAACACATGGTGCTCCTTTGTCTTCTTTCCCTTTTTTCCTGAGTTTTCCCTTTTTTTCTTCTTTTCCCTTATTCCAGTCTACGTCTTTTTCTTCTTCTTTTTTTGCCTGTGTAAGCTATTAGTAGTGGAGATACCATTAGGTATTTCATAGAAGATGGGTTCTAGTTGAGAGGTTTTTGTTTTTTTTGTCATTCGTCATTCCTAATTTATTACATGGGTTCTAGTTGAGACGTTTGGTTTGGTCATTTTCTTCTGTTAATTAGGAGGAGAATAACAAAATGAATAACAGGAAAAAAACATCTTAGTTCAAGTGTGCATAATTGAACCATGAACTACTATTTGGTTTGGACTCATAATCACAGTTCTACAAAATGCAATTGTAAAAAAATTTAGACTTACCTATATCTCTCTTTGTAATTTTTTTTAAAACAATTTCAAAAAAAAGAACATAATGCATATCAAAAAAAATTTAGTAATAATTAAGCAGCTCATCTCGACAACAATGAGCACGCGGTTACACGTAGCAACACTAGTTTTGAGAAAATTTGAACTGTAGAAGAAAGTTAATGGAAAGTCGCCGAATTCTTTTTTTTTTAAGCGATTGAATCCTCCTTATTTACCCAAAAGAATGGACTTCAATAATTAAAATCATTAGTTTTTTAAACTTCGTCGAAAATATTTATCACTATTAAAATAATGTGATTCAATTTATATGAAACTCCAAAAGTTATTTATTATTAAAAAGTAATTATTATGCAATTCTAGATCAGAAACTCATTTCTTAGTTTTGTTTCAAAAACATATTCAACAACCCGATAAACATGATATCATATATATATCTAGTGCTCTGGGGGAATCCGAAAAATGAATGGTTTCAATTACAAGAATAGAATAGGAAGGAATCTACCAAGAAAGGACAGTTTAGTCCCTTGAGAGGATCCAATTCCATTTTTTTATTACGTTCTCTGTCCCCTTAGACTTCCTCATCTGTTGGGCCACGAGGATGCTTCCATTTTTTTTCAAATTGTTGGAAACCATTTTCACATGATACTGGTGCATAATGTCGGCCTGGTTGGGGGACCTTGGGGGTTGGCAGCAGGTTACCTGGAAGTTGGGGCTGGTTTGGCATAATATTTGGTTTTAGTTTTTTGTTTTTCTTAGCTGTAAATTTTGATTTTGTTTTTCATCTGTTTAAATTAATTCTCAAGTGGATTACATGTCTAATGAATCAAGTACATGTAATCGTTTGTTTAGTCTTTGAGATCCGAACCCGCATGTTTTAATTTAAAAATCAATATTCGTCCTAATCAGCATAGACAGCCTTATTAAACATTTAGATATCTTGAACATTGAAATATTGTTTAAGAGAGAAAAATAGATGTTTGACCAAATCCTAGACCTAAATTAATGGGTTGCCCCAAGCGTAGGGCTGAGATCGGTGTAGCACAATACCCGGTAAGACCAGAATCGAATCCACAGAGAAGGTGGAGAGTGCTTACTAAAAACTCGGATTGTAAGGTTTAACACGGCTCTTAGGTAGCCACCCTTTGCAATTTGATGGGAAGAATTAACTAAACTAGAGTGAATCTGGTTTTACTTAAATTATTTAAAAAAAGGTACAGTCGTAGGGCTCATAACACAAGTGACCAGGTCCGGACATTCCCTGCTCCATTCGGTGTTCCAAAGAAAACATTTGATTTTAGAGAGAAAAAGATACCCCGAAAGATGCGAATCCTCGCAGTTGTCATTACCTATGTACAGCGAACAACAGGTTTTGGTCCCCCGTTCCCCGCGTTACATGGGCTCCGACAAAGCCCGGATTTGTCCAACGGAAGTTCTTTAATGACCTAAAATTGTTTTCTCCATTATTGATTTTGAAAATAGGAGCAAGAACATACCCAGCCCTGGCCACGGTGTGTCAATCACCCCGCGACCATACCTATGTGACTACTCACTCATATTAACCTGAACAACTAATAAAAATCTGAAATAACACATGCTTTTATAATTGAATTTGGATTAAAACGAAAGATTCGAAAGCAAAACACGGACAAACTCCCGTGAACTGAGATTAATGTAAATAAAACGAAAGTTACCGAAACAATACTTGAATCTGCGAACTAAACTTCAAAAACTCCAGTCAAATGATCTCTGGAAAGTAGAATCTCCAAAGGAACTAATCGGCTGCTAATTGGAAGAAAAAGAAAACAAAGTTCGAACCCTAATTCGTCCTCAAAACGAGGTATTTATCCCTTTCCCGAAGTCAAAACACGTGGCAAGTCAAACACTGACTTTAAGACCCTCGGTATCGATACAGGAAAACCCTGTATCGATACCCAGAGCTTCTGTTCGCTCAATGCTGCCTAGGTATCGATACCGAGACCTTCAAAATGCTTTCTCAGCTTGCTTGCTCGTCCTTCCTTGGGTCCCACCGGTTCCCAACATGCCCGATGTCCTAGGTCCGCTTTACGTGCTCTTCCGGCCTGTTTCCTACAAATCAATCATAACAATACCAAGCAAAAGATAACACCGCATCAAGTGGAAAATGGAATAAATCGCGCCTCTAATGCGCTAATTCGCCCTACTTAGGCGCTTATATCTGTGACATTGCACGCCTATCAATAGAAAACCCATATATGCTACTACTAGTTCTCTTATTCCCAAAACAATCATGTGGTGATTCAGATCACTCTAGCACCACACATTTATATGAGATTCATTCACTTTGTCGTGGATGCCACAAGAATATCTAGTGTTAGGAATAATTAGACTCTCTTTACGCCTATTTATGTTACCCCTATATGATTTACAAGTGAAGATCTCATGGTCTAGAAAATTAAATTTTCTGCACCTTCCTGTGATCCTTCTCTGCCCTTCAAAGGCAAGTAATTTAGGGGTTTTGTATTTGTCCGAGTTTCAGTCATAATTTTATTTTATTTTTTATTTCTTTCGTCGAGACGAATCACGGAATTTAAAAAATTGAAAGCGAATTTTTTTAATAAAGACAAAAATCAAAACTTAGTACAAAGTTAAGGGGAAGTGGGAACACTACCTTTAGTGATGTGGCTGGAACTTTACTTCCCAATGAAGAACCACCACCTCACTCGCTATTGATTTTGGATCTGGTACAACATGGTGACACAAAAATACTTAATTAGACAAAACTAACTTATATATTGTGTTTTACGAGACAAGTCACTAAATAACACATCAATCCATTTTCACTAAATAAGTCAGTTTTCACTGACTTATATATTCAGTTTAAATCTGTTTGTAGAACAATGAGTTGAGACTTGACACTTTCTTGGAAGGAGAAGGAATAGTGTGAATATTGAAGAGAAAAAGTCTAGGAGCTCGCCTTCTGGACTCAGAGGCGGATGTATTAAGGGACCAGTGTAGTCACACTCAATTTTCCTTTTTTTATTTTGTTTTTGAAAAACTGAGTTTTAGCTTTAGAATAAAAATTAGAGTGCGTTCTCGTTATCTATTGGTTTACACACTTTTAGTTTTGACATTATCTTTACCAGTTACAAATGCTACAATTGAAAGGGCGCTTTCAATTATGGATTATGTGAAGAATCAATGACACAACTTAATGGAAATCAATGGAGGAGTGATAGCATGATTCCATACATAAAGCAAGTCATATCTGAAAGCATAGACAATGAAATTTTCATGCTAAGCTTTCAAAACATGAAAACTTGTCGTAGTCTATTATGAAGCCTAACTTTAGTAACTTTTTGTTCATGATTATGATAGTTTTGTTTGTATTTTTTATGGACAGGTTATTAACTGTAATGCGGGATTATATACATACATATGTTACTTTACGCTAGTGTTTTTAATGAAGTAAGTTCATTGACGTTTGCAGAATTTTTTTTAGATGTGTTTTCATGGTGCCCTCAGTAGTCCTCATTCCTGGCTACATTACTGTTCTGACTCAACTATATGCAAAACCGTTTGATGTATATGGATCCGTATGGATCAAACGGTTCCAAACACAATTGTGTCTTGCTATAATTGTATTTTGAAACTGTATCCATCTATCTATGTCTATATCATATTACATTCAAACAACTTTGTAGTGTGCATGGTGCTTTCTCTTTATTCTACAAAAAATCAGAAAATTTGGGGGAAAAAAAAAAGTACATATCACCCAACCTAATACTCCTTGATACTCTCCCTTGTAAATTTCTAAATACACTTCCATTTATATTCCTTGTTGTCATTATTAATTTTTTTTCTTGATATGTACTGCAAAATGGTATCTGTTTTGAACCTAACAGCAAATGGGAAAACAAATGAGAGAGTAATATAATAGACCTGGCACCCGGCCTCTACTCTAGCACATGTGGCCGACTAGACCAGATGCGCATAATAGACTGGGCCTAGATCTAGCCCAATCCTTCTCATGCCCGCACGAAGCAAGATTCGGAAGGGGGTGGCAGTGTGGCACTGTTTGAGGGAATTTAATAGTAGTATTTGTTGCTTGTTTATTGTTTTTTTTTGTTTTTTTAATTTTTTTTTTTGACAAGGAAAATGTAGATATCCATTATCACAAATCAGGGTACAAAAACAAATTACATCAGACAACCAAGAAAAACTTGGACTCCGATGTGCGAATAACGCACAAACCCAAATCGACAATGGACCAACGCGATGCCAACCATCAAGGGAAACCACGAGCCGACCGGGGATGTTGCCATTTCTGGACATTACGATCCCCACCAACACGGCCGTGGCCGGCAAGCGCACAACAGACGATCTACATCTCCGGCAGCGGAGAAACAACTCCGGCCAGCCACAACAACGACTAAACCGAAAAAAAAAACAGATTATTGCCCACCGACCCACCCACCGGATCCGGGAAAACCGGACCGGGACCAAAAACCAAAAGGAAAACAAAACACCTCACCCATTATTCGCCTCACCGCCGCCCGCCTAATTTAAGGGCCACCAAGCTCCGTCTTCACCTTTGTTCGAATTGAACAAAGACTCACGGACACCAAAGCAAAGGGGACCCAGCACCAAGCCATCCAAGCCCGAAAACGCGAATTAGCTGAGGGGTGGAGGACACACCAAACGGGAGGGAGGGAAGAAGGGGGGGGGGAGCCCCCACCCCAGATCTGGTTCTGTGTGGAGAGGAGAGGAGAAGTTTCTCGAGAGAAAGAGGAAAGGAAGAGAGAGAAAGAGTCAATTTTGTTTTTATTTTATTTTATTAGCAAGTACTCTATTTGTTGCATGTTGTGTGTTAAAATACACGGAAATGGTAAAGCCTAAAATCACGCTTTTGTTTTGAATTTTGTTTCTTGTTAAAACAGAATAAGAATTTGATTAAACTATCTTGTGATCTTCTATATGATCCAAACTGTTCCCGTTTTAAATCTCTATATTTATATTATGGGCCCTGATATCATTTGTGTAAAATAATCGAGTTATTTGGGTTCCGATAAATAACTAATCGACTTTTCATAGTGTTTTTTAAAATAAAATAAAAAAACAAAAAAAAAAACACTAGGGGTGGCATAGGCAGCTCCACCCTTAGCAAAGGGTGGTCACTAGGGATGACAACGGGGCGGATTGGGGTATGAACCGAACCGAACCGGAACACCAGAACACGGTCCCGAACCGAATCGATAACCGAATGGGTTATGAAAATCTATTCCATAACTGAACCGAACGGGATTCGGGTATTTCCCGAACCGAACGGGTACCCGAATAATCAAGCAAGCAAAGTCAGATTCTTCAAGTTAAAATTTCCAGATTCAAGCCAAACATTCACCCATCAAAACCAAGGGGATTCAAGCCAAGGAATTGTTTAACAACGGAAAACATAAAAAAAATATATAAAAAAAAAAGTAATCAGTACGTAGTTGTTTGTTCCTATTCTTTGAAAAGTGACGATTTAGACTCCAATCTTTTCAGATCTATATGAGGAATAGAGAACGAGAGTGAGAGAGAGTTACAGCGGTGTGGATAGTATATGTCTGGGCTTAATTAAGAGTTCATTAGCCTATCACGAACGGCCCAAAGCCCAGGACGTAACCCATTGGGTGTTGAGTTCATCATCTGTGTTGGGCTTCGCTCCTACAGTCGGAACCTTCCTTTAAAGTTTAAACCCATTAGGTGTCAAACGAACCTGTATTTTTGCTATATTTTTAAGCGAGGTTTTACAAAAGATTTTATGAAAAATTCAATAAAATCAAATAGGAATTTTTCATAAAATCTTATGGAAAACTCAGCCGTGGTATGCACATGATAATTTCCTTCAAAAAACTTATGCTCCAAACACTACATAAACATTTTCTGTATACAAAGTAGCACTTTTTTTGCATGCAAATTACGAAAAATTACATGAATAACTACTTACTTACCAATAACTTAATATAATTGAAACCAATGACGATAGTACCCGACTACGGGTACAGAAGGAAGACGTACAGAAAATGTTCTGACGGCTTGTGGGACTCACTTTTGGGTCTCACACAATTAATCCGAACCGTTTCATTAATTTTAAAATAATGTTTCGGGCAGCCATGCAAAAAATCAGCCCAATATAATATACGTAAGTAGTTAATATAATATTCTCATGTTTTATTCAAAATAATATGAAAATATTAGATTAACCTATGCATATCCAATTGAATTGATTTTTTGTAAGGCTACCTGAAACATTATTTTGAAATTGATGAATGATTCTGATCATTCGTATGGAATCCAAAAATGAACCCCACGAGTCCGTTGGTGCATTTTATGTACATCTTCCTTCTGTACCCGTGGGATTGTGGATGATTGTATGTGAGAAAGAAATTTGGATAACAAACCCAAAAAAACACGTAGCCTACCAAAAAAAAATGTTGGGATTGGCTCAAAATCGGAAAACATAAGAGGACTGACCAAGGAAATTTTTTGGATGAAATGGGGTGATTTTGAATCAAGCACTTAGGGCCGTCCGATTGTCTCGATTCTCGCGTAGGGCCCCTCGGAAAACGATTTTAAGAATATCTAACAGTTCGGATTTTCCGTTTGGAATCCACAAGTGGGTCCCCGAAGCCGGTCAGTTCCCCATCGGTGCACCACCGTCGGTGCATATAGAAGGGTTCGCTCAAAATAGGGATGCTTTATTACTTTATTTTGTTGGTATTGTCGATTGATACTTTACAACCCTGCTTTTTTAAAAAGAAAAGTCACAACCCTGCTATTGTCTAATTTTCCCTGAATTTTCCCCATGGGAAAGACGCGTCAGCAACAATCACGTGGAATAGCCACCTTATCAGACACGTCAAACCAACCCGTAACATCAAATCAAAAGAATTTTACTCCACAACCGTGTGGCCCAAATTGTTTCGTTATTCACCGGCAAGGAGAAATTCTGCACTGTTCAAAAAAATCGTTGAACCATAAATTCGGTCTGGACCGGACTCATTCACAAGTTTTGGATTTTAATTTTGAATTAATGGTCCGGACACTGATTTAAAAAATAAAAAATTGTGACTCGCGCCACGGACACGGATTTTAATTTTGAAACTATGAATTAACCGATCCGAACCGTGAAATTTTTATTACATACAATTTTAAAAAAAAATAAATATATATGTATAGATAAATATTTTTACCACTTTTATAAATATTGTCAATTTGATATTTTGATATGAAGGGTTATACTGTTTTCTCCTATAAAATTTTATATTTACGGAGTGTGCTATTTGGATCTCATCGACAAATGTTGGACGAATGACAGATATTTGGCCTTCAATTCTCGATTATTCTCTTTCTAAATATTGTTTTTTGCATCATATACTTGAAATGATGAGAATATGGTCTTGATTTAGAACATAAATTGTTTATACCTATGTTTATTGACTGCCTTTTTTGAATCCTTCTAGAATTCTTTCTTTGCGGAATACATTTTATGAACTACATTTGCTGATAGATGTCAAGCATTGGAGAGACACCAAATGAAATGTTTGTCAAGCATTTGCTACCCACTAGGGTTGTCCAGCGGATCATCCGATCCGCCAATCCGACCAATCCGAACCATCTGTTGATCCATCCGTGAATGTTCGGTTCGGTTCCGGATTGAGAATTTCTTATCTGGCGGTTCCGGATCCGGATCCGAATCGGATCGGATCGGATCCGCTCGATCCGCTCAATAATCCTTCTTTAATCTGTCAAATCTGCTTGATCCGACACAATCCGATCCGATCCATGAATGTTCGGTTCGGTTCCAGATCTTAAAAACCATAATCCACTCTGAGCGGATCGGATCCGTATCCGATCCGTGGACACCCCTACTACCCACTATACTACTAAACTGTTTGTTTCAATGTTGAGTTTGGGTTTTTAAATAAATTGATGATTTTCTTTTAGAATAAGTTGAAAATTCGTTGACAAATCCGGAACCGATCCATGACTCGCGGATCGGATTAGAACCGAACCGTGAGACTTTTGGATCGGACACGGATTTTACTTTCAAAAAACCGTGACTTACGGATTAGGATTGGATTCAAGCCAATCCGGACCATGAGCACCATTAATCTCAAGCGCTGGACTTAGCATGATCCAGTTGGGGAAAATATCTCTATGACAGGCGTTGTTTGTTTGGGAAAGGCTTATCTCTTATTAATAAAAGTTACGATTTTTTTAATACAAGTTATGAGACGCAGAAAAAATGTTATGAATCATTATATTAAGAATCATATTGCTGAAAAGATACGAAACACTAAAAAAAAATACGATTGTCAATGATCTGGCACAATATGGACCATTCAATAGGTACATATTGTACACACCTTTAAGGTGTGTGTATTATAGTCATTCCCTGTTTGTTATGTAGGATTTGAAGGGTGGGATATGAGGTGAAATGGAGTGGACCCAAAATTCGGTGTTTTATTGCCTTAATTTTGATGGGATTTACCTTAAAGCACATGTGCTATAGCAAAAACAGTGCTTCCCAATGTCTATCCCCTTGAACAGAAATACCAGATGTAGATTTTCTCTATCCATTTATATCCAGAGAAATATCCCAAAGGATTCCATATCACCCAAGGATTCTTTATCTCATCATTTTATCTGCGGTCAAACAAACGAGCCCTAAATACACAAGGAAAGCAATTCTAGCTCATCTTCGAGAAATTCTCCCGAGGGTATTAAAAAAATTCTACTACGGTCGTCTATGAATCATAATTGTATGCAAAAAAAAAAAAAACTATTAATATCGACAATGTGTCAATGTCACCAAAAAATAACAAACACTTTGTTCACTTCACATTTCCAAAAAAAAAATCAAAAAGATTCTTTCTCCATATCTCATCTCTCTAATCATTAATCATATTTCTCTCTCTACTCATACCCCTCTCTCCAATCATTATTCTCATTTCTCTCTCTACCTCTCTCCAATTATTACACATTTATCTAATTATCACTTTTTCTAAAAACCCATCCAAACACTATCTCAAAATATTCCTCTCAAAACTCTCAACCAAACACAGCGAAGGCCTTTGTACCATCCCATCACTCTCTCACGATTTCAAATTGAAACACAGGGAAAGTATTTACCATATTACAATTGCCCTCCACGACTTTTCATATTTGGAAATCGTTGTATAATAGCATCAGTATCAATGGTATCAAATACATCTCTCAACATACGTAACCAAGATATTGTTCATCCACTGATCTCCAATTCGATTGTTCAGATTGCTTTTTACGTACTTCATAGCTGAAAAACTTCTTTCAACTGTTGCAATAGTGATAAGAAGAGTCAATACCAATGCCACAAGCCAATAGACCAATCTATATATGGTATGCTTATTTGTCCCCACTAACTTTGTAGCAAGATCACCTATCACCTTTAGCTCTGAAATTTTTTCATCGGATCTCATATCTACAAAATGAATTTTTAGAGTTGAATGTCCAATGCCTGAGAGAGAGAGAGAGAGAGAGAGAGAGAGAGAGAGAGAGAGAGAGAGAGAGAGAGAGTATACTGAGGCCTGGCCGAGAGACTCACTGCTAACTAGGGTTTGCCCAAGCGAGTTGTTTCCCAATTTCAATTCCAGATAAAGAGACGAGAGAATATAACCCAATGTGGCAATGTTTCCCCCCTTTTTTTCTTTTTAGATTTTCTCTTTTCCTTATTTATTTTGTAATGGACTATTATTGGGTTGGGTATTCACATATTTTGTGGGCTTATTTATTGGGTTGGGTGTTCAAATTTGTTTTGGATTGAGTGCTCGAACATTTTTGGTAGGGTGTTCAAACATTTTGGTTAGGGTGTTAAAAATGAAAAAAAAAATTAAAATAATTTACTTTTATTTTTAAATTTTTTTAGGGTGTCTAGGTGACCACCCTCGGCTCAAATTGGAGTCGTCTCTAATCTCATTATATGTTTCACATTTTCCCCTCTATTTCACCTTTATGGAGATGAAGCGTGGGACTCCTTCACTTTCTATATAGGTCTCGTTTGGATGAAGGATGATGAAGGTATTATTTTTCGACCTCGATGACTAATCTCGGACCCACTCTCATCATTGGTTCGGGAAGGTATGGGAAGGGGTAGATGAGTTATCCCCCTCCATATTTTATACCCCTTAATACCCCTCCCCCCTCACTAATTAGTAACAACTTCACCCATGTTACTAATTAGGACTCCATGTTTATACCCCCACTCATCCCCCTCAATCTACTCCAGACCTTCTAATTTATCTTTACCCTCCCATCTCATTTACAACACAAACCAAGTATTATTTTCTCCTCCCTTATTACCTAAATCTTCCAAACTCAATACAATTTAATCTTTCCTTCATAACTGTCACATCACTATGGGCCGACCCTCCATAAATTATACCCTATTATGTTATCTACTTACTATTTTATTCCCTCAAAATTCTAGATTAGGCCCTTATTTAGAGAACAATTTTTATATTGGGAGGAAAAAGGGTATTCAACCCTCCATTTTGAGAATTGATAGCACATCGTGTCACTCATCCTCATAATGGTGATACAAAGAATTTAAAAAATAGATGTTAAAAGGTGAAATAAAGAATTTAAAAATTAGATGTGAAGGAAAAAAAAAAAAACTATTAGATACGGAGGATGGGTTGGAAGAGTCAAGGGCATCTCATCTTGTCCTTTTCGAGTAAAATGTCAAAATTCTTAGGTACCGTTCCATTCCTTCTAACTTTTTGTTACAGGGAAAAGAAAAAATCTTTTTTCTATTTAGACTTTTTAAGTAATATATGTGATGAGAATGATTTGTCTTAAAATTTATAAAAACATGAGCTTAGACAAATACATTTCTTCAACGTGGCATTTTTTTCGACACTAAAGTCAACCAGCATAAAATCATACTCTCTTTGTCCTGAATTTCTTGTCCACTTTCACTATTGATGATTCCTCAAAAAAATTATTTATATTTTCAAAATTATAATGTTATATTTATTCAATATAGATATCGTTCGATAGTTCTCGATAAGTTCTGTTTAACAAAGTTTTAAAAATTGTAAACAACATTACAAATAGAAATATATAAATAATTGAAAAATGGTGCGCATGCAAGTAAATGGTCAAGAAATTCGGGACGGAGAGATTGTTTCTGGGTTGCTAATGTTTACCCTTGTAGTTTTTTTATTTTTTGGAATTGTTAACCCTTTTATTTAGGTAATTGATATTCACACCCCCCAAATTGATATCCACACCCCTTTCTTGTCTTTTAGTGAAGATTTTACACATAAAAACTTCACTAAAAGACAAAAAAGGGGTGTGGCTATCAATTTGGGGGGTGTAGAAATCACTCCCCTTTATTTACTATAAGATAAGATGCGCTTTAAAGTGACACATATTGTACTCATGTACGGCTAAAGAGATTTTCAATACTACTTCTTTCATTCCATGTTGTTGGTCCGTTTTGGGATTTTAAACTTTTTTAGTTGGCATTCATTTAACGCATGTTTTTTTTTGTCATTCATTAATCCTAATCTACTCTATCATCCAAAAAATATGGTTTCTAATTGCTAGTGCTTTAATTCTTGATTTTATATTATTTTTAAATATTTATGAAGGTCAATTTTAAAAATCTAAACATTTTTTCTTTGATGTTATAAAAAGGACAAGCATTTTAGGAATTGGGATATCTCAAAGTAGAATAATGAATCAAGAAAATGAGATGAATGAAGTATTATAGTCACATAATAGTCAAATCATGAATTAAGAAAAAGTTTTAAGCCACAAAGTCCAATATGTTTGGGTTCCTAAAAAGTTCCTCAAAAAAAAAAAAAAAAATTAAAACCTACACCTTTTTATGTTTTTATTTAGAATAATAAAAAATTAATAAGTTAACATGTCAACAAGAATAATTAAACAGTTAATTATGTCGTCATACAGTTAAGGGAATTTAAAACATATTCGTCCCATTTGATACATGTATTTATATGAAAAAATGATACTCCCTCCGTCCCCATTTATTTGTCCATTTTGGAAGTTCGTTTTATTTTTCAATTGATTATATCTCGTAATTTACATTATTTTACGTGATTTTAAAAACATTGTCTTATAGATTGAATCGAGATCTATCAAACAAGATCCATATTAAATATAAAATTCGTTACTGATATAAAGTTACTAGCATGAACCCGTGCTATGCACGGAGACATGAAATAAAATAATGTGTTTTCCGTTTTTTTGATTAGCAAAAAAATTGTACTTTCAATCACAAAGTTCATGCATTAAAATATTGGATTACTTAGATTAGATCAAAAGAGTATAGCAATTCTATTTCTTATCTTGTCGTCTAGACTCTAATTTTCCATGGTGATTGATTCTGCTATATAATCATAATCTAGCGATGATCATGTGCTATGCACAGATAAGAGCAACAGATCAATTTTTCATACATCTAACAGTGGCAAGTTAACCAAAGATAAGTTTTTGTATGTGTATGTATAAGTTGAAGGAAAATGAAAAATCATTCATGCATAAAATAAAATAAATCAATTTTTCATTCAACGGTGGCAAATTAACCAAATAGAAAAGCAAAAGAAAAAAAGATAAAAGGAAAAAATGTAGAAGCTTAGTCTTCAGAAAAGAAATCATGTACCATGGATTAGAACTGCTCCTGACGATATCGCGGTCGCACACTATAAAGAGAATCTCGAAAAAGTCACTTCACTTTACACAAAATCATTGTTAAATAGAGGGAAAAAACTACTAAAAGAAAAGATCAATGCCAAAGTGATTTACGGAGTATAGTTTCCATGCAATAAATCTTGCCTTTAGTGTGTTTCTCCACATACTCTTGTATGTGTAATAGCTTGAAAAAAAAAACTAATTAGTATACTCGATCAATTAAAAGAAAAGGTAAGAGTGTGCTCATAATTATTTACTAAGACTAATCTTCGAAACGAGAAATTTTTGGGTGCAAATGGGGTACCACGTGGTGCCCTTGCACTGCATCCGAGCCGTCCAAAAATGCAACGGACGGCTCGGATTGAAAGTGCCGGACCCATTTTTCATTTTTTTTTTTTTTTTTTTAAATCCGTCCGGCACTTTCAATCCGAGCCGTCCGTTGCATTTTTGGACGGCTCGGATGCAGTGCAAGGGCACCACGTGTACCCTGCCCTACACGCACCCAAAATTTTCTCCTTCGAAACTTATCCAACAGTGACACATTAACCTACCATAAAAAAAAATACAAATAATTCATGTAGGGAACAAAAGAAAAGTTGAAGAATATTAATAATAAAAAATTTACCTTCAGAAGAAAAATTTTAGCTATTCAATCTCTTTCTCCCACCCCGTGAGGTGTAAGTATAGACATAGTTTTGGATGAGTAGCCTAAAATCATATTGGATATATATAGACATAATTTTGTATTTTCAATTAATCAAGTATGGAAATAAAAAAATATAGATATTTGAAAAATATGATTGAATAAGTTTGGAAAATTTGAAATTCAAAAAGGGGGCAAGATTTTTGGATTTCAATACATGCTTCAAGCGGAAATGGGGGGCATGCTGTGCACAGCCATGCTGTGCATGGTGCTGTGCACCCCCTCGGCCGTTGGATCGTATTTTGGACGGCTCGAATGTGTTTTGATTTTTTACCGTAAAATTAAATCAAAATTAAAGGATAATTGCCGAACGCATCCGAGCCGTCCAAAACTCGATCCAACGACCGAGGGGTGCACAGCACCATGCACAGCATGCCCCCAAGTCCGCTTCAAGCAAAATTGTATATGACAAACCAACTAATTCACAACACTTGTCAAACTAACGATTTTTTTTACGAAAAGTAATTCTGCAACAATGTATAAGATAATTATTTTTTTATCTGATTAAAATAGAACGAGGAATCAAAATTTGGAGACGGAAGGAGTACTATAAACACATTGAAATTTGAAATCATGTACGAAATTTCTCTTTGGACAAGCTCGTGGGCTCAACCATTCCCCTTATCCTCTCCAACTTTAGGAAAGTGGAAACCACCAATATTCGACGGCGAAACGTATGGTCGAAGATTGCGGAATTTCTCCAAGGCCCCACCAAGTCGGGTGCAAATCACGTGGCGCAGGCCCACAACAATCAAACAAGATCATGCCACGTGAGCGAATCAAAATCTTCGTACAAAATCCTCATTCCACGTGGACGCCAGCTCGACCAACTCAAAAAATAAGTATCTTCCGCCCGAACCTAGCAAGGCGAGATCTCCTCCACACAACCTCTTGTGCCTGCACGAGTCTTACACTTGGCACTCCTTACCACCATTTCCCAGGTTCGGATTCCGACCCATAGGCCTGGACAATTCGGTAGAACCTTTCAAATTACTGTTCTGCCCTTCGTCCACGTCGAACATTGAAGGCGGACCACGTAATTTAGAACGAGTTTTCACTACCGAGCGAGTATCACTTGGTACTCGTCACGCATATCTAACCGTTCATTTCGGTTTAAGACGGTTCGGATTTGGAGAAAGAAACACGAGAGATGAAGGGGAGAGAGAAGGGGAGAGATAGGGTTTCGATCTGCAACTGTCCAATATACTTTTGGACGGATGAATGTAGCGTTCGAGTACCATATAGGCTCGGTTACGTAGTAACCCACACGGTACCCAAATTTTTTTCCGTAATTTAACGGAAAACCAAGGTGGTTTCACCAATAACTGCAAGTTGCTCCTTTTCTATTTCTCTCTCCTTCCTCCACATTTGTTCTCGTTCCTGGAATTGCAGAGAGAGAGAGAGAGAGAGAGAGAGAGAGAGATTGTGACGGTATCGGAAATGAAGGGCTGCGATTTGTGCAAGTCGGCGGGGGCGAGGATGTTCTGTGAGTCGGATCAGGCGAGTCTATGCTGGGACTGCGACGGCAAGGTACACTCGGCGAACTTCCTTGTGGCGAGGCACTCTAGGAGTTTGCTCTGCCACGTGTGCCAGTCGCCGACGCCGTGGAGTGCCTCCGGTGAGAGGCTCGGGAGGACGGTGTCGGTGTGCGAAGGTTGCGTTGAAGGATGCGGAGGTGTGAAGGAGGAGGGCAACAGAGGCGACAACGACGAAGAGAGCGATGGAGGTTACGACGGCGAAGAAGAAGAAGACGATGATGAGGAGGAGATCGGTGGAGAGGATGATGAAGGGGAGAATCAGGTGGTGCCGTGGTCGTCGATTCAGCCGCCGCCGCCTTCCGATGCGAGTTCTTCCAGTACTGAGTCCTCGAGCAGGTTTTGTTATGGAGGTAGAGCCGTATCGTTGATGCAATTGAGCCAGAATGCTGTGGATCTTTGCTGTGATGTATGTATCTTGAATTAATTTTGTTGTTTTTCCTTTGCACTTGTAGATCCATTGCTGTTTTTTCACAACACCGTGTCGTAGGAATTTACTCTTTGAATTAGTTGTGAAACATCAACGTACACGATTTATTACTGTCGTCTTCATTGAGTCAGATCTGTTTCAAATCATTCGCCTTTTTTTCATCTGACTCCATGTTTATACCCTTGAATTGCGTGATTTCCTTTTCAATTGCTACAAATGCTGAGGTTTTACTGACATTTTGAAGTCACTACTCATAAAGATTAGTTTTTTAAGGCTGATCGGTCTTGATTTTCTGTTTTCTTCGTATAACAGGATGATGATCACGGTTGTTCATCTGCTCACCGGGATAACAGTTCACCGGTGGCGTCAAGATACAGCGAAACCGTTGTTGAATCATTGAGGCCTTTAAAACGCCAAAGAACTGAACTGACCGGTGCCAGTAACGCGGAAATCATGGAGACCATTGTTGAGATCTGTAGTATGAGTCAGATTCCGGCAGGCATCTGTTCGGAATCGTCGCGAATGCCGTAACAGGCCAATTCACGGAGGTTTGCTTGCCGTTCCTAACTACTCCACAAAGCTGTCGGTAATCAAATCCTGTACCTTACTAGTTTGCTTGATATATTAGCTGTATTTAGGGAGGTCATTTGGGATATAGCGTCTAGCTAATTGTAATCCGAATTCGATTTTTCGTTTGGACTCGAAGCTGAACAAATTACAGACCTCCAAAGAATATACATATATCCCTACACTAAACTGGGGGATTTATGTTGGTGACATGAGTATTTTGATTGTGTGTTAATTTCTGGTCGTTGAAAGATTTGTCGGCAATCAGTTTGGGTGAAAATGCTACAGTAGTATCTTATTTTCGTTCTTGATGTGGTTTCCATTTTCCAATCCAAAATCATTGGGTGCATCAGCAATTGAATAAATTTGTGAACAGAAATTTGTGCGCAGATTCGGCATAGATTAGTCCACAATCGTCTGATTCACGTGGATCATACTAAACTACATCCGTGTCTTGATTCATACAATACGTCAACATTCAGTTTGGCTAGAAAGCTACTCCTTGTTTATTTTTTGCTACTTCGTTGAGAATTTCTGTTTCTTCTTCGCTTGGTCTTATAGTCTTGTGATCTTGTTCTTCTTGATGATGAGTTCGCACCCCATATTCATTGGACGCATCAGCAGCAATTGAATAAATTTGTGCGAGCAGATATTTGTGCACAAATCCAGGGTATATGTGTTCAGAATCTTCCAATACACGCGGATTTGTAAACAAATTATAAGCCTCCAACCACATTCGAGTCTCGATATGTGCTCCAATCATAGCTTCTAAGTTAGGGATTGCTCCAATCATAGCTTCTAAGTTAGGGATTTCTGTCAAACTGCATTTGATTTTCTCAAGCCCGTATTGCAAAGATCTGGGAATTATGCTTTGTCGAACTGTGCCCGAAACTACCCTACCAAGAATTTTTTTTGGTATCGTTTGGGAATTATGCCTTCACATAACTAACCTCGAAATTAAGTGTACACTGGGTGTTTTTGGCAAAATAATTGATCAAGATTATTTTTGTCCTTATTCAAAAAAGTTTCTCATTTGCGTCGTCTTTTTTTTTTTTTTTGAATTATGAGTTCGTTTTGACGGGAGGAATGCGCAGATCTAATTTTTTTTTTTTTTACATATAATAAAGACAAAAGGCCCAAAACCGTGGGGGTCTATTGCGTGGTTTGGTCTGGAATGTATGATTATTCAATAATCTCAGAGTACAGTTTCGTGTTGTTCCGGGATACTCCAACACTACACATTTTGTGTGGAATGAACCAGAATACAGCGTCGGAGGTGGTTCGGGACAGGTCAATAATTTACTCGTCTTGAATGAGTTTTGATACTTCCACCCGTGGGTAAAATGTGTGTTCAGTAGAGTTTACCCATTAATTCCTGAGTAGAGCACTCGTTGTATGAAAAATCTGGTCCAAGTGTTTGCACCGACCAAGAAAAAACATGAGGCGACCATAACTGCAATGGAGACTGGGACTAAAGTATCCGTGTGGTCACCATACGTTCAAATGCGTGTCAGAAGATGGAAATGGCTAATTTTGGAGCACGTTAGACCATCCCAACAGATGACTCAAATTTTTCTCTAAAAAAAGTAGTGAACAGTGCACATTTTTCATTTTACCAATTCATGTCTCCAACAATCCTCTCTATTACCCTCCCTATTTTTAATAAAATATAATATATGGGGGAAAAGTAAGAGAGAGAGAGAATAAAAAAAGGAAAAAAAAAAGAAAGCAACAGCCAAAGAGGGGGAAGGAGAGAGAGAAAGAATAAAAAAATGGGTAGGGAGTGAATAGTGCCTCCCTAAATGGGGGGGATTTTAGGGAGGTACTATTCATTTTTGTATTTTAGGGAGGGGTTTAGGGAGCCTCTTGGAGCCTAACTTTGGTGTTTGGCTCCCTAAAATAGGGATGGGAGGGGGATAGAGAGCATTGTTGCACTTGCTCTTATCATCGGCATGGCACTCTTCTTTTCCTTTAGTTCGAAGGTCAGGGGTTCCGCCAACTTTGGTATCTTCATCAATTCCTTCGGTCCGGTCAAAAGCAGGTGATGCTGGAATTAGTGGATTCACAAAAATTACCTTATTATAGTCTGACCTCAAGAATCGAATATTGATTAGTTGTGTGAGAAGTAAACCACTCAATCAACTGGACTAATCCTTAGGGCTACCTCTACGGGCTTTATCAAGAATTGGGGGACCCTGCCGTCCATTGGGGTTGGCGGGGGGTGCCGACCCTGTCCGTCCGTCTGTTTCGCATATCAACGGCTCAAATCTCACCCCGTTCAAGTGTATCTGCACCATCTATTATTTGACACAATCCAAGCCGTTGATACGCGAAACAGATAGCTTGAATGGGGTTCGGCAGCACCCCCGGGTCCCTTTATTAAACGTAGATGCATGACGTCGCCCATCTCTACCACTCCCCACCCACCATGAGAGAGGGTGTGGTGGGGAGTGGTTGAGATGGGTGTGTACCTATCATTTTTTATTCTCAAAAGCAGGTGAGTTCAATGCATTAATTCCTCGTTAGTTGAGAGCAACTTCCAATGGGCTTTCCCAATTGTCATTTTTTTGGAAGATATTTTAATTTTATTTATTTATATTTATTGTCGCATTATTTGGTGTTGATCAACGTGGATTCTGTTTAGATTAAGGCCACATTTTTATGGCCGGCAGTCCACATCAAAGTGGGTAAGCTTTTTTGGCCGGATTTTTAACTTTGTGGACATCATCACATTTGGTCTTAAATCGTAGGTCATTTTTTAAATAGGTAGAAGGGCTTGGGCAATTTTAAAAGATTGTGGTTCTCAGGCAGTTTTCTTGACCCTCCCAGATGCCTTGTCCATTTCACCAAAAATATCTTTATTACTTTTTATTATTTTGCACAATGATTTGTGGGTCTATGTTGGCCGCTGTTATCTACTCCTATATTAATTAAGGACAATATTTGGTGGTGAAATAACAAAAAAGTTGCTTAGGGAAAAAGAAAAAAAAAAGAAGAAGAAACTAGTGGAGAGGGATCGTGTGGTGGAAAATTGTTCGGTTGAGCGTTCCAAACGGAGGTTTTGTGTGGCTGGCTTGTGTTGTAAGGGCCAAGGGGGGCTGGGATATGAATTGACCACAATGGTTAGCAAACAAATCGAGCTGTTTGCAAGCAGTTTGAGATCCGGCTCGTTTAGTAATTGAGTTAGTTCGGATTTCACACAAATGATCTAAACCGCTCAATTTGTTTAAAATATTTTTTTTAAGGATTGCTATACAAAATCAGTTCAATTGGATATCGATAGAGACTTGATAAGTTCTTTGCTCAATTTTCTGACTGGAAATTAAGTGAAAATTCGATCAAGCTCTTACCGATATCCGACTGAGCTGATTTTTTTACGGGAATCCTTAAAAAACATTTTGAATAAGTTGAGCGGCTCTGATCATTTTTGTTGAATCCCGAAATGAGTCACACACAATGCGGTGTGCATTTGATGTGCACCAAATGGTGTTACCCATAGCAAGGCTCATGAAATCAATATTAAGAAAGATGAGGTCTTTATTAAGGAAAAATCGTCAAACACAATTCAAGATCCCTCAGTTTAGTGGATATATTAAGTTAAAATTATTATTTTTTGGTACGCTACGTTTATATAACAAACATCGTCGATTATAATTTTTATGTTATTTTATTTTTTCCTAGAGTTGATGAATGTTCTTGGTCCAAAAAATGTAAGAAGTCATGCAAGGAAGCGCTTTATTTTTTTATCCAAAAATTTGAGGTTTTTTGGTAGTGGATTATTTTTACAGGCGGAGGGAGTAATTAGTAGTATTAAAAATGTACAAGTATTTTAAGATTAATTACCCAAAAGAGTACACATTATTATAGGTTAATTTTCATCTATCAACATACTAAATACAAAAAAATTACAAACTTTCATCGATTAATCACTCATCAATATATTTAATACCAAAAATAATACACGTAGTTTGAAGAATAAAGCTACTCTTGAAATACAAAAATACATTTGTTTTGGTGGCAAAAAAGCTTGACTCTTGTTAATTAAGGACCGTACTTGGTGGTGAAATAACAAATATACCTTGCTTTTAGGAAAAAAGAAGGAACTAGTGGAGGGGGGATCGATCGTGTGGTCGAGAATTGTTCAAAGGAAACAAATTAAAGGAGGTGGACAGGTGGTTGTGTGTGTGGCTCTTCTTGTATTTTAAATCGTGCTTGAATGAGACCACAAGATGTGTGACAGCGACAAAGAAAATTCATTGAATCGGGTATTAAGGTTGTCTCTGGTGCAAGTTTTTCTATACGCCGGTTATTGTCGGGGAAAATAAAAAAAAAGAAAACCGGACTGGACCGAAGAAGACGACCGAACCAGGATTTTTATTTTTTTCAATTTTTTCTTTGTCTGGTTCGATTCCCAGTTTGGGAGAAGTTCAAATTTTGAAAACCGATTCGATTCCTAGTTTGAGGGTTTTTTTTTAAAATAAACTGAACCGAACAAAGAAACTTTTGTTGTACATATGCATTAAAGTCCACAATTTAAAAACTAGACGAAACTTGGAGAGGACAAAAAATGGACCGAACCTCAGTCCAGAGCTACTCGTGAACTTAACCGATACAAAGCTATATGATAATATAACATTCAATCTTTCAAATTCAACGGTTCAATCTATGATTTATCATCATGAACATTAAAATTCAACGATTCAGTTTATGATTTATCATCATGAACATTAATAAAATTCAGCGATTCAGTCTATGATTTATCGTCATGAATAAGATCCTTTCATTTAGCAGGATGGCCGATGGCATATACTTAGAGTAACAGGCGAGGTTCAAACGAACAGCCATAATTTTGTCGCATGCCTTCTATTAATGGAAAGGTGTTTTTCTGTTCTTCACTGACCACTCATCACATCCTTTGCAAACGCTAGTTATGTCCACTAAAAATGAGTAGTCCTTTTGTGCCCTTTCCTGTCTTTCAATTCAGTCCATTCAAACTATCCCCTTTATTTTTCTGGGTGAAACCAAACAACAGAATTTATGGAATTCTTTTTTTAGGGACATTTACTATTAGGTCATCTTTGGATCCCATAATTACCATCAGCCATCAGGTCAAGTCCAACTTTGAAAAATTCCCATCAGGTCAAAGCGATACCATATGAAAGTGTCTAAACCACTAAAACCCTATAATAGAAAAGTGCACCATAAACCTAAACTCTAGGGTACCCTATGACTAGGATACCCTACGACTAGGGTACCCTATGAAAGTGCCTAAAATCCTAGGGTACTATATGAAAGTGGCCTAAACCACTAAAACTCTATAATAGGAAAGTGCACCCTAAACCTAAACTCTAGGGTACCTTATGAAAGTGCCTAAAATCCTAGGGTACTCTATGAAAGTGTCTAAACCACTAAAACCCTATAATAGGAAAGTGCACCCTAAACCTAAACTCTAAAAAAGAGTGACTTACCTTAGTGGTAATTAAAAAAAATAACTTAGCTTAGTGGTAATTAGACATCTCTTTTCTAGACCTAGAGGTAATAATCCCTTCTTTTTTTTTACAATCGGTAAACATATGGGTACAGAAGCTAGTGTCCAGAAAATGTACCGATCGTGTTCGGAGACCCACTTTTGGGTCCACACGAGTGATCCGAACCGTTTATTATTCTTAAAATATTTTTCCGAGGGGCCCCGCAAAATTTCAAATCAATCGGACGGTTAGAAGTGCTTGAACCAAAGTCCCACCGTTTCAACCATTTTTTTTTTGTGTGAAACGGTAGGACGTTCGAGCACTTCTAACCGTCCGATTGAGCTGAAATTTTGTGGGGTCCCTCGGAAAAATGTTTTAAGAATAATGAACGATTCGGATCATCCGTATGGGACCCAAAAGTGGGTCCCCGAACACGATCGGTATATTTTCTGGACACTACTCTATGTACATGTAATAGGGTCCTTTTACAATGGACCTGATCGAATTCATGTAAGCATCTAACTGATTAAGGTATCAAAGCTCTGGCCTAAATTGTAATTTGTCCATACTCAAAAGTCAAAACTAAGCACGAACTCATGCTATCCATGGTTGTATGCAACTATATGATTAATTTTTTTACTATTGGTATAATTACTAAAATATCTAAAAACGATAAATATTTTCAAGATGTTAAATTGATTAGAGGCTCTGTTTGTTTGACCCTAAAATATTTTACACCAAAAAATATTCTGTGTAAAGTGATTTTGCCAAAATTGAACTTTTCGTTTTTGTAATCCGGTGTTTGGTTGATAATTGAAAGAATGTTTTTTTCCGCACTTTTAAACTTCTACTTGGTAACAATTCTTTCACCAATTAAGTACCTTGTTTGTTGGTTGTAATCGTATTTTTACTTTTCGGTTCATTTTCTCTAGAACATTTTCTCTTCTTCTCTGTGGTCTATGAGAGAGAAAATTTATGGGTACCTACAGGCTATCACGTGGCCGAGCGTACATGGTACCCAAGTATTGCATCCAAGCTGTCTAAAAGTATGTTGGATATCCGAGATTAAAACACTCCTTTTTCTCTCTCCAAATCCAGACCGCCCAAGACTAAGATGGACGCCCTAGATGCACCGAGGGAGTACCCATCCCCTCCCAGCACTTAAAAATTGCTCCCATGAGAGAGAGAGAGATTGGCCAAAGTTTGAAAGGACAAAAATGATGTGAGGGGAAATGATTACTTGACTGGGGAGAGAAATTTAGGGGAAGAGGAGAGAGAGACGATAGCAGTTCAAGAGAGAGAGACGAGAGATGTAATAAAGTACTCCCTCCGTCCCTATTTAAGTGATGATGTTACTATTCCAGCTGGATTCGAAAGTTGTTTATAATTTCAATCTATATTACATAAAATATGCAATATGGATCTTGTTTTATAGAAATCAATGAGTTCTAAAATACAATTTTTTCAAAAGTACATAATATATTATAGATTGAAAGTTATAGACAATTTAAAAATAAAGTCAAAAAGTGAAAGTGGTCACTTAAAAAGGGACGGAGGGAGTAATTGGCTTTTGAGAAGTAGCGGTGAATGGAGAGACTGACCGGAAAATGATTTACCGAGTTTTTCTCGGAAAAACATTTTACCTCCTTTTTGGTGAAAACATTTTCCTGAGTAAAACATTTACCTCAGTTTTGAACAACCAAAAAAATTAAAAAAAAATTTACAGCCAAACAAACGGAGCCTAGGTGTGTTTTGGCTAAAAAAAGTAGGGTTGGCTATTCTTTTGTCTTTATTTGATTTATTTTTTTGCATTTGTTAGTTCTGCGTCGATTTTTGTGTATTATTGGTTCGTCTCGACAAAAGGAATCCAAAAAAGTAAAAGATTATGATTAGAATTCTAAATTTTTTGGATAAGATCGAAAAAGTATAAAAATCTGTCTTTTGACTTATTTTTGTCTTAATTAAAAAAATTTTAAACTTCGATCATAATATTTTTACTTTTTTGATTCTTCTAGCCGAGACAAATCAATAGTACACAAAAAGTTGATGCACCAATAAACGCGAAAAAAAATCAAATAAAGATGAAAAAATAAGCCAACTAACTTTTTATGCCAAAACACACCAGGTCAGATATATTCAAAATACTCATTGAAAGGCTGATTGCATGATTGGAGATATTATTGTGTTAAGTTTGTTTGCTTCAAAACCCTGCCATATTATTATTTCTGTTTTTACAAATCCCAAAAGCCAATGAACAAAACTGCTACTCCAATCACGTATGTACAGTTTCAAACGAATCTAGTCTTTATTCTTTACACGGGGATCCTAAATTGAGTTTTGAAGAAGTTAGAATATTAGATCAAGCAATATAGTAACCTGAGTGTATTGATTTTTTCTCACGTAATTCAAAAAATGATTTTAAACTAAGAAATGACTTCGATCATTTGTGTAAGACCTCAGAGTGTGCCCCTCACACCCAATGGCACACTATTGGTGCTCATAGTATTTTTCATGCTTGCGTTGAGTTTTGAAGACAAATTGTCAAATTTCTAAAGATATGTGAATTATGAATGTTAGTTTCAAATTCCAATGAGATATCTAAATCAAATTCCATTAAGTGGTAACACCCATGTACATATTATTTGCTCAGTAATAAAACAAACAATAAAAAGAAAGGAGGAAACCAAAGAAAATGGAAATGATCGCCAGTTACCAAAATTTGAACATATCTTTAGAAATTCAACTTGGATTCTGAATTTTTTTATGAACTCAATCCAAGGCCCACAGATGCACAAATGAAAAAAAACCATCAATACTGTTCATCGTATTCCAATAGTCCCACCACTTTATAAAAAAATACCTGTTGACAAAATGGAAATTAAGTGAAAAATGTATAGCACCATTCCTTCTAATTAATAACATGATTGAAGCGTAGCAAATTAGCAATCGATGAAGCAAAATAGAAAAAATAGACTACGAAACTATTAAACAGAAAAAGAAAAATCAAAGCAAAGAATGTAAAACGCATAGAATAAGCAAAGTCAAACCAGTTTCCTAGCTTATGGGGAAAAAGGCATCAAAATACGCAAAACTCACTGTCGGCGATACACTGCAATAAACAAACTCCACCAACCTTTCTTAATGACCAACTCATGCCAAGAAATCTCGAATTTAGCATAAATCATGAAAAAAAAAATGTTAGTGCTATCTATCTTGTGGATAGTCGTTTCAACAAATATGTTATGTGTAGAGCAAATATGTAGTTTCCGTACCCGTTCGTACAAAAAAGGTTGAAGGGACAACAAATTGATCGCATGCTCATAATAATCTTATGAGATAAATCTTTGAAAGTTGTTAGCATGGTACAACGTGGAAAAAATTATAACATCTTTCTTCATGCTAAGCGAAATCCTAACGTTTCAATGAGGGAAAAAAAAATATGGAAAAAGACCATTAGAATTTCACCTTCACCTTTAATTGCAAAACATAACCAATATTCCAGCTTTCTCTCACGTGAGATGTGTAGTTTAAATTAGTAGATTGGAATGGTTTTACATTTCTATTTGGATAACCCACATATGAATAGGTAAATACTAAGTGGAGAGTTTTCAAATACTAAGTGTGTTGCTTCGTAAATTTAACTTATTAAAAAGACATCATTATTACACATATCAGATCAACTTTTACCTCCACTTTGCACATTTTACATCAACATTTATCTCCACTTTTTAAAATTATCCTACACTTTACCCAATAACTCTTTACCTACCATCAAGGGAGTACACCTAAAAAGGAACAGAGGGAGTACATTGAAATGGAATAATAGCAACAATACAACCAAGTTACCAACACATGAATTGCCAATACAAAATTTCTGAGGAATTTCCCATATATATTTTCAGCAACGGCAAGAAGTTAAGAAAGAAGAAATTCGATTTCTCTTGCCAGCAAACTCTTGCGGCTACTAGCAGTTATGTCCGGTCGTTACCTCCAGGACCCTAGAATTAGTCGAGGTGCGCGCTAACGGGCCCGGATATCCAGTTATAAGAAAGAAGTTAAGAAAGATTGATGGACTGACCACACAAGTGCTCCTAACTCATTGTACTAAGATTGTTTAATTTACATGGTTTCTATAACAATGCCACGGGCAGTCCGTCGCATGAAAATTTCCTCAAAACCTTCGCATGAAAATTTCCACAAAGCCATTCTGTTGACACGAGAAAAATAAAAAAGGTAGGAAAAAAATAAAGAGTGCAGCGGGTTATGGATATTGTATAGCAGCCCAATAAATGGAGGCACAGATGGGCCACAGCCCAAAAGATCATAAAGATTGCATGTGAAACTTTCAGTATTCTTACACTTCTATTGGGTATATTTGTGGATTTGGGTACCAGTCGCTGGGCCTTTGTGTTCGAGATCCAGAGGTCGAGAGCAGAAGCTTTCTACCATGTGGAGGAATAAAAACACGATCTTGGAAGCCAATTTGATGAAGAAGAAGGACGCTCTGGAGGTATGAAAGCTTTGGAAAGGCATCTGTTTCACGAAAAAGTGGAAAATGAAACTGCGAGTGCCTTGGCTGTTTGTGAGAGGAAGTGTCAGGACTCAGTGGCGGACGTAGGATTGTAGCTGCGGGGGGGCCACTCCATAGAAAGGGGGGCCACTCCATAGAAAATATACAGAAAAATTGAAAAATACACTGAAAAAATTGAAAATTTGTCGAAAATTGGGGAGAGTGCGGGGGCCGAACACCCCCCTGGCACCCCCCCAGGTCCGCCCCTGTCAGGACTGTTGAGCAGTCCGAGTTGATTATAAGTCCTGCGTGCCTTGTGTGACTTGTAAACGTTTGCGTGTGATTCAAAGGGATAAGCTACAAAGTGATTCAACTGTGTGTTGAGAAATAAAACTTATAATTTCTCAAACGATATGAAAAATGGGTAAACAACAAGGTAAATAAAAGAAAGAACAACTTTATTAATGCGATTACACAAATCCACGAGGGTGGAGGAAAAACACAAATCCACGACTGTGGAGGAATCGATAAAGATCTCAACCGAGGTTGAGGAAATAACTTTGAAAAAGGTCGAAAAATTTGATTGTAAGATAAAAAAATTGGTCTATGCAAAAGATAAAAAAAATAATGAATTTGGATGGAGGCCCATAATTAACTTTGGGCTCATTTGTATTCTTTTAATCTTGATTGAATTTGGATGGAGGCCCATAATTAAAGGAGATAGCTACCACTTGGTCTATGCAAAAAGATCAAAAATTAAGTAACTCATTAATTCTCAGCCCAATTTGGTCCGAAAATGATGTTTTCGGCCTCTTACAATTTTGTGCCAAATTTGGATATAAACAGCTTCTCATGAGTAGAATCAACTTCGCATGTTGAAAAAGGAGAAGCCATTTATTTTGCTGTTTAGAGCATCTCCTACCCATCTCTAAATCTCCATTTTGGAGAACCAAATTTCTCTTTTAGAGAATTCATGTCCTCCAACCCATCTCCATTTGCGTTCTCCATTTTGGAGACCCAACTCTCATCCGCCATATTTGGAGAATCTCCCACCAAATGGAGACCCATCTCCATTTCTCCCTTTTTACTTAATCCAGATTATTGGTTTTTTGGTTTTTTGTCAAATAATCCAAAAAACCGGTTTGATTTTTTCTTAAACTTAATCCAGATTATTCCCTCCTTTGGCTAATAATCCAGATTATGGATTATTCGTTTGTCCTTATTCAAATTTTTTTTTGCATTCGTTAGTTTTGCATCAAGATTTTGTGGTTTCTGGATTCCTCTCTACGAGAGCGAATCGTATAAAACCACAAAACTTAAAGTTTTGATGCAATACAAACGAATGCAAAAAAAATTTGAATAAGGACAAACGAATAATCCGGATTATTGGATTATTACCTAAAGCACTCTGGTTTTTTGGATTAAGATTATTACCCAAAGCACTCTGGTTTTTTGTACCCCCAAAAACCAAAAATCTGGATTAAGTTTTTTACCCAAAGGAGGCCTTAAAATCACCATTTTATCCTTTATTTTGGAGACCCAACTCTCATCCGCCATATTTGGAGAATCTCCCACCAAATGGAGACCCATCTCCATTTCTCCCTTTTTATTTAAAATCGCCATTTTATCGTTTATTTTGGAGACCCAACTCTCATCCGCCATATTTGGAGAATCTCCCACCAAATGGAGACCCATCTCCATTTCTCCCTTTTTACTTAAAATCACCATTTTATCCTTTGGATGTGTTGATAACAAATTATAATACCAACCATACCCTAATTTCTTTTCACTAAATTTTCTTGAATGACATAACTTTTAAATTATACACTCAATTTTTATAAAATTTATATCATTGAAAAGATATTAATAGTATCTTCAAAATGAGCCTAATATTACATAGGCATAAATACACTTTGAAATAACTTTAAAAAAAAATTCAAACCATTTCAACTCTCATAATTTTTTTTTGTTCATAAAAAAATGAAAATTATGGAGCACAGAAAGTAAATTAAAAATCTAGTTGCACTTGCATCATATTACTGGTGGTGCAATGCTACCATTACCGAAGGGAAAAGCATTGGAGAGGAATTTTGGGAGCAAAATTTTGGAGGGAAATTTGGGAGATGAAAAATGGAGAATTGGGATTGGAGTTGTTCATTCTCCATATTTGCTTTTTGAATAAAATATAATTTTTTGAGTCTCCAAAATGGAGAAAGAGTGAGAGATGGGTAGGAGATGCTCTTAGGGGGTGTTTGTTTGGAGAAAAACTTCGGCGAATGGGTACCACGTAGCAGTACCCAGCGCGCATCTCGACTGTCTAAAAGTGTTTTGGACTCTCTGAATTTTAAAGAGAGAAAGAAAGGGGAGAGAGAGAGAGAGGAGAGAGGGAAGGAGAAATCTGGGTAGTCCAAACCACTTTTGCAAGGTCGAGATTCGCGCTCGGGTACCACGTGTGCAGTACCTTATTTGGCCCCAAAATTTTCTCATGTGGGGACTCTGTTTTTTCACTTTTTTCATATATATATATATATATATATATTTTTGGGCTTTTGGATTATTGTCAAAATATATTATTGAATATGTAGAATGTTACTGATAAAAAAAAAATATGTAGAATGTTTGACAATTATGTGCATAATACATTTTGGATGAGTAGTGCAGGAATACTACTCATTTTGGGTTCACCTAGCCAAAGTGAAAAAATAGAAAAGCAAAAAGTGATAATTAGGAATCCAAACGCAATCCAAACACCCTCTTGAGAGGCTGATTTTCAGCTTTCCATTTTTAATTTTTGATTTATGCTCGGAATGTATTTTTATCTGGTAGGGTGTTTGGGAGAAATACCTAGAATGCATTTTACAGCAGGAGTAGTGTTTGAGAGACATATGTAGAGTACATTCTGCAAATATTGTCATTGCTTATGGCCGAGTAATAATCTTAAAATAATAGAGAGTTTGGCGATGCTTGTATGACAAAGTTTGAAGTACTGTATTAGAAAATAATTTACGTTTAACAAATACATACTTGAAATATTTCAACTTGATCTTGCTTATACATTCGGGTTTTTTTTTTTTTTCTCTGGCAGAAAAAGAACACATGCCAAAATCTTTTCTATCTATACTTGAAAAGATTAACAAGATCCACTAGATGGATATTGGTACTCCAGGAAAATCAAAGTAAACTTAAGGCTGTGTTTGGATGACCAAAATCTTAAGTAGGAATAGAAATGTAATTACCGGGAATCAAATTCCCGGGAATTTCCTTGGATATGAATTGGAATGTAATTACTGGGTATCAAATTCCTAGGAATTTGATACCTGGAGTAATTTCATTACGGTGTTTGGATTAATTGAGTAATCTTACGTAGGAAACAATTATTTTGAAAATTTATTAAAATCAATATTTCCTTTTCCTATTGAATGAACCAGAAATCTGAGATTACCATGGGGTAAGGGAGGAATCAGATTCTCACTTAGTTTGGGAATGTGATTCCTAGTTGAATGTGTCATCAGGAATCACATTCCTGTTCCTGACTGTTTCAAACGCCGGAATCAGAAAAGTATGGAATCACATTCCTATTTTTGTTTGTTCCAAACATTAGAATCGTGAAAAGAAAGCAATACATTCCCAAGATTGACTTTTTGAGGGCACAATATTTTGATTTTTGTTTCTCCGTAGATAAGGGCACCGGCCAACACCCTGTTGTGTATTGCCCGCCCGCCTAGAACAGAACTCGACTATGTGTACGCACAAAATCGTACAAATCATGTACGTACACCACGCGGAGGCCCCACTGCGGGCCCCAAAAAAATTTCAAAAAAATACCATAAATTTTAAAATATTATTTTAGGGGCCCCCGTAAAAAATCAGCTCAATTGGATATCGGCAAGTATGTTTTCTAGATTCACAGGGACGAATCTGCTTTTTGGGGCCCGCAGTGGGGCCCCCGCGTGGTGTACGTACATGATTTGTACGTTTTTTTGCGTACACAGAGTTTTTTCGACTTCTTGAAGGTTTTTTTATTAGATCGAGCAGATTAAATTTTTGCGTCACATCTTTCAATTCGTTTAGACGAGAGGAATCGGAGTAGTGTAAAAATATAGACCAAAATTGACAAAAAGATGACTTTTTGAGTTTTTTGTCTTCCAATTATATGAACTTCTTTGAACATTTGTCTTTGTTTTTATACTTTTTTTTCTATTCATCTCGTTGCGCCAAACGATGCGATGAAATAATTATACCCAAATCTACTAAAAAAGCCATAGAGCCCTAAAAATGTTAGGGCAAATGGCCGGGGAACCAAAACTCCTCCAACAGAATTTTTCACAAGTGTATATGTACGCCCAAAACAATTTCCCCTTTTCTCTTTAACTTTTGCAAGACAGTTTGCAACAAATTAAGCTCCACGTACAGAAAAAGACCTTTTACATTGAGCTTTAATTTTTCTATCCCAAAATAAAGGATTTTTGTAAAGTTGCAACAAGAAGCAAAACATGTATGTTATATATACATCCAAGTGGCATTTCCTTGATTCATTAATCATGCAGCTGTTTTTTTTTTTGGGTAAATATCATGCAGCTGTTTTCTTAGGCTTTCTTTTACATAAAAAGATGCTTCTTTTTGCTCTTCAAATAAATAAATAAAACATGAACTGGCCGGGATCAGATAGGCGATTCATGAAAGACCCACTTGCCACTTTGCTTTCCTTCTTTCCCCTCTTATTTTAGTCTAGAAGTTTCTTTCATGAAGATGTAGCAAATACAATTTTTATCTAGTGCCTTGAATTAGTTGTCTGTATCAATTAATTTATTTAAAGTCAAGAACAGGGCGGACGAATTAAGCCCCCGAATTTTGGTCCAAAATTAGGGTCCCAAAGAGGTATAGCCAAGATATGTAATATATATTTAATATAGAAGTTAACAACAAATGAGCTAGCTAGCCTAGCGAAATGCATAGTGTTACTATCCAATAGGTACATGATTCAAGTCCTGAGGCCTCGTTTCTTTTTTGACCATATTGTATACATTAGTGAGATAGTTGGAAACCCATAATAGATTTCTCTACTTAAAGGGAAGTAAAGGACCTTTTGGGAAAAAAACAAAACAAACACTCATCAAACTGCAATAAAAGAATTCACGAGGATAACCCATACTACAACTACTATATTTTCACAAGACGAATATTAGGGGTGCTTACGGTCCGGATTGATCCGGATTGACATTAATCCAATCCTAATTCACGAGTCATGTTTTTTTGAAAATATAATCCGTGTCCGATCTAAAAGTCTCACGGTTCGGTTCCAATCTGATCCGCGAGTTACGGATGGGTTCCGAATTTGTCCACGGATTTTCATCTTCGACAAATTAATCGAATAAATCTAAACTTGAACATTATGAAATCAAAATAGATAGCCAAAAAACAAAACCCAAAATTCATTTTTGGAATTCCAAACACAGTAGGCTATAAATCTGAGCTTGAGCATTGCAAAGTATAAACATTAAACTTGTTAAAAATGCCAATAAACGCATCTAAATAGACAATCACAAACACAAAACCTAGATATCATTTTAGAATTTCAAACAAAGTAGGCTACAAAATCTGAGCTTGAGTATTGTGAAAATAAAAAAAAGAAAGCCCACACAAAAAACCCTTTAGTAGTATAGTGGGCAGCAAAAGCAGTTCATAATCCAGTTCACAAGCAAATGCAGTTTCGTTCAGTTACATAGTGGAATACAAATACTTCAGTAGTACATCAAAGTCTAGTACAAAAAAAAAAAAACTACTAGATTTTATTAGTGATAACAGTATAACCCATAATATCAAAATATCAAACAAAGTAGGCTACAAAATCTGAGCTTGAGTATTGTGAAAATAAAAAAAAGAAAGCCCACACATAAAACCCTTTAGTAGTATAGTGGGCAGCAAAAGCAGTTCATAATCCAGTTCAAAAGCAAAGAAAGTTTAGTTCAGTTACATAGTGGAATACAAATACTTCAGTAGTACATCAAAGTCTAGTACAAAAGAAAAAAAAAACTACTACATTTTATTAGAGATAACAGTATAACCCTTCACATCAAAATATCAAATTGACAATATATATATATAGTCCAAACCCTCCCGAGAATAAGAAAAAAGTGATTTTTTTGTGTTGCAAATTATTTTTGGAAAATCCGAGCCGTCCAATGTGTTCAGAAGGTGTTTTCAAGGGTCCACACGGGAAATCTTCAAAAGAAAATACCGGGAAGGGCTTGATCCAAGCAGTTTTTGCAAAAACTGTAAATATAAAGTTTTTGCGAAAAGCTGCTTGGATCAAGCCCTTCCGGTATTGTTTTTTGAAAGATTTCCGTGGACTTCTTGAAAACACCTTCTGAACACATTAGACGGATCAATGAGGACTGGAAGTCCGGAGTCCGGAGGAGAAGGAGACCCTATATTTATATATGTATATAAATAATTTTACGACTATTGTAAATATAGAGTCCGGATCTCATCCGGGATAGGTACGGTCCGGGATTGTCCGGACGAGGCATTTCCCGATCAAATTTTGATGATCGGATCCATCCAATATGTTTAAAACGTGTTTTTAAGGGTCCCCACGAGAAATCATAAAAAAAAAGACCGCTAAGGGCTTCATCCGAGCAGTTTTCGAGTAAATACAGTTTTAGCGAAAACTGCTCGGATGAAGCCCTTCCCGGTCTTTTTTTAATGATTTCTCGTGGGGACCCTTAAAAACACGTTTTAAACACATTGGACGGTTCTGATCATCAAAATTTGATCAAGAAATGAAAAGTGTGGATGGTGTGGATGGTAAGAGTAGTGGATTGGAACATTGGTGTGTATATATATAAATTATAGATAATAAAAATCTCACAATCCGAATCGGTTAATCCATAGTTTCAAAAGCAAAATTCGTGTTCGGACCGCGAGTCACGGTTTTTTATTTTTTGAATCCGTATCCGGACCATTAATCCATGGTTGAAATCCAAAACGTGCGGATCGGTTCAGTGCAGACCGGATTCTTGATTCACCAGTTTTTTTGAACAGCCCTAACATATACCCATTCACTCATCGTTCTAGTTTGGAAATGGATCCTCTACATCCCTATAAATGGAATGGTTGGTCCAGTTTCGGCCCGTTTTGGGCTTTTCCCAAGGCTCGGGTTAATGATCCAAATTGTTCACTTTTTAAAATACGCCAAGAATAAATACCACGACAAAAATTAAGTTGGGCTATTCTAATATTGTTTTAATATGAATTTATCTTGCCTAAAAAAGAGGGGGAAACACTAGATTGAAACCAATGAAACCCATTTATCTCAAAATAAATTCATCTCAAAATCATTTCAAACTGTATCCAATCAACTTGGTTTTTAGCGTGGCATATGTTTTCAATGTGTTCTAAAAAGTACATGGTTTGAATCATTGATTCAGGCTGAAAAGAGCAAAACATGTGAAAACTGAACCGTCTAGTCCATTTATAACTCCTCCTAGTTTTCCTATTTTGTTTTCTATGTCAGAAAGGGGATGAGGGCATCCACAGTGGGCTCTTAAAAAAGCTCATAGGTGAGACTCCTAACTTTTAGCAATTCATTTGCTCAATTTTGGTCTTCAATGGGCTCCCCATAGAAGCTCCTAGGGATGGCTTCTAGCACACTAGCTAAGTTTAGGGAGGGAGTTGGGAGTGAGGAGAAGAGAGAGAAAGAGAGAAGTAGAAGAGGGAGGGGGGAATGGGGGACCCACTTACATTTTTATATCCATAAATAATCTTAGGACATAGACTAAGAACCAATTTTAGTGAGTCTATTAGAGTGTTCTCATACTCTTAAATTAGCAAGTCCTTAACAAACAAAATTGGACACCACTTTTGCTTATGTGTCAACTTTAAGAGTCATTTTAGAAGCCAAATATGGATAGTCCACTGTGGATGCCCTGACAAGGTGTCTCCAGATCTACCTGCCACCTCCCCTCGTTAGTTGTGTGTTATGTCATCATTATAACTAGCCAGTTGTCTAGTAGGCCTTCCTACAAAATTAAAGTAGGAGATTAGAGGATCAAACCTTATCAAAGGCAAGAATTGATTATGTTGTTCACGTTGTTTTTTTCCGATTATTTCGTGCTCACTGTAGAGCTATTGTATCAGTAAGTGTAGTTGTGGGAGCCCTTACATATATTTCGACATAAGGTCCTTCGATTAGGGTTGCCCTTGACTTTTTGGGACCTAAAGAGAATAACAAAGATCATGTGGCCATTTATTGTTAAGACTATTAAAAGGAGTACCAAAATAGGAGAGGTCTCTAAATTAACTTTGTAAATTTTCGGGGTCTAAAGTGGCCACACTTTGAGGTTTAGCTCAGGACCAGCTCTGCCTTTGATATATATAATTCTTATGATGTATGTAAATGTTATTTATTTATTTATTTTTGAAGTTAATCTATTGCTATTCTTTAAAACCTTACTTTTACGACAAAAAGCTGGTTTTGTTTAGATCAACATAGGTTTGAGATACTTTCGTCCCCTTAAACCTTTGCCAGAATAAATGGGCATTAACTAGTTAGTTAATGTTTTGGATGTGGATTAGAATGGTTAGCACTAATTTAAAAGCAGATGAATTGATTCTAAGATTCAAGTTAGGGAGACCCGCATGATTAAGGCGTAATCATTTAATTGCATTAGCTAGGCACTGTCACGTGGTGCTCTCAACATCTTTCAGCCAGCACCACATATTTCTGAAGATTCCTGCACGAATCCCCCAAGAATATGTCGTGCGCTTGGAGGGTGTTGTGCTGTGGGTATCACGTGACAGTGTTCTAAGAATACCTACTAGCAATTTGTCAAGATAAAGAGTGTCGGTAGGAAATATATGAGGGAGGACAAGAAATAATACCTGGTGCGGAAAAGTAGTGCTAAAGATCAGTAGGTAGTTGATAATTCACTTTTTACGAAATAGATAAATAATTCTTTCCCATATGGTGATTCTTCTATATTAATAAGGAAGAAGATTCATCACTATCTCGACCGGTTTTCTAAAAAGCAAAAATAAATAAATAAATAAACATGTTAGAGGGTTATAGTGTAGTATATGAGCGATGGTTATATATTATTGGACTAAAAGTGAATAATTATGACTAAAATAAATAAGGTCCCGTTCCATATTAAACTTTATTAAACTTGAATAAATCAATAAATCAATGAAATTGACTTATTAAGTGTAACTGGGTTGATGGAGTTATTAGAGAGTGACATACCTTTTAATGTGCAATAAGTTAGTTTTGAATTGAAGTCAATTATGTGGAGCAACCCCTTGATACCAATTACCAAATGAGCGAAATAAATTAGCTAGAGATATAAGAGAAATTTTATTGACGGTGTAGCAAAAAGAAAGGAAAAGATGATGGCCTCACTCAGGGATGAAGCCAAGATTTTTGCTTAGGGAGGAAATGTTATACTGTATCTTTGGAGTAGGGACAAGGCTATATAATTAGGAGATATATATATATTTTTTAATACAATACTAGTGTTTTTATTTTTTATTTTACTGTAGTATGAGTGACAGCCCCTCTTGCTCCATCCTTGGCCTCATTCTTTATTTTCAAATAAATAATTCCGAGGGTTAAATGTATCCTTCTAAGTTCTAATGTTGCGTTGCAAACGATATGAACGGTTCAATTTGTCGAGTTAAGTCTCGTAGATCATTTAAGAAAAAGTTTAAATTGATCGGACATCAAATTGGCCAGAAAACATTAGTGGTATAAAAATGAGTGGTCAATGTAATAATCTGAAATTTTTAATAAAATTTAGGATTATTTAATTTCGTTTTAATTACTTTAATTGCGTTATTTAATTTCTAATTGCACTTATAGGGCCCTTTATTTGCAATTACTACGGTTTATACCATAAAACTTCCAAATTTCTACAAATTCGACCCTAAGGCACGTTTACATTTTAATCGCGAGTATTACATTTTTATAAATTCATTTCATACGTATTTATACACGTTTATACACATACACAAGCAATACTAGTACACATACACACACATATGTGCAGTACTTTATACATACATACTCACTCCACACTCAACCAACCACCCCACTACTTCTTCCAAATCAACCCAACACCACACTCCACCACAAATCAGTCCCCTCACTCTCCCCATGACTGATTTCACACTCCCTCACCCTCCCCCATCACTTCCTAACCCACTATATATGGTACTTCTTTCACCCATCCTACACTTCAAACTCCACCCAAAACCCATTTTATACTCCCCCAAAACCCAAATTCGTCCACACCCTCTACTGCCCCTCTCCTTCACTCTCTTCCTCATCCAAACTCTCCCAAGAACTCCCAAACCAAGAACACAAAGCCCCATTACCATCCTTCAAGTTTTAGAGTGAGAAAAGTCAAGAAATTTGGGTTTTCACTTCAAAACATCAACCACAAGCTCCCTCCTCTCATCTTCCACTTCAAGATCATCCAACACACTCCAAGGTACCCACATTTTACCACCAAAGCCACTCAAGGCCGGCCAAAGAGCTCCCTCCACCGATTTTTCGCAAAACCCATTTTTCGCCAAGTATTCGCAAAACAAGGTAGAAACTCGTACCCAACCTATTCCAAGCTTTTGATGTGTTATAATAGTCTAGGAGTAATTTAGAGTTGATGGGTTAAATCCCCTAGTCAAGGGTTTCACGAAACCCGAGCCAAAATGTGATGTGACCCTTTTTACCCCAAACCGTGTTTTCGTGTTTAGTAAGTCTTAGATTCATTGTGGTTCATGTTTTTAACTATTCCAAGCATGTTTAAGACTTTACTAAGTGTTTACGTGAGTTTCTCCATGAATTTATTGTGCTTAACCTTGTTCTTGATCGTTGTGTAAAAGTTAGGGGCTTAAAGTGTAATTTTGTGAAAGTTGGCGTGCGTACTTGTGTATTATTTACGAAACCTATTTTTATCAACTAAGTGTCACTACTGGAAATTTAGGAGTGTAACGTAATGACCAAAATTCCCTTCGGGTGTAAAATGACCATTTTGCCCTTGTGTGTGTAAATTATATAATGTGTAGTTTTGTACTAAGTAAAAAAATCAAGGAATTGCGTTTTGTGACAAGTTAGGACTTTATTAACTAAAATAAAGTATTTTTTACTTATTTACCCTTGTCGGTGGAAAAATTACCTTTTTCCCTTGTCTTATGTTTATTTATAAAAGGCCCCCAAAGTTTGTAAATTACACTAAGGACCCTAGAACAGTGAAATTACTTTTGTTACCCTTATACTTACTTAAAATTTCGATGGCAACCCCTTATTTCTATAAATTACGTTTATGACCCTATACTTTATTTAATTACGTTAAGGCCCTTGTTTTCATTTATTTTGGTTTGTGATGACTTGTGAACTTGTGAATCGTGTTATTTGATTTTGTGACCCTTAGAATATCATTATCGCTTTGCTTTTACTGTTAAGTGCATTTTCCATAAACGTGTTGAATGTTAGAATGGACAGCTAGGTTCCCGGGTTAGGGGATCGTACGCGAATATCACATAGACGATGTGGTTAATGGAAAACTGAATTGGAATTGATTGATGGAGAGTTACCCCGAGATTGTTAGTCAATGACAGTTCCACCAAGTGATTGTTTCGGAGGATTGTTTGGCAGTTTGCCTTGATTTTGAAACCCTAGGATGTGACACTCTGTGATTTGCTTCCTTTGAATTATGAGGCTTTATAAGGGTGGAAGTATTATAGACTAGTTTCGGCTATATACCTACAGGACCTGGCAGTTGCCATACGTAGCCCAGTGATACAATTTCGTCCATGGAAATTCATCCTTGCGAGGCGGCTGACAGCTGGATTAAGTACGTAACTTATACCTTCCGTCAGGGCCCCCGAGTGAAGGGCAAGTAAGGGAGGAGTAAATCACAGCTTGGTCATAGTCCTTAGTGGTTAACCGGGAGGAAAGTTCTCTAGGTTGAGAACTTAGATGAATATGTAAGTTAATGGCCAGTAATGAAATCAGTTATATGTTTATTTTCTGCTTTACGATTAATTACCTGCTTATTCCTTTAATTACTGTTTTTCAATCATATATGTTGTACTTGTATGTTAAACAAGAGTTGGGAGGGTTAGAGTAACTATTGAGTGATTTATCGCTCACGGTGTTTCACTTTGTGTGACCCTGGTATAATACTATGATGTTGCTTTGCGACTCGGACGTATTATGCCAGACTGTAATCAAGCAGGTACCGTTGGTGTCGAAGGAGACGGTTATTTCGTAGCCAAGGGTTTTTCGGCAGACCAGGCTCAGGAGGAGCCGTGGAATCCATAGTTAAACCTTAATCTGTAGAACTCACCCCTTTATTTTAATGTTGGGTCTGTAATATTAATTTCTCAAACCGTACTAAGTATTTTGTAATGGGTTGCACTTCACGTTTTTCAATGTGTACTCTGATGGAAACTCTTTTTATTAAATTAATTCTAATCAGTTGTCTTAATTAATGCTTCCGAAAATCGGGGCGTTACAGTCAATATATTCCAAAAAATACAATGTCAAAAAAATATATCATGTAGATTTCAATGTTGGATTAACTGGAGTTTGGATACACTTGTAGTTCAACTTCTACAAACCAAAACAATTTGGATCATGATGACGAAATTCCAGTTGAGCACATAGAGGTGCCTAAATCTTGTAATGGAGTGGCGTACTACGGTAACCCCTTGTCCTTCCTCCATTGATACAATCGTTTACAAGACTTATTAAATCGGATCCAAGACTTATAACAAACTAGCCTGGGCAGAATATGTACCAGAATTAATAAAAGTTAATCCCAACAAAATGCGAAGAAAATGAAGGACAAAATATATGTTGGCCTATTTTATCCTTGTAAGCACGACAAAATTTCATTATTGTGTAAATACATATATTTTTCTAGGCGAAAAAGATAGAAGGGAGGATACCAATGGTGGGGATTAGGGCTACAAATGAGCCGAATCGAGCTGAGTTTTGGAGTGTTCAGGTTCGTTCATTAAGTTGTTATGCGAACCCGAGCCGAGCTCGAACTCCACAAGCTTCCCTAGGTTTGAGTCGAACTCGAACTTGTTCACGAGCCTTAAAAAGTAAAAAATATTAGATATTTATGCTTTTATACAGGTCTAGAACTACTAATAGAATTTTTATTTTGTACATAAGTAAGAAAAACACATTCAAGTATAAGTATATAGTACTTTTAAAGGTTTATACGTGTACAAGTTATAAAAGTTTCATTATGTACATGTAAAATTTTATATATATTGAAGGTTATATGCGAAAATTTATGAGATATATAAATATACTCCGGGTTCGCAAGCCTAACCGAGCCGAATATTGTCAGGTTCAGGTTCGGCTCATTTAATAATTGAGCCTAAAATTGAATTTAGGTTCGGCTCGTTTAGTCCCCGAACCAAACTCAAACGAGCTTTTACCGAGTCGAGCCTCGAATAGTTCACAAACGGCTCGGTTCATTTGCAACCCTAGTGGGGATTCTCGCAATGAAGGAACATACATAGGAAAGCAGCCGGGACTGTAGCATACATACAAAGAATTGATAGGGAAAAAAAAGAAGAAGGAAATATAAAGATTTTAAGAACGTATTTCCTTACGTAAAGAGATAGATTCGTACATTGGTTATAACCTATAAGTTTTTTTTTTTTATTTCCCCCCTGAATTCTAAGTTATCTTATTGTTTGAACAAATTGAATTGTAAAATCAGTTTTTTTTCTCCCCAAAATGTAAGCTAACGCCAGTTGCCGTTCATGTAGCTAAAATATATTTTTTCTTTGCAATATATAGTATAGATGATATTCTACTACAGTACAAATAGCTAAATACATATGAAGATATGACAAATTAGTGACATCAGGACATGACATCTCTATGCATTGCTTTTCATTTTTTTATCGTTATGATAATGATAATGAAATTTTCTTTGCCATTAAAAGAAAAAAAAGACATGGCATCTCTAATAAATTTCATACAACCCCGCCATTCTCAAACAATTTCTGGAAATACTCATGCAAATCATAACCTAAAGGGTAAATTTCACTTACCTTCCCTGAGGTTTCTGACAATTGCAAAGATCTCCACTATATTTTCTGAAATTTCACTGTCCTCCTTTATTTTTCAAAATAGTTGTCACTTACCTCCCCTGCCGTTACTTTAAGCCCAACGGTGTTAACTTTTTGCGTGAAATGATAATAATACCGCTTAGTATATATTTTCCACCCTAATACAAACCTTTTTTAAAAATAAAACTGGGCTAAATTTTTTTAAAAAAAAAATTAAACCATTTTTCATTAAAAAATTAGTTTTTAAAAATAAGTATCGAAGATAATTTTTTTTCAAAAAAATGAAATTGTTTGTTGAAAAATAGTTATTCTTATTTTTTGTAAACTGTTATTCTTAAAAACTATTTTTTGGTACACGAAAGTTTTAAAAATATTTTTTCGATAAAAAAATAATTTTTGGTAAACAGTTATTCAGAAAAAAATAAAGTTTTGAAAATAGGTTTTTTTCAAAAGTTTGAAAATAAATTTGGGGAAAAAAAACAGTTTAAAAGACTATTTTCAAAAATAGTTTTTTTTCCTACAAAAAAAAAATTCAACAAAAGAAATTCCAAAAAGATTTTTTTTTTTGAAAAAAATTCTTTTCCATACTTTCTGTTTAAAAATTATTTTTTTGAAAGAAAAACGGTTTAATTTTTTCAAAATTTTTTTTTAGGGTGGAGAATATACAGGATACTACGGTCATTTCACACAAAAAGTTAACACAATTTGGCTTAAAGTAACGGTAGGGGAGGTAATTGATAATTAGCTTGAAAAGTTAGGGAGGATAGTGGAATTTCAGAAAATATAAGGGAGGTCTCTGTATTTGTCAAAAATTTCAAGGAAGGTAAGTGAAATTTGCCCTAACCTAAAAACATAGAGGAAAAATAAATTACATTTACAATGGTAAGCAAATCAACCTATTCACATATCAAATGAAAATTTTTTTTTCTCACAAAACGCTAAACAAGGACAGAGAATATGACAGTTGACGTAGCACATTGTCTTTTTTTTTTCTTAGCAATTTTTTTTTATTAACCTTAGGAGAAATAAAATCAAACAAAGATTAACGGGACAAGGGCACACCGACGAAGAACTCCACCCAAGATCCACCTAGCTAGGAAGGCAAGAAATCAACCAAAACTAAGACGCCCAAAAAGAACGACAAAACTCCTAAAAACCCAAAAACCTTCAAAACAGGAAAACCTAAAAGAGAAGACCCCAAAACAAAGTAGGCTAAAACTTCGAAGAAAGAGAAGCAACGACCTCCTAATTAGAAAGCTCACCCTCTACTAACTCTGCATAACTCTACGACAAAACCCTAAGGACCCAAAAACTTCCAAACGACATTGTTTAAGTGTTGTTTGTTCAATGAAATGGCCTCCTTGAAAAGATGCTCCTTGTTGGATATATTGTAGCATATAGTGAGCATGCTTCTTATTTCATTATCAAATCTGCATACAGCTTATTACTTTGAATGAGCATGCTTCTTATTGTTGTAGTTGGCTTTGGAAACTTCATCACAGTATTAAAATTAACGGCCCGTTTGAACTTAAGAAAAAGAAAGGAAAATAAAAGAAAGGGTTGAAGAAAAGAAAACTTAGAGGAAAATCTGGAAAAAAAGCCCTAGTTTGCCTAGGTTTGTAGATTTGCTATGTTTTAATCCTTTGTAAAAATCAACCCACTAATCAAAAAGTCAATCAATCACACAACGGAAAGCAAACAATCGAAGAACACCAAGGTATACGTGGAAAACCCTAAATGGGTAAAAAGCACAGGAAGGAATAAAAAACACTATACTCAATGTGTAATTACAAACAATCTTACCTACGATTAGAATCCTCACAATCGAGCCTAAGATCTACTTGCCGAATCCACGTTCACCACACCCATTGCTTTTGACTGCCGCCGCCTTGAATCCACAAGCCTTTCGTTTGCCTCCTGGAATCCACCGAAAGACTTTTCTCAAACTTGTTAATGATGATGAAATAACTCTTAAAACCTCTTAGAGATGTATTTTCTTTTCAGTGATACGTATAATATTATATCTGTACTCCAAGATCCAAAACAAAGAACCTCTCGAAAATGATTATTTAGCCCAAAGAATCATTCGATACTTGCAAATCTTCGAAGATGCACAAACCCTAGCCGCCGAAAGTGATGAGAGATGGAAATATTCATGTTAGGGTTCTTATCACCGCAGCTCTCATATTTTTCGATGTAATGACTGAGTATTTATAACTGTTGAATTCGGACATTTTTGCCGGCTGTTTTGCTCGTGCCAAATGTCCAGCAAAAATCAATCAGAATGTTTTGCTAGTAAAGAGTCTTGAAATGCTTGAGCAAAACTTGAAGCATCCAACTTTTCTTCAAAATGATCAATCCGTCTTGACTAAAAGCTACCGCACTAAAATAAAAATACATATTGAAATGATTCATTTTCCACACCTAAAACAAACACTCTAAAAATAAATACCGAAAATTACAGTGCCATAAAAATACGATACACGACAATGTATATGTTTTAGGCACGGATTTGCCAAACTAAAGGAAGCTCGGGCTATTGGGCTAACAAAATCCACCCTGATAAATTCTTCGTTTTGTTATATTTCTCTTTTTTAGGCCACCCTGATAAATGTGAAAAATACTACCAGAGGGAAGTACAGTATTCGATTATTTCTCCACCTAAAAAATGTGAAGAAAAATTGTCTGACCAAAGCTTTAATTGGCCCATTAAATTAGAATCACGAGGATACAGAAAGAAGGAAGAGTATGGGACTTTTAACACGCGAAAGCAAAAAATTCTCTTCCACGCCAACAAAAAAAATTTATTGCCCTCTCCGGCTCCGCTGGTAATTATTCCTCTGCAGCAGCCCTTCCATTATGACTTTCTTCCTGTAATCTCTCTCCACCACCACTTTCCCCGCCGGCAATACCAGCCGTTGACGACTCCTCAGCCAGCAAATCGAGTAAAGAAAAAGACACGTAAACAGCACGGCGCATAGACGGCCATAAAACACGGTGATGACGAGGTTGATCAGAATTAACAACATTCCTTCGTAAGAATTATGACGGCCGTTAATTAGACAGTTTTCACTCCTTTTTGGACCTCTGTCGATGCTCTGTTTTTTGTGATGCAACGAACAGGGTTCTGTGCGAACATCCTTGGTTTCTTCAGGTGAGGTTTTTGGGATAACTGATGAATACAAAGATGATGAAGAGGATAAAGTGGGTGCTGATGATTTCGATGTGTCCGAGAAATGGGCATCACTTTTGCTTGAACCTTTGGTTCTTGAATCCGCAACGATTTGAATTGGTTTTTTGTCGCCAGATTTCTTCTTCTGTTAACATAAAGAAAATTGCATCAGTGTATGTAACATTGAAAACAAGCGCGATATACCAGCTATGCACGGGACCGTCTATCTCCGCAATCGATGGTTCAGATGTGTTTATTAACTCTTAACGGTAAGAGTCCTTCGATTGCGGAGATAGACAGTTGGATCGGGGGCTACAAGACCCGAAATCCCAATTTTAAAAGCTAGAATCTCAAAATCTGCTCTCCGAATTTTTTGGAAGACATAGTATGGATAAATAGATTTAGAGGTAAAGTTTGAATTTTTGGTTGAGAACTAACCAATGAAATTTCGAAGAGGCCAAACCCAGAAAAGGACTTGATTCTACGCCTTTTCTTCCTCGTACCGATTTCCTTCTCCGAAAATCTCCACCTTTCGATGGCAGAAACAGAGGGTTTTCTGAGCAAACGAACCTTGGGACCTGTACTGTTAGCGGGTGTGGTATGAGCAGAAATCCGATCATCGAAAGAATCAGTGCGATCGGATTCTGTCTCTATTTCGACAGCAATTGGTCGGAAACAGAGGAAGAGCTTTTTCTTCATTGCTGATAGCTACCAGTAACACTCTTGAGTCCCAAGTTTATAATAAGTTACTCGTCTTTCTAGAGAGAGAAAACGGAGTATTTCAGGAGAGAGAGAGAGAGAGGACATATCAAGAATAGAGAGAGGGTGCTCTGTTTTTATTTGGGCCTGCAATGCCGGTTTTCCCCCTGTTTCCTACTCCGTAGAGGAGTAGTATTTCTTTTTGTGATGGAACAAGTCTCTTACTGCTATAATTTGAGTAATTATCCAGTAGTCCAGGAGTACCGCCAAATAGTATTATTGACTATTTCACGACAAATTGTGTTATTGACTATTTCACAGCTACATGGGGTCAATATACTTAATCATGGACTTCTTTTTTTTTTCACCAATCATGGACTTCACATATGGTTGTTAAACATAAATAATCCGGAGCACCACGTGCAGTGACGGAACTAACGTGGGGCAGGGGATGGCCCTAGCCCCCTGGGTTTTAAAACTTTTATTAATATAATACTAATTTCAAGTATTATGAACATAATTATTTTCTTATGATCTTAATAGTTTTAGTTTGATTTATTAAAAAAAAGTTATTTTAGATTTTGATTTCTCAAATTTTTTTTAATAAGTGAAAAATAACAATGTGAGTGTTGTAGTAGTCTAAAGAATATATAGAACAAAACGATTCATATGTTTTTAATGGATTATGCTAGTACAATTTCAATGTACAAGTGTGTTATGTTGAAAAACAAAGGCATATGATATACTCTCTTTGTCCCAAATTGTTTGTCCTGTTCAGTTTTCAATGCAATTTATAAAATGCCATATCTTTCAATCTATAATATTTTAGAGATTTAAAAATTTTGTATAATAGAATTAATTGAGATCTATCAAATAAGATTAATATTGCACATAAAATAGTTATAGATTGAAAGATATGAACAATTTAAAAAGTGCATTAGAATCCATTAGGACCAACAATTTGAGACAGAGGGAGTAATATACATATGGTTAGATAACCCTCTCGGCTTAAAATCCTGGCTCCGCCACTGACCACTTGGCAGGCAGAACTCCCACTCTGCTGAATAATTTCTGTCTATAATAATCTCTACGACGCAAATTGTTTGTCTAATTTTTACTTTCTATGGGGGTGTTTAGGAGGCTCTCTTTTTGGAATTTACATTTTGCGCACTTTATTCTTGACCTTTTGGATTATGGTCGCAATGCATTATTGAATCATAAAGTGTTCGAGAGATATGCTTAGAATGTAGTTTGCAATAGGAGTAATATTCGAGAGATATGTGCAGAATACATTATTTAGGCCTTTTATATTAACTAAAATAAGAAAAATAATAATGAGAATTCAAAAAGTTCATCACTCTCAACTTTTGCCTTCCCTCTGCTTCATTAAAAACAAAGAATGCATTTTGTCGGAACTCATTTTGGGAGGAAGGACCAAACAACCAAAATGGGAGAACTGGAAAATGACGGGCCTCTCTCCCAAACTTTCTCCTTACAAAAAAGTCTTGTAAATTTTTTTAAAATAGTACAGATTTTTTAAATTTCTTTGCCCCAACTTAAAGGACTCCCTAAGAAATTTAAAAGATTGTGCACGATAATACATTTAACTTTATATTAGAAAATTGCCTGACTTTCGTAGGAGATAAGTTATTTGAGACGGAGAAAATCTTTATAAGATTTTGTCTATAGAAAATTGAAGTTGAATATCATCTTTTAAAATCTTCGTTTGCTTATTTTTAAAAAAATTATTATGCATTCAAATCATCTTTGGCTTCTGTTTTTTTTCCGATAAAGTTATATCTATACAAAATTTAGGGCATGCATTCGAAAAGTTAAAAAATTTAAAAAATAATGGTTGTGTCCTTTTTCAGAAGTGAATTCTTTTATCTGAAATAGATTAGGAAGAAGTACAACATCGACCTCTAGAGGGCATAAAATTGATTGTAGGTAGAGATGCAAATGAGTCAAATCGATCTAGCTGAGCTTTCAGCTTCATTCGTTAAAGTTTTTAGGGAACTCGAACTGAACAAAAATTCGATAAGCCGAGCTAGAGTCAAGCTTGCTTATGTTTGATTCAAACTTGTTCACGATCCTTAATTAGCCAAGAGTATCATGTATCTAAGCTCTTATAAAAGTCAAGAATTGGGAATAAGATTTTTATTATGTAGATAAACAATTTCATGCTTACATAAAGTCATAAACTTTGAAAACATGTACTCCTTATATAGTAGTTTATAGTACTTGTAAAAATTTATAAATGTAAGTTATAAGAGGTTAATTGTCTACCTATATGATTTTTTACATATAGAATTTATAGAACATATACATATTCAAGTTGGATTAAACTTTTAACTTAAGAGTGTCTAAAACCGCTAAAGGCCCACCTTACTCGATTTGGGTCCCACTTTAATTTAAGGGTTAAAATCTATAAATGTATTATAGATAATTCTAATTTTCCAACAAAAAAAAAAAATTTGGAAAGGAAGAGAAAGTTTAAAATCCTTTTTTTTTTTATTGTTTCATTTCTAGAGAAAAAGAAGAGAAAGCACGAAACATAAGTTAATTTTCTCTTCAATTTCTTCTTAACGTTCCCCTTAAATTTCCTCATTAAATTTCCTTACTCTCTCAAACCTCTTCCAATGGGGATGAAACGAAATGATTTGCAATGTCATCAACGAAATATTTCCTTTTCAATGTGGGTGTAATGTGGAGATTCGGATCCTCTACACAAACATTCTTACAAGATAACTACACGAATTCAAAACCAATTTATTTTGGATTAGGGATATAATAAAAAGGAAAAAATAGAAGAAGCAAGAACGCAATCCCTATGCAAGAAATTCATTTTTTAAACAATAAATCCGTTTTTTCTTTTGATAAGTCAATATTTATAACTTGAAATTTTTTAATTAATTTGTACTGAATTCAACAAGTAACATTTATTAATGAATTTTGAACAATAGTTTTAGTTCCGATTTTAATCATGCCCCGTTCCACTAAGTGTATTATTGGTTTTTCACATTTTACGAGATAGGTCATTCTTTTTACATACATCAACTAAAAATCCGAAAAGCCAAAAAGCCAAAAATCTTGTATGAGTCCTACACAAATTTATAAAACGACTTCATTGTTATTAAAATCTGCGCAAAACTTGTCATTTGCGGTCTAAATTATTGAAGTAAATTTATTTTTATTCTAATTTGTATTCCATTGTGAGTTTTTTATTTTTAGTTTTCAAGTTTCATGCTAAGATTCAAAATGACGTCGTGTGACCTAAATAACATCAGCATGTAAGATTACTTTTGTTTGTATAGGATCAGATCTGTAATGTGAATGATCTTAATCGATTTAAAGATATATTCCATAAAACCGAAAATGATGTCAGTGTTTAAATAAAAAGGATCTAAACGTGAAGTAAGACACCTGTGACATTCACTTATCCAACAAGCCACTACTAATTAAGATTCACTACCAATATTTTGAGTTACTTGAGCTAAAATTTATGAAGATAAAAAAAAAAGAAAAACTAAAATTTGTTATTTTTAAAGATAGTTGGTAGAGTTGGGTTTTATGGCCCTTTTTTTTTAAATTTTTTGTCAATGCAATTCATAGTTCTTTTCGATGAGAAGATTCAAAAAAGTATAAAGGCAATGAAAATCGCCATTTTTAACTCTTTTTGGTCTTTCACAAATTTTGTTTTTGCTTTATATTATAGTTATTTACTCTGTAGATTCCGTTCATGAATATAAATGATTAATTTAAAAAATTTAAAGCAAAAAGCAATAAAGAGACAGTATAAATAAGTTTTCCTTCAGATTGTCCCTCATTAATTTTAAGGGAGGTGGTGTTGGTGCAGGGACAGTAACTCTCTGGATTTTATTCGAATCGCACTCTCGACTCTTTAAAATCACGCTGAACTCCCCTACTTTAGTATTTTGTATTACGCTTTAGTCCATTCGCTCTACTTTTACCAATTTTGGCCAAACTACCGCGTAGATTAGTTGATTTGGTAGTGGTTTAGAACATATGTTATTACTTTGTTAGTTTCATGTTTCTTTAGTTTTCATAACTAGTGATATGAGTTGTTTTATTTGACAAGTGCAAAATTGGTATCAAAAGAGTAATTGGACTAAAGTGTTAAACAAAATACTAAAGTAGGAGAGTGCAGCGTGATTTCAAAGAGTAGAGGGGGTGACAATGTGTTTCGAGTAAAATCCAGGGGTGCAGTGAAATTTACCCAAACTTATTCTCTCTTAAAAGGGCTCTGGGCACACGCGTTGCGTGTGCACGTCAAACTTTAACAACAAAAAAAATGTTCGTGGAAGTTAAAGGAGACAGAGATAATTGTACATAAGTTAAAAGGGCAATATGTGAATTCAAAATTGTGAGCCAGCCCCAAAAACTAATCCGAGACAATACAATGCATAAATATGGAAAAGTATGAGTAGTTTATTAGTTGTGATATACATTTCCGTTGTTGTTTATTGGGCACAGTACGATATTTTTTGCCATGTAAAAGATAATGTGATGCACGCATGATCAAATAAATTGCCGATTTTTTTTATTTAAAGTTCAACGTGCACGTGCATTAGGTGTGCCCAGCCTCTAGTTAGAATAGAAAGTGGCAGGAAAGGATATGCAGTGTCCTACGGCGATCTTTGCAACAGAAAAGAGCCCTAAGCCGATCTTGTTATTTTGGAACTTGTTTTCGTTATCTTCCAGATGGTGTGATGTCCTTGTTGTAGAGTGGATCAGATAATCCAGATGTCGGTTCTTTGTGACATTTTTTTTTTTTACATTTTTTTACCGGTAAGAGGTCAATTCTAATTGTTTTTTGAGTCTATTATTACCAAAAGATCAATCTTATCGATACCAGCCTATCGACAAATCCAAGCCATTAATCATCTGGATAGACCGGCAAAATAGGTCCTTTGTGAGTTTTTTTTTTCCACAGTTTTTTTACCGATAAGAGGCCAATTATAATTTTTTTTGACACTCTATTACCGAAAGATCAATCTTATAGCCCATCAGTAAATCTAAGCCATTAATCATCTGGATAGATGATCAATATTTTGACAGTTCGAACCAACGATCAAGATTGTAGACTGTCACACTAGGATGGCTGATGAAGCAATTTCTGTCACTCTTCGACTGATGACCTGCAAGATAGAAACTAGGCCACCGGTATGGTGCCGGCAAAATAGCCTCCGATGCCTAAGTTAGTCGTTTGTAGATTGATTGAGTGGAGAGAATCGAATGGATTGATTTTCATACCTTGCTAAGGTCTCGTTAGTCGCTTTTATAGGCAATCGGAGTAGTAGAGTCCCACTGGAATATGGAGTCGTGTTTTCCGGAGGATTAGGTTTATCCCTTGGAGATTTATATGGCTCCAAGACTCCTATTTAGGATGGACTCTATCCCTTTACATTCGGATAAGTCCTTTGAACCCCTTGAGGTTTTCCTGTTTAATTACAAGATCTCTTCGTATTAGGTCCGAGGAGACTCACGACTTCCCGTTGAACAGCTCAGACTCTCCGTGACCGAGCTCCTTTTATCCTGATGAGCTGACCTTACGGACTGAGTTGAGGATAAATCAGCTCAGTCCCAACAATGGCATATTTGGATGTAAGCAAAACGTTTCTATTTACTGGTAAGAGGTCAATTTTGAATTTTTTTGACAGATTATTATCGAAAGATCAATATTATCGATACCAGCCTATCAACAAATCTAAGCCATTAATCATTTGGATAGATGATCAATATTTTGACAGTTCGAACCAACGATCCAGATTGTAGACTGTCACACTAGGAGGGCATTTTTGGATGTAAGGAAAATGTTTCTGTTAATTCATTGACACGCATCCATATAGAATGAGTTCTCAATTAAATATTACCTGAAAACGACGAAATTTTCATTAGAATCACATGACATGGTCATTTTTGTAGTTATTTGAAGTGATAAGCCAATGGACGTCTCACATTATTGTCAATGAAAGTCATTACATCATATTTAAACGAAAACTATTGTATAGGATCAAACTGGTGTTGGAAATTTTGTGAATGAAACCGGGGCACTCAGAGGGTCTCCCGAGACCTCCCCACGGATTCAATACGATGGTAGATTTTATAGTGTTTATTGCTGGCTGTAAACACCCCGTAACCTCCCCATGATGGAGATTGAATGGCAGATTTCAACCCATTCAAATTCGTAATCAAGTTGGATGTTACATATTCTGAAATGAATTGCAGAATTCATTGGCCGATTCAATTTCGTCATTGAATTGGGAGGCTCCTCTTTATTCCCGTATTGATGATTTCAGCTCCATTTTACAGCTATAAATGGGCAGCTCCATTGTGTGTTTCATCACCAGAAATTTGTGCAACACATTTCAGTCCAGAAAACGTTCTTGTGAGAGAGAGGTAGACGCTAGTTATAGTTCGCCAAGGCTTCCAGCGGTGGTGTTCCGGTGGTCGTGGTTTAGCCGTTGTATCCTGGGACAAGACGTCGGTTCAACCTACAACACCCACGGTAGGCGGCCCATCTTTGTTGAGGAGAGTGTGTCACACACGACTCGGCCTTCCGATTACTGTTTGTATTCTGTTTTCATATTCTGTCTAGTTTAATTCTGTTCATGTAATCAAATTTCAGTTGTATTCTGTTCATATTATATATCAGAGGAAATTGTTCTTTGGAATTCCGGATTGCCACTGTAATTTTTCCAACAACTGGGTTATCACTACACATTGTTTGAAAATTATTTTTACATCGTAGCAATTAACTAGCTTTGAGAATAATTTTGTTCACCCTCGCTTTGTTTATCCTTGCGAAGGTATTCCTTTTTCCCACATTGATGATCAAAACACTTTATTTTGTCTAAATTCAATTGTTAGGAAACAATGGAAAATTTGAATTCTATCGGGTATCGGTAAGCTCTTGATTTGAAAAAGAACTTCTGGATGAAGCACTTATCAACATTTAAGAAAGTTGAATTTTGTATAGTCTCCTAATAAACGAATCTAGATAAATTTAGTGGTTATCTTACTCTCACCGACAGTGAGTAAAGCGAGGGTGAACATAGTTGCTCTCACTAGCTTTTGTACACCGTATGAAGATTTGGGTGAGCTGGATTTTTGGATAATCTAAGAGGTTTTTCAGAAAAAAATTGCCAGTATTTCAAAATTAAGATTACGATAATTTTTCAGCAGAAGAATTTAAACAGTTGGGAATTTTAAACTGCCTGTTTTTTCTAGATTGCTTTAATACCTGAATAACCTGATGAATTCTGGTAAAAGTAATCTCAAGTCTCTAAACTTCTGATTCATCCCTTTCATTGAAGACTTTTGACTCAGTTAAGTAGAATATTATTTTTGGTTGATGGTTAAGGGTGTATGGGCCAGTTTAATTACCTGCACATCGGATTTGCTTTCCGGTCCGGTCAAGCGCAGATCATCCAAGCTGAGAGTAGGAGATTCACGAGAAATTACTTTCTTGCTGTCTAACCCAAAAACTGGAATCATGATTAATTGTGTGTAGAGCAAACCTACCAACCAACCGGACTTACCTTTGGCTTAGTTGACTAGAAATTTACATGCACGCATTATGACCTTTTCGTGATATTCTGAAACGGATGTACCTACTGCACCTATAATGGTGCAGGGGTGGCATGTTAACCTTTTCTTTAATTGAAACATATTTATGACGATTGATTTTCAGGTAAGAAAGCTTCATAAAGCCACATAAAACCATCAACAACAACGCATGCCAAACTTCAAATTTGCTTTTGGGTTCTCAATTTTTTAATCGTCGAAGTTTACAAAGTAAGACGATTTGAATCGTCGAATGGACCAGAATCGTATTGTTGTACATCTTATGAGAGACGATAGGAGTGATAAGTGTATGAAATGAAGCGATCTTGATTCCAGTTATTGCCTCACCTTTTTTATTTGATTTTGCTATATGCTCTCTTTGCTGGATAGTTTTGTTCTTTTTACGTTGTACAATTGCAATAGACAGGCGAAATTTTTTCGAAGAGTTAGTTTTTGAGCTATCCTGCAACCACAAGTAAAAGTAATATAAGCAACTTATATATATTTGGGGCCGGAGACACAATTTTTGACACAACTTTTGACACTCTATCTCAGTCATTAAAATCAATGGCTGAGATTAAAAATTAATGGTACTGTACTCGCTCAATCTCTCCCCCTCTCCATCTCAGGTATTCTCTCTCTACCCTCTGGTTTCCCTCCCAGTCTGAGGACTTCACCTCCGGCAAACTCCTCTCTCCTCCCTCCCCGACCTTCTCCCTCTACCCCTGTTTTCAAAGAAAAAGGAAAAAACAAAAACGGAAAAGCATGGCTACGTTGAATGGATTCAGGTTTTGTTTGAATTAACTTTTTCAAACCAACAACACGTTTTGGGTATTATCGAAATGTATCAGCTCCAATTCCAATTCTATGTGGGTTTGTTACATTTCTTCTAAGATCTATCTTATTTATTAATTCTTTTTACCCTTTTCACAAATACGTCGTCTGAAATATTTCTTTAATTGGGAATCACATGACCCAACACCCAGGGACATCAACAACAACCATCAATCAACTTCAAAACCGAGCTTGATTCAGGTGGTTAAGAGTGTAGACTCGACCAAGAACTAAAAAATCTCGATTCCCAACGCTGCATTGCTTGTCCCTCTTTTTCTGTATTTTGCTTGTTTTGCTCCCTTAAAAATAGGGGGAGGCTGAGAGGGCTAGGGCGGGGAGAGAGAGAGAGAGAGAGAGAGACGAGAGGGTCGCCGGAGATGGAGCTCGCCGGAGATGGAAGTGCCGGAGAGAAATTAGGTGAGGAGATGAGAGGGGGACAGATTAGGTGAGGCGATGGGGTGGGGGAAATAGTGTACACTTTAATAGTTTTTATCTCAGCCATTTATTTCAATGGCTGAGATGGAGTGGCAAAAGTTGTGTCGAAAATAGTAGAAAAAACAAGAGACGAGAGCAAATGATGATTTGCTATGTCTGGAGAGCACAACGGAATACGCAAAATAGTAATTAAATAACTAGGCATAAACAATCATGTGTGTGGAGGATAACTAAAAACCAACAACATTGTGGAGATGTACGACCCTAAGGCCGTACAGAGCTCCCAAGGAGCACAAGTAGCTTAAAACACTCAACAAGATAATCTTCTACAATTATTTATTGAACACTTGCTAGTACTAATTCACTATTGATCAACATCCCTTTATATAGGGAACTAGATTCATCTAGACTCCACACACTAAATTCATACATGTATCTTGACACACACATCAAGATACATGAACCTCCACATACATTGAACACACACTAAAGTCTTCTAACCTTTAGACTCCACACAACGAACACACAAAGACTTTTCATGTATCACACATGAATCGATGTATTCACCAATTCTAAATTAATTCCAACACTCCCCCTTAATTTAGAATTTCAATTTACTCCTTCATATTCTGGGCATAAGACTCTTGTATCGAGAAAAAAACCTTGAGCTCTTTCAGGGCTTCATATTGGGCTGCGATCTCTTGATATTTTCCAGTAGGACCTTATTGTGCAACCTATGGTCGTGGTCCCACAAATAATCCCTAACTGTTTCTTCATCACAGTCCCTGACAATCTAACTTCATAATCTTGAAAACAATCTCCTTCCAATGATGTCTCGAGCACGGACCACAGCCGTCTCACTCTTCACAGTCTCCCGCTGTGATTTCACTAACATCTTGGAACAACCTTATGATGGCCTCATTGTAACTGGTTTAGGCCTCCTTTAATTTGACCAACTCTAAACCCACAATGGTTCGACCCATGTATCGATTCTAGTTAGAAATACCTCAGGTAACAATCTTGACCGTTCATCGTGTCAGTCCCAGAACGGCCTTAATTGACTGAGGTAATCCCACCAGAAAAAGAACTAAGCAACAATCAACGTTCTTGGCGGCTCCACTCTAGGTAGCTTCACCCCACAACAAGTAGCCCATATCCTCTCGGGATGACTCACACTTGTTCCCGCTCCGGTAGCCCTCTCTAAGTAGCCCTTTCCGTGAAACCGAACTAAACAACTACACTTCCACAATTGATGTCCTTGGCAGCTCCACTCTAGGTAGCTTCACTCGACAACAGGTAGCCCTTTTCCCTCTTGGACGGCTCCACCTTGCAACTACTCACTGATCTAAGTAGCCCTCTCCTAAGCAGCCCTTTTCCATGACTCGATCAACTAGTCTGGAACCATAATATGCCACCGCAATTGGACCAACATACCAAGCACTCGATATTGTTGAAGGAACCCAACTACAAAGAAATAACTTCTCTCGATCAATATGCCCATCCCATGATCGTACTGGAGCTCTGATACCAAGTAGAAAAAACAAGAGACGAGAGCAAATGATGATTTGCTATGTCTGGAGGCACAACGGAATACGCAAAATAGTAATTAAATAACTAGGCATAAACAATCATGTGTGTGGAGGATAACTAAAAACCAACAACATTGTGGAGATGTACGACCCTAAGGCCGTACAGAGCTCCCAAGGAGCACAAGTAGCTTAAAACACTCAACAAGATAATCTTCTACAATTATTTATTGAACACTTGCTAGTACTAATTCACTATTGATCAACATCCCTTTATATAGGGAACTAGATTCATCTAGACTCCACACACTAAATTCATACATGTATCTTGACACACACATCAAGATACATGAACCTCCACATACATTGAACACACACTAAAGTCTTCTAACCTTTAGACTCCACACAACGAACACACAAAGACTTTTCATGTATCACACATGAATCGATGTATTCACCAATTCTAAATTAATTCCAACAAAAATTGTGTCTCTGGAACCGGCCCCTATATATTTAACGTTTTCCAAACAATTTATTGTTTTTAGCCAAAAATTATTGTCAAAGACACAAAAATACAATAACTCAGGGTTTTATTTTACCTATAATTCTCTCTCTCTCTCTCTCTCTCTCCTCCTTTTTGGGATATGGAGCATTGTTTTGAGGAAAAACTGATTGGGCCCATTTTGGCGTCAACGCTGATATTATTGGGCCGGCTCATGAATACAGGCCTGGACCAAAATCTTGAGCTGGTACTTAAGCCAGAGAAAGATTTACAGGGCCCATGCAACTGCACCCACTTTTTTTTTTTTGCAAGCTTAACCCCTATAGGAGTATTGTTGTTTAGGCAATTAGCTAATGGGCCTTCGAAGAGTGTTTAATTGGTGACTTCATCTTCACGTCACTCGAGAAGAAATATAGCATTGGCCTCTTCCCCTTAATTTATTTTTGTTAACTTTTTCCACTTTTTGGGTTTTGCCTCTATTCGAGTTTCGGAAATAATTCTTTAATTTCATAATGATTTCATCGAGACGAATCACGGAACGCAAAAAATTTGATGTAAAATTAGCAAATGTGAAAAATAATTAAATAAAGACAAAAAAACCAAACAATTCAAAAAGTTAAGCGAGGCCTAAATTGAACAATGGATTTCTATTAAATAATTCACTTCAAAACTAACGTCAAACCCAAAACTCAAACTTAGAACATAAACCGAGTACAATGACTTTGAAGCTTTTAACTCAACATTTTTTGAAAGGTTCAACATAGTAAAAGTGGAGAAACAAATCAGACGGAGGAACTACTTATTTCAACAATTAACACATAAACCCAGAACCAAAAATCGTATTAGCAAAAATAAATGAATGACCAAAGCACAAACAGCCATTACCTTGTTTAACCATGGGCAATTTCGTCTTTGCACTTTAGCAGACCTAGGACTGGATTATGAATACCATGTCCATGGGGTTATTAGTAATCCAGGGGTTGCTCATCTCTCCATAGTAATTTTGGGTTACCAAACGAGGCCTAATAGACCGGTTGGGTAAGCCAATGATCTAAAGCCAACGAATCTACCATTCTTAATCTTTGACCTGATATTCACAACCTTGTTGTGTTCCCATAGAATAGAAGGGATGATAGGGCACGGGAAGAGTTTTCCAGAAAATATATAGGGAAGATAAATGAACAGTTCAGATTCACACTTTCTTTGGAGAAACTCTTCTTGCATGTATGCTAATATTTTTGCATAGAATATGCCCCTTTGTACTTTTCCTTTTTACATTACTCTTATTCAATTCGAATTTTTTTTTTTGTGGAAGATTGAGTACTCACTGGAACCAAATAGTTTTCATGTTAAGGACTAGTCTAATCCTGGTGAGATAGAAGACTTTATCTAGGTCTCACAAAAAGGTTGCAGGAATCCTATTTAAAGTCAAAGTAAGTTTTTCATGGTTTGGTCTCAAAAGAGTTAATAGTAATTGAGATCTTTATGGATAAAAGCTTCATATAATGATTCCAAAAAGTAAACAGCAATCATAGTAAACAGTAGAAGAAGTATTTGGCTTCTCTGGAGTCTGATGTTGGACAACAGAGAGTCATTAGTATGATCTGGCTGTCCAAAAGGATTTTTAATGGTTCAGAATGTTAAACACTATTCATACAGGGAAGAGTGCTTTTAAAATATGGACTATTGAATACAAAGATGAACATCTGCGATATAACGATAGAGGTCTCTCTATAGTTGGACTGTGATAGATTGTTGTTTATGGAAACGTGGAAAGAACAATAAAATGCAGAATATAGAAGAAGAAGAGAGAAAAGATGAAATGAAATAAATGTATTGATGAATTGTGGAACGCTCGTCCACGGCCAAGAGAGCTCTCGTCTTTGGTTGATTACAATTGTAATATTTCTCAGATACCTCTCTCCTAACACCACCCCTCTCTTTATACCAGAAATGTACAAAGAAAACAACTATAATTCGTACTACACATTCGTTACAAAACAGTTACAGAAAAACAAAATTGAAACAGAAACTAACTAACTACTTTGCAACCAACTCACGGCCTAACGACCTCTTGCCACTTGCACTGATTCCACTAGCCATAGCCAATACGGTGCTGCCATCTAGAGCTTAAGTCATGGATGTATCATTGCCACCCCCGGGTAGGGAATTTGGACTTCAAAGTCGTGTAAAGCTCCCAGGTTGCATCTTCAGGGAAGGTGTTGGACCACTGCACCAACACCTGAGCAACAAGTCTGCCTTCTAGTTTAATCAGTCTACGATCAAGAATGGCAATAGGCACAGGCTCCAAGGTGCCTGCTTCACTTACAGCAGGGAGAATGGATTGGGGAACATCTTGCTTACCCAACTTCCTTTTGAAGAGGGATACATGGAAGACAGGGTGGATCTTTGTAGAAACTGGTAGGGCTAGATTATAGGCTACCTTACGTACTTTTTGAAGCACTTGGTATGGACCATAGAATCGAGGAGAAAGTTTCATGTTGGATCTGAATTGAGCAGTAGTTTGTTTATAAAGCTACAACCTCAAGAAGACCCAATCACCAATTTGGAACTCTCTTTCTGACTTGTGCAGGTCTGCTTGTTGTTTCATTCTATGCTGGGTTTTAGACAGGTGTTCTTTCAAAAGTAGGAGAGTGGATTCTCTAATCCTTCCCCACTGATCCACTGCAGCAACTGATGACATGCCTCGGATATAATGGTGATAGGTAGGAGGGCTTTGACCATATAGGGCTTCATAAGGAGTGAGATGGGTGGAGGAATGATAGGTGGTATTAAACCACCATTTAGCCAATGGTAACCACTGGACCCAAGCCTTAGGTTTTTCTCTAGTCATGCACCTCAGATAAACCTCCAAACATCTAATAACCACCTCAGTTTGTCCATCAGTCTGAGGGTGATAGGCCGTGCTTAGATTAAGTTGAGTACCTTGGAGAGTGAAAAGGGACTGCCAGAACAAGCTTGTAAACACCTTATCTCTGTCACTGATTATTGTAGATGGCATACCATGCAATTTGAAAACATTATCCATGAAGACTTGAGCCACCTCCATGGCTGTAAAGGGATGAGACAGTGCCATAAGATGCACATATTTGGTGAGCCTATATATCTACCACAACATATATCACAGATTTCCCACAAGAGTTAGGCAAGCCCTCAATGAAATCCATAGAGAGATCTGCCCATGCCCTTTCTGGAATTAGTAATGGCTGTAACAAACCAGGGCTTTCTAATGTTTCTGTTTCGTTGTGTTTACATACATCACACTCAGAAATAAAAAGCTGCAGGTCTATCTTCATACCATGTCAATAGAAAGACCTTTTCAGCCTCCTGTGAGCCTTTTCCACCCCTGAATGCCCTCCTATTGGGGTGGCATGCACTTCAGACATAATCAAGGACCTGACAGTCTTATCCTTACCCACCACCAACTTACCCTTGAATGTCAATACATCATTTTACCATACATACCCAGGATGGGTTTGGGGGTCATTAGTTAAGTCAGAAATGATGGCCTGCAACCCTGAATCTTGTTGAACAGACTGTTGAACACCTTGTAGCCAAGTTGGTTGAACAACTGATAATGCTGAACTTGATGGAGTGCCCTCACTAGGTTGCCTAGATAAAGCATCTGCAGCCCCTTTTCCTGCCCAAACTTGAATAGGATTTCATAATCATACCCCGGAAGTTTTTTTAACCACTTTACTGCATTAAAGTAGAAATTCTTTGATCCAACAAGTGCCTGAGACTGAAATGATCAGTTTTAATAATAAAATGTCTTCAAAGCAAGCAATGGCTCCATTTCTGTACAACATAGACCACAGCCAATAATTCCTTTTCATAGGTAGAAAGCCCCAAATGTTTAGGAGCTAGCCCCTTGTTAATGAAGGCTATAGGATGACCTTCTTGCATTAGCACTGCCCCTAGGCCATGTCCTGAGGCATCATACTCAATAACAAAAGTTTTGGTGTAGTCTGGCATAGCTAGAACTGGAGTAGACAACATAGCTTCTTTTAAGGACTGAAAAGCTGCCTCAGTTTCCTGAGACCAACTTGAATAGGATTTCATAATCATACCCTGGAAGTTTTTTTAACCACTTTTGCTGCATTAATGTAGAAATTCTTTGATCCAACAAGTGGTTGAGACTGAAATGATCAGTTTTAATAATAAAATGTCTTCAAAGCAAGCAATGGCTCCATTTCTGTACAACATATACCACAGCCAATAATTCCTTTTCATAGGTAGAAAGCCCCAAATGTTTAGGAGCTAGCCCCTTGCTAATGAAGGCTATAGGATGACCTTCTTGCATTAGCACTGCCCCTAGGCCATGTCCTGAGGCATCATACTCAATAACAAAAGTTTTGGTGTAGTCTGGCATAGCTAGAACTGGAGCAGACAACATAGCTTCTTTTAAGGACTGAAAAGCTGCCTCAGTTTCCTGAGACCAACAGAAAGCATCTTTCTTGAGCAAATTGGTCAATGGCTGGCTAACCCTTCCATACCCCTTTCTGAATCTTCTGTAATACTCAGTCAAGCCCAGAAATCCCCTTAAGGATTTAACAGAAGTAGGTAGTGGCCAGTCCCTCATTCTTTTCAATTTTATAGGGTCAGCTACTACCCCTCTGTCTGATATGATATGTCCAAGGTACTCTAAACTGGACTGTGCAAAGGCACACTTAGACTTCTTAACAAATAAACTGTAAGTTCTGAGTATGGAAAATGTGGTTTGCAGGTGATTCACATGCTCTTCCGAGGACTGGCTATAGATCAAGATGCCATAAAAAAAAATACTAGAATAAACTTTCTAAGGTGGGGCCTGAAAACATGGTTCATAAGGCTTTGGAAAGTTGAAGGGGCATTGGTTAGACCAAACAGCATAACAAGGAACTCATAGTGGCCTTCATGAGTCCTAAAAGCAGTTTTTTCTACATCTGAGGGGTGAACTCTGATATGATTATATCCAGCCCGTAGGTCTAGTTTTTAGAATATCTTGGCATCGTGTAGTTCATCTAACAGCTCATCAACAATTGGTATAGGGAATTTGTCCTTAATAGTTATCTTATTTAATTCCCTATACTCTACACACATACGCCATGTATTATCCTTTTTCTTGACCAAAAGCACAAGGGATGAGAAAGGACTAACACTAGGTCTGATCACCCCAGAAACAAGCTTTTCCTTTACCAGCTTTTCAATTTCATTCTTTTGTATATATGGATATCTATATGGTTTCACATGCACAAGGGAACTACCAGCTTGCAAAGGAATCTTATGGTCAAAAAACGTTTTAGGTGGTAATGCAGTGGGTTCAGCAAAGATGCATACTGTTGTAAAAGAGAAGAGACTTGTTTTGGTACTTGTGCTTGCATTGTCACACCAGATAAGCGACTCAACTGTGCTATAAACCCTTGCTTAGCCTGTTGGAGAGTTTTGCCAATTTGTTTGGCAGAAACTTGTTCCATCTTGAACTGATCATTACTCCTTAGTTCCACAGCTTTCCCTTTATAATTGAACTGCATAACCAAGTTCCTAAAATCCCATACCACAGGTCCAAGTGTGCTCAACCACTGGATCCCCAATACCATGTCACGTCCTCCCAGAGAAAGCAACCTAACTTTTGCCATAAATTCTTCATCTTGCATTTTCCACACCAAGTGTTTACAGACTGCTTGACTAAAAAGTTTGGTTTTGTCAACAACTTCCACAGGTAAATCAAGCGTTGGTTCCACAGAACAACCTGAAATCTTGGCCACACTAGGCTCAATAAAATTGTGGGTACTTCCTGAATCTATCAGGATTGTGATAGGTCTACCCTTTAGAACCTCTTGCATCCTCATGGTCTGAAAGCTATTGCACCCTGCCAACGCATACATGGATATCTGAACATTAGTTTCATCCACCTCTTCTAGGGGTGGGGGTCCAAGATCCTCCCCTTCCTCCTCCGCATCAGCAATCAGAAAGATAAAGTTGCCTTTTTTGGCACCTATGTCCTCTGACATACCCTTCATCACAGTTGAAGCAAAGACCTTTTTCCCTCATAGCATCCATCTCTGATTGTGTTAACTTGTTGATAGGAAATTGTGGATTAGTAGGAGATACTGGCCTTGTTCGTTTGGTAGTTTTAGTTTAGTTTTGATGATGTAAGAAGGTGTAATGAGTGGAGAGAGATAGAGAGAGAAATGAGGGTAATGATGATGTCATCAAAACTAAAACTAAAACTAAACCTTCAAAACGAACACAACCACTGGGTTTGTTGGTACTGAATTAGGTTTAGAAATTACCCCAGAACTAGGCCTTGAATCAAAACGAGTTGATACCAGACTAGAGTTTTTGTAATTAGGCATGGAATTAGGTAATTGAGGGGTTGGAGTCCAATTACCTCCCGTCTTGGCAGAGATTCTGGACTTCCTTGCGACTGCTTCTGTGGTTTCTTCCTACAATCTGGCCAGACCAATGGCTTGGGAAATGGTAGTTGGCCTGAACATTTGAACTCTCGCCTTAATCTCCTCCTTTAATCCACTCAAAAAACAACTTACGAAAAATTCTTGAGTTACCGTGAGTCCTATTAGCCAATTCCTCGAATTTCTCTTGATAACATTTAACCGTGGAAGTTTGGCATAATTTGGTGATCTCTCTTGTAGCATCATCATAGACATCAGGGCCAAATCGAACCTTAAAGCCATACTCGAAATCCTTCTAGGTGATTGTAGTTTGGATTTTTTCAAACCATTGATACCACTATATCCCTTTCTCATCAAGATGCATAACCGCTAATTTGACCTTCTGAGATTCATCGATTGAGTTGAATTTGAAAAATCTCTCACATTTGTAGAGCCAACCTGATGGATCCTCTCCTTGAAATCGAGGAAACTCGATCTTGGTATAATGGGTCTGTACTGAGTTAGAACCAGAGGAATGGTTGTTGTGTTGGCGATTGAGAATCTTCATCACGGTCTTGATGTCCAATTCTTGTAGCAGCCTAATCGTATTTCATACACATCGCAAGAATTAGTTCCTTAAGCTCCTTAATTGAAGCATCTGGACTTTCCTTCAATTGTTACAAAACTGTTACAGAAAAACAAAATTGAAACAAAAACTAACTAACTACACTGCAATCAACTCACGACCTAACGACCTCTTGCCACTTGCACTGATTCTACTAGCCATAGCCAATACGGTTCTGCCATCTGGAGCTAAAGTCGTGGATGTATCAGACTGTAGAGAAGCCAGGTCCGTAGAAGAAGCTAATCCATTCCAAGAACTAATAGCAATGATGTAAAACACCAGAATGTCATTGAGTGCTCCTAATTAGTTGAGTGAGTTTGGGCCAACACCAACAAGTATTGCTGAAGCCTAAAGGGAATCACTAGGGTTGTAAATGAGCCGAATCCTATGAGGTTCGGGATCAGTTCGGTAAGGCATGAGTCATGCTCGAGTTCGACTCAGGTTCGATTCGAGCCCAAACAAGTGAGCCCGAGTTCGGCTCGTGAAAAAATTTCGAAACCCGGGCTCGGCTCGATAGGGCTCGTTAAACTTAAATGAGCCAAACCAAGCCAAATTTAAACTCAAATTTAGGTTCGAGTCTAGCTCGGTAAGGCTCGTTAGCAATTTAGAATACAAATTGAGAAAGAAAGAGACATACTTCAAAATAATGTTACATGTAGATCTACCACAATAATCAAGAAATCAAAAGAAAAACAACACGAGAAAAAAAATTATTGAGAACTAAATTGTAACTAAATAGAATATATGGGTATTGTCAACCGGATCTGGACGAAGCAGCGGAGAGAGGCAACGTGGAGGCGGCAGAGAGGAGGCAGAGGGAGGCAAAGAGGAGGGGGAGGGAGCCGATGTGCAACACTACGGGAATCGGCTGAGAAAACTATTGGGCATGGGGTAAATTAAACCTATCTGTTCGTAATAGAGTACTCTAGTGGTCTAGTTAGGGATAAAAGAATAACAAATTATATAAGAATCTCTCAATTATAAAATATTTACAAGTAGACCCCTAAAGTATTATTAATTACATTTTGACCTAAGTTCACGAGCCGAACCGAGCCGAATCCACTTACGTTTAAGTTCGGCTCATTTATGGAACGACTCTAATATTGAGGTTCAAGTTCAGTTTGACCTAGGTTCACAAGCCTAACCGAGCCGAATCCAATTAGGTTTAAGTTCGGCTCATTTATGAACGATTCTAATATTGAGGTTCAAGTTCAATTCGTTTAATTGACGAATCGAACTTGAAAGAGCTAGGAATCACCCTAGCTCTTTCGATAACCAGTCTCGAATAGTTCGCAAACATCCCAGTTCATTCACAGCCCTAGGAATCACCCTAGCTCCGGTCTTAGTTTCCACATGTACACTTCGTATTCCATCAGTGCCTTTCATTGTAGATAATTCGTAGTACTTTCTAGAGCCATTTGGTAACCACTTTTAAATTGTGTGAAAACACGACGGTTTTCTCACTAATGAGTATGTAGGACTAGTCAAAAAGGACTTAAGATAAAAGTTAAAAGGTTCTTATCTTTTGTTTTTGCCCCTCTCGTCTTTTAATCTCTTGGTTTCCCTCAAATGGGAAAAAAATAAAATATCTTTAGGTGGTGATACTGGCACATAAAAGTCCCTAATGGGACCAAGTGGGACATTAGCCACTCCACGCAACCATGTTGTGGTCCCTACCACTAGATGAAGTTTTCATTGACCACTAGCAATACTGTCACATAAGAGCATCCTCATCAGGCTCAATAAAAATTGGACCAAATTTAACCTCAAAAACACTTTTTTATAAATTAACAAGTCACTTTTTCAAAAACTCACAAAATCAGACTCTCTATTCAGGAAGTCAGGAGAGAGAATTGCTTTAACCTGTGAATAGTGCCTCAAAGGATTTACCGAGTTACTGTAGCAAAGTTATAACTTTTGCAGATTTACAAAAAAATTGTTGAGTCTGATTTTGAGGATTTTTTCCCCTTTCACTCAACAACTTAGCCATCAGGGGGATTTGTCTCCCCTGATGAGGATGGTCTAAGAGCAACCATTCATTACACGGGTGATGCAAACCAAAGTTTTCTCCAAAGAAAACTTTAGTTTGAACCGCCGGTGTAAAGAATGTTCTCCCGTCACATAATATGTCCTCATGTTATTTCAATAACAGGAGGAATACAAATTTCTTAAGCATAGAAAAACGGACTTGGGGGGTGCTGTGCACCCCTCGGCCGTTGGATCGAGTTTTGGACGGCTCGGATGCGTTCGGCAATTATCCTTTAATTTTGATTTTTTTTTACCGGTACAAAACCAAAACACATCCGAGCCGTCCAAAACACGATCCAACGGCCGAGGGAGTGCACAGCCATGTGCACAGCACCCCCATTTTCTAGAAAAACTGCAGTGGACAGTGGACTCATGCCCTTGTTCATAAGTCCTCAATCTTTTTACAAAAATCTGATGTTTTAGGAGCCAAGGATGTTGATGCCTATGGGATGCCTGTAATATTATCTAAATAAATTCGTCTTTTTACGCCGAAGCTACATGCTAAATGAAATGTGTACTATACCATTCTTAGATGTCGTACATGTGCTTGGCTTCAAAGTGTCTTTATTAAAATGATGTTTGAAAAACCCAAGGTATTGGCAAACTTGGGCATGAGAAAACAAAATGTGATTGGGCCAGCTTATTTTGTAGGGGACCCCATCAAGGCTCTCGGCGTGATCACAAAAATTATGGCATCAACAATTCCATGAACAAAACACACATTTTGCACTTGTTGACATTGGAAATCCAGGGTCGTCCAAGAGGTACCCCAACCTCTCAAAGAGTTGCTAAGGTCAAGTATGTTTCTATACACGGTACTTCGGTGGACTCTGCTTCCCTGAGACCCTGAGTCGACCTTGACCATTCCTTAATTTCCTTCTGGTTAAAAATGCTTTGATCAAATTGGGACCAACGCAGGATTTCGAGGTTGTTGGCCACCTGAAATATTTTCCATTATTGGGTTTTGTGTACCACTTTTCGCTTATATATACAAATACACATTTTATCGAAAACGGCTCGGATCAAAAAACACGTTTTAAACACATCTAACGGTTCGGATCATCATAATTCGGCCCCGAACAAAAAATCTTGCACCATAGAGTTTAAGGGAGCCCTTATTGGATATTTGTTGTGTGTATATATATAGCCCAATCTTCTAGTCCACACCTCCCGAAAATAAGAAAACAATGGTTTCTTTTGTGTTGCAAATTATTTTTGGAAAATCCGAGCCGTCCAATGTGTTCAGAAGGTGTTTTCAAGGGTCCACATGGGAAATCTTCAAAAAAAAAAAAATACCGGGAAGGGCTTGATCCAAGCAGTTTTCGCAAAAACTGTAAATATAAAAATTTTGCGAAAACTGCTTGGATCAATCCCTTCCCGGTATTCTTTTTTGAAGTTTTCCCGCGTGGACCCTTAAAATATATATGGGAGCACTTCTAGTCCGGACACCGGACTTCCGGACCTCCTTCATCCGAGCATTTTTTTGACGATCCGATCCGTCCAATGTGTTCAGAAGGTGTTTTCAAGGGTCCACGGGGGAAATCTTCAAAAAACAATACCCAAGGACCCTTGAAAACACCTTCTGAACACATTGGACGGCTCGGATTTTCCAAAAATAATTTGCAACACAAAAAATCATTTTTTTCTTATTCTCGGGAGGGTTTGGACTAGAAAATTTCATTATATATATAGAGAGATTTCTCTCTTTGCCCCAAGGAAATAACTAATTGAGATCTTTAATCTGGTGCGAGGAACTCGAAAAATCATGTGCAGAAATACTCTAGTTTTTTTATTCAAAAATTACACGTATTTTCGTACGGGGCTATTAAAATGAGATTGAGGAAGTATATGCTAACCCAGCTCATAATAAATTATATCCCCACACACACACACACTCACACACACCAGGAAGAAAGATAATTAAAAGAAAAAAAAACCCGCTCTCTTATAAGGTTAACAGACTCTCATAGTTACAATTAACGGTTTTCATTTCTATTTCTTAAATTGTTTTTACCTACACAAAACGGACCTCTTAGTTTCTTCTTATTCTTGGCTATTCTAAAATTCCTGTCCTCTTGGATAGTGGACTCCTTAACATTGGCACAAGAAATTGCCCATGAAAATACATGCTTCCACTCTGCATGGTGCCAAAATATGAAATTCGCAGTCAAATGAAATAAGTCTTATAGGAGGGTGCAATTGAGAGCTAATTATTTTTGAGATTGAGAGTAGTAGATTATGAATTGCTGGATTATAATGAGAATCTCTAAAAGCGTTTGGAGGATATGTGCATAATAGATTAGTCAGAAGTGTTATGCGAGTTAAAGAAAAATCAGAATTCAAAAATCTCATCTAGTTCTTTTTTCAGAATGTATTTTAAAATTAGCTCCCAAAAGTAAAAATGTATCGCGTACAATGGAAAATTTTGTCGGCCAAACAACCCCTAGATAGCAAGATAGTTACACTTGTTGACTTTGGGAATGAAGGGTAGTCCAATAGTTACTCCAACCCTTCAAATGCAGGTCATCCACGCTGGGATTAGGAAATTCATGGTACTTTAGGAACTATGCTTCCTTGATAATTGCTTGACTTGGTTGAAACTATTCTCAACATGGTGTGAAAATTATTGAACTAAAAGGGCTCGATTGGATGCATGATGAGTTTTAGGAGGATAAAATAGTAAGGGGGATAAGATAGTAGGGAGTATTAAGAGTGGACTCACATTGATGTGACATTTTGTGAGGAGGAATAAATAGTACTTGGTTTGGATGAAAAGGGATATGGTTCAGTAGATGATGGAAAAACTTGACAAAAGACTTATTTGCCCTTGTGCAAGGGCCATATCATATTTTAAAGTAACATAATATATTAATACAAGACTAATTAAATTAATTATATCTGTCAACAAATATAGTATAATAATTCCTTTATTAATTATACCTAAAATTAATATTTTTTATTATTAATTTTAATAATTATGAATACCACCTAATTTTTTGAGATACAATTACAAAGGGACAACTACTAATTTAAGAAAAGAACAATTTATAACAATATAAGATACTTTTGTACACAAATTTTTAAATTTTTTAGCATTGAACTAAAGATCTTAATAAGTAGTTTACTTTGGTGCAAAAAAAAAAAAAATTATATGCGAAAATACTTTATTTTTTTATTCGAAGAATATTGCAAAGTAACTCAATATTAGTCACGGGAAACTGGACTAAATGGAGAAGGATGATGAGACATCTCGGTGAAAAATTCCTCCCAAGCAGTAGATGAAGTGTGGGGCCAGTAATAATTAACCCAACCACCTTATCCCGTTTCATATTCACCATCCAAACGGGCCCTAAAAGTCTTAAAAGTCCCATGGAGAAGTATTGGGTTGAACGAAGCATTCTTTCACTTGACTCATTAGTAAATGACCTCATCCCTCATAGTCACGTTATTCTTATTCTTAAATTTCCCTAACCAATTAATTATTGGTGATGGATAGAAACTTCACAGGATGATTCCACAAAAAAAGAAAAGAAGCAATCATAGTAGAAGAAACGTCATTCTAAAAATAATAGCAATAATGTAAAACACCTACCGACCATGGGCAAAAAAAAAAAAAAAAAAACGAGTAAAACGTCATCTTTGTGACTGCGGGCTAAACGCGAACAAGTATTGCTGAATGGAATCACTCCACGGACGGAAATAGGATTTGGGTCTTGCTTACGTGTGCCTATTAGGCACACATTAAGCACACAAACAAACAAAAACAACACACACTCTAATACACATTTTACATTTTTCAATACTTTTTCACATATACCTATACACTTTTCACACATTTCAATACACTTTTTCAACCTTAACGTGTGGCTATTAGGCAACCGTTAGCATTTTCTTTACTTAATTTGTTCTATTAAGCTATATGATATACTAATTTCTTACAAATTTAATACTACTTTTCTTTTACGTTTATAGACTTCTCCGACTGATCTAGTGCAGATAATATCAAAAAAATTAACTCATATACATTTTTTGAACTCAGAGAATTCGCTGGAACCACCTGGAAAGGAAGTAGAGCCGCCTCTTACTTGTCAGTAGTCACTTTGCATTGTAGTAGTGCCTTTCATTGTCGTTAAATTTTCAAATATTCAAAACGGTGTGAAAACACGACGGTGCATGGACTTGCACATTACTATATTAGTAAAAACTAGTAGGACTAGTCAAAAAGGGCTGGGATAAAAAGGTACTCGTCTTTTGTTTTTCCAGACTCTTGCCTGCCATCAAATGGAAAAAGACATTTAGTGCATGCAACGAGTTACAAAACTTTATATTGTGTCACTAGCCAAAAAAAAGCCTGCTAATGTGACCAAATGCAGACACCGATCTCTCTGTTTAACCCAACATTGCGGTCCCTACCAATAGATGAAATCTTTTATTATGTAGTAATACCGTCACATGATATCACCATCACGCTTTAGTATTTACTCTTCAAATATATAAGCTCCAAAGGCCGACCTCCTTTTTTAATCGGCACATTCATGATCAAAATACACATTTACTTGTAACATCTTTCTATCGAGTTGTACTCTTTAATGTTCAAATTTTTCTTTATTTTTTTAAAGCGTCTGTATTAGAGTGTGGAAAAGAATCTCTCACTTTGTATTTTTTCGTTTTTCATATAAGCGCGGTAGTTATTAGTCAAGTCTTTTGACGATGGAATCACTCCAAGCAACATGGGCCTTAATTACTTGGAAGATTTTAAGGGAGAATCATTTTGCTCAAGAAAAAAGTTTTTGCTCGAGCAAAACAGACACGAAGATGTGTACACGGTCCGGATCGGATCGGATTGGCATGAATCCAATCCTAATCCGCGAGTCAGGGTTTTTAGAAAATTCTATCTGTGTTCAAACCAAAAGTCTTACGGTCCGGTTCCAATCCGATCCACGAGTCACAGATCGGTTCCAGTTTTATCCACAGTTTAAATGTCATACGTAAATAAGTAACAAACAATTTGATTAAAATAAATCCTAAAAAATCCAAAGTAGAAAACAAAGAGACCTTAGATGGAGTACGTCATGGAGCCATAACTAGGGTCTAAACAAGCACTAGTAGAAGCATATAGCTTAGTTCAGTTACATAATGGAATAAAAACAAAGGCAATTTAATACAAAAAAAATAGTGAACAACTACTAAATTCATCTAAGTCCAATACAAATGCAAGACAGTGGAATATATGAAAGTCCAATACAAATGCAAGGCAGTGGAATACATGAAAGTCCAATACATATTGACAATATTTATAGGAGATAACAGTATTACTCCATATCAAATTGACAATATTTATAAAAGTGATAAAATTATTTATATATACATACATATATATTTTTAAAAATATTATATATAATAAAATTCTCACGGCCCGGATTGGTTAACCCACGGTTTCAAAATCAAAATCCGTGTCCGGACCACGAGTTACGGTTTATTACTTTTTGAATCCTTGTCTGGACCGCGAGTCACGGTTAAAATCCAAAACGTAAGGATTGGTTCGGTCCGAATCGGATTCACGGTTCACTGATTTTTTGTACAGCCCTACTGACACGTGTCATACCTCTTAGCACGACATGTGTGTTGTGTGGTTAGAAGTGTGGTTGGGTTTGTGTGCCTCTAACATTTTCCTTTGCAAAAATGATATATGCACTCCCTCCCAGCCGCTCCCAACCACACCCTCTTTTACATGGGGTGTGGTCCCCATGTGAGCCCCACACCCCATGTGAGAGATGGTGTAGCGGGGAGTGGCTGGGGATGGAGTGTATGTATCACTATTGTTTCCTTTGGTAAAGAATTGGACGGGGGATCTAATTCGCTCAGCAAAAAGTAAAAGAAGGTTACCACTTGGATAAAAGTAAAAGGAGGTTAATTTGGTCAATTCGCTCAGCAACTCAAATCAGTCCAAAAGGAGACTGACTCTCGGTGTGCAGCCGGCAGTGTCGTACTGCGTTTGTAATGCACCATTGACCACCCAATGGGTTGCGTTTGCATTTTCCTAGTATTTAAATTTCCTCTCGGGCCCTCAATTGTAAGTGCCGTCCATGAGTAGCGTTGTATCAATCCTATGTGTCGGACGCGTGCTTGACTTCAAAGTGTCTTTACTACAATGATGTAACCCCCAGATTCACATCACACGAGTTATTGCATGGGGTGTTTTGGAAAAAAATCAAAAACTGATTTTTTGGTTTTTTTGCAGTTTTTGGTTTTTTGATTTTGTTCTTATTCAATTTTTTTTTGCATTTGTTAGTTTTGCGTCAAGTTTTCATGGTTTATGGATTCATCTCGACGATACGAATCCAAAGAATATAAAATTATGGTCAAAAGTAATATGTTTTTTAATAAAGCCAAAAATAAACCAAAATATATCAATTTATTGGTTTAATTTTGGCTTTATTGCTACGGAGTCCACTATAGCTATAGAGTCCACTATAGCTATTTCCTAACACTTCTAGACCACCTAACATTTTCATAACACATCCAATCCACTCGCAAGGCAAACTTACAATTTTACCCTCGTTATAAAAAATAATTAGTCCATCCGTTTTATTTCCACCGTCAACTTCATCTTCATCAACACCACCACTGACATACTTGCCCGGCCGGCCGCCGCCCAAACTCCAGCTAGAAAAACTTGGACACCTCCGGATCTATGCGACGTCGGATCTGAAGCCATTGACGATCAGAGATCAGGACTCCGTGGAAATGGAACAGACGCGACGCGGATCTTAAACCGCCGACGATCTGAGATCAGCTATCCGCGGAAGTGGAATAGTTGACGACGATGGTTGGGGCGGCATACAGTTGTGTTTCGGGAGGTTTTATCGTCTATGGGTGGTTCAAAGTTCTTTTGACTTTTCCTATCAACTTTTTTTGTTTATAAAATAGACAATAATAAAAGACAAGCAAGCTATCTTTTTATCCTCATTAGGTGATAAGCCACAGAATGACCTTCAATTATTACATTCATTCATTTTCTCGTAGGCATATGCATGGATCGATAACAGATAAGCCACTAGTGAAAAAATAGGAAAGAGTAAATTGAAATATAGAATCTAGAAATTATAGGTGTAACATATATATTAAGCACCTTCAAATTCTATTAGCCTAATGGCGCGGTTTCCTTTATTAACAGTAAACTGGTTAGGCTAGTATTGGCATGGAGCTAATTGACAATTGTAGACTATTATTTGTTACTTGGTAGTATTTATTTTTATTTTTAAACAGTAAAAAGATAACCATATATTATGAGTTCAGATAACCACCTCTTTTGAGTTCAGATAACCAAATATGATCCCAAGTAGGCTTTAAAAAAAAGATATAGTACAAATAACCACATCTTATGAGCTCAGATAATCATCTCTTGTGAGTCCAAATAGCCACATCTGATCCCAAGTAGACTTTAAAAAAAAGATATAGTACACATCCTATGAGTCTGAATAATCACATAACTACCTCTTGTCATTCTAAATATGGTTACCTACAAAGGGCGGCTAGAGTATTTATTTTACTACAATGGAGAACAACTTTTTGGGCACACTAGTGCTCACACACAGCTACACATTTATTCTCTGTTGAAAAAAAAAAATCGTAGTAGACTAAGACTGGTAAAGGAGTACTAATAGGAGTATGTGTTTGCTAAAAATATTTTTCAAATTGGATTAGTTAGGAATTAATTGATGTATAAAAAATTTGTACTAACATATAAACTTAATTATGTATATATTGCCACTTAATTTGTGCAAAACAACTAACGTATAAACTTATTTATTTATTTATGTTTTGTCACATAATTTGAGCCAAAAAAAACTACTCCCTCCATCCCAAAATAACCACATCTGAGCTTTAAAAAAAAATACAGTACAAATAACTACATATCGTGAGTCTAGATAACCACATCTGATCTTAAGTAGGCAATAAAAAAAGATATAGTCCAGATAATCACATCTTCTAACATCTAAAAGTAGTACTCATTAGGGCTGCAAATGAGTCGAGCCGAGCTAAATTTTACTGGGTTTAAGCTTGTTTATTAAGTTTTTAACAAGCTCGAGCTCAGTGAAAACTTAAAAAGCCGAGTTCGAGCCGAGCTAGTCTAGACTGGAAACGAGCTCGAACTTGTTAACGAGCCTTAACGAACCAAGTTTGTTAAGGATATATATACACACACACAACACACATACACCAATGTTCTAGTCAATGATCCTAGATTTGGGTCAAAGTCCACACCTCACTTTTGCCGATCAAAACGTGTTTTTAAGGGTCCATGAGAGAAAACATAAAAAAAGACTGGAAATGGCTTGATCCGGACATTTTTTCATAAAATTTGCACATATTGCAATTTTATGAAAAAATGCTCGGATCAAGGCCTTCCCGGTCATTTTTTTTTTTTTATGATTTCTCGCATGGACCCTTAAAAACACGTTTTGAACATATTAGAGAGTTCCTCATATACATATACATACATACATACACTTAGGCTTAAGAGAACAAAGAAAGCTTGTATATATGAATATATATATATATGTATATATATATAGGATCATGATCTCCTAAGGGATCCCTTATTAAAATTTGGTGCGGACCTCACCTTTCCGAATCAAATTTTGATGATCTGAATCGCTCAATGTTTTTAAAATGCATTTTTAAGGGCCTACATGAAGATTCATCAAAAACAAATACCCGGAAGGGCTTGATCCAAATATTTTTTGATAAAACTGTGTACAAGTATTTTATTTTTGAAGATTTCCCGCATGGACCTTGGAAAACGCATTTTAAAAACATTGAGCAGTTCGGATCGTCAAAATTTGATCCGGAAAGTTGAAAAAAGGTTAGGTCCGCACCAAATTTTTAATAAGGGATCCCTTAGGAGATCATGATCCATATAGGATCATGATATATATATAGAGTCCACTTCCTATCCAAACCATAAATCCGGACCTACCGTCCGGACCTCATTGATCCCGATCGAATTTTGACGATCCGAACCGTTAGATGTGTTTAAAACGTGATTTTAAGGTCCAACGCGAAGATTTGGCAAAAAAAAATACCCGGAAGGGCTTGATCGGGGCAGTTTCTCACAAAAACGCTATAAAAACAGTTTTGTGAAAATCGCCGATCAAGCCCTTCCGGTATTTTTTTTTGCCAAATCTTCGTGTTGACCTTAAAATCACGTTTTAAACACATCTAACGGTTCGGATTTTCAAAAAAATTCGGAAGGTGGAGGTCCGGACCGTAACACGGTCCGGGATCCTTGATTGAAGCTCGGTGTATATATATATATATACACTCCTTATCTAGTCCGGGAGTCCGGATCCGGGACTCCACCTTCCCGATATTTTTTTCCCGAAGCCGTCCAATGTGTTCAAAGGTGTTTTCCAAGGCCACCTGCTGAAATCTTCAAAAAAATACAGGAAGGGCTTGATCAAGCGGTTTTCAAAATCAGTAATATGCGTTTTTGCGAAAAACCGCTTGGATCAAGCCCTTCCGTATTTTTTTGAAGATTTCCAGGCCTTGGAAAACACCTTTTGAACACATTTGACGGCTCGGATTTCCCAAAAACAATTGGGAAAAGCATCAAAACGCTTCGGTCCGGGAAATCCGGGATCCTTGACAGATCGGTGTGTATATATATATATATATATATATATACGATCCTTATCTAGTCCGGGATCCCGGATCCGGGATTCATAGTTCGGATCAAATTTTTTGATCGAGCCGCCAATGTGTTCAAAGGTGTTTTCCAAGGTCCACGCGGGAAATCTTCAAAAAAAAATACCGGGAAGGGCTTGATCCAAAAAAAAATATATATATACGATTTTGTGAAAATCGCTTGGATCAAGCCCTTCCGGTATTTTTTTTTGAAGATTTTCCGCGTGGACCTTGGAAAACACCTTTTGAACACATTGGACGGCTCGGATTTCCCAAAAACAATTTTTAAAAGCATCAAAACACCGAAAAGGCTTCAATCCGGGATCCTTGACAGGATCGCCGGTGTATATATATATATATATATATATATATATATATATATATATATATATATATATTCCACTTCTCCTCCGGACTCCGGACTTCCGGACCTCCTTGATCCGAGCATTTTTTTGACGATCCGATCCGTCCAATTAATGTGTTCAGTAGGTGTTTTCAAGGGTCCACACGGGAAATCTTGAAAAAACAATACCGGGAAGGGCTTGATCCAAGCAGTTTTCGCAAAACTTTATATTTACAGTTTTTGCGAAAACTGCTTGGATCAATCCCTTCCTGATATTTTTTTTTGAAGATTTCTTGCGTGGTCCCTTGAAAACACCTTCTGAACACATTGGACTGCTCGGATTTTCCAAAAATAATTTGCAACACAAAAAATTCACTTTTTTCTTATTCTCGGGAGGGTTTGGACTAGAAAATTTCCGTATATATATATATATATATATATATATATTGTCTACAAGAAAATAGTTTTAATTTCAAAATAATATTAAAATTTAATAAGTTTTTGAAAACATAGTACATTAAGATATCAAATTGGAATAAGAAGTTATATTATTTTACTTCTCTAAAAGGTAAACAAGCTTTATCGAGCCTAGCCGAGCTAAGCCTTGCCGTGTTCAGGCTTGTTTGTTAAGGTCCTTAATGAACTCGAGCTCAAGCCGAGCCTCAATAAAAACTTAATGAACCGAGCTCGAACAAGCCTTTTCGAGCCGAATCGAGTTGAGCTCACGAGCGGCTTGGTTCATTTGCAGCCCTAGTACTCATACTCCATTGTTTCGGACAAATTTTTTTTTTGTGTGAAAAGACGGACAAATATATTTCCTGAATTTATTACTCCCTTCGTCCGTGTTTGTCAGTACATTTTCGGTATTCGTGTCATGTTTTAGATTCACTATATCTTCCAATTTATAATGAGTTTCATGAATCTGAAAATTTCGTATATTAGAACTAATTGTAATTTATCAAATAAGATCCATGTTGCATATTTTTAGAGATTCGTATTGGAAGATAAGTATAATTTTTTAAAGTACGAGGAATAGTGAAAAAAGACCTGGAAAAAAAGGACGGAAGGAGTATTATTAGGTTGTGATAAGAAAATATTTCATACGAAACATTTTTTATGGACAATGATATGAATTGTGTTACACAATGTTATGAATTCAAGACACTCTCTAACCCCCGAGGTTTCTGATAAATACATTGACTTCTCCTTTGATTTCAGAAAATATATTAACCTTTCCTAGTTTTGAAACTAATGAGAAGGAAACCTCCTTTTCCCATAAATTTAGCTTAACGGCGTTACTTTTCATTACAAAAAGACTTAGACGTACTCAATCATTAATATAAAATAATGGTTACAAGAAGACTAAAATGCCCTCATACCTTAATCTAAAATAATGGATAACGTATATGCAGGGCCGACACTAATGTTTGGGTTGCCCAAGCCGACCCTGATTTTGGTTGCCCACTTATTCTTAAGTCAAAAAAATAAAATGACATACAAATCAGAAAAAAATTCAAGTTCACACTGGACTTTCAGCTTAAATAACTTCAAAAAAATCACAATCAAGTGCTTTATGATGAGCAAGATCCGATTTAAAGAAAACTTCTCATTACATAAAACAAATTCCAATATTAGACCCCCTACATTGATCTTTAAGAGTTCGTTTTAAAAAAATTATAAATACAAAATAATAATAATAATAAAGGATACAAAGATTCCACCAAAGTCAGAAAAAAAATTCACCATTAGAATTTTTTTAATTCAATGTAAGAAAATAACTTCTACATTGTTGTGTTTGTTAAATGTAACTTTTTTAACAAAGTGTAATTGAGTAGTGCAATTTTTGTAAAATTGTGGAATGGGTGGGGGGAAAAAAAGCGCCAAAAATATCAAAGAGAAAAAGGAAAAGAAAAACATGAAAAATTCCATCAAAGTCAGAAAAATTGTACCGTGGAGAATCGACCTCATGCTCTCACGTTTCTAGGCATTATCAACTACCATTGAGGAAACCAATGCCTTTGCATCACATATGGAAGCTTAATTATTTTTATACATAACCCTTTTTTTTTTTTTGGTTGCCCCTGCCGAGGTGGGTTGCCCAAGCCCGAGGGTTTGCTGGGCTTACCCTAGGGCCGGCCCTGCGTATATGGCTTTTTTAAATCGACCTTCCCCTGGACCCCTGCTATGTTCCACATACTGTTTTTATGATCAAGTATATGCGCCAAGAAAACTTTAATTAGTCTTGTTTTTAAGAAAAGTGCAAACATAAACAACCAATCAAAAAGTATAAAAATTTCATCTTCAAAAAAAGAAAAGTTAGTATTTAATTCTTGCTAGTTAATTTAAAATTTTATTTTAATGGGAGTTTTCCGTGAGATATATATATATATATATATAGTTTTAACTCTATCTCAAATCTCAATGGCTGTGTTTGGTTAGATAGTTTAGTTTAGTTTTGATGATGTCATCAGGTGTAATGAGTGGAGAGAGATAGAGAAAGAAATGAGAGAAATGATGATCTCAAATCTCAATGTTGTTCTTTTCTGTGCATTTTTTTTTTATGCTTGGTCCACTTTTTTTTTTTTTAGTTTGTCTCATTTAAACGAACTTAGACGGTTATAAACTCAATTAAACCCTAAATTTTTACCTATCAACGAAAACATGTAGCTTCTGCAATTTTTTTCTAAAATTGGTATTGTAATTTTTTTATTTATTTACCTAGATGATCTGCAAAAGTAATATATATTGGTTAAAAGATGGCAAAAAATTTTTCTATAGAAGAACTATTTATTTTGGGAACCAGTCCAATCCAGTTAGGACTGCAAACGAACCAAGCCATTCACGAGCTTGGTCCGGTTCGGTTCAACACTAGAAGAGCTCGTTCGAACTCGGTACGTTAAGTTTTTATTGAGGCTCGGCTCGAGCTCAAGTTCATTAAAAACCTTAACAAACAAGTCTAAACATGGCAAGACTCGGCTCGATAAGGCTCGTTTACTTTTTAAAGGAATAAAATAATATAACTTCTTATTCCAATTTGATATCTTAATGCACTATCTTTTCAAAAACTTACTAAATTTCACTATTATTTTGAAATTGAGACTATTTTCCTGTAGAGCATGTAGATATAAAACATATATGCATGCATAAGTAAAGGGTGTTTTTAAGGGTCCACGCGGAAAATCTTCAAAAAAAATACCGGGAAGGGCTTGATCCAAGCAGTTTTTCGCAAAAACTGTATATTCGAATCGTCAAAAAAATGCTCGGATCACGGAGGTCCGCAAGTCGGGAGTCCAGATAGGAAGTGGATCCTATATATATATATACAATCATGATCTCCTAAAGACTGCCTCACAGATCTCCTCCGTGAGGACACCCCATTTTTAATTTTCCGGACCAAATTTCTACAATCAGAACCACTCAATATGTTTAAAACATGTTTTTCAAGGCCAAAGTGAGGAGTCACCAAAAAAAAAAAAACAAAAAAAAAAACCGAAAGGACTTCATCCGAGCAGTTTTTTTATAATAACCGTACATATATAGTTTATCGAAAAAAAGCTCGAATGAAGCCCTTCCGAGTATTTTTTTTAGCGATTCCTTGCGGTGACCCTTAAAAACACGTTTTAAACACATTGAGCTGTTCGGATTGTCAAGATTCGACCCCGATCCATGAGGTCCTCACGGAATTTTAATGAGGGAGCCCTTATAGATCATCCTCCTATATATATCCTATCGGAAAACTTCACATCCGGACCTCCCGAGAATAAGAAAAAATTGATTTTTTTGTTTTGTAAATTATTTTTGGAAAATCCGAGCCGTCCAATGTGTTCAGAAGGTGTTTTCAAGGGTCCACGCGGGAAATCTTCAAAAAACAATACCGGGAAGGGCTTGATCCAAGCAGTTTTCGAAATGGACTGATCAGATCGTCAAAAAAATGTGTGCATCATGGAGGTCCGGATCTGAAGCTTACCCTATATCCTATATATATATATATATATATATATCAAATTTTAATTATCCGATCCGTCCATTGTCTTTAAAACGTGTTTTTAAGAGTCCCTATGAGAAATCATAAAAAAAGACTGGGAAGGGCTTTACCCGAGTAGTTTTCGATAGAACTGTATTTAATCAAAAACTACTCGGATGAAGCCCTTCCCAGTCTTTTTTTTTTGTTGTTGATAATTTCTCGTTGAGACCCTTAAAAACACGTTTTAAACACATTGACCGGTTCGGATCATCAAAATTTGATCGGAACATAAAAGGTGTGGATGGTAGTGGACTTTAAGAGTAGTGGACTAGAACATTGGTGTGTGTGTGTGTATACAGTCATGATCTCTTGAGGACTCCCTCACGGATCCCTCCGTGCGGACCACCACTGTTTTCAACTTTCCGGACCAAATTTCGACGATCTGAACTGCTCATTGCGTTTAAAACGTGTTTTCCAGGGCCAACGTGAGGAATTGTCCCCAAAAAAAAAAAACCCGGAACGCTTTCATCCGAGTAGTTTTTGATAAACTATACATCAAAAACTGCTCGGATGAAGTCTTTCTGGGTAATTTTTTTTTCGGCGATTCCTCGCGGTGATCCTCAAAAACACATTTTAAACACATTGAGCGGTTCAGATCGTCGAGATTTGACCCCGATCCATGAGGTCCTCAAGGAATTTCCGTGAGGGAGTCGTCATTAGATCATGATTATATATATATAGGATCCTCTTCCAATAAGGGATCCCTCATTTTAAATTTCATGCGGACCAAGCAATTTTTCCACTTTCCGAACGGAATTTCGGCGATCCAAACCGTTATATGTGTTTAAAATGTGTTTTTAAGGTCCAACATGAGGATTCCTCGAAAAAAACAAAAAAACGCGGAAGGGCTTCATCTGTTCAGTTTTTGTTAAAAACGCTATATATATATATATATATATATATATATTAAAATATCTAGTTACTGTAGATGACGTCATGGATGACGTTTTTGCTGCTGTTGTCGTTTTGTGCCGACGATTACTGTTGCTGTCGTCATAGATGACGCTCTACTGATGCTTCTTTTTTCCCTTGGCTCTTTGCATCTTGATTTCAATCATAGAGTCCCAAAGATCCGCCTCAGTAGGGTATGGTTCGGTGTCATTGGGATCTTGAGCCTCACCGGCCAGACAAGCAAACTGTCCTTGGTCCTGATCCTGGAAGGATATTAAATCCTGGGAGCTCATGGAAGTGTCGCTCTTGGAATCTGGTTGAGACGAACTGATTCCTTGGAGAGCTAAGTACTGATCCTTAATAATTTCCATAAGCTTAATATCTTGCTCATGATCAGACATATTCGGATTCTGATTTTGAATCATCAACTTTATTTGTTGAACGAAATTTACTGGACCCTGTGAAGGGTTACTGCTTGAGGCCTGTGACATATAATCACCGACATCTTTGCTCTTATTCTTTGATAAATGATAAACATTTATCAGTCTCGAATCGAGACCACCATTTTACAAAGAAATTTCTTTGAATTTGTGGGATACGAAGATGATCTTCGGCTATTTCATAACCCCATTGCCAAATCCAGTTAATTCGGAATTCGGTACAAAACCATAAAAGGTCTTGCCCTTCTGGTGGATTTACCGCTGTTATTCCCTTTAACTTCGGATGATATTTATACCAATCAGGGAATATTTTCTGAATAATTTCTGGGAAAATTTCAATTTCTGGTGCATGATATTCCCACCAATGGAGAAACCAAGATGGAAATCCAGTTTCTTTCTGCAAAATCTCCGGATTTAAAATGAAGAACCATGAATGGGTTCTTACTGGATTCTGATAATAGAATGCATAGGTCCATGCCCTTGCATAATCCCAATAGTTATACTTTTGCTCATTAATTTTCAATGTTCTGGTTGCAAAAGTTGATAAACCCCATTCCTGAGGATGCATCACCCTGACAATATAACACTTTGAATAGGTGATAGGAGTTCTGCTATTACCATCTTCCAGATAATGATGAGTAATTTGTACTTGATGATGTCTCAGTAAGGATGGCCTCATAAATATAACGAGACTTTCCTTCCTGGACAGTATACTGCTGGTTTTGAAGGTACCTCTCTTTAAGGCACCATGGATCCTTCGGATGTAAATTCAGATCACCTTCGGATAATGTGATCAATGGTTCTGTTATGTTCTTTTTAATATATTGAGGTCCTTGTTCAAAGGCCTCTTTTGCTGTTTTCTGCTTTGACTGGCTGGAAGATTCTCCCAGAGTCGGATAATCTGAAAAGGAAAGAGAGACCCTGCCTTTTCCATACTGCTGAGATCCTGATTTTCTTCCACGGCCACGGCCACGGCCCCGACCACGGTCAGGAGGTTCCATACTGCAAGAAATCATAATCAAATTAAGCTCCAGATAAAACCTTTAAGGCCCTATGAAGCCTAGAAAGGGTACAGCTCATAAATGCACAATCAGCTTTGTCATCTGGGTGACCATTGTCTTGCAGCTTTTTAATAAATGTTTTAAGCTTAAAGATCCAATAACGGAGATTGATCTTTGTGTACGGCTGAACTACGGATTGAATCCAAATACGGCTCATTTCTGATTTAATATGTTCACGCTCAGCTTCATCCATGCTGCAAAAATTCCCTAGTTAGAAAGTCGGGTAGGGAATTCTGTTCCCCTTTGATATATTCAATCTCAAAATCAAAGGCAGATAATTCTGATTGCCATCTAGCAAATATTTGTTTAGAAACAAGATTTTTAACATCTTTTGCTAAGATAAATTTAGCAGAGCTGCAATCAATACGGATAAGAAATGTTTGATTAAGCAAATCATCCTGAAATTTAGAAACACATTTAACAATAGAAAGCATTTCTTTCTTAATAGTGGAATAGTTAAGCTGGGCTTTTTTCCACGATCCCGAGGTGAATCTAACTAATTCCTCTTTGTGAGATTGAGGATTCTGCTTTGTTTAAGGATGCCTCCAAAACCGATGTTAGAGGCGTCAGTCTCAACTACTTTTCGCCAAACTGGATTGGCTAAACATAAGCAAGGCAACTGCTTTGCTTTAAGCTTAATTCTTTTTACTGCTTTAGTATGCTCCTCAGTCCAAGGAGGAGGGGTTTTCTGTAATCGCTGATAAAGTATAGCAGTGTCTTGGGCTAAATTCTGATAATAGTCTGCTATATAGTTTAGACTACCCAAGAATCTCTGGAGTTGAGTTTTCTCTTTAATTTCATCTGGAAATTTGGAGGCAAACTCAATGCTACGGTTAATGGGGATAATAGTTCCTTGATGAATGTTATGACCTAAGAAACGTACAGTTGTCTGGAATAATTTCATCTTTGGGGCAGATAGAACTAAACCATTACGCTTTACTGCCTCTTTCAAAGCTCTAAGGTGCTTGAAATGTTGATCTATAGATGAAGAGAATACAAGAATATCATCTATATAAACAATACAATAATCAGAATAAGGAGAAAATATTTCATTCATAATATTCTGAAATTCTGATGGGGCATTTTTCAAACCAAATGGCATGACGTTCCATTCATAATGACCAAAAGGAACAACAAATGCAGTTTTATACCGATCCTTTTCTTCAATTTGAATTTGCCAATATCCAGATTTCAAATCAAATTTAGAAAAGATAACTGCGGATTGCAACCTGTCAAGTAAATCTTTTTTGTTTGGGATTGGATATCTTATCCATTTCAAAACATCATTTAAAGGTTTATAATTGATAACAAGACGAGGAACTCCTCGTTCTTTTTCTGCATTGTTAAAAACATAAAAAGCAGTACAACTCCAAGGAGAATAACTTTTTCTGATTAATTTTTTGTCAAGAAGAGTTTGGATCTCCTTTTTACAAAGCTCCAAATAATCAGATTTCATCTGACTAGGTCGAGCTTTAGTTGGAATGTGCTTTTCGTTAAAATCCTGATCGTAAGGAAGTGAAACAATATGACGTTTCCTTTCCCAAAAAGCATTTGGCAGATCACTGCAAACTTCTTTTAAAAATTGATTTTCAACCTCTTTAACCTTTTCTTGTAAACTTGGAGATTGAAGTTTCTGATTAATATCCATAATTTGAATTTCCTTTTGAAGAAAATTCAACTGTTTTTCTTTGTTCTGAAGAAAACCTTGCAATTCCTGAATAATTCTGGTTTCAGGATCAGTAACAAAGGGGTAAGTAATATCGTGATCTTGTATACGACAATAAATGCCAGTTGGATCAATTTTACTGATTGGCATGATCATATTCAAAAAAGGTGTTCCTAAAATCACCTGTTGCTGCAAGTTCTTAACAAGCAAAAACATAGTTGGTAAGCAAGTACCATCATTACAGATTAAAACATCAGACAATTTATACTGAATATGCATCCTATTTCCACCGGCGGCGGTTAAGGATTGGACAGTTTTCTCAAAATACTGAGTTGGAACTAATCCTTCCTGAATACAATTCATATCAGCACCACTATCTACTAAAGCAATTATATCCTGAATAGTATATTCTTGATTAATCACAAGATTAATCTGGATATACCACTTTTGATGGGTGACTTTACTGATACTATTCAAATAGGTTAAAGCTTCAGAAGTTTGAGGCTCTTCTTTAGGTTCTGGGCTGATAACGGGTTTTAGACTTAACTGCTCTAAGCTAGAAAGTCTATTCTTTACAGATGTGATATTACCTTGGGCTTCTAATTGAGACATTTTTAAATGTCTTAATTCAGATTTGAGATCGTTGACCTCTTTCTGAAGATCTTGAAGGGTTGCTGGTTTAGAAATACAAGCTCCCTCTAATCGATTAAAAACTTCATTAATACTGTAATATCTGGAGGTATTACTAGGTCTTTCTATTTCATCATTTGAAACAGAAGAACTTAGAGATATCTCAATAATTTTCCTTCGGAATCAGAAGAGGAGGAATACTCCAATTCATTAAGCTCGTCGCTATCTGAGTCGGAATCTGACTCATCACTAGAGTTCAAAAGTAATTTACTGAGTTGCAAACGAAGACCTTCATCCAATTGAAGTTCTTCTAGCTTCTTTTTGGTTAAACATTTGTTGGCATAATGGCCAAACTTCCCACACTTGTAGCACTTGACTTCGGATTTAGGCTTCTTCTTGGGTCCAGACGACTTCGTCTTTCCACCCTTGCTACTACGGCGCGGTTTGGATTTGGAGTACTCCTTATCATAGGTTCTCCGCTTGGATTTTCGTTTGTAAGGTTTTGAGATTTTTGAAACAGTTTTACGACGATGTTTCTTAGGATAGCTGGCCGGAATATCATAGGCAAACTGTTGACAAAATTCACCAATTTCACGTTTACCAGTGAGATTCTGCTTTTTAAGCTGATACTGTAATTTCATATCATTACAGATAGATAAACCTACTTGAACACAAACACTAATAAGGTGTCCATAGGTACAGCTAACCCACTGAATAATATTTCCAACACTAAGATCCATCAATTTTTGACGAACCTTCTGGGCAAAAAGAGGAGGTAGGCCATCAATAAATTTGGCCTTCCAATGCTCGGAATTAGCATCTTAATTTGCGCTGCATAACCTTGGTAATAAAAACATCCTTATACCACCTAAAATGGGTTAATGAAGGACATCTTAAATTCTGCAATAATTCTCTACCACGTTCTTGACGTTGGTCTACTGCTCCAATAAAATGTAAGATTATGGCTTGAGCAAGGGTATAAACCATATCCTGAACGGACTGCTCCCTAGTTGTAGCTGATGTTTGCCCTGATGGTGGGTCAATCACCATATCTGTGACAATTTCTGTTTTAACGGCATTAAGAATCTCAGATTGCTGAGCTAACGAAAGATAATTATCCCACCAACCTTTAAGACTTCCAGTAAAACCATTAATAATAAATATAGCGGTATCCTTATCACTATTGTTTGCAGCTTTACAAACACTAGCATACATAAGCATTTTCTGAATAATTCCATAAATCTGGTATTCTGATAAACCATCTATATTCCATTCATAAATGGTTTTGGCACTATAGGCAGTTTGGGTTTGGAAGAAATCTTCTTCCCAAAGAAGATCTTGAGGCGTAGGTCTCTTATAGTAAGTCCTACGAACATTCTCATTTCCTGGCCCCTTGTCTTCATATTCCATTCTATTAATGGTATTTTCCTGCATATCCTGAAATGATTGTTGGATCTCCTGAATTTGCTGAGGATCTACCTCAGAATCCGAATAACCTAAGTCAGTGTGACTAAGGGTACTGATATGCAACTTACTATCCATGCGACCTATAAGTTGGTCAATAAATTCAGAATTCTTTTTCTGATTAGAGAATTTAAAATTCTCTAAAGGAATAGGAGGCTTAATATCGGGCTTGGTATCTTTCCCTTCAAAGGAGGTTGCTAAAGAAGTGGAAGGGTTAGTCTTGATAACCTTCTGATTTTCAATAACTGCTTGAACGTCATGTTCAATACGGATCAACTGCTGACCAATAGTCTGCAAACTCATATTAGTAAAATTATTCTGTTTCAATATGCTTTCTTCCTTTGGAAAAGTCTTGGAAAAGTCTACATAAGGAATAGCTTCCAAAATATGTTTACTGTTCTCCATTTTAATTGGTTCTGGAGGAGGGTGAACTGATTTTGTAACAGACCCATCAGGCTTACTCCAGATTTTCTGAAAATCATGAATTACAGCTATATGGTACTGATTTTGGTACCAATTTAAAAACCATCTTTTAAAAGGTACTAAGTGTCATTGGGATCTTGAGCCTCACCGGCCAGACAAGCAAACTGTCCTTGGTCCTGATCCTGGAAGGATATTAAATCCTGGGAGCTCATGGAAGTGTCGCTCTTGGAATCTGGTTGAGACGAACTGATTCCTTGGAGAGCTAAGTACTGATCCTTAATAATTTCCATAAGCTTAATATCTTGCTCATGATCAGACATATTCGGATTCTGATTTTGAATCATCAACTTTATTTGTTGAACGAAATTTACTAGACCCTGTGAAGGGTTACTGCTTGAGGCCTGTGACATATAATCAGCCTGATACTGCTCTACTGTTTCTTGTAATCTCTCTCCCTTCCATCTGTAAACTACTTTCATCTACCACCACCACCATCATAAATAAATCAGTAATTTCCAGTAAGTTTCTTGCCTTCTGCAATTAGTTTGCATTTGTTGACTTTGGAAAATGAAAGGTCGTCCAATGGGTCCAACTAGGGCTGTAAACGAGCCGAATCGAGCCGAACCCTAAGAGGTTCAGGATCAGTTCGTTAAGGTATGAGTCAGGCTCGAGTTCGGCTCGGGTTCGATTCGAGACTAGATAAGTGGGCTTGAGTTCGGCTCGTGAAAAAATTTCAAAGCTTGGGTTCGGCTCGGTAGGGCTCGTTAAGCTCAAATGAGCCCAACCGAGCCGAATTTAGGCTCGAATCAAGCTCGGTAGGGCTCGTTAGCAATTTAGAGCACAAACTGAGAGGGGAAAGAGATATGCTTCAAAACATTGTTACATGTAGATCTACCACAATAATCAAGAAATCAAACAAAAATAAACAAATCTACCACAATAATAAAGAAATCAAAAGAAAAAGAACACGAAAAAAAAAAATATTGAGAACTAAATAGAGTACTCTAGTTAGAGATCTGTTTGTAGTAGAGTACTCTAGTTAGGGATAAAAGAATAACAAATTAAATAAAAGTTTCTCAATTATAAAATATTTATATGTAGACCCCTAAAGTATTATTAATTACATTTTGACCTTAGGTTCAAGAGCCTAACCGAGCCGAATCCACTTAGGTTCAAGTTCGGCTCATTTATGAAACGAGCCTAATATTGAGGTTCAAGTTCAGTTCGTTTAGTAGATGAATCGAACTCGAACGAGCTCTTACTGAACCGAGCCTCGAATAGTTTGCGAACGGCTCAATTCATTTACAGCCCTAGGTCCAACCCTCTTAAAGTATCTAACATCAGGTATTTTTCTATTCACCACAGTACTTGTCTTGGAACTATTTATGCTTCCCCGACCATTGCCTTGCCTAGTTGAAAATGTTTGCCCATGTTCAAGAGTAAAGATGGTGTGAAAACCACTACTTTCATATCATCAATGCATGGTCATGGCTTGATCAGTTTCTATAGACCTCGATTAATCTCTCGACTCTCCTTATCCATGTGATTCTTTTAACTGATTAGTAAGAATGCAATTACAGCTAACACAAGTTGAGATAGTTAAAAAATGGGACGCGGGGGAGGTGCTGTGCGTAAACTGCTGTGTAGAGTGCTGAACACTATCACTTTCTGCGGCCAAGGGCTCTGTTTGGCGCCACTCTTTCCCCATTTTTTTCTCGTGTTCTGCTGCCAAGGCCTCCGTTTTGGCCCCCTCTTTCCCCATTTTCTTTTCTCGCACAAAAAGCTGGGCAACCAAATATAAATTTGAAAGAGTAACAACCAAAAAACTGGGCAACTGCAGAACAAAACCTTCGTGGAAGGAACTAAAATTCCTGAGCTTTTGAAAACCTTTCCTAATACCATGAAGAATTTGAAAACTCTTGTGAGCCTTGGCAAGGTTACTGCAGAACAAAAGTAAGGCTGCTGATGGTTATGGCCTGGCATTTTATTGTTGGGATCAGTTTTTGCAACTGGGAAATAAGGAGCACTTTGATCTCCCAACAAAGAAGAAAACAGATATTGTACAATTATGTATACAAGCATTCTTTCGCTTATGTCGGGAGTGAACCACTCACTAGAGAGCATGAATGATCAACTCGAAAAGGAAATACGTACAGAAACGCATGTGAAATAAATCTGGTAACCAAAGAAAATTGTGAGTGGCAATGTGAGTGACATCAAAAGACATCAGTAGTAGTAGCAAGATATAGAAGCAAAAGTATCCAGTACGCATTCCCTTTTCTATTAACATTAGCAGCAATATCAGTCATCAACAGGGCAACAAGCACCATATCATCGGTATTTCTAATTTAGTAATAAAAAGGGGAAAGAGGGGGCCAAAATGGAGGCCTTGGCAGCAGAACCCGAGAAAAAAATAGGGAAAGAGGGGTGCCAAACAGAGCCCTTGGCAGCAGAAAGTGATGACCCAAAAAAACAGCAAAACGACGTTATTTTACCGTGCAGCGCGCTGCACAGCGGCTTGCTCACATCACCTCCCCTACTTCCTAAAAATGCTACAACTCCTTGACATTGAAAAAAATAAATGTTCTATTAATTTCATTACAATCAAAGAGAGAACTGGAGGTGGAGGTGGGGATCTGAGCTGGACTGCCGGAGAGAGAGAGAAAGAGAGTGACGGTGGGGTGCAAAAATGAAATTTGACCTAGATCCAAAATAAGACCGGAGAGGATCCATATCCAGCAAAAATATAACATTTTAGTCTGGAGGTAATTATTAAATAGTCTCGGATCACGGTCACGTGGTTATCTTGATCATTTCAGCACCACACTTTAATGTGGGGTCCTTAATTAGCTAGACGTGAAAAGGCCAGGCCCTGAGATTTTCGTGGCTCTAGACAATAATGTAAACCAGGGCCCTATGTTTTTCTAGGGAAAAAAAATTAAAGAACCAATATTTATTTCAAATGATAAATACCGTGTTCCATATTTTGTCTTTTTTGTAATTCGTGTCTTCATGTTAATAAAAAATAGTTTTCGGTCATAATTGTCTATTCTTATTGCAAGAATTAGAAAATCAATTGAAATGGGCAATGCGAACATTTTGTGAATACGCACGAAGTGTTTTATTTATTTATTCCCTAATTACTACACCGGCAATTTTTTTTTAAAAAAAGTCAACAAATGATAAGGATGTAGTGGCAAGGGAAAAAAAAGGAAGAGAAGGTAGAAACTGACTATGGTAAGAAAAAAGAAAAGGGAAGAGAAGGTAGAAAGGAAAAAAAGGACCCATGAGAATTGAACCCTGGTATATACTAAGAAAGAAACACACAAACCTTTCCACTATGTCAAATGTTTCTCTATTTCTTGTAGCGCCCGCAACATTATATATTTATTACTTGTTATGAACATATATATACCAAATTGGAGCCCTAAAAATGGGCTATTTTTGGTGGGCCCCAGACCCGGTCCTACCCAGCCTGCCCACAGAGCCGGCCCTGGACGCAGTGGCGGAGGTACACCTAGGCCAGTGTGGGCATGTGCCCACATTGCTGTTCTCTATATTTTCGAAAGTTTTTATTTTATTTTTGGTTTTATAGTCAGAGGTTGTCCAGACTTGCTTACATGCATTTTGATTTCCTCGCCAGTCAATGGCAAGTCATCCATGCCGGGAAGAAGATTCAAAAGAGATTTATCTCTTGTGACTTGGCCCCAAGCGGTTGGCAAGTTTTGAACTCAGCTGGATATTTCGCGAATTGTAGCATTAGAAAAAAATAATTATTATTATTTAGACTTTTTTTTGCTCACAAACAACATACCACACGATCTTTTGTTCACTCACTCAAAAAAAAAAAAAAGAAAAGAAAAAAAGAACATGACCTACTTTTGTTGGGACATATTGGATCTCCCTTCTGATCGAATAGTTTATTGTATAATCTAATCTAGAGGTAATTATAGGAATTGCATATTCGTAAATGCTAGATCAAAGGATACAATATTTTTTTTTTCTAAAATTTTAACCCAAATTATATATAAAGCAAGATGTGTGTTATTTGATCAAATACATTGTCATATAAGAATGTCCTCTTTTTTTCTTCTTCTTGAGTTGTGTAAATAACAAGCCCTACAAACTGAGTGTATTTTCATTGTCGAAAGAGCCCTGATACATACCCAACCCATGTACTCCCGAAATTACCCAACCCACACACACTGGATGTGCAGTGTGTGTGGGTCGGGTAATTTCGGGGTACATGGGTTGGGTACCTATCTTTTTCGTTGTCGAAATAATTACTGAATGTGGACAATGGCAATTTGTGTATACCTATCTTTTTCGTTGTCGAAATAATTACTGAATGTGGACAATGGCAATTTGTGTATACCTATCTTTTTCGTTGTCGAAATAATTACTAAATGTGGACAATGGCAATTTGTGTAATTTTCATCTATATTTTAGGTGAGTGAACTAAATAACACCCAATCAAGTCTGAAATTCTCATTTTTTTTTTCTCAAGCCGCAAAAGGCAAGCAACAATCGTATTGTCAAAAAACCACCAACTCGTGGCGAGTGAGTTATTGTCAAAATTCTTGTTTACAGTGCCCACACTCATACGTAATCCTGGCTCTGCCACTGCCTGGACGTGAACCAACGAGTGGACGATACTTGGATGTTCAGGAGCATCAGATGGCTGTGGTCCGGAGTCCGGACCACGATGTTCTTTTTGTCTTGAGGTAAGCACAGTCCAAACCGTATGACTATGTGAAACATGTTTAATTATTAAGCAGAGTTAACTCCACTGGGGTTATTGATATGGATAGTTGTGGGGTGAACAGGTGTAGAAACATGAAAACATGTCACGTGAAGTCGCGTGTTTAAGGAAAGTAAGTCAATAGTAGTACTACTAGTACTAGATATCGACTTCCGTGAAGCTACGTGACACTAACGTCGTCTGTTCGATTTTGTTGGGGTGGACAGTGGAGGGGCCGAAATTAGTACTCCAGTAAATGGGAAACGAAAAAGGAGTCAATCGTCACTCCCAAAGGGGCCCCACCCAGGTTTGAAACATGAGGCTTCCTGTTTTATTCGTCCGTTAGAAACGTTAAAATGAGGCGCGCGTGTTACACGTTTTTCACTGGTGCAAGTCTTGGGTGCGTATATATAGGATATGGTGGGTTTGAAATTCTGAGAGCCTTGGCAAGGACTTCAGTCAGTCTTCTAGAGAGAGAGAGAGAGAGAGAGAGAAGATGGTGAGGAGTCGTTGCTGTGATAAAACTGGACTGAAGAAGGGTACTTGGACTCCAGAAGAAGATAAGAAGCTAACTGATTATATTAACAGATATGGTTCTTGGAACTGGCGCCAACTTCCCAAGTTTGCAGGTATGAGTTCTTGCACCAATTCTTTTAAAATAAATTTTTGTTTGCAGCCAATTCCAATCAATTGGAAATAACATAAAAAATATCTATAATTGGATTTATGTCACAAAGATTGAAGGTTTTTTACAACGTACTCTCCTATTTTATTTAGACATAGAACCGACTGCGTAGAAGATAGACCCTAACAGTCCCTTTGGATTAAGGGGTTGGGTGACAAAAGAAAAGAAAAGAGGCGAAAATCCTACAAAATCCCACCACTTGTTTGGATAGGGAGGGTGGGAAACAATGAGAAAGGTGTGTAAAAGGAAGGCTTAATTCGTTTCTCACCGAATCTCATAAAAAGTGGTGAGTGTTGATGAGAAATCTCACTCTTTTCTATTCTCATCATCTCTCTCCAATCCAAAGGGACTGTAAGGCTAAGTTTCTACGAAAAATACCATGGTAGTTTAAATTACCGGTTGTTACGGAACGGTTTTTTTGGTTCTTCAATACCGTTACACCCCGGTATACCAACGAGAGTAAAACTCGCATGTTTATCGGCTACACCCTTGACCTTGAAGATGATTTTTAATAATTCACTACTGCTAGAGCCGATTCACGTTACATAACGTTCAATACTACCGAAACCGTTACACTCAAATCGTTACCCTTACTCATCGCGAAACTGTTAGTTAAAACTTTGATACCATTTTCCCACTATAGTAAAAAATTGGGAATTATTTTATGATATTATCGGGGAGAATGACTTGTGAGAAAACACTGAAAATTCCGTGACAAAATAACCATAGCGCAAACTGATCAGCCTAACAAGGAAACAGCTAGAGTTTCGTTTAGCGCATGCAACTTCTGCTTATATATGGAGAAAAAACAATTATTGAATTGGAAAAAGAAAAGGAATTTTGGAATGGAAGCTACATTTTGATCTCAGTTTCTTTTACGGAAGAACCAACTTCTATCATTGATTAAACTGCAACAAACATAGAACTCGTACTTATCAAAAATAAAACATAGAAATTCTGATGGAAGCGATCGACGAACTCAATATGGTCTTCAGTATACCTTATTTCGATGAATATATCGTACAATAAGGGCTTCCAAAGTTTCCTAGAAATGCTCGAATGATTTACTTTCACTTAAATATTGGTTCATTTCAAATGCATTAGTCTTATGATCAAATTTACTTTCTTGTTTGCAGGACTATCAAGGTGCGGGAAGAGTTGCAGACTCCGGTGGATGAATTATCTACGGCCAAACCTAAAGAGGGGGAATTTTAGCGCAGAAGAAGAGCAATTAATCATCAAGTTGCATGAATCACTTGGGAATAGGTACCTCTTAACCATATTAATTTGAAATCAATTCTTCAATGCCATGCCAAATGACTAGAGCTAACGTTCAACTCTCTTCCTCTACAGATGGTCTGCTATTGCTGCCAAATTACCTGGAAGAACCGATAACGAGATTAAAAACCACTGGCACACCTACCTCAAAAAAGTGTCACGACCAATTCCGGTCTCAGAAGGCGAAAAACCAAGCTCTACTAGTCGTTCCAAACGAAAATTCGTTGGAGAAAAAAGATCAAATCAACCGGATGATTCCTTTCTCAACCCTTCAACAGATCACCAAATCTTGGAAAGCTCTCAATTCCCACCACATGAATTGTCTACTATGGACACTGCCGCAGAAAACTCCACAAGCTTTGAAGAAAGTGTGGTCTCTCCATACGAAATGGTTTTCGAAACGAATGAAAATTTCTGGACAGAACCATTTTTGGCAGACAATTATGGCGCCACATATGTCCTGTCCCCGTTACTTGACCCTGGATTTTTTTCTTCGGATTCTCCATTCATGGACGATGAACTTTTACGTTCGTATGGTGGCTTTGATGAGTATGTAACAATGTTTTGAAGTGATAAAATGAATCTATGTTTTCATTAGTGTTGTATGCTCGTTTAAAAGTGATAAAATAAGCACTTGTACCTAGCATATGTTAAATCACTAATACTTGGGTGACCACATTTGGTGTAATATGTGATATGATTCTCTATTCTATGTGGCAGGCCCTCAAGTCGCCCTATTTTTTTTTATTCCCCTTCTTTAATAACGGGAGAGTTAATTAAACATCATGTATCAATAATATCATTATGATTCCATCCTACAGAGTTTGAATACTTATGATTACATTCTGTCTTTGAAATAATAGCCCTTTATCCATAATTAAAATACTTATGTTTATTATGTAAAATCACCGAAGTGGTAAAACAATAAACAATATTCACTGTGTAAATAAACCTCTTTTAAAGGACATGTGAATATAGTTGATTAATTTATCATTTTTTCATACTTACGTTTATTATGTAAAATCACCAAAGTGGTAAAATAATAAACCATATTCACTTTTATTCAAATAAATTTAGCTTGCGCCACAGGTTCCTTAAAAATTTTAACCATGGTAGCTGGATCAATGATTTTTGGATGAAAACATAAACAATTTAGGATGAAATTTAGGATGTAAACATAAACAATTTATGATGGAAACATTCTTTATATTGTGACCAAAAAAATCTTTACCCTATAGACAAAGAATTTTAGGACGAAAACATAAACAATTTAGGATGAAAACATAAACAATTTAGGATGGAATTTAGGATGAAAACATTCTTTATGTTTTCATCACCAAAATCTTTACCCCGTAGGCAAAGAATTTTAGGATTGTCACGCCCTCAAAATATAAAGGACAAAACATTACGAAAATTCCACGTGGACTGTCAACAAGTCCACGAACCACGTCATATTCCGCAAAAGATATAGAAAAGTCGTAGTCAACGAGATACAATAGTCTAAGAGCATCCTCATCAGCCTCAACAAAAAAAAACACCAAATTTAACCACAAAAACACCTTTACAATTTAGCAAGCCACTTTATCAAAAACTCAAAAATCAGACTCTCTATCCAAACTTTACTATATTAAACTATTCCCCTCAAATCTAAAAAAAAAAAACACCAAAAGTATAAAGAAAGAAACCCCACCCTTTCTCCTGCCACAAACACTGTAGTGGACCCCCCACCCAGTCATTTCAACGTTCTTCCCCCACAAACAAGAAGCCACGTGTTCCCCCGCCCCCCTCCCTATTCCCCTCCCTCTCTCTCTTCTCTGACGCAGACCCACTTTCTGACGCATCCGGAGGAAAAAAAACAATAAAAAAAAATAAACCCGTGAACAGTGCCTCGCTTGGGAAGTAAAGGTACTGTAGCAAAACTATAAATTTTGCAAATTAGCCAAATATTTGTTGAGGCTGATTTTGGGGTGTTTTTTCCACTTGGACTCAACAAAATAACCATTTAGCCAAAATAGCAATCCTGATGAGGATGCTCTAAGGGTACCTGTAAACCCCAAATATACAAATACATAATTTTTAAGTGAATTTACATCCCAATGTCAAAAGAAGAAACTTAATCAAGTTACATAATTATCTTAACAAATTACAAGTTCTAAGATGATCAAATAGCTTCTCCATTTAGCTTTCATAATCATAGCATGCAAGCACTTCACGCAATCCATGTCATGCTCCGTGATGAGTACCTGAAAATTGATATGTTGAGCTACACTACACTAGCCCAGTAGAGAAAAAATCTAACAATCCTAAACGCAATAAAATGTATATGAGTGATAGACAAGAAATTATAGGTCAAGGAACAAGAATTAAGAGAGAGATTAATAGTTTAAGGACATGAAGACACGCATAAGCTACTAAATTTTATCGACTATCGCTTCTTGTACCCGACTCGTACCCGACACGCACTCGACACACTACATGTGTCCCCAGACATTTATCATATTCATCATATTCCTTTTAAACATTGACTATTCTCTGGGCGTGCCCTATTGGGCCCCGTGTCACTCCGGGCATACCCTTTCGGGCCCCGTGTCAATCATCTTACAATCATATCATCACTTATCAAAATACAATTTCAACATAGTCCCATATATAACTCACATGCCACATTATCCATTTACATGTATCCCGAAATCTCCACTCAACCCGAATGTACGCCAAGTGTTAATAAATACACCGAGACCTCACCAAATCCATTAAATAGAAAGAAACAAGTGACATTAAGCTATCCCCATTATCATTTGATTCCAAAGCGCTACCAAGGTGGAAAATATCATAATACAAGTGAATTACGTGTTTCGAGACCAAACAAGCACATGGTCAAACTACCCGACCGGAGGTCAAAGGATAGCCAAGCAAACAATCCAATCAACTAAGTGGTTGGTAATAAGTAATATTTTGAGTGAACAAAACATTTGAAGGTGTCCCAAGACGTCCAAGAGTCAATGAAAGGTCTAAACAAAAAAAAATAAGGTTCAGAGCTGTATGGTATAAATACCCCAGAATGGGGTATCAATACCAATCGACCAGAAAAAAAATAGAACGTTCTGGTATCGATACGAGATTGCAGGGGTATCGATACCAGCGGGCTTCATACAGAATTTTGACAGCTTTTCAAGCTTGATGGGGGCTTTAATCCAACTCAAATGGGAGGTTCCAAAACACAACAAATCATCAAATGAACATGTCTAACTACTAATTCAAAATCAATCCAACAAAAGTGTGGAGAATCAAGCATTTACTCATTCAAAAATGACTGGAAATGACTTATTCACAAGATTTCAACCAAACAAGAAGAAGATTAAGTGTAAGAGGAGATTCACACACACATGCATACACAACTCATACACTTAGAAGAGTTAGAAATCTCCCTACCTCAAGCAAATATCAAGCTTCCAAGAGAATGATTTGCAAAACCCTAACCCTTTCTCCAAGCTCCAAGCAAAACCCAACCTTCTGGAGTGAATCGAGTGCAAATGAAGCTTCTTAACGCGTAGAGGAGTTGATTTTGAGCAAGGGTTGTGAAGAGACTAGAGTGATTGGGTGAGATTTGGTGGAGGAAGAAGAAGAAAATGGAGGAGGAAGAAGAGAGAGAGAGAGAGAGGGACGGCTGGATAAGGGGGAGGGAGACTTGTTTCTCTCCTCTCTCACACCACACACCCACTTATATTACAAATAATCACATCACACCCCCTCCAATTGGCTAATGTAAACATTCTTTATTTTCGGAAAAGAATTAAAAATACGGGTCCTTACAAGGATAATCATAAACAATTTAGGATGGAATTTAGGATGTAAACATTCTTTATGTTTTCATACCAAAAATCTTTACACTGTAGGCAAATAATTTTAGGATGATAAAATTAACAATTTAGGATGGAATTTAGGATGGAAACATTCTTTACGTTTTCATCCCAAAAATCATTACCCTATAGGCAAAACAATTTAGGATGAAAACATAAGCAATTTACGATAAAAACATTTTTTATGATTTCATCCCAAAAATCTTTACCTTACAGGCAAAAATTTTAGGATGAAAACATAAAGAAAAATTATGGTTAAAATTGTTTAGGGGGCCGCATGCGCGGGGCAAATTCATAAAGGGTAGTTAAATAATAGTGAATATGGTTTATTGTTTTGCCACTTTGGTGAGAAAATGATAAATTAATCAACCCTGTTCACATGTCTTTTAAAAGACGGTTATTTGTTGGGAAAAATGCGGCACAACCGGAAAATCCAGAGAACAATTTCATTGATAATCAAATTGAAATTACAGATTGCAAGAATGGAATACGAAATACAAATCGTAAATCGAGTTTAAAAATCGAACCGAGCCGAGTCCTGTGATACCACAGTCTCCTTAACAAAGATTCGCCGCCTACCGTGGGTGTTGTAGGATACGCCGGCGTCTTCGTCCCAGGATAAAACGGCTAAAACCACATACCTCCGGAACACCACCGTTGGTAGCCTTGGCAAACTGACTTGCGTCTGCCCCTCTCTCAAAACCAAAGTTCATGAACCTCAAGGTGATACATCAAAAAATTCCTTCTAGACAATAAGAACTGGATATACTTATATAGGTAGAAGACATGAAACTGCCAACATAAATTGGAATGAATTCTATAACTCCCGAATTTATTAGGTGTCATTAACCTCACTTCATGAGGGGTATTAACAACTTGAAACCGCTGGAAATAATTACTCCGTCCAGATTCATCGAACCCGAAGTAGACCGTTTGGTTGCCTCGTCAGACCCTCCAAAACGTCCCGGTTTCATTCATCCAAAATTTTGTAAAAATTTCCAACAATCCCCCCAATGAATGAAATTGGCAAGCAAATTGACACAAAGTACAAAGCTGACACGAGAGAGAGGCAACGAATAATTCCTGCATAGGATAGGTAGCTTTTGGCCTTGAACTTTCCCTTGTGATAGCCTATCGAGTTTACTGGCAAACTAGTGTGCGGACCCGCTTTGAACTGTTCCGCCGCCGGTGTAAACTTAGACAACGGACTTCACACAGGACTTCTCCTGACGTAGTTCAGTTCTCACTGTTGGGTTCATTTCGGCCATGACACCCCCCTTCCTGGTTCTGCAAGTATTTTCTCGAGAATTTTGCCAGAATTCTCACAGAAGCGGCCCCACTTCATACTCACACAGATGACCTTCTTATAAAGGGTATCCTGTTATACCCCGCTCGGCATCTCCGACGCATAAGAGTCATTAAAAGCAACGCTTAACCTTTCCCACTTTACAGGCTTCACTGTTCTACATCATAGAAATGGGCAAGAGATCAAATCTCCACAGTGATCGTTCTCTATTACACGCAAAAGGTAGTCTCATTGAACCTAGATCTTGGGATCTCCAGTCAGCTAGGTTGGCTACCCCCACGGTAACTATGAGCTTAGTGGCTTTAGCTCCATTCCTCTCGATGCTTTCTCAACTAACTCTTGAGATAACCCTTTGGTTAGCGGATCCGCAATATTGTCTTTTGACCTTACGTAGTCAATTGTGACAACCCCACTTGAGAGCAGTTGTTTAATGGTATTGTGCCTTCGACGTATATGTCTAGATTTACCATTGTAGTTGGCACTCAATGCCATACCAATCGCAGCTTGACTATCACAGTGGATACTAATAGCTGGCACTGGTTTCGACCATCTTGGAATATCTTCTAGGAACTGTCGTAGCCACTCGGCCTCTTCAGTTGTTTTATCTAAAGCAATGAATTCAGATTCCATTGTAGACCGTGCTAGACACGTCTGTTTAGAAGATTTCCAAGCAACTGCTGCACCACCAAGTGTGAAGACATATCCACTCGTGGATTTTGAGTCCTTCATATCCGATATCTAATTTGCATCACAGTACCCTTCTAGTACTGTTGGATATCTAGTATAGTGCAGCCCCGGATCACGAGTATACCTCAAATAATGTAGTACTCTGACTATCGCCTTCCAGTGATCATGTCCTGGATTACTCGTGTATCTGCTCAGTCTGCTTACTGAGTTGGCTATATCAGGCCTTGTACAACTCATCAAGTACATGAGGCTCCCAATTATCCGAGAATACTTTAATTGAGACACCCCTTCCCCCCCATTCGTGGATAAATGGAGACTTACATCCACGGGGGTTCTTGCGATGCCTGTATCAGACTGGTTGAACTTCTCAAGAATTTTGGTAACGTAGTGTGTCTGAGACAACGCAAGTTCGTCAGATATTCTGGTGATCTTAACACCAAATAGCACATCTACATGGCCCATATCCTTCATGTCAAACTTAGAGTTCAACATATTCTTAGTAGATCAATGACCTTGTTGTTACTACCAACAATCAACGTAGTGACACAAAATGACATTCGTTGATTTAGAAACCACTAGACAACATCACGTTGTCAACCTTCTCATGCCATTATGTAGGCGCTTGTTTTAGACCCTACAAAGATCTAACAAGCTTACAGACTTTCATTTCTTGTCCTGGTAAGGAAAAACACTCGGGTTGTTCCATGTGAATTTCTTTTTCTAAATACTCATTTAGGAAAGCTGTCACACCCATCTGATGTACAAGCCTTGCTTTGTACTTATCTATTGACCCATTTGCCTTTATCTTCCTTTTGAAGATCCATTTGTAGCCCAAAGGCTTACTATCTGGAGGTAAATCCACCAGCTTCACATCTGTTTTGCAGAATGGAGTCAATCTCACCCTTAATAGCCTTCTTTCATAACGGACCTTCAGGACAGCTCACAGCTTCCTCGTATGTCCAAGGCTCACTTTCTAATAGATAAGTTAGAAAGTCTTGATCAAAAGATGTTGATGCGCTAGCCCTTTTTCCACGTCTTGGCTCTACATCAACTTCCTGTTCTTGGTCTCAACTGCTCTCACTAGCAGTCTCCAAAGTTCTCTTGACAGAACTTAACTCTTCTTTGGATAAACTAAAAATGCACATTCAAAATAATGCACTTCTAGATTTCATATTCGTGTTCTTGTGCGCACACAAGCAACAGTTGATAGGCCTTCTCACCTTTTAGGTATAGGTACAACCACTTTCGCAAGATACCCCCACATTGTTGGGTTTCATAAACTTTCTTACATAGTACCTCACTAAGGCCATCATATGCATCGAGAAATGATTCTCTCCATAAATTCTGTAAAAACAGAATTCATCAACATAGCATAGATCATAGCTTCTCAAGCCTGATATAATATTTCAACAATCCCATATTGTTGAAGCAAACAAGGTGTAGTGATTTGGTGAACTACATCAAGTAGGACACTAGTTCCACCAAACGGTAAACATATTTACCACATTAGTTACTATCCATCACCTTAATCATGTTCTTGCTTTTGAGCAAAGACACATAGCAATATTTCGTGCTACTCTTGACAAAAGTATAAAATACTTATTATCTCTTCATCACAGTAGATTAAATCCAATGGTTCAGTGCTTCTTTCAAATTATTGAAAAAGAAGTCTTTGTCTTTGTGACTTAACATTGGCAATGACTTGCCTGTCCTTCTCACTACATAAATGAGAGGAACATGTTCCCATGGGAGCCACTGTTGACGCACCAAACAGTTGTGCTCAACAGGTTGTGCACAAGGGTTGCGTGCATTTAGCCGACCACTAGCTATGCACATAAGGCCAAGTACATATGGCCGGATCAAACCTACCACTGGCTGATCACAAGGCCGAACATATAAAATGCAACAAAGGACCCATGCCGAGTAATGTCATGGCATAAGCCGAGCAGACCACCCCAGAAGCCAATCAGTCCAATGCTCACAAGATCATGGCCGAGTAGTGTCAAGGCATAGGCCAAGTAGACTACTCCAGAGGCCAATCATCAAACCAATCCAAGGCCAGCCGCGCACGACTGCCTAAGGCCGTAGCCATCTAGCGTACTACGATATTGATCAGAGGTCCAGTCGCGCACGACTGACCATGGCCGAAGCCTAATAGTATCCACATATATCATCCGAGGTCGAGTCGCGCACGACTGACTGAGGCAGAAGCCAAACAATTTTTTCCCTTCTGAGCAAATGCCAAACAACCCACAGTTAAAGGCACAAACCGAAAGAATTACACAATTCTCCATATTGTCTTCCCTTTGAAATCTCTATACGGCATGTTATAAAATTAGACATGCAAAACAATGAATATCATGATAATCACTATCAGAAATTCAAAACAACTTTTCATATCCATAAATAAGAAAATCCGTTTGATATCATCATAACTAGTCTTTGCACCATTGATCCAAAGTAATTGATCGAATGTCGTTGCAAAATGATCTAGCAATAGCTGACTACCAACATGGTCAAAGGAATGAAGACAATAAAACCATGTGCACTCATTTTTTTTTCCTGATGTATGCATATAAAATGCAAATAAAGATATTTAACAAAAATATCATTCATGCTACTGTGCTTCAAAGGGCTATGGTTCATCATGTCACATAACCAATCTCGGATACAAAACTCTCACCAACAAAAGTTAAGTCCAGATATGTTTCTGGAATTCAGTTGACATGACTGAACTTAAGATCAAACACAAGTTAGCGAACATATTAAAAAAAACAGGACCAACACCACAGTTTTTTTTTTCTCCTCCTCGCGAACCGAAACTGGTTCATATTCCAAAGCCGAACACTGTTCTCTTTTTCCCAAAGATGGAGAAAATTTTACCTTTCCGAACACTCTCTGTCCAAATCAGAAACACGGAAGAACAACAAATAAATATGCTAAAACCGATCTGTGGACATCCCAATCCAAACTCTCCACTATGCCAAGAATGCAACATTAGTCCAAGAGTCACCATTGATCGAGTATGGGAAAAAATTCATAGTACCCTTCATTGCAACAAGCGAAGATATTAGTCCATATGTCATTAACATAAAATTAGCAATGCCTTATCATTATTTTTGACAAGAAGCATTGACTTTAATAATCCAACTGGGAATAACATTTTTTTTTTCCCAAGCACATCCCTGTTCTCGGATCATATTTGAAAAGTATTTCTCAAACTTAATTAGCAGACTACTACACCACAAGATACCAATCAAATTATGAGACAATATGGGAACGCCAAAGTGCTTAGCATTTGGGAAACGTAACGTATGGGACAAAACCCAATCATGGAAAACTCTTAACTCACACTTGTAATAAATCATGAAATCTGATTTTCTTAACCTGTGAGAGTGTCAAAGAGTATCTAACTTCCCAAAACACCATTAAATCGGTTAAACCCAAATCTCTTTGATTGGCTTATAATACTCCTCCACCGGAGAAAGAACCAAAGGTTAGGTCTACAGAGAAAACCCAACATGGATTAGTACTGAAAGTAAGACGGTAATCATGCAAGGGACATACTGCGTAAATTCAATCTCTGGAGTGAATTGCACGGTAATACTAATTCTAAAGTAACATGCTACTGCCTTTAGAAATCAAAAGTAAAACTAGCATATTATAGCGGAATAACACGTGTACCGTTATATACTTTCCCTTATGTCCCCAGAGAACCGAATCTGGTACATCGGATCTCATAACCTCCCAGAGACAATTGAGTACAACACTTGTAAACTTGTAATTAAACTGTCCCACGGCTTACTAATACCGCAGATAACGACTACGAGTGACGAGGATTACTCCACCATACAAAGCCAAGATATTAATCTGTAAAATATCTAAACTGCACCAAACTGTTAGAACAGACAGAAATTGTTTTCTGAAAATTCGATTGCCAATCATTGATTTGAATCTTTGTTAAGTTTGTTGGGAAAAAATGCGGCACAACCGGAAAATCCAGAGAACAATTTCATTGATAATCAAATTGAAATTACAGATTGCAAGAATGGAATACAAAATACAAACCGTAAATCGAGTTAAAAAATCGAACCGAGCCGAGTCCTGTGATACCACAGTCTCCTTAACAAAGATTCGCCGCCTACCGTGGGTGTTGTAGGATACGCTAGCGTCTTCGTCCCAGGATAAAACGGCTAAAACCACATACCTCCGGAACACCACCGTTGGTAGCCTTGGCAAACTGACTTGCGTCTGCCCCTCTCTCAAAACCAAAGTTCATGAACCTCAAGGTGATACATCAAAAAATTCCTTATACACAATAAGAACTGGATATACTTATATAGGTAGAAGACATGAAACTGCCAACATAAATTGGAATGAATTCTATAACTCCCGAATTTATTAGGTGTCATTAACCTCACTTCATGAGGGGTATTAACAACTCGTAACCGCTGGAAATAATTACTCCGTCCAGATTCATCGAACCCGAAGTAGACCGTTTGGTTGCCTCGTCAGACCCTCCAAAACGTCCCGGTTTCATTCATCCGAAATTTTGTAAAAATTTCCAACATTATTTACACAGTGAATATGGTTTATTATTTTACCACTTCGGTGATTTCACATAATAAACATGATAGTCATGGTTAAAATTTTTAATGGAGCCGCATGCGCGGACCAAATTCATAAAGACATAATGATCCGATTATCTATTTTCAAGATGAAATCATAAATATTCAAACTCTAAAAGATGGAATCATAATGATATTATTGATATATGCTTCCTAATAAGAAATTTCTTTAATAATTTACTACCATACACAAAAAGTCAAAACACAAAAGTTTGGGATTTTTTATTATAAATTTTGTATTAGAAAATGAAAAATGACCTATGTTTGAGATGTAAAAAAGAAAAAGAAAATTGAAGTTTCAATTTACTGAACACACCAAAATCAATATTGATTACCATATAATTTACGAATTTTAAAAGCATAGTAGCATACAATGTTTATGATTTTCTGAAATCACTTGGGCCATTTCAATTTTTTTCGGTATGTGATGGAGGTTCCGAAGTTAGTGGTATTTTTGTGTATCTTTGTGTTTCATAACCTTAAAAAAAAAAAAATAGGAAAAAAAGAAAGAAAGAACTTAGATGAGGAGCATCACATCAAAATTGAAAGAGAAATATTTCTTACAACTCCTTAGCGTATATAATTTGTTCAGGTAATTTACGGAAAAATATCAACATGGACTTGAGATTGACTTCTAAAATTGATCAATTCATTTGTTAATTATTCCTCTAGTCATTTCTCAATAATTCGGTATAGTTCTTCTAAAATTGATCAATTCATTTGCTTTGCGATTCCTCAAGATATTTCTTAATAGTTCTGTATAATTTAATTATAGGGCAACCACTGCTTATTAACTTAAGAGATTTTTTGCATAGCACCAATAGTTAGGGCTACACAAAAAATCCAGTGAATGAGAGATCCGTGGATTAATGATCCGTAATCAAATTCAAAAATTAGAAAACCGTGAGATACAGTTTGATCCACGAATTTTTGTTTTGGAACCGTGGTTTAACTATACTAGATCGTGAGATATTAATATTAATTTATACATATAATTATAAATATACAGGCTGGATCCAATCAGGTATACGTGATGGGGTTCCCATCAGGGACTCATACAATTTTCCGATTTTCCGATCAAATTTTAATGATCCATACTGTCCAATGTGTTTAAAACGAGTTTTTAAAGGGTCCTCACGAGAAATCGTCAAAAAAAAATACCGGGAAGGGCTTGATCCAAACAGTTTTTCGTAAAACTTTAAATATACAATTTTTGCGAAAAAACTGCTTGGATCAAACCCTTCCCGGTATTTTGTTTTTGCAGATTTCCCGCGTGGACCTTGAAAAACACCTTTTGAACACATTGGACGGCTCGGATCATGCAAAAACATCTTTTAAAACCTTCAAAACACCCAAAAACCTTCAATCCGGGATCCTTGACTATATTATTTTCATCAATTTCGTAAAAATATAAAAAATATGTTTTAAACACATTGGACGATTCAGATCATGAAAATTTGATAGGAAAATAGGAGTCCCTGGTGGGAATTCAATTAGGTATACCTGATTGGATAATTGATGTATATATATATATACCGAGAGCTTCTAATCCGGGATCCCGGATTAAGGCTTTTGGGTATTTTTTTTGTGTTGCCAATTGTTTAGGGAAAATCCGATTAACTTGCGAAAAACTTCTTGGATCAAGCCCTTCCCGGTATTTTTTTTGAAGATTTCCCGCGCGAACCTTGGAAAACACCTTCTGAACACATTGGACGGATCGGATCGTCAAAAAAATATCGGGAACAAGGAGGTCCGGAATCCCGGATCCCGGACTAGAAGTATATATATATATATATACGCCGGAGATCCTGTGAAGGATCCCGGAAATCCCGGATTGAAGCGTTTTGATGCTTTTAAAAATTGTTTTTGGGAAATCCGAGCCGTCCAATGTGTTCAAAAAGTGTTTTCCAAGGTCCACGCGGGAAATCTTCAAAAAAAAAATACCGGGAAGGGCTTGAACCATGCAATTTTTCGCAAAAACTGCATATTTACAAAATTGTGTGGATCAAGCCCTTCCCGGTATTTTTTTTTGAAGATTTCCCGCGTGGACCTTGGAAAACACCTTTTGAACACATTGGACGGCTCGGATCATGAAAATTTGATCCGGAACTATGAGTTCCGGACCGAAGGGTCCCGGACTAGAGAGTTCCTCTATATATATATACACATTATATTTAATACATAGTTTTCACTATACTCGTAAATTATGAAGTTAAGTTATTAAAATATAAGGGGTAAAGCGTAGTTCTACTGTTTAGTTGGTGTTGAAATCCGGAATCAGGTATTTGAGTGTTGTGTTATGCCATCTCCAATAGTGGAGTTAAATTTGTGTTGCTAGGTGCAACAAAAGTGTAAAAAGTGGGACACAATTGCATGAGTTAAGTTGTTGTTAGGTAAATTTATGCATTTGGGTTTCAATAATATAACTAGAATTATGTTTGAAATGGGTCCCATAATATTTTTTTTTTATCAATTGGTCCCTTAGTTATAGCTGTACACTCCTCTTTTCTCTCTCCTCCTTTTCAGAGGTTAGGCTCCAGTTGTGGTTGCTACTCATTTTACATTTCACCTCTGACTTAATATTTTCTCTCTCCTAACACACACTTTAACTCCACCCTAATTACACTATTAGGGGAAAAAAAAGGAAGTATTAGTTAACTCATGACCTAATGACTGACTAATTTGTGCCTTCAAGTATATTATTGGAGATGGCTTATGCAAGAATTCGGTTGGTGGTTTTTTTTCCCGTCTTTTAGGTAGATGTTTGCTGCACTATTATTAATAAGTTTGTTGCACTATTGGAAATGTGGACCGTGGATAAATCGGAACCGAATCGTGACTCACACATTGAAACCAAACCGTAAGACTGATTTCCAGAGAAAAACATTCTTCCAATAGTGATATCATACCACTCTCTAGTTATCTTGGCTATCCACATGAATTACTCTAAAGCTCTACTGCCTTAGTATTTTCCCATGCACTCATGCTTTCTTCTTCACCCTTCTGATAATTCAATCTCTTTAATTTCTCATCCTTGACTCTTTCTATCTCTCCAGCTCGTACCATTCTTCGTAGATATTGACTAAACCAAGAATCTCTCTTACAGTGAGTATATGGCAAGAACAGGGATGAGTAGACTATAAAGCTAACAAGGAGCCCAACAAGTGAGTTAATGGGCCAATAGAAGGGGAACATAACTATTCGATCCTTGTGGACCTATGTGCATCGAATGGCTTCAGAAGCAATTGTGTCCAGAGTTAATTTGAAGAAAATAAATAATTTCAAAATCTCTAGATTTCTTCACATAGATACACCACCGAATCCTATGAAGCATCATTTTAATGTGGATGAAATCAACCTTAGTACTAGATGGCAATAAATTAGTTTGCACTTCTTGGCTTTTTTGGAATGAAGTGTCGTCCAATGACTCCAATGGGTCCAACCCATCTTAAAGTAGATAAGGTCTGGTATTTTTCAATTCACAGTACACTTGTCTTTGTTGGAAAAGTCAAGGAGTTGTCCTAGTCTTTAGGAAGTTAGTTTACTGCTGTTCCTAGTTAGTTGCTGTACGTGGCCTATTTTGGCTTAGTCTAAGGAGTAAGTTGAGTCTGTTATGCAGTTACTGCAGTTCCTATTTTCATGCTTTAGTAGTTCCTGTTTTCTAGCTGCTATCAGTTTGTTTACTTGCCTATATAAAGGCTGTTTCGTTTATCAATAAAAGTGCAGATTAAGTACACTCTTTCTTAGTTCTTATTGTGTTAAAAGTCTTTCTCTTCTTAAATTTGTAATAGTGGTATCAGAGCCTCCGAGTGAAAAAAAAGTGAGATAGAAAGTGATATAGCTGCAGTTCTATTTCTCTATCACCTGTTTTTTTTTCTTTTTGCAAAAGCAGACAAGATCGATGGCTTCAGAAAATTTCGTGCAACCATCCATTCCTCGCTTTGATGGTCACTATGATCATTGGAGCATGCTAATGGAGAACTTCATGCGGTCCAAAGAATACTGGCCGGTGGTTGTTTCTGGAGTAGCGGAGAACCGGTCGAAGGTGTTGTCTTTGTCGGATCAGAACAGAGCTTGAAGCACTGAAGCTGATAGATCTCAAGGCAAAGAATTATCTTTTCCAAGCTATTGATCGCTCAATCTTGGAAACAATTCTTTGCAAGGATACCTCCAAGCATATTTGGGATTCTATGAAGAAGAAGTACCAAGGATCAGCAAGGACAAAGAGGCTGTAGCTTAAAGCCTTTCGTTCGGAGTTCGAAATGCTTCGAATGAAATCAGGAGAGTCAGTTACAGATTATTTTTCAAGAACGATGACAATCGTCAACAAGATGCGGATCCATGGCGACAAGACCGACGACGTCACCGTTGTTGAAAAGATTCTTCGATCCATGACAACAAAATTTAATTTTGTTGTCTGTTCCATAGAAGAAGCTAATGATATTGATGCACTCTCAATTGATGAATTGCAGAGTTCTTTGTTGGTTCATGAGCAAAAAATTAACCAACAGGAGAAAGAGGAACAAGCATTGAAGGCCTCATCGAGAAAATCACTCTACAACAAGTAGAGGCGATAGAGAGAGGGACGGGGGCGGGGACAAGAGGTCGAGGTCGAGGAGGCAGAGGCAACAATGATCGTGAAACCAACAACAACAACATCATCAAGAGAATCAATTTCAAGGAAGAGGAAGAGGACGTGGTGGTCATCACTCAACTTCTTATGGACCAAAGTCGGAGACAAGTCCAATGTTGAATGCTACAAATGTCATAGGTATGGTCATTATCGGTCGAATGCCGTACTAATTTGAATAGACAAAGTGGCGAAAGAACTAACTTTGCGAGAAAAAGAAGAAGAGGTGTCTCTTTTGATGGTGTGTCACATAAAGGAAGAAACTCAACGAGAACATGTGGTATTTAGACACTTTTGCAGCAATCACATGTGTGGGGATAAGAAGTTGTTCTCGACTTGGGACGAATCTTTCCGCAACACCTTTGTTAAGTTCGGCGACAATTCTATTCTTTGTTATGGGAAAAGGAAGTGTAACTATCCGGACAAAGGAAATCTCACCCACACTATTTCTAAGGTTCTTTTTGTGCAGATTTAAAGACCAACTCGCTTGTGGGTCGGGTTGCAAGAAAAGGGATACGAGATTTCTATCAAAGGTGGAGTTTGTCAAATTCAAGATGCAAAATTGGGCTTAATTGCTCAAGTTAAAATGACGGCGAATCGCATGTTCCCGCTTCATCTCCACAACACCAATCATTCATGTTTCTCAGTAACAGTGCGGGATGCGGCATGGCTATGGCATTTTCGCTATGGCCATCTAAACTTTGGTGGACTGAAGACTTTACAGCAGAAAGATATGGTGATTGATCTTCCTCAAATCACAGCTCCCTCTGAAGTTTGTGAAGAATGCGTTGTTAGCAAACAACACCGTAATCAGTTTCCACAAGGGAAATCATGGAGAGCGAAAAAGGCGTTGGAACTTGTTCATTCCGACATTTGCGGGCCAATAACTCCATGTTCTAATGGAGGTAAAAGATACATAATTACCTTCATTGATGATTATAGCAGGAAGATATGGGTCTATCTTTTGCAGGAAAAATCTGAAGCTTTTGCAGCCTTTAAAACCTTTAAAGCGCTTGTTGAGAAAGAGGTTGGGCAGCTCATAAAAGTTCTTCGCACGGATCGTGGTGGAGAATATAACTCACATGGATTTGCAAATTTCCGTGAGACCCATGGAATCAAAAGGCAACTTACTGCAGCTTATACGCCCCAGCAAAATGGCATTAGCGAGAGGAAAAATCGCACTATTATGAATATGGTGCGAAGCCTTTTGTTAAGAAGTGGAGTTCCAAAAAGTTTTTGGCCTGAAGCAGTAAATTGGAGTATTCATATTTTGAACAGAAGTCCCACTCTTGCTGTTCAAAATATGACACCGGAGGAACCATGGAGCGGACGAAGACCAGCGGTGGATCACTTCAGAATTTTTGGGTGTGTTGCATATGCTCATATTCCAGACGAGAAGAGGAGAAAGCTAGACAATAAGGGAGTAAAATGCATTTTCCTTGGTGTTAGTGATCAATCAAAAGCTTATAAGCTATACAATCCTAGCACCAAGAAAATCATTATCAGTCGAGATGTTGTTTTTGATGAAGAAAAGTTCTGGCCGTGGAACAATGATGGTGTTCAACAACAGATTCCTGCTGATTTTGATGAAGAGAATGAAGATGGAAGGCAGCAGCTGGTGGAGAATGAACAGCAGCCAATTCCAGCAATTACCGAAGGAGAGGAACGACCTCAACGTGCCAGAAGAAGACCAGCATGGATGACGGATTATGAGGTAACCGGAATTGATCAATCTGAAGACACACTCACTCACTTTGCTTTATTTTCGGACTGTGATCCTACAGTTTTCGAAAGTGCTGTCAAAGAATCAAAATGGCGGAAGGCTATGGATGAAGAAATTGCAGCCATCGAAAAAAATGATACATGGGAGTTATCTGATCTCCCAGAAGGGCACAAAACAATTGGTGTAAAGTGGGTTTACAAGACAAAGCTGAAGGAGAATGGTGAAGTTGACAAGTACAAAGCTCGCTTGGTGGCTAAGGGCTACAAGCAAGAGTTCGGTGTTGATTACAAAGAAGTCTTTGCTCCGGTTGCACGACATGACACAATCAGATTGGTGATTGCATTGGCAGCTCAAAACTCATGGCCTATTTTCCAGTTGGACGTGAAATCGGCTTTCCTCCATGGAGATTTGAAAGAAGAGGTATTCATTGATCAGCCTCCTGGTTATGTGAAACTTGGCAATGAGCATAAAGTGTATACGTTAAAAAAGGCTCTATATGGATTAAAACAAGCTCCACGGGCTTGGTATAATCGTATAGAGACTTATTTTTTGAAGGAAGGATTTCAAAAATGTCCTTATGAACATACACTTTTCATAAAAATTGACGATGGAGGGAAAAGGCTCATTGTTTGTTTATATGTAGATGATCTAATCTACACTGGAAGTAATACAACCATGTTTGAAAGTTTTAAGAAATCTATGATGGCTGAATTTGAGATGTCCGATCTTGGCATGATGCATTATTATCTTGGCATTGAAGTAGTGTTGTCCTCTACGAGAATTTTTATTTCTCAAAAGAAGTACGTGGGAGAAATCTTGGACAGGTTCCAGATGAAGGATTGTAATCCTGTGACTACACCATCTGAGTTTGGCTTAAAGCTAAACAAAGATAATGGAGGAACAAAGGTCGACAACACTCTTTACAAGAAAATTGTAGGGAGTTTAATGTATTTGACTGCAACAAGGCCTGCTATAATGCATGCTGTAAGTGTCATCAGTAGGTACATGGAGTGTCCTACAGAGATTCATCTCTTGGCTGCAAAAAGAATTTTTTCGGTACTTGCAAGGTACTAGGGGGTTTGGGCTGTTCTACAAGAAGGGAGAAAAATCAGATTTGTATGGCTTCACAGATAGTGATTATGCAGGAGATTCAAATGATCGGAAAAGCACGTCAGGGTATGTATTCATGATGGGGACAGGAGAAGTTTCATGGTCATCAAGGAAGCAATCAATCGTGACTTTATCAACTACAGAAGCAGAATTTGTTGCAGCAACAACTTGTGCTTGTCAAGCTATTTGGCTAAAGAAGATTCTCAAAGAGCTACATTTCAAGGAAGACGAGCCTACTCTGATTTATTGTGACAACACTTCAACAATAAAGTTGTCAAGAAATCCTGTTCTACATGGCCGAAGCAAACATATAGATGTGAAGTATCATTTCTTGAGGAATCTCACGAATGATGGAGTAATAGATCTAATTTACTGCAAAAGTGAAGACCAAGTTGCTGATATATTAACAAAGTCTCTCAAGTTTCCTGCGTTTCAGAAGCTAAGGAAAATGCTTGGTGTGTGCACTTTGGATGCCTTCAGTAAACTGAATGTTGAAACATCAGTTTAAGGGAGGGACTGTTGGAAAAGTCAAGGAGTTGTCCTAGTCTTTAGGAAGTTAGTTTACTGCTGTTCCTAGTTAGTTGCTGTATGTGGCCTTTTTTGGCTTAGTCTAAGGAGTAAGTTGAGTCTGTTATGCAGTTACTGCAGTTCCTATTTTCATGCTTTAGTAGTTCCTGTTTTCTAGCTGCTATCAGTTTGTTTACTTGCCTATATAAAGGCTGTTTCGTTTATCAATAAAAGTGCAGATTAAGTACACTCTTTCTTAGTTCTTATTTTGTTAAAAGTCTTTCTCTTATTAAATTTGTAATAGTCTTGGACCGGAAATGGGGCCTGGCTGAAAATGTTTGTCCATATTGAGCGTGGTATGAAAGCCTTGTACTTTCATATCATCATTCCATGGTCACGTCTTGACTCTTGACCCGTATGCACAGTTACACGGATCTCGACAAATATCGATACTCTCTTTATTCATGTGATTCTTTTAACTTGATTTGTAAGAATATGCAATTACAGCCAAATAAGTTGAGACAATTAAAAGTAGCCTCAACTCCGTGATATTTACCAATCCAACATACGTGGAGTATCACCTGCATGTTCTTGCCATGATATTGTTGTTGTCTAATGTAAGCAAATTACGGTAATTTCAGGGGTGTGTAGACAATGTACCGATCGGTGAAATGGGGTGATTTTAGATCGAGCACTTTGTAATGTCCGATTGAGTTGATTTCCTCAAGGCCTGCTTGGAATTTGATTTTGAGATGAATGAACGGCTTGGATCGACCGTGTGGGACCCACTTGTGTATCCCTAGTGCCGGTCAGTGCACCACGAATAGAACGGTCCATTAAATTAAGCCAAAACAATATGTGAAACATATTGAGCAGATCTGCGGAATTAACTCGAGTGGGACTATAGATATGGATAGTTCGGTGTACAAAAAACCATGAAACATGTCACGTGATGACGCATTTTATAAGGATAGTCATGTTATATCGACTTCCGTGAAGGAACTTGACAGTGATGACACTAACGTCGTATGTTCCGAAACGGATCATTTTATTCTCGTTGTAAACGTTAAAATGTGGCGTGTTACACATTTTCCACGTAAGGAAGCAATGCCGGGTATTCTGGGGATGTACTCCGAAAATCATTCCTACAGTAAAATTAGGGATCCGGGGGGCCTGCTGTCCGTGGGGGTTGGCAGGCCCTGCCAAACCCATCCGCGCCGTCCATTTCGCGCATCAACGGCTCGGATTGCATTAAACAATGGACGGCTCGGATACACTTTGGAGAGGTGAGATTTGAAACTAATTAACACCAATAAACTGTCCTAGAGGTGGGGGGGTGAATAGGACACTCAGTTAAAATTTAAACAAGATCAGAGTTGTCAATTACCCATAAGCCATTTCAAAAACTAAAGCAAAGATATATAAACGAGACAGAACACGAGAGATACGTGGAAACTACTTAGGGTCTAATACCCTAAGCATAAAACCACGGCCTATTCCTACAATATTATATCACAAACCAAAAGGATTACAAGAGTTCTCAATTCAGGAATTTACCCACAAGCTTAGCTTCAAGTGACACCTAAATCCAACCCTTGTTGTAGTACCTAGTACTTCCTCCTCGATTCTGTGAACTCCTCAAGCAACCACGTCTTGATTTCCGAAACATCTCGGCACCGAACTCATTCGGCTCAGGTAGGATGAAAGGCAAATGACCACAGTATGAAAAACATGATTTTTGATGAAGGTTTTTGTAAAACAAAATCAGTCTAGGACATATGCATGGTGAACAAAAGCATAGCTCTAGATTGACTAACAAAAATGATCTAAACACTGTTTAGATCATCATTTTTGCACCAAGAACACAGCTGCTGAAAAATGGCGTTTTTCTCTCTCTCTCTGAAATCTGATGATGCAAGTGCTGCTGTGAAAAGAGAGAAAAGGATGCTTATATAGTGCCAAGGAAACAACCCTAGCACCAACCAATGAGATTAAGCCACATACATCAGTAAAACAAGCGCTGCGCTTGAAGTTGTCCACGGAGACAAGCAACAAGCGCTCAACAGGCGCAACGGAGATGTGCAGACAAGAAAAGCGCTAGCAAGTTTAGCGGGCGCAGCGGGTAGCGCTCAACTAGCACTGATCTCTGAAACTAGAAGGAAAGTGCTCTATGCCTTAGAAAAATAATTCATGTTAAAACAAGATACTAGAATGCAACAACAGGATTCAAGAGAAGGTATGAACTACCAAAGTGAGTGATGGTATGATAATGCAACCGTTATACCTTTCAAGAACCGAATCCAAAGCAATGCACGAGCAAGAAGAGATCCTCAAACGCTTCAAACAAGGGGTGGATTATCTAGACACAACCAAAAATAAACCTCCCCCAAACCCCAAAGAAAAGATTACATGATAAAAAAAAAGATTAACGAATCCCGGAAATTGCCAATCACAATTACAAGATTTGAGCCGTTGATGCGCGAAATGGACGGCGCGGATGGGGTTGGCAGGCCCTGCCGACCCCAAGGGGCAGCAGAGCCCACCAATCCTAAAATTAGCGATTTAGGTTCACTAAGATGTTTATTTAATTACTGATTTCAATTTTGGAGTAATTTTCTGGGTACTTAATATTTTTCCTTTTCACTGGTCACAAAATCGTGTAGAGGCGGAGCTAAATAGGGGTCGAGGGTGGCCTCTCCCTCACCAATTCCTATTTTGGAGTATGTTTTGCATATTATATTTTATAGATATTCTTAAAAAATTATAAAATTTTGACAATAATTAAAATGTAAGAATCATTTTCATTCTGAGAACACTAAATTATGGTGAATTATACATTGCGATAATGCTATTGTGTTCATCTAATGCTATGATAACAATACTCGAGATTGTTTTTTTAATTCATCAAAATCGTCTCATAAAACTCGAATGACTAGATTTAGTTATGAAAAAATCTTTAAATTTCTTACATAATTCGACCCCTCTGTCGTGGGTAGGGATGGAGCCAGGATTTTCGCGTAGATGGGGCGGGCTAAATCTACGAAGGAGGGGCTAGACTATATAACGTGATGATATATATATTTTTTCAATGTAATAGTAGAGTTTTCTCAAATTGTAGTGGGGTGATAGCCCCTAATAGCAACCCCCTATCTCCATCCTTGGTTGTGGGTGTATATAAATATATTTTCCGATAAGTGCAAAATTTATTAAGCTCAACCAAGAATGAACCAAGAGCTTATAGCCTAGCGTTTATCTCCTGGTTCTCTCACAAGAGAGACCAGAATTCAAACCTCGGCATAGGCATTTGGGGTTTAGGGCTATGGATAGCTTCTAGACCCACTCTGAACTAACTCACTAAGTCCCCCGCTAACCCCCCACTGAAGTATATTGAATGACAAAAAAACCAGGAATGAACCACAGTTTAGTGATTATCACCCCAATACAACACCATGATAAAGACAAACAAAACAGCCAACAAACCAGGGAAAAGCAAAAACACAAATTATACAGAAGCAAAAATCCTCTCAGTCAAGCCCCAACTAGAGCAAAGAGCTTTGTTCTTCGATGAGGGCTTCAAATTTCTTCTGGAGCTGAGGAAGTCTTTGATCTCAGTGCAAATACGATCGGACACTTGCTCTGACCCCGTAAACACATCTTGGAAGATTCTTGAGTTTCTTTCCCTCCAAAAACCATACACTGCAGCAACAAAAGATACTCTAAGGCCAATACACTGGAGGCCTTTGCCCTTGAAATTAAGTGAGAACCACTCCAAGACAGCCTCCATACTTCTAGACATCCTTTGGACCAGGTTTTTTAACATCAAAGCTTTCCAACAGTCAAAGAAAAGAGGCATTCAAAGAATAGATGATGGTGTGATTCATTATCAGAGCTACAGAGACAACAACTATCATCAACCAACATACCCCAAGATCTCAGCCTATCTCTAGTATTCAGTCTAAATTGAGCATCTAGCCAAAAAGTAAAGGAGCATCGAGGTACGTGATTGCTACCCCAAGCTATCTTCCACCAGGGCACAACAGGGAACCTTTGTCTAATAGTGTTACAGGCAGAAGTAATAGTGTTACAGGCAGAAGCAGCAGTAAAATTACCACTAGGATGGGCCATCCATCTAACGAAATCTGCCATGTGAGGCATAGGAATCAAATCAGAAGGGGACTCAACAAGTATAGATATATATATATATATATATATATATATATATATATATATATATATATATATATATATTTTTGTCAATCGATAGAAGAGAGATCGATCAATTATATCACATATGAAGTACAAAGTACCAACCCGAGATACTACATGAATTGTGAGAGTACACGAGACAACCAAGCCCAACAACTTAATCAATACAAGAAATAAGCCCGTTACAGGGTAGAAACAGAGAAAGAAACAAATAAAGCACGTAGGCAGGGAGATTCGAACTCCTGACCTCCTAGTGAGATGCAAGAGCCCTGGCCAACTGAGCTAGCCCCGTTGGTTTGCAAGTATAGATTGAATGGCCAAGTTTCTTGTCCTTAGCCAATACCATGCACCCTGAACTATGATTGAAGCAACCTTCGCCATTAAAGCCCTGCCTTTATTAGCCACAACTTGTTCGCCAAATCTAGCATACAAGGGTCCAAGGGCCGGGGTCACTACAAGAAAGAATACTATAAACGACCAAAGCACCATTTGACTAGACATGACATGAGACACCATTTGACATGACATGAAAAGGGAATTAGGCATAAAACAGAGCATAGAGTACTCTCTCTCTTTATCTGTGCAGTTTTATCCAAATTAACTAGGTAATTTTCCATCCAAACATACTGCCAACGTAAATCACACGAAAAGGGAATTTGGCATAAAAAAAAAAAAAAAAAATCTAGAAGTGGACAAAGTTGTGAAGAAAAGGAAAATCAAACAAAAAATAAGAAAATTTACACTTTAGGAACATTACATTTTTCTCACACTTCTTTTTTAACCATTTTCCTTTCTTTTCCATAAAAGAAACCAATCGGAGCCTAAATGGGAAGGAGGAGAGACCAAAAATTTGGAGAATTTTATCCATTTGCAGCAATATACTTCATTGGATGGTAATGTTACCTCAAATTGGAGTCTCACCTCACTCCCATGAAAAGTATCATACAATAGTAATTGGTTGAACACGAAGCTTTTATTCGGTTAATGAATTTGTTGAAGCTGTAAAGTTTTCATTTCACATCCACCAGATCTCCTCTTCCACAGATTACCGTCGGCTGCGGCCGGTTGTTGCAGCCGTTTGACCACCGGCAACAACGGCCGATCCAACTCCGCCACATTCACCGTCGCATAAATATTCTCTCTATCTCTACATACAAAATGACAACTTTACCCCTTCTCTCCTCCTTTAATTACTTTATTATATTATTTATGTTATTTATATAAATTAATTTCTTTATATAAATTCATTTAATTATTTAATTTATTTCTTTAAATTAATTCATTTAATTATTTAATTCAGTTTTTTAAATTATTTATTTATTTATTTAATTTAATTTTTTATTTTATTATTATTGATATCCCATTTTGCCCCGTCGCTCCGGATTAATAAAAAAAGCCTACTATTTTTAAGTCCGACGAAGCAAGACACGTGAAAAGACATCGGCAACCTCGTATTGTAAAATACGCGCCACTACATGAAAAATGACATATCCTGGGATCCGATCGGACAACATCGACCATGTGCCGGCAAGATATTTGTGTCATTGATATGTGTGCCATTGTTATGTGTGCCCAATGATAACCCATTGATCAACTTCTTTCATTCATCAGAAACTATAAATCAGTGTACGCAAATTTTGGAAAAATCAATTTCAAAGTGAATTTTCAGTTTGTACTTCACACCTTCATTCTCCCACTACTTCATACATTCACAGAACATCTCCCACTATTTTTCTTTCTTTTTTCGTAGTTCATCGAACAACATTTTGGATGACTACTACTATTCAGATGGTTGGTCATTTGAGAATGATGTTCCCAGTGAGGAGAGCATCTCCTACAATAGTCGTGATTATACACCTGAATTTAGCACTAATCAGGTTAGTTATTTCCATTGTTCTTATGCATATTCATCATTTATTTTGAAAGTAGATAAAATATACCCAGGCTAAGAATAATAGAGTAGTCGAAGTGCACGCAAACTGACCCAGACATCCGGTTATCAAAAAATGAAAAATATTATCAACTACAATAATTATGAGCTGGAAAACATTAAATTATGGCTTTGTTTATGGACATCAATGATCCCAGCATGCAATGTAAATGATGTTATTTCCTAAACCCAAACAGAGAACAAGGGGCAAGCTGTTGACTTTACATAAACGTGTCCGAAGAATTAATTCTTGGTCGTGAAACATATTTTTGGGAAAATATTCAACACACACTTCAGGCCTCCCAAAATCCCTCTACTCTAGCCTCATTATCTATTTAGTTAAAAGGATTCATACAAACTAAAAATAATTTATACATGCCAAAATTAGTGACTTTTCTTATAAAAAAAAAATTTGGTTTACTTTTATTTTATCTAACACTTCTAAAACAGTTACGGAATGAACATAATAGCAAGTTTGAATATCGCCTCGAGTTGAGCAGAGTGGATAGTGTATACCTTCCTGTACAGAAGCATCTACCTTGAGAGGGAAAGGGAAAGGGAAAGGGAAAAATGCAGGGAGGGAGAGGGCGGAGACGGAGAGGGAGGATGATCAGTACATTCAGCATTTACCTTGGCAATTTCAGTAGTATATGTCCCACAATGTAGATGTCAAAGCTGATGGACATTGTGGATTCAGGGCGATAGCAGCCCAAATCTATGACACTGAGGAGGACTGGGCCTGTGGACGGTCGAAACTCCACGCTGGTGGTTTGTGATTTTGATTTGAAAATAGAGTCGCCACCCGGGTTTTTAGAAAATGATTCGGGACCCGAGAAACCGTTTTAAAAATGATTTAGAAAACTGATTTAGAAAAACAACTTGAAAACCAGAGATTTGTTTTGGATTCGGGAGCCAGGTTACGAACGGGGAAGGGTTTTAATGCACCCCGTTTGCCCGATTAAAAATCGGTCTTTACTAAACATTTATGGGATTTTTTAGAAAATATTTTATTGCCGAACTTTAACAGATAAACATTTTAAATCAAGCAAAGCAGACGATAATAATGAAAAGCAAGTAACTAATGTATAATTTACAGTAATCACACGAAAATCCAGAGTTTAAACTGTTCATGCAAGGCACTGTTCAAAATTTTGATTTTTACACGAAAGGTGTGCCGTGCGGTATACTGGATGTACCGTGCGGCCCTGTTCATTGACCTAACGGTCAAATTTTTAAAGGAGCACCGTACGGCACTCCAGGTGTACCGTGCGGTACAGAGGGAGTGTCGTGCGGCACTGTTGGCTGCACCACAGTTTAAAACTTTGGTTTTCGAAAATCATGGAGCACAGATGCATATGAGGCATGAAATACAGTTAAAAACAAGCCATTTTGAGTGAGAAAATGATATGCTTAAGTGGGAGATGTACCTCCTCGTTGAATCGCTCCGTCCACGGCGATGTTTTCACCGTACGACGCGACCGGGAGGTTTACAAACTAAATGATTTTTACTGTATCATGGGCGTACCGAATGCGGAGATGATATTGATTATCACCCCACGTCCGGCACCCCTCCCCTCAGGGCACCAAGTTACGAAATTGGCGAAACGGGATTATACCTCGGTTTTGGACCTCTCGGATTGGACTTGTTTCTTGAACTTCTGAATATGGCTTGAGCTCCTCTGAACTTCTGACTTCGCTCTGGTGTAGTGGCAATGAGGATTGAAGGCTTGGATTTGAGCAAGCTTGGAGTGACTATGTCACGGTTTTGGAACCGAAAAACAGGGGGTTGGGTTTATTCGATTGGAATTTGCTTTGAGGAAGGTTGAGTTGATTCTCTGGAGGTTAGAGGTTGTAACTAGGATGATTGACAGTAGAGAGGGTGTTTAAGAATGGGATTTCATGGTTTCTTTCACAGAATTTTCCTTCTCTTCTCCTCTCCTCTCTGTGTTGAGATCGATCGGTATAAATAGGCAATGAGAACTGGTTCAATCCCAAGCAAACTTGATGCTCACTCATGGTGATGATGGCTAGGAGGTAGGTTCTTCTGTTCGCACGCAACCATCAGAGCAGAGGGAACGATTGTCAACAATTTGAGCTGCTGGGAACTTCTGCAAAAACTGTGTGACAAGTGACAGTGCCGCACGGTACACAAACTGTGCCGTGCGGCACACTTAATGTACCGTGCGGCACACCCGACCGCCAAAATTCAAAAATTAGTTTGGGATGTGCCGTGCGTGAGGGGTGAGTACCGCACGGTACCTTGACTTTGTTGACTTGGAAAATTTCAATCCGAGAGCTCTTCCGGGTATTTCCTTTCATCATCGGGGATTTAAACATGCATGTGAACATCTCATTTTGGGGTGTCTACAGGGCCCAAGTTCGACAAAATCATATTCAAGAGATTTTTCAGAATAAAGATCTATACGATGGGCTTTATCCACAACGGAATTTGGCAGATAAGCTATTAGAGTCACTGAGCTATATTCGACGTATGGCTCCAAGGCCGAATTGGATGGACTGTATGAGTTTGGGGGTGGTTATCGCATCACGGTACAACATTGATTTTCACACATTTGACACGAATGTTGGATGTTATTATACTCACTTGCCCCTGAGATCCCCTCCAGTTCCAGTCCAACACCACAAAGAAATAGTTATTGCCCGTATTAACAATCACTTCGTGCAACTTTTTTTGCACCATCATCACCATGTACCACCCATCCCAATATGGTGGTGGGAGCATGCGTCAGATGAAGCTAAAGGATGGGCTTTAAGTTATGATCTTAATTTGTGGTTCCAAGCACTAGGCGTTGTGCCGAGACCACAATTTGGAGGCAATATTGATTAGGGCTGAACATTGTCAACGTGATTGTAATATTTATTCAATTTAAAACGTGGTTATAATATTTATTTACTTTTAAGCGTGATTGTAATATTATTCACTTTTAGAAGTTTTTTTTTAATTTATTATCATTGTTAAGACAAATTAATTAACTAATTAAAATAATATAAAGTTTCTAAATTAAAGTCAAATTTATATGTCAATGTAAAAAAATAATTTACTTGCAAATGTAATTTGAGAGAACTAAATTAAATAAGTAATTAAATAAATAAACTTAAAAGAGAAAAATAAAAAAGAGAAAAAGAAACCAAAGAAAAAAAAAATTGAAGAATGGCCGAAAAAAGGGAAGGTAAAAGGGGAAGGGGGTGGGGCCGGGGAGGGGTGGGCTGTCAGCTGGGGGGGGGGGCGCCTAACAGCTCTCCTCTACAACCCACCTTTCGTTCTGATCTTGATCCGCCCACAATCCCTCCATTTATTCTGATAATTTGTTTCATCTCTCTCTCTCTCTCTCTCTCTCTCTCTCTCTGATCGAATGGGGAGATTAGTGAAGGGAATGACCCTTTTACCCTTCGTTTTGGGACTTTGATTAGGTGTGATGTGCACATGTTTGAGTTTCCGCCCAAGAAACTAACGGGAAGTTAACAAAAGGGCCACATGCACTTCAAGGGTGTAGTTTGGGGACCAATTAAAGGATTTTGAAAGTTCAAGTACGAAATAGAGAAACGAGTGATAGTTTAAGGGATGTTTGGAAAAAAAACTCTTGTCTAATGGTTTAGTCACATTTGAGTCTGTTTAATTTTTGGTTAAAATATCGAATTTTGATAGCTTCTGATTCCCATTTTTAAATAGTAACCACGACACTCAACTATCTTTGGGAAAGTGCACTAAACACACTAAGTTCAATAATCAAAAGAGGATCTCGATCCATTGACAAAATGGCACTTGTGAGATTCAGTCTATAGAGACGTTTCACCTTCTGAATCAGACATAATTCACTAAAAAATGAAGGACGTCCTAGGTGAAGACCTAATGAATTAGCTGGTGAGTATAATTTTACCCTTTGGAAATAGAGGTTTAACATAAAAGCTAGCACTGTTAGCACAAGGGTGTTTTCTTGTTTAGTATTGTAGCAAAAAAACTTTCTTTGTCTTTTGATCTTAAAAACAACTGGATCGGTACTCAAATTGTCTATGTTTTAACCCATTGATGCCATTTTTTTTATGTAGGACCAACCGACCAACCTCTTGATGGCTTGACAGGTAACCCATTCACGACCGAATGAAAGTCTTTTAAGCTATTTCTACCCTAATTGCTTTTAGTCACATCATCGTTAGGGGTATTTTAAAGATATGAACCCTAACAAAGCTATATAAAGTCACATATATCTCAGGTGTTCGTTTAGTTCATCCCAAGGTCGTGGGTGGCCAAGAGGGCCCACTTGGAGACTTGGGATCTCAGCAGGACGTGCGAAGGTTGCTTAAAGCCGGCCGACCGATAGGTGAAAGAGAATCAACTAGATCAGAACTAAACCAGGTGATTCTCTTTCTCCTATCGGTTGCGTGAAGCAAGAAGCCATGGCTTTCTCGGATCGTATGCTCACTCTGTTGGAAGAAAATGACTCTACCTTTGTGTGATCAAAAGATCACCCTAAGTCGCATAATGCAGGTGCGCGTGCAAGAGAGCGAGCATAAAAATGTCTTTAAAAAACATATGAAACTAATAAAATTTGTGAATGCTAGGATTGAGAGCGTTATGATTGCAAGTAAGGTTAGTGACTTGGTGTAATTTCTACAGGAATAGGAAGAGATATTTGTGTTGTTTGGCCCCCACCACGACTATATAATACCAGAAATTGGGATTTGATAAAAAAAAAAAAAATGTGATTTATATGAGAACTTCTATCGAACAAACTTCTTCCATTTTTCCTTTCTCGGTATGATTGTGGGAGTGTGTTCAGGTTTGTCAAGAAATATAGTCATATCTAATGTGGATGGAGGCATATCTATATCAAGTTTGGGAATCAGAAGAAGGCTTTATTCGTGGGAGCTAGAGGAATGGAACAATCTTGTGGATTTGCTTAGGATTGTGACCATCAACCCCTCGAGGCCGGATCATCAGGTTTGGGTTAATAATCAATCGAGCTCTTTCTCTGTTCGCTCGCTATACTCCTGCAGAGAGGCTGAGATGGGAGGACTAAGAAAGGTTTTGGGGAGTGTTTGGAAGAATTGTGCTCCCCCTGAAGCAGAATTTCTGGGGTGGCTGGCTTTTTTAGAGAGAGTTAAGACTGCTGAGTTATTGTTCTCTTGGGGGATCTTGCACGAATTCAATGACTGTCTTTGCCATTTTTGTGGAGATGCACCAGAGTCAGTCAACCACCTTTTTATTCACTGCAGATTGGTCTGGTCTATTTGGTGTCGAGTGATCTCATGGTGGAATTTAAAGTGGGTGTGCCCAATTTCAATCAAGAGCTTGTTCAATTGGTGGCAGGGTTGGAAGTTTAAAAAAGTTAAGAAGGTGTTGTGGGTTTTGGCCTACTTTGCTGTGCTGTGGTCTGTCTGGATTCTTCGCAACGAACTCATATTCCAAGGGGTTACTCCTAGATGGGATGTTTTGGAGGATAAAATCAAATTCCGGATTGCTTGTTGGTTTCGAGCGTGCCGGGCGTCGAGGAATTATGCATTCAGTGATACTTTAGTAAACCTCCCATCCCTTATCGAATCTTTGTGAGCTGATTCAAGCAGATTTTTTAGCTTGGTGTGTTAATCTGGGGCTTCTGTCTTTTCTTTGGTGTTGTGTTGAGCTCTTTTCAACACTTTTCGGCTGTATATTGCTATTTTCGCTTTGTTTAGGTCTGGGTTATGTGGTCTCTTGGCCATTGTCCCATTCCAGTCTAGCGCTTATAGCTCCTTATTGCGCCTCTTTTAATTCAATATATTTTCTTTTGCCGATCAAAAAAAAAGAAATATAGTCGTTCTTCTCATGAGATTCATGTGTAGTTTACAAATGGAACTTTGTTTCAGGTAGTGATGCAGATGGGAACAAGTGGGATCTATGCAATCAGAGTTGGTGTCCTTTCGATGGTATCTGTAGTTGCCAAACCCAATGGTACGTACAATCAGTTTATTGTTGTGCAACTTATTGCATGTTTTTTACTCCCTCCGTCCCATTTTAAATGCTCCCTACGAATATCCGTGCCATTTTCAAATGTCTATATCTTTTTATTGGTAATGTTTTCAAAGTTTTTAAAAAATTTGTCTAATAGAACTAATTGAGATCTATCAAATATGATCCATATTGCATATATAATACATTATAGAATAAAAACTATAAGAGTTTTAAAAAGGCACGCATAATCGTAGGGAGCATTTAAATTGGGACGGAGGGAGTATATTTTATAGATGGTATTGGTATTATAATATTAGGAAGTCTCGCATTTTTTATCCAAAATATGACAGGATCATGTGCTGATGTTGGACAGGAACCAAGTCTACAAATTGATTGTGGAAAGTTGACTAATTCACAGGATAATCAATTGCTGACTTGTTGTATAGCCGTGTTCGGATTGATCAGTTGGATGTCGAATTTGCTCTATTTTTCATTGCACGTACGTGAAGCTTATTTGGAGAACCTATATGGATGATGTGAGATTCAATTTGCAAAGCCTATAACAAAAACACAGTTTGTTCCATGATAACTGTCTTAAGCCAAATTTTGTGGTGTTTTAGGGCTTCTCTCCTGAAGTTGTTTTTCACTCCACTGTCTTTTACAAACAAGTCTTTTTATTATGTAGAACGAGTTGTCTTTTGATGTCTTTTGGACATAAAAAAAATGTTGTGGAACAATGCCTTAACATGAAGCCATTGAGGCAAACAGTAGTTCATCAAGTTGAGTTCAACCGACGTGCCTTGCCTTTAGGCACGGGCATTTCCCTTTTTTAGATATGGAATGAGACGTATTTTAATCAAGATCTTAATTAACTATGCGGCATTTTGGATTAGAGTGGGCATTTGTCGATCCGAAGACTCCCATTAAAAGTGGGGCGAAATTCTGTGCTTGTGTACAAGAATTTTTCCCCTGGCTCATGATGCCTCTTCAGGTGGGGTATGTAAATGAGAAAAAGAAAACTATAAAGGCCGGGGCCTCTTTTGGTTTTGGAAGTGGCACCCTGCAAAGAGACACTTATTGGTGAGTTCTTCTTGGCTAGTTGTAATTGCATTTTCATGTTGGGATACTTTGTTTTTGGCATCAATAGAACAAAGAGTAACATAGACCCTTTTGCATTCCCTGTTGTTCTGACGGTGTATTCCTTTACGTTTCGATTTAATTCTGACTGGGCTTGTTAAAGCCAAATCCACTCTAACATCACATCACCTTTCTGCTGATATCAGGGTGGGGAAGAACGCTTCTCGATTGAGCTCAATGAGAACAACCAAGTCTGGTATGAAACACTCTCCTTCTCAAAGCCGGCTCACTTTCTCTAACTCATTGGGTTATGTACGTGTTAGGCAAAATTATTTTTCCCATCAGTCTACTGAAGCAATCAAGAAACATTTGTCTCCTAGATCTTAGTAACCTACCCCATTGTATATTTGAATATGAAAGTTCTGGCCTTGCAAAAGTCTCTCTTTCTTTACATGAAACCCAAAGTGGTACATGTACTTGCTAATGATACAGTGAATGAGCTGACTGCAAGGGTTCTTTAGCAGGTCTTTAATATATTGACTGGAACGTAACTTCAAATCTTTCTTTGCATTTTCTATTGTTTTTTGGCAGGATGCATTGTTAAAGTTAAAATCTCGATCTTATTTTTTTGCCAGGAGCATCAATTATATGTTCAGGTAGCAGAAGCGTTATGCGAAGAACGAATAGTATGGAGGAAAGATTGGTGTCCCACTCATACGGAACAAAGTAAACCACCCGAATGAGTACAACTAGCCGTACAAGTTATCAGCAACTTTTTTAATTGGCTTGCTCTGGGATTCATACTTTATTTAGACGCAAGACGGATTGGAAAGCTCCCGTAGTCAGCAGAACCTTTGTTGTACCATATGATTTCAACTCCCAATTTCATTTTTTAGTAGCTTTGTAATTGTTGTGCCCCATGGAAGAGTTATAATTATTTGCAATTTTGTATTAGCAGGAAGTTTTCATGTTACTTCCGTTTTCATAAGACTAATGTAAGAAAGGGTTTGCAAGGTGTAGTATCAGTTTAGATGATTTATTTTGATGGATTAAAATGTTTTGTCTTTATAATAGATGGGCTTGAATGAATATATAGCAACAATTAGAGTACAAAAGCATGAATAGTGGTTCATATTGTGGATAAATTCATAATTTAAATTTTAAAAAAAAATCCTTTTGCGATGGGATTTTCACTAGTAGTTAAATTTTTTTATTTTTTTTAGCGACGGGGAATATTTTATCTGCGACGGTAAGCAACACCGTGGCAATCGATAAAATAAATTTTCTATTTAATAGCGTCGGATAAGTTACCGTGCAAAAAGCCAATTTACCGTCGCTAATACTTCGCGATGGGATTTCCCGTCGCAAAAACTTTTTGCCACCCCCCTTACTGCCACGGGTCAATCCCGTCGCTAGCCCGTCGCAAATGCGTTTTTGCGATGGTAAAGTCTCATTTGCGATTGTAATTCCCCGTAGCAAAAATTGTTTTTTCTTGTAGTGGGTGCCAGTTCTCAAGCCATAAAAATGTATTATGCTCATTGCCAATTTGATATTTGATAAAATCATAAAAGGTTTGCCTAAGGGTCTTATACCGAGGATTTTCCTCATAGTCCATGAGGCATGATGGGGGATATCCAAAGTCAAAAAACAATTATCCTTCATGATATAAGTATATATGTACCCATTTGACCCATAGAGCATCCACCTTCTTGCATAGGGCCCAAAGGTTCCTCAGCATAGTAGCCCTATTCCAATCCTTAACTCTTCTGAACCCCAAACCACCCTCTTCCTTAGGACAACAAATGTGTTTCCAGTTAACTTTTGCTTAAGAATGGTTAAGCTCAAAACCACTCCATAAGAAAGCCATCAATGAATTCTGAATCTCCTTAACCACCTTGCTAGGAAGGATGAAGATTTAACTCCAATAACATGAACATTGTATAGCATTGACTGAATTAGAAGAGCTCTTCCCCCGTATGATAAAGACTTGTTGGACCAATCATTAACTCGGCGGAGGATCTTTTCCTTTAAGGCCACACAATCCAGAGCCTTAAGTTCAGCGACGGACAAGGATTTGAGTGTGATTGGGCGAATAGTATAATAAGAATTTATTTGGTGGGCTATCTGTATAGTTGTAAAATTTTCAAAATATTACTACCATATTTGTAAGAAAATTTTGAAACTTGGATAGGGCGGTCGCCTGGGCTAGCCCGCCCTTTTGTCCGCCCCTTGAATAAGACTCAAGTCCTGGCCAGTTGAAAATGTCCAAACATGACTAATGTTTTACTTTTTTCTATAGGCAATAAAGATATCACTAATCTTAGAAAAAAAGATTAAACGGATCTTGAGTATACAGGCAAAGAGCCCTACATGACTAGTGTTGATAATCAGATTTTGTTTTTGGTAAATGATAAACAGATTGATCATTTATGTCATAGGGATTTAACAGCGTCAGCCTCCAAATGCACAATTTATATCCCCTATTTTATTCGGATTTGGGATTGACGGTGTAGAAAATACTAATACTTTCGGTTCAAATTATACAAAAAAAGACAAAAACGAAAATAGTACTTTCAGCATGAAACATGCAGAGAGCTTCGTTCCACTTATGCAACTCCTGCTTATGGGGCAACAACAAGATAACACCTTGTTCGGTTTGGGTTTTGGATTTTGAGTATAGAGAGAAATGAAACTAATAATTAGAAATTAGGGGTAATGATTAGAGAGATAGAGAGAGCAATGAGTATAATAATTAAAACTAGACGTAAGTAATGGATTGATGTGAAATAAATATAGATAATGATTGAATAATAATTTACAAACCGGGTCGTGAGACCCAAACCGAACAATAAGTGAATTGAAAACAAAAAAGTAGTATTTCGAAAACTACAAAAAAGTAGTATTTCCAAAGTTTCCTTGAAATGCTTGCACGTATACACGATTGGTTCTTTTTTTTTTTTTTTTGCTCGGCGCTATTTGTTCATTTTAGGGCTATCAATGTGTGAGAAGAGTTGCCGGCTCCGATCTATGAATTATCTACAACCAAAGGCAGACTCACATGGGGCATATATATGGGGTCACGTGCCCCCATTCAAAATTAGAAAATCTCACCTGTGCCTCTATGTATTTCGAGTAATTATATAAATAACAAATAAAATTGAAATATTTCATTTGTATATAAATTGAAAATAATAAATTTCATGCATCAATTTTCTTCATAAAGTTGTTTGAATAACAATAGTCTATTAATAAATTGTTATTGTGGTTCAGATATAAACTTCTTATGCATTGTTGTTTACTATAAATGGTCTTTCTAACATCCGTCCATTAAGTAGAGGATACTATGGGCAGAGGATAATATGACAAACAAGTTCAAATATCAATAACGGATATCAATTTACTTGCACAGATGTTACTACTGTTCTCAAATATCGATACATTTTCTACACATTATCTTACATCCTAAGAGTTGATGTTAACATTTTCCTCTTATGAAACAAATTTTCTCGACACAGTCAATTGAGTGCCCTCAAATTTCAATACATCAAATTTATGGAGCCGTCACTGTCTACAACCAAATCTAAACAGGGGGAACTTTAGCAAAGAAGAAGAGCACTTGATCATGAAGTTACATGAATCGCTTGCGAATAGGTACCATCTTAATCATACTCCCTCCGTCCAATAAAGTTTGTTCAGCACAGGGTCCAAAAACTCAAAAACATTAGTTCTTTGTCAAAAAAAAGTTAATTTTTTTCCAAGAAATAATAGAAAAAACATTGATCTATTAATTTGTGCAAAAAAATTATTTTTTTCTTAACAAAAGTCTATTTTTGTTCAGTCCTTGAACTCCGTCCTAGACAAACTTTATGGGACAGAGGTGGTCTGAGTTTTATTCACCGACTAATTTACCCTCTTTTTTTTTCGTAAATTTTTTAGTTGTATATCAATTGATTAAAACTCTCTTCTACAGGTGGTCTGCTTTGGTGCCAAATTACCGGGAAGAATAGATAACGAAATTAAAAACCACAGGCACACGTGCCTCAAAAAAGTGTCACGATCAAATCCGATCTCAGAAGACGAAAAACCAGGCTCTACTAGTCGTTCCAAACACAAATTTGTTGGGAAAAAAATATCAGATCAAGCTGACGATTCCTTTTTCAAACAGATCACCAAATTTTGCAAAGCTCTCAAATTTTTTTATTTTTTTGAACTGCAGCCAAGCTCTCAATTCCCACCACATGAATTGTCTAGTATCGACACTGCCGCAGAAAACTCCACAAGTTTTGAAGGAAATGAAGTCTCTCCTTCTGAAATAGTTTTCGAAACGAATGAAAGTTTTTGGACAAAACCATTTTTGGCAGAAAATTATGGCTTCACATTTGTCGTGTCGTGTCGCCGACAGTACTGATTTTTGTCTTCGGATTCTCAGTTTATGGGTGATGAACTTTTTTATTTTCTTTTCCTTTGATGAGTATGTAACAATGTTTCGAATCGTTCTATCAATGTTTTCATTAGTGTTGCGAGCTCGCTTCAAAGAGATAAAATCAGCACTTGTACGTAGTAGTATATGTCAAAACACTAATACTTCGGTGACCAAATTTAATTACCACATTTGTGGCAGATAATTATGGCTTCACATTTGTGGCAGATAATTATGGCTTCACATTTGCCGCGTCGCCGACGGTACTGGATTTTTATCTTCGGATTCTCTGTTTATGGGTGATGAACTTTTTTATTTTCTTATGGTTCCTTTGATGGGTATATAACAATGTTTCGAATCGTTCTATCAATGTTTTCATTAGTGTTGTGAGCTCGCTTCAAAGAGATTAAAATCAGTACTTGTACATTGTTGCTTAACCTATCTCCCTGCCTCTCGAATTTTAATTATACCATGTTGATAAGATACCAACACATGCACCAATATGGCCCAACCCGAAATAACAACAAATGCACGCTCCAACAACTCCCAATGCAATCTGTAAAGACAATAAAGCCCATTAAATGCAATTAAGCCCATGTGCACGTTCATCCAAGCGCCATAAACAAGGTCGCCGGAAAAAACTCCAACCAACACCTAAAAAACCCATTTTCAATTTCACCCCCTTCCCCGATGGAACTGAACCTCTTGGCCATCACCTTTGCTTGTCATCTCTTTTAATTTGATCACCACCAACGGCCGTCGTAACTACACCTCGCTTCCGCCGCTGGCCGCCACACCACGCCTTGCTGCTGCACCACCATCGAGAACCGCTGCACAATCGACATCCAAACAACCACTGCCCCCATCGAGAACCCATCGTTGCTGCTGTTAGGTTTATTGGCATTTTTCGGGTTATGTCAAGCCTTTCGGAGTCTGTAATTCGGTTATTAGGGTTTGGGAGTTAGAGTGCTTAGGAGTTGAGTCTAGATGCTCCATTCGAGAATTTCAAGCTTCATGATCAAACCATGGCCAAGTCAAGTGCTTCGAAGCCCAATCCAATGAGGTATATCCGTGCATATCATTTGTGCATTTAGGCCATTCAAAATAACATGTTTTAATGTGCATTAGGTTGGCTTATTAATGCTTAATTCGGATCTTACATTTCAAATAAGTTAGGCATTAGGATTCAACTTTGAGCTTATTGCGTCTGCACGCGTCTACACGCTTCTGGCCTTGTCTGTTGAGATTGTGCCAAGTGTCTAAATCCTGACGGAGCGTCTGCGCGCGTCTACACGGGTCTGCGGACTCTTTAAGTTGCCACATGTCTTGTTTTGAGTGGCTGTCTTGGGGAGCACGAAAATGGGCACTATATAAGCCATTTTTCTTTCATTTTCACACAACCACTTGAGAGAAAATCAGCCATTTTTAGAGAGAGAAAGTGCTCCCCATATGCTCTCTTTTCCCCTTGTTTAGTTTCTCTCTTCTTGAGATGATTTGGGTATCTCCCAATCATCTTTCTTCCTTCTAGTGCTTTCCTTTCCATGGATCGGCTCTAGTAGGAGGTAGTTGTCCCAAAAATTTTCCAAAAATTCAATCTTTATCATTTAGTCATGATTGCTTGCCTTGGAATCTACTTGGCCGGGTGAACCGGAGCCGTACGGAAGCGGAGATCGAGATGGTGACTCTCGTGGTGTCCATGGAATCAAGAAGGAGCACGGGGTGCTACAACAAGAGTTGGAGCTAGGAAAAGCTAGGAGCTTTGGGTAACTTCCTTGTCTTTCATCTCTTGTAAACCTTTTGATTTGTGGAATAGAAGTAGTGTAAGGTCGTGGTTTTATGCTTAAGGTATTAGACCCTAAGTAGTTTCCACGTATATCGTGCGTCCTTTGTTCGTCACACCGCTGGAACGGTGACCAAAGGGTCACCTTCGTCACAAGACGACCTAACCGGAGATCCTCTTTGCCGATCGAACCCCGCTCACACCGCACCTCTGCTGACCCCTGCTTGCTGCATCGTTTCACCGACTATGGTCTCCGAATCACAGATTGCCGCCGCCTAAACTGCACTTGTTGCAGCCGCCGAAACCCAAAAAATAACGCTGATGATGCACCTTTCTTCTATGCCGCCGTGCATCAATACGCGCTGCAAAACCCGAACAGCTCCTCCGTCGCCCAACCCAAGCCCAGAATCGCCACGCACCAAAACCGCAAGAAACCTGATAAGAGAAATGAAAAAGAGAGAGAATCAATCCGGTTACCATGCAATTTCAGCCAGCTTAGATATCATGTGGGTATTTATTTTTAAAGCCGAACCCAATTAGGGCCAGGATAACTAATCTCAAACAACTAAAGTTGGGATAGTATTGATGCGTTAGCGGGTACAAACAAGATTTGATACCTTTTAGTTGTGAAAGTAACGGTTCAAACATATGGACATGAGAATGCATGCTACACGGCTCGGGCATCATATGGCACAAAATGTTCATTATGAATCGGTCTAGGCATGACAAAAACCATGCTAAGATAGAAAAAAAAAAGATTATGCCGATACGGCTCTTCGTTTTACAACTCTAGGTGTCTAACTCCATTAGCCGGGTCACGTGTAACCGCGGAGCCATACATTGGGCTGAATATGGCGCCGGGCCTCTTCTTCTCCAATAAAACCTTGCAATGGGCTATTTGAAATTTGACTTGTACATATTAAGCCCAATATTCAGTTCAGCCAGGATTCGACGGTCTACCATCACAGTTTTCTCTTTCATAGAACCTCACAGTTTACTAAATTCGAAATTATCTCCAATTAAGGTGGAATTCTTTTCACCAAATCATAATAAACAAATTAAATTAGAATTTGAAATTAATTAAAACAAATAAATTAACGTGGAATTGGAAAGAACTTACCTTCCTTTACTCATAGAGTGAATTTTTTTCCATAGCCAAAGTTTTCTGCATTTCTCTCTTGAAAGTATATTGAAGTAAAAATTCACACTACAACAAAAATGATAAACCGTGCCGAAATTCTGGTGACTAAATTAATTTTTGTCTCCTATATGACTATTTTGAGAGGAAAAATATAATTCGTCTCTAATTGGGAGGATAAACAAAAATAAAGGTGACAAAAATTTTATTTCATCTCTAAACTTGAGGAAGAATGGAATTTTTGGTGACGAAAATATTTTTTTCCTCACTAATATGACTATTTTGAGAGGAAAAATATAATTCGTCTCTAATTGGGAGGATAAACAAAAATAAAGGTGACGAAAATTTTATTTCGTCTGTAAACTTGTGGAAAAATGGAATTTTTGGTGACGAAAATATTTTTTTCCTCACTAATATGACTATTTTGAGAGGAAAAATATAATTCGTCTCTAATTGGGAGGATAAACAAAAATAAAGGTGACGAAAATTTTTCCTCACTAATATGACTATTTCAAGAGGAAAACTTTGAGAGGAAAAATATAATTCGTCTCTAATTGGGAGGATAAACAAAAATAAAGGTGACGAAAATTTTATTTCGTCTGTAAACTTGTGGAAGAATGGAATTTTTGGTGACGAAAATATTTTTTTCCTCACTAATATGACTATTTCAAGAGGAAAAATATAATTCGTCTCTAATTGGGAGGATAAACAAAAATAAAGGTGACGAAAATTTTATTTCGTCTGTAAACTTGTGGAAGAATGGAATTTTTGGTGACGAAAATATTTTTTTCCTCACTAATATGACTATTTTGAGAGGAAAAATATAATTCGTCTCTAATTGGGAGGATAAACAAAAATAAAGATGACGAAAATTTTATTTCGAAAATATTTTTTTCTCTAAACTTGTGGAAGAATGGAATTTTTGGTAATTGGGAGGATAAACAAAAATATGACGAAAATATTTTTTTCCTCACTAATATGACTATTTTGAGAGGAAAAATATAATTCTTCTCTAATTGGGAGTATAAACCAAAATAAAGTTGACAAAAATTTAATTTCTTCTCTAAACTTGTGGAAGACTTTGGGCCAGGAAATTTTTTTCGTCACCCATTTACTCTATTTTTTTTGGCGGGCCCGAAAGTGTATCTGGAGGGAAATGAAACTATAGGAGAGGAATTGTTTTGTCACCAAATCTATTGGCCCAACCCAACCGTAGTTAAATTTCTAACTCTGTATAAGTTAGCTTCCTAACTCTCTCTCTCTCTCTCTCTCTCTCTCTCTCTCTCTCTCTCTCTCATCCTTGTTTATTTAATGATTTTCTTATTTCATTAACAAAAAAAAATAATTTTGTCTGATCAATTGTGTAGCGATAGCTCCCCCGTTTTTAATAAAATTCATCTTTGCCGATCAAAAAAAAATTGTCCATCGATAGCTGATTAACTTTATTTTTTGTATGAAATTAATTATGTACTCTTTAATATGTAAAAGATAGATGGTTTCGATTGAAAAAAAATGACTCAAGTGTGGGGTCGAGTCTTGCAATCTAAAAAACTGACCCGACGAACTTCGATTTTGGTGACAATGACAAACTATTAAACCAGATTAAAAGACTTATTTGTATAGTATAAAAAAGATTAAAAAAAGAAAATTTATAAAAAGGCTTATGTTAAAAAATAAAATTTATTAAAAATATGATATGAGTAGGTGTTTGTATAATGGGTGTTCAAATGGGGAGCATAAAACAATGGGAATAAAAAAAAAACTTATTTTTATAGTATAAACTGGATTTAAAAAAAATTATTAAAAGGCGTTTGTTAAAAAAGAAAAAATATATATTTAAAAATATATTAGTTGGTGTTTGTATAATGGGTGTTCAAATGGGGAGTGTAGAACAATCGAAATAAAAAAAATTATTTGTATAGTATAAACTCGATTAAAAAATTTATTAAAAGGCTTTTGTTAAAAAAGAAAATTTTTTGTGTTAAAAAATAAAAAAATTTATTAAAGTAGTGATATTAGTAGGTGTTTGTATAAGTATAAAATTTATAAAAGAAATGATATTAGTAGGGGTTTGCATAAAAATAATCCGGTTTTTATAGTATAAATATTAAAAAGGTGCCTAAATGGCACAAGTGGTGGCCTAGCGCAGCTGGTTTGCGCACAAGCGACGTCTCCGGTTCAATTCCCAAGAGGAGCAAAATTCTCAATTTTCAGTTGCCACGCGGGTGACACGTAGGCGTAACGCGGATGACAGGCGGGTGATACGTAGGCGCCACGCGGTAACACGTCAGCGCCAGGTGGGTGGCACTTGTAATTTTACGGTGACGAAAATTTTTGTCACCTAAGTAGTTTCCTTCATCAATTTCTAGTCACGGTTAGTGACGAAACTAGTGAGTGGGTGAAAAATAATTTAAAAATTGGTGACGAAAAATTTACTGTAGGTGACGAAACAATAATTTCGTCACCAGGTGACTTTTGGAGACAACCTATAGGTGGCAAAACTATTTTTCGTCACTAAGACTATCAGAGACAAAAACCATGCATTTCATGACGATTTCATTCGTCTCCAAAGACCTAATTTCTTGTAGTGTCATGCAAATTAATTTAACGTACTATCAATAGTTTCAATCAATTTAACGTAGTTGACCATTTGTACACGTGATTGAAAAAACTTGCAAGAAGACAAAATTTGGATCCACACGGCTCACCTAGTCTTGAAACCTTGTAGTACATTAGTCATATTTTGGACAATAAGTTTTTTTTATTATGAGTGAAAATGTTACTTTTGTCCCCGCTAGGGTTATTTGCCTGGGTCCACACAAAAAGTTTAGGAACGCAATTTTAAAGTACAAATCCTAGCAAAATTGACTCTGGGGTCGTCAAGTGAATCTAACGGCTCCGGACCCAATTGTATTCAGAATTATGTATTAAAATTTTGTATGCAGCATTTCTTGGGTCCAAAACATGGAGTACCTTTTTTAAATCTATCTTATGCAAAAATTGCGTAGGATTGCTGAAATCAGCAACACGTCTGTTGGGAGTTTAGTAAGATGCATAGATCCCGCCATCGCTTCCGCTGCGCCGGCGTGCACAAGGGCCAAATTTCTTGGGAGCATCCACGGAGTCCACCACATTCGCTGGGCCCAATATACATTAAATGACCCATATCCACTTAAAAAGCTAAGCCTTGTAAGTGGTGAGTCATCAAATTGTATATTAAGGTCCAACCCTTTTTCTATTTTTCCAATGTGGGACTTAACCTCCACACATGTTCTAACAAACCTCCCCCTCATGTGTGAACCGTTCATTGAGCCTTGCCCGTTTCTTTGCATCCAAGCTCCCCCTTGATTCTCATCTACTACTCTCAACCCAATCTTCCAAATTAGGCTTATTCTGCACCAACTCCAACGATTCAGATCCATCCATCAAATTCTCCATTAAGAGCCAATGTGCCACTTTTTAAAACAATCCTTCTTGGCTTTTACCATGGTTTGAACCTCGTCGTTCCACTACCATGTCTCTTTAGAGCTTGGACCTTTCCCCTTTGACTCCCCAAGAACTTCTTTTAATATTCTTCTAATACCGTCAGCCATTGTATGCCACATACTATCACTATCACCTTCTCCTCCCCACTCCATCTCTTGGCCCATATGCTCCTTGAACACCTCTAGCTTCTCCCCTCTTAAGAACCACTATCTAGTCTGTGCGCTTCTAGTTTCTTTCCTTGATCTATTATTCCCCTTAAGACCAATATCTAACTCCAAAAGTCTATGTTGTGCCACTAGACACTCTCCGGGAATGACCTTACAATCCTTACATAACAAGCGATCTGCGCCTCCAGCAAGGAAGTAGTCGATCTGGCTTCTATTGGCTCTGCTTTTAAAGGTAATTAAATGTTCCTCACGCTTCTTATAGAGAGTATTCCCAACTATAAGGTCGCCAGCTACCTCAAAATCCAAAATCCTCCTACCACCTTCATTTAGGTCACCAAATCCAAATCCACCATGTACCTTCTCATACCCTTGCTTCTGCACTCCCACGTGACCATTGAAATCTCCTCCTATAAAAAGCTTCTCTCCACAAGGTATCCCTTGAACCACATCATCCATCTGTTCCCAAAATTGCTCTTTAGTGAGATCATCCAAGCCTACTTGGGGCGCGTAAGCACTAATAATATTCATTATGCTCTCTCCAATCACAAGCTTAACTAAAATAATCCGATCTCCTTTCCTCGTGACTGTGACTACCGAGTCCTTAAGGTGCTTATCTACTATGATGTCTACCCCATTTCTATGCCTATCCTTACCTGTATTATAAAGCTTCTATCCTGTGTCTTTTATCTCTCTAGCCTTCTCCCCTACCCACTTAGTCTTCTGAAGGCAAGCTATACTAATTCTCCTCCTAATCATGGTATCAACTAGTTCCTAGTCTTACCCGTTAAAGTCCCTATATTCCAAGTTGCTAAGCGGATCCTATAATCCCGGGCTAGCTTCTTTACCCGCCCTCGTCCAGGCACGTGCGGGAACCCTTGCTCACTAATAATTAACCACACCTGGGCGCCGATGTGGCGCCCCTTGCCCATTTTTCGAAGCACCTGAAGGCAGACACAACGCGTCGCTTAAAGGGAACGCCCTAGCATGTCTCGTTGTATGATTAAGGTTCATGTCATAATGTTCTGACGGGTCTTTTTATGTGCTGGCTGTCAGCTACCTATCGCACAACCCTCCTCCTTTATTTGGGCTTGGGATCGGCTGAGAACAAAAGATAAGGCTTTAAGAACGTCACATGCGGAGTTATAAAAAAAAGGACCGGAAAAGGCTTGATCCAAACAGATTTTTCATGAATGTGTATATATACTATATATAATAGCCTTCCAAAAAATAGGGGAGTGATTTTCCCACTTCCCTTTTTTATGTCCACACTCTATTTTTTGTTTTCTTAGTGTTTGATAATGTATGTATTTTTTTGTTAAAAGATAAAAAAATAAATGAGTGTGGATTTAAAAATAAATTTGTGAAAATAAATTTCCAAAAACAAGTATATAATTTATATACATTTTATATGATATAAATACGCATATACACTAGATATAAGTATACAGCGTATATGTAAGTTATATATTAGATATTGGAATAATATTAACAAAGAGTAAGTTGGTAGACACATGGTAATGTAGAGTTAGATACCGGAGGTCTCGAGTTTGAAACATGGGGCGGGCACATGTTCAACACTAGAAGATGTTTTTTTAAATTGACTTTTGCCGACTCAAAAATCTCGTCGGCAAAGGTGTTACACTACCAGATTTTAGAACTCCAGTTACCGACGCACTACCATTTGCCGACAAATTTTGCCGACTCAAACTCACATCGATGAAACTATACTTTTGCCGACACGTCAAAATTTCTTGTCGGGAAAACCCTTTCGCTACAATTCAACGGCGACGATATGCCGACGCAAAAAATTTTATCGGCGAAAACATTTGCCGACACAAATGTACTTTTGCCGATGCATTTCGTTGTGTCGCCGAATCTACATTTTCTTGTAGTGAATCTAGAGTCTACTATAGAATTCTATTATTTATATAAATAAAATAAAAAAAAGTGCGCTCATCTGGTTAGTCGATTAACGACCACCCAAATGGCGTTGCAGTCAAATCATATACACAAGCTCCTCTTTCTTTAACGGTGGTTGGAGTCTAAACTCATTTATTGCCTCCATCATTTTGTATTCACTGACGGTTAGTCTGGCCACGTGTCCTCTGGTCTTGCGACTGAGGACGTCCGCCACAACATTAGCTTCGCTTGGATGGTAAGACATCATGATATTGTAGTCTTCCAGATATTCCATCCATCTTTTCTATCTTATGTTCAATTCCTTCCAAGTCAATAGATACTTGAGACCTTTGTGGTCAATGAAAATCTTGAACCGTTCATAGTGATAGTAACTACAAGATTTGAGTGCGTGTACTTGTGATACTAACCTCCAAATCGTGAGTGGGGTGGTTCCTCTCATGTGGTTTTAGTTGTCAGGATGTGTAGATGATAATTTTCCCTTTTTACATCAAATGCCGCCTAATCCATGTTATGAACACGGCTAGACCTTTGGTGAAACCAAAAGGCATCACTACAAAATCATAGTGGACGAATCGAGCCCGGAACCTAATTTTAGGAATATTGCTATCCCTAACATGAATGGGTGGTATCTGGATCGAGGGTCAATCTTCGAGAAACAAGTCGATAAGGTTTTACATTTTGCTTTTGTAGGTGTTTGTTAAAGCATTCAACTCAAAATCATTTGGTAATAAATGAAGATATCCCAAAGTGTTACTCCCTCCGTCCCAATTTAAATGTCCCCTATAGGAGACCGGGCTAGTTTGACTTTTAAAAAAAATTCTTCATTTTTTTGAAAACATGATCCATTGTTTAGTTGACTTATCTACCATGCCATTTTTTGGAAGCCTAAGAGCATACCCAACAGCCTCCCTAAATTTTTCTCTAAAAAAAGTAATGAACAGTGCACATTTCTCATTTTACCAATCCACTTCTCCAACAATCCTCTCTATTACCCTCCATGTTTTAATAAAATATGATATATATGGGGTGAAAGTAGGAGAGAGACAAGAGAGAGAGAATAAGAAAAAGAAAAGTAAAAAGAAAAGTAACGACAGTGAGAGGGAGGGAGGGAGAGAGAGAGAGAAAGAATAAAAAAAAAATGGGGACAGTGCCTCCCCAAATGGGGAGATTTTTAGGGAGGCACTGTAGCAATTTCTATTTTAGAGAGGGGTTTAGGGAGTCTCTTGGAGCTGAATTTTAGGGTTTAACTCCCTAAAATAGAGATGTGAGGGGTTTGAGGAGCCTTGTTGGGGATGTTCTAATGTTGGGTTTTGCTCATTTTGCTTTTCTAGGTGCTTGGGAGCGGACAAGGAAAGTACAATTATATCACAATCAATGCTCACAACCGGACTAAAGAAGCACAATATGAAAATCAACCTTATAAATGGGCTTTTTCGATTCTTATTTTAAAATTTTCAACCCTTTCTTTACCCTTGCAATTCATAAAAAAATTGTACAAATATGCTTAGAAAGGAAAGAAAAAAAAAAAAAAACACATCAAGCGTACACGTATATTGTTCATATCATGTTTGAAACATTACTCTAGTTGCTTCGATAATTATGGCGCGCTTATCGTTTAAACAATTTCATACATTCATAATATACGTATTCTCATTAAAATCCAAAATCTGTACTTCACAATTCTATAGGAAAAAAAAAAAATTAGATCCAAACACCCTTAAACATATGCAATGGAGTTTCCAAAATCTTTACTTCACAATTCTATAGGGAAAAAAAAAAAGGTAGATCCAAACACCCTTAAACATATGAAATGGAGTTTTTTTTTTTTTTTTCTTTTTTTGCACGGCGAGAAAAGAATTTTTTGCTCCAAATAGAATAGGTACAATAGATAAGGGGGACAAAGACTTCAAAATCTTTACTCCATATTGAAAATTTATACGCTCCCCCGGCCCCACCCCCTTTTGCAGTGCACAATTACTGTTTTACCCCCTCATTTAATTATTTATATTATTTACTATATTAATTTATTTCATTATATAAATCATTTAATTATTTAATTTCTTTTCTTTATATTAATTTTATTTAATTATTTAATTTCATTGCTTTTATTTAATTATTTAATTTCATTTCTTTTACTTAATTATTTAGTTATCTCTTTTACCCCTCCTCCCCTCCTTTAATTACTTTATTTATATTATTTATGTTATTTATATTAATTCATTTCTTTAATTTATTTCTTTAAATTAATTCATTTAATTATTTAATTCAGTTTTTTAATTAATTAATTATTTATCTAATTCAATTTTTTTTTAAAATTATTGTTGATTCCCCATTTTGCCCTGCCACTCCGGCAACCTTGTATTGTAAAATACGCCCCACTACATGAAAAATGACACATCCTGGGATCCGATCTGACAACATCGACCGTTTCGACAGTCTAAAAGTTACCCGAAATAAATACATTGCAAAGGAGGATAACCCACGGGTATCAAAGCACCAAAAAAATTGAAAATAGTGCCATTGATATGTGTGCCAGCAAGATAACCCATTGATATGTGTGCCACCCATTGATATGTGTGCCGGCATTGATGAGCTCTGTCAAATTCTGTGCCATGTTTGATCATCACTTCTTCCAAAGGTTGGTGTTTATACTTTGTTAAATGGAATAAATCACTTCTTCCAAAGGTTGGGGGTCCATCCAACAGTACGTAGGTTACAGTAGTCTGGTGGATCCAAGTTTGTTATTTCTATTTCCTTTGAGAAAACTAAAACAATATTTCTAGATAACCCAGTGATATGTGTGCCGACATTGATGAGCTCTGTCCATTGTACAAAAATTCTGTATAAATCAATTTCAAAGTCCCAACTCAGTTTGTGTTTATTTGTTTTAGTCTATTGTAAAAGGTCTTTTTTTAGTCTATTGTAAAAGGCAACCTCAGTTTGTGTTTCAAAGTCCCAGCTCAGTTTTAATTTTTAATTTTTCTTTCTTTTTTCGTAATTCATCGAACAACATTATGGATGACTACTACTATTCAGATGGTTGGTCATTTGAGAATGATGGTCCCAGTGAGGAGAGCATCTCCTACAGCAATCGCGATTATACACCCGAATTTAGCACTGATCAGGTTAGTTATTTCCGTTGTTCTTATGCATATTTGTCATTTAATTTGAAAGTAGATAAAATATTTAAGTCTGGATAATGTTTTACGTATACATATTCCTTTTTTTTTTGTATAGATTTTTTAAAGTAGAGACGATATGTTAGATTTTTTTTTTATTATTCATTGTTAAGACAAATTAATTAACTAATTAAAATATAAAGTCAAATTTAAATGTCAATGTAAAAAAATAATTTACTTTCAAATATAATTTGAGTAAACTAAATTAAATAAGTAATTAAATAAATAAAGTTAAAAGATAAAAAGATAAAAAGAAAAGAAAAAAAAAAGGAGTTTGGCCGAAAAAGGGGTGTGGGCTGGTGTGAGGGGGGTATTAGGGGAAAGTGGGGTGGGGCCGGTGTCAGGGGGGTTGTCAGGGGGGCGCCTAACAGCTCTTCTCCATATTGTTGTTTCGATGTCTGGTATGGACATAGGCTTCAAATTTGAAGAGTGGAGAATAAATTTGAATGACGAATTGGTGTTTCAAAAGCCTATACCAAAACTCAGATATCGTATTTAAACCTTTAACTTTTAATATTTGAAGATTTTTCCATAGTTGAACACAATGCTGACGCATGATTTATATCTAGTAGGGGCCTGAATAACTTGTTTTTTTCATATTCATAAATCATAATAGATTTTATAAAGATATATGTCGCTATTTGCGAGGTTTGGAAAAAAAGACGATATTGTGAGACCTCATATGCCACAAAATCATAGCAGCAAACCATTAGTTTGAGTGTTATAGTGTGTCAATCTTCAGGTGCGCGCGAAAGAATGTCTTTCATATTTGAACATGAAGTTACCAAACATTATGTGGGTCTAATCCTCATAAACTAGGTGACCTAGTTTTCCATTTGATAAAATGGGAATCTTATAAATCAATGGGTTGATTGTTGCAAATAAGGAAATCATTTGCTAAAATCAACCCATTTTTGCAAATTAAAATGAATGGACTTTAGCAAATGGTTTCCTCATTTGATAAAATCAACCCATTGATTTTATGTAGTTTGAACTGAGTTTTCCAAGTGCAAAGTTTGGAAACGGCAGAGCTATTGGGTGCCGTGGGCCTATCGAATGGCATAGTCTTCTGACTTCCCTCCGGATGGAGGCCCATATATATACTGGATTAAAGCCCACTAGAAAGTCCTTTCTCAAGTTAAGAAAATAGCTGGACCAGTCCAGTTTTGCAATATTTGGACCCTTCCGGATCCATCTTAATAATCAAAACCTCCAGTTTGATAAAGCTCGTCAAAAAGCTCAACCGTACCAAAACAACAATGCTATGGGTAGACGGAAGAGTTTAACTCCTACCCGAAAGAGTCAATAGACGGAAGAGTTTAACTCCTACCCGGAAGAGTCAACTTGGTGTGCATTTGGTGTACATGAGTGGTATACACATTGCATTTTCCGTACCAAAATGCATAGTTAAAAATAGAATGGCCAAAATAACTGGGTTTGAATTTTAGTACCTCAATCTGTTGTTAATTGATATTTGGGAACCTGATAAGCAAAACCAATTGAACCAAAAATAAAATCACTATGATTCCACATTGATATTTGGGAACCTGATAAGCAATTCTTTGAAAATCATAAGACAAAGATGTGAACAGGTCCCATAATTAAGGCAAAGCAGGCCAGATGACATGAGCAACTACTTGTCATTTTCAAAGTTGAGATGCAGCTTTTGTATTTACTCCAAAGTTCAGAACCACCCTCTGACATTCCTCAATAGCTTTCTTGCACTTCATCCTTAATCAATGTAAAATGCAAAATAATGTTAATTTTATGAGTGTCAATGTGAAAAAGAACAAAAATGTGGACAGAAGGTAAATACTTTTTTCTGGTTAGTAAGTTTAGTAATATCTGTAGATTAATAATTGTCGGTAAGTTTTTAAGAAACCTACATTTGGGTCTTGTTTATTTATGGTGTAATTCATTAATTGATTACCACAAAAAGAGTGTTCTTCTTTATATGGCCATACAGCAGTTTAGGTTCGATAGATAGTAGGTGGTGTAAAGATCCGGATAGTTACGAGGTGATCAGACAAGGATGGCAGAATACTATAAAGATGTTTGAGATATTTCACAAGATTAAGCATTTTTGTCTGAGTTTGAAAACATGGAGTAAACAAAAAGGTTTTAATGCTCGGAAGAAGAAAACGAAACTTCAACAACAACCGGAGTTAATCAGAACTGGGCAGTGTAATGGTGAGCCTGGCCTAGTCCGTATGCTTGAAAGGGAGTTGCGAGATGCATGAATTCAAGAAACGCGAGCGAACTGGATGCCCAAAGGGCAATACATCCTTCTTTCACGCAAAAGTCAACCAACGAAGGAGGAGGAACAGAATAATGGGGATCTATATGGCAAATGGCACATGGTGTGAGAAACCGGATGGAATTGCTCAGGAGGAGTTTGTGGAGTACTTTCAATCCATTTTCCAGTAGGAGGGGACAGCTAATGTAGAGGAGGCTCTCAATGCAATCCATGGAAGGGTGACGGATAATATGAATGCTACACTTACTAAGGAGATTACACTACAAAAAAATTGGCCTGTAATGACAAGCAAAAATTGTCACTAAATATTGAAAAATTGTTACTAAATGTTTCAGTGACAAAAAATTTGTATGTCACAAGGATGTCACTAAAAATGTGTTGCTAAAAGTTAATAGTGACATTTTTTTACAAAGATGTCACTAATATTTGCTCTTTAGTGACATGTAGTAGGCTGCCACTATAAGATTGCATTTAGTGACAGCATTTAAAAAGTTACCCAAAACGTTTGCCACTTTGTAGGCGCTAGGTTTCGAACCCTCGTCACCTTGCTTCTGACAAGATCCGTGCACCACCCATCAGCCATCAGACCATCCACTACATTCATTTACATTTCCGTCAAATATTATATATATAGTATATAACGAGCGTTTCATGCAATTATTTATCGTCCTGCTAATAGATGCCCCTGAGGCAAATATATTGAGTTGTGTTTTTATGAAAACTTACAAACCATCACTTTTCACCATTATTTTCCATATTAGACATAAATGCTTGTAATATTTATTTCTAATGACAATCTTACCCTCATTTCCTTTAGACATGATTTTGCCTATATCTATATTGCATTAACAAATATACATATATCCTATATATGCATATTACTATGCATGTACGTACACACACACCCATGAATATTGTAAAGTCTACTTAATAAGAATTATGATTCGCTCCTTTCGTACAATTTTTCTAGGTACTCAAATTCAATTAATTCATTAGATGTGTAAACATATTTTTATATGTTTTATTTTATTATGATATTGTATGTAAATTTGTGTACATAAAATATATAACAATCAGATCCAGTCCACACCCTTATGTTCACTCCTTAAGTCCAAACCTTCATTTCCCGATCAAATTTTTATGAAAAACAAATTACCCAAATTTAGTTAATTAAAATTGAACTCAACTTTTTGAAAAAAAAAACTAATTACTATGAAAAATTTTCCATTATATAAACTTTAAAGGTAAAGTAGGACTATATGAAGATATTTAGGGACAACAATTAGTTGTCACTAACGTAAATCTATAGTGATGATATTTGTTTTTGTCACTAAATTATTATCTTTAGTGACAATATTTATGTCTCGTTACTAAATATAACTTTCTAGTGACAATTTTCTTGTGTTGTCACAAAATACAATGTTTTAGTGACAAGTTTACTTTTGTCACTGAACATATCATTTCAGTGACAAATTTTGAGTTGCCACAAAGATTTTTGTCACAAAAGCCCATTTTTCTTGTAGTGTTAATAGAGCAGAAATCCAAAAGGCTCTGTGGGATATGAAACCTTCGAAAGCTACCGGTGCAGATGGTATGACTGCGGGTTTCTATCAGACGTACTGGCCATATTCTAAAGAGCTTCAATCACACTCACATCGTTTTAATTCCGAAGGTCAAAACCCCTACTCAGGTTACTCAATATATATAGACCTATTTCTTTGTGCAGTGTTATTCAGGCCGAGTCAAAAATAAATATTTAATAACTAGGAATTAACTTTTATTCCGGAGAATTGCGGTTAAGTCCGAGTGTCGATCCAAGGGGACAAATTGGCTGAGTTGCGTTAACTCCAATTAACTTCCAATTTAATTCGGTAAAAAGAGGTTTGATTGTTTGTGAAATAATTGAACTAAAGAGCGCAATAATTAAAAAGGTAAAACTATTTGGGAAAAAGATCTAGGGTTTAGAATCCGCTCATACCGCATAACCAAGCATCACATAGACATGATTAATATTAGAATCGCAAAAGATTATCGCTAGGGCTTGCAAACCCTAACGATGATCGTCAAGAAAATATAGCGATTGTTAAAAGGCATGGACTATCCCATAGCACGGACCGTCTCACTATCGCGGCACGATCCGTCTTGCGAGCATAATCCATCTCAGAACTCCAATTGCACCGTTGAAAATAATTACATGTTTACAGTATTTGAACACATGAATACAAATACTCAATTCATTGGAAGAATAAAACCATGATTTCATTGATCATATGAAATCGAGTTCTTAATATATAATCCGATCCAAATAATAACCATAATCTATGCAGAAAAACAAGGTTACTTGGTGTAGAGTTTCATCCTACCCCTAGAAAAGGGGTTTAGCCGGACATGGTGATGATCAACATGCTTCAATTTGAAGAACGCTTGAAGAACATGAAGAACTATGAGTTTCTCTCTGTAGATAGCCTCTCACAATAGTTGGGGCACCCTAAAACAATGTTAGGTTATGTTATTTATACTTAGGGCTCTCAAAATTACATAAAAACCAGTCAAAACGCTAACTCCCGACACCATAGTTCGGACTAAGAAAAGGGTGGTCCGGACTACCAATGCAGAAAGTTCACTGAAGGTCGTGGAGTCCGTAGTCCGGACGGGGATTGCGTAGTCCGGACGGGGATTGCGTAGTCCGGACGAGGATTGCGTAGTCTGGACTACCGAGTCAGAAAGTGGTCCCTTGGTCCTCTTTTGCTCCTCTTCGCATCCTTGACGCTCCTAAACCACTCCCAAACATGTTTTCCAAGTCCTTGAGCACTCGGCACCTGTAACACCATTCACCAACGAATGCTAATAAAAAACTAACCGAAATAGCTTAACAAAGTGCGAGTTAACGAGGTTCAGTGGGTGCTTTTCGGCACCTATCAAGGGGCGAAGTCAGAACAAAATGGCAGTGGGTCGATTACTTAAAGCATAACAATAAAGAAAGAAATACACCGACATGCAAACTACTCCTATATATCTATAAATAACATACAATTTCAGTTACAATCGAACCCCAAAAGCTACACTAAAATTTCAAACAAAAAGTAGTTATTCATATACTTTCATAACCTATAACCATGTTCACAATTAACCCCAAAAAGTTACACTTAAGAACCAATTTGATGTTCACCTCATTAAAGCGGTCATTTAGTTGTTGGAGATGCATATCTATGACAATATACAATAACTTGACGTGGGGATTAGTGGTTCAAAACTTCTAAATTCGACCAAGGCTCTGGTAGTCCGAGAGAGAAGATTTCCATTACAGCCAAACAAACCAAGGTTGCTTGGTTCTTTTTTTTTTCTTTTTTTTATAGAGAAATATATTTTTAAACAGAGAACAGAAAAATGAGGTGTAGCAAGGGCAAGTAGTAGTATTTGCCAAACTCTTGGGGCAAGATAGCAAATATGTAAGATTATTGCTAAGATTATGGCTAATTGATTACGAGTTGTTCTCCCTCATGTGATTAGTATCAATTGGAGTGCTTTTGTACGCGATCGTCATATCACATATAATATTTTAGTAGCTCACGAAGTGGTTCACCATCTGAGGAATAAACGAGGAGGAAAAGAAGGTTAGATGGCTCTAAAATTGGATGTTTACCAAGGCTTATGACCATGCCCTGATTGGCTATGGGATAAACAGGGGTATTAAGTTATACGCCCTCCCCTTATCCCGGTCCCACAATTTTATTTTTGGTTTGGCAAAAATTTGGAACCCGGATAACTTAAATGCTTTACGAACTCCTGTGATTTCCTTCACACCAAATTAAACTACTATTTGAGATTTTTAATTTGATACAAAAAGTTTTGATCACAAAATTTTGATCAAAAAATTTTGAAAAATTCTATGCTTTAGAATTTGACATTGTTGGCTTGTTTTGCAATATCCTTCGGATCAAAAAATAAAGTATTTTCACATTAATTTTTTTACTTTTTTTTGCACCAAATTAAACTACAAATTGAGATCTTTAACTTGATACAAAAAATTTTAAAATTTTTCATACTTTAGAATTTGACATTGTTGGGGAATAACATAAAAATTACTAATTAGTTATTATTAAACACATATAACGAGAAAGGATAAAAAACAAAAAATTAAACTTCGAAATATTATTGAAATGAATAATAAAAAAATAATAACTGAATATTTTAATTTTAGATATAACTAATAAAAGGAATTATTTATTAAAAAGTATAATTAATTTAATTACTATTGTGTTTATGTATTTTTTATGATAAAATCTAATATGACTGTTTAAGGGCAAATAAGTCATTTGTCAAGTTTTTACATCATCTACCCAATTTTATCCCCCTTTATCACAAATTCATCCAAACCACTTATATTTAATCTCTCATTTATAAATGTCACATCACTGTGGGTCCACCTTTACTAAATAATACCACTTACTATCTTATCCCCCCTTACTATTTAATCCCACCAAAACGTATCCCGCATCCAATCGGGGCAATATGGAACTATTTGGAAAGGGTTATGCTTTATATGGGCTTTGATGCGAAGTAGGTAGGATGGATTATGAATAGTATAACAGCAGTGTCGTACACGGTGACTATTAATGGATAGCAACATGGGTTTATTAGACCCCAACAGGGTCTCCAACAAGGCGATCCTCTCAGCCTATATCTTTTTCCCCTTTGTGCGGAAGGTTTCTCCAGTTTACTTCGCTTAAAGGAGAATCAAGGGGCTCTAAAAGGGGTTCAAATATGTAGGAATGGGCCATTTGTATCTCATCTTTTGTTTGTAGGTGGCTCGTTAATTTTTTGTGGAGCGACAAGAAGGGATGGTGAGGTGGTGAAAGGCATTCTTGATACTTATAGGTTGTGCTTCTGAACAACTGATCAATGTGCATAAATCGTCTATCCTCTTCAGCACCAACACCACTGAGGGTAAACGAGAAGTTTAGCGAGTTATATTGGGCTTCAACTGTAGTGCAGATGATGTAAAAAGTTCTAAAATGACAAAATTGCCATTATGCATGCCCATATTGAATGATGTGTTAAATCAGCTATGTAATTACAAACAAATCATTTCCTAATAGTAACTTAATAATGGTTAATAATTTCGTATATTAAATAAACGTAGTAATTTTTTGAAATGCCATTACAAAGGCTTAAAAAAACACAACTACTAATTCAAGAAAGGAACACAATTGTAATATGGGCAAACATTAAAATGCAAGCTAGGCCCATTGCCAAAAAATTAAGAAAGAAGAATACATGCAATAAACGTGCATTAAAATACTTTTGCACACAATTTTTCAAATTTTTTCGTTGAATTAAAAATGTCTATTATTAGTTTAATTTGGTCCGAAAAATAAAAAAATTATGCGCATAAGTACTTTATTTTTTTATTCGAAGGATATTGGCCAACACAACAAGCCAACAATGTAAAATACTTTCGTATACAATTCTTCAAGAAAATTCGCACCGAATTAAAGATTTCTAGTAGTAGTTTAATTTGGTGCAGAAGAATAAAAAAATTATGCGCGGAACTACTTTATTTTTTTATCCGAATGATATTGCAATGCCAACTCAACAAGCCAACAACGTAAATACTTTCGCATACAATTTTTCAAAATTTTCACATTGAATTAAAGATCTCTATTAGTAGTTTACTCCCCCCGTCCCTTTTTTAGTGTTTAGATTTCTATTTTGGATTGTCCCTTAATAAGTGAGTGTTTTGAAAAGTTAATGGGTAAAAGTTGGTACAATTATCATTTTGCCATTTTAAAAAGTTAGTGGGTAAAGATTTAATGAATAAAAGTGGAGGATAATTTTGGAAAGTAGAGGTAAAGTTGATGTAAAAAGTGTAAAGTAGAGGTAAAAGTTGATGTGAAAGGTGTAATGATGCTGTGTTTTTAATAAGTAAGATTTACGAAGTAACACGGTTAAATAGGGACGGAGGGAGTAATTTGGTGCAAAAATAAAAAGTTATGCATGAAAGTACTTTATTTTTTTATCCGAAGGATATTGCAAAACCTACAAGTCAACAATGTCAAATACTTACGCTTACAATTTTCCAAATGTTTTTTCCCACCAAATTAAAGATCTTTATTAGTAGTTTAATTTGGTGCCAAGAAAAGTAAAAAATTATCAACAAAAGTACTTTATTTTTTTTATCCGAAGGAGATTACAAAGTACTTTATTGGTTGGGGTAAGGAAGTGATTGGGTCTCCCCAAATTTAAGAGGGTCTGAGGCAGATAAAATAGTCCAGGATTCAATAGTCCGGCCCATTGTTTTTTCCCAACTAAGGATCAAGGGCGAGCCTAGATTAGTCATCCAAGCCCAAACTCATCCACCCTCTATATACGCCATTCAAACTAGCCCTTAGAGTGGGAGATTATCTAACACAAGGTGGCTCCAGGATTTTTATTTATTGGTGCTAAAACTATATATTGAACACTACATAAAACAAAAGTATTTATTTTGGTTGAAAATTTTTCAGGCTTAGTTTATTTTATTATGTTGAGTTATATAATCTACTAAGTGAGTGAATTTTTATAATACGAAGAAATATCAAATTATACACAAAATCTACTAAATTTTAGTGCATTTTTCAAACTCAGGGATTCTCTAGCTTGTGCAGACATATGAAGAAATATCGAATTATAGACAAAAATATACGAAATTTTAATGCACTTTTCTATCTCAAGGGTTCGCTAATGTAGACAATATGAAAGAACTATCAAATCACGCAAAAATATACAAAAAAATTTGTACATCTTTCGCGAACTCAGGGGGTTCACTTTAACCCTCTAAAACGCAAGTGGAGAGTGAAATTGGGTTCATATTTTGTGAGAGAATGACCTATCTCATAAACCAGAATAAACCATGTTAGAGAATAAATCAATTTTGTGAAACATGCTGTAAATTTGGATCGGAAGATGACTTGCGAATTTCACAAAAGGGGCAAAAGCGTAAACTCAGCTCATCTTTAGTATCATCCGAGCAAAGTTAAGGGAAATTCTTGACACACCCCTCTCTTTTCCCGGTACCCACGCCAAAAATCCTTAAGAAGGTGTGTGAGACTCATCTTGAATCCAGCTTAATTATCAAAATTGTCCATTCTGTAAAAAAAAATAATAATGTGTGGATCATTCTTGCAAAAAAAAACAAGTTAACCATTTAGAAAAACCAACGGCCAACAATCAAACCAAAAATAAAATAAAAAATCATGGCCGAGAAATACAATCTTTTTGCCCTCAATTGCCCCTCTGGAACAGTAATTCCCTTTTACTTTCTCTCCAATTTTTTCCTTTTTCTGGGGCTTGAGATGAGACGAGAACCCCAACAACCAAACCTGACCAAATTGACTTGAGCTGTCAAAAATAGACACACCATCTCTTATCAAGTCATCTCCACTGAACCTGCTGATACACACCAGGCCTCCACAGCTCAGCTATCGTCCTTCTTCAGTGAACCGATGTTTCATTGCCAACTTCATATCTCTCCCCAACCCACATCAAGGTACTGTGGCCCTTGCACAACCCGATAAGTAAATTTTTAGTTCCATGATAAAAAATAATAATAATAATGATAACATTTTCTATTTTCTAATGTTTATTCTTTGAATTATACGAATTACCTTAATATTAATTCAAGAAACAATTCGTCTATCCATGTACATGCACACGTAAGCACGCATCGTAATCGTCTATTTCAACAAATCAATGGTTCGGATCTTAATTACTCTTTAACCGGTCAAAGAGCTTTTTTACCAGTCAAATAGTAAATAAAATCTGGACCGTCAAAAATGTTGTTAGACGGTTAAGATGCACCGTCAGTACATCGTACATACACGGACTTGCATGTACATTGCTTTTTCGTTCAAGAAAAAAATCGGTTTTGTCCATATTGTTAACGATGTTCAATTACTCTCACAGTCTCATGCTATTCATTAGTTGGCCGACAAAAACGACAATCTTGAAAAATACGGACAGTTCATATCACTCATGCAGTCGGGACTTCACCCTCCCGAAGAACACAAGGCCCAAGCTTCCTCTCTATATGAGGAATATAAAGTCGCAATTTTACATATTCCATCGATTCCATTTTGTTACAGTAAGTGCTTTTTCAGTAATCGAGCACTAAATCGAAAAACTTCAGTGGAAGGTACATACATTTTTATTCGATAAAGACACGATTACTCAAAATGGACAAACAAAATCGGACGGTTACAAGTGTGACGGGTGAAATTTATCCGACCGATAGCACCATGGCATTGAACAGTGTCTCCTCTAGGGGGCGTAATCAGGACTGTTTAATCTGTTTCTGTCTAATTTTTCTCCTCTTTAACTCTCTCTCTAGCCTAACTGTTTTGACGGCAATAGCTGCTGCTGTTGCTTCAGAAGAGGTAATTTTGGTCATTTCGCTATCTGAGCTGTTAGTAGAGCTCGAGCAATATTGCCTGTCCAGTACATTGACCGGTGTGCTGCAGCTCGACAGTTCTGCTTCCCACACTGATTCATACCCATCCATCGCTATTTCTTGCATCAAATTGCAGCAATTTAACAAATTATCCTGCAACACAAGTAGCTTAAATCAAGATCAGAACAATGCTCCAAACCCCAAATTAACAAATTTACTTCTGAATTTGGCCTCAAATTTAGGCCGTCATCTTTAATGTTGTCTCATCTGGATTTGTTAAATTTAGAATAGTTATAAAATAAAAATAGATACCCGTCTCAAGAATTAATTTGGTTGGTTGATAGATTTCCTCCCCACGCAATTGATCAAATTTGATTTTTTGGACTAGACCACAATTAGAGTAATTTCTTATCAAGGTCCCGGAGAGGATATAAAAATCGACAAACAGAATTTGAAAAATTCTGAGCACCGATAACAATGACTACTAGTATCTTTTAAGTACTGCAATGCTATAGTGACCATATTTGAGTACTATTATATTTTGGGTATCGTTTGATGTGTCACTGTTGAATTAGTAAAATGTGCATTGGTATAATTAGTAATTTAATATAAACCCGTATTTACGTAGTGAGTGATGCTCATTGTACCTCATTTACATATGAACAGCTCGAAATCGCTTTCCGAAAGCAAGGAAATTGGAGTGGAAAAAGTTCATGCGAAGCAGAGAGAAGGGCAGATGCTGCAATTACCGATGGCCTGAACTCCAACAGATTGATGTCTGAAACCAACACAAAAACTCAGTTTACTTTCATAATCAAGATATGAAAATGGGCTCTATATGTATGATATTTATCTGTTTTTCTGTATGTAATATAGTACCATTTTGTGCTTTGAAGATGATTTCAGTGGCTCGAGCCTTAAGATCTTGTACCAACGGCGGGTCTTTGAATTTGAACAACGAGATGAAGAAATTTACGAAAGAGAAGGGAGTTATGGAGCGCATTCGCCATTGCAGAGCTCCGAGGATCAACAACTCCATTCGCTCAATCGTTTCCGTGTCGAAGACGAACCCTTCTTCATTCTGTTCCCACAAAAGTCTTAAATCAGTCCTCCTTGTATATACATTATTATAGCACTGTGCAGCAGTTTCTATTGGAACAGAACAGAAATATTACCTGGATATCAGAAACAGAGTACTCTGTTTCTTTCATCTTCAACGCCAAACAAATGCAGGAAATCGCAATGAGCTTCACCGCCCAAGGCTTCGTTTTCTGCAAATATTCAATTTCATCAAATGGGTCTTTCACCACAGCATAAGTGTCAAAGAAGTTCGAATTTCGATTTGCGGGGGTGAGTTTCCATTCGATAAAATGGCTGATTTTAGCAAAATAAGGAAGAATCTTCGCTAAAATTAAAGATTTTTGTAAAATCAACTCATTTGCTAAACTGTTGATTTTAGCAAATGTCGATTTAGCAGATTTTATCAAATGCGAAACTCACCCTGACACAGATATCAAAACAGTTTTTTAGATATCCATACATTTTATATACAATAGAGAGAGAGAGAGAGAGAGAGAGAGAGAGAGAGAGAGAGAGAGTATACCATTAAGGGATTGGTGGAGAGGAATCGATCGAGGTAATTGATGGAGAGGTAAGGGAGAAAAGGGTCGTTGAAGTTGGAGGAGAAGAGTGAGATGAAAGAGATTGCTTCTTGTCGAACGGAGATGTCGAAATCAGTGAGTTGAAGGCAATGGGAGTAGTTAAGGGAAGGCATGTGATCGGCTTCAACGAGGAATAGAGATGGGATTGAATCTTGGAAGGTTGATAGAAGTGGGTTTTCAAGATCGAGCTCCATTGATGGGCCAAAAAAAAAGCTCTAATGGTAGTGTGAGGAAGACGGAGTACTCGAAACTCGTTCTTTTAAAGAGTGGGAGAGAGACAGAGAAATAAATGGAAAAGGGTGAGAGTTCGCTGTCTTCTTAAAAGAAGCCGTAGACGGTCTTCAACTTCACTCTTCTCTCAAACTATACTTTTTGTTTTTCTCTTTAGACGGAGTGTACGGGTCAGCTTACACACATTTTGATTATTCTTTTTCTCGATCCGGTTAAAGGTAGACCACCAGCACGGGACGAGTGAATTCAAAAGATATTGTTAAATTTCGAACTCAAATAGTATTATATTAAAACTCATCTCTATTGTCACTTGAGCTAGCACCGGGTTCTCGTACTAATGATAGTATGGTAGGCTTTTAGCATTGGGCATCTGCTCTTTTACTCTTTTTCTTTCTCTCTCACATTGGAAAGGAAAATTGATAAAAGTGGCAAACGGCAGTGATCAGATGGGCTTGATTGTGTTTGATTAAAGGCTTCAGCCTTCATAAAAGTATATATCTGAATTCTATTGGTTGACCAAAAATAAAGGGTCTTCACGTTCCGACTGGGTGGAGAAAAACTTGCATGCGGAACGGGTGGTGATATCTGTCGGCGCATCCGAGCCGTCTAAACATGTTTTGAACAGTTCAGAGTGAAAGGTGCAAATTTTACATCAACAAATCTCGGCGACTCGAATGCGTCGGCGGATACCACGTGACAACACTCCTCCAGTACACAAAATTTACGCAACTGGGTGGCATCTTGTGGGATTGGGAATCTCGTAATGCACAAAAACACTAAAGGGTTGTAAGGCGCCCAAACTATGTCGTTTTGGAGGCCCAATGGGTATACAACTTAACCAATGTTTGATTGGTTTGAATTTTTTTCCACAATATTTTAGACGGTGTCGATTTCTATTGAATGGTGTATATCAAATTTTCGGAATCGAAATGAACCTTGTTTCACTTGATAAATATGCTCCCCAATCATATCATTTACTCCCTCTGTTCCATAATAATTGCCCCCTACGAAACTACGTGCAATTTTCAAACTAAAAAATAACTCATCTATAAAATAATTTTTGAATTTTTTTTGCACCGTTTAAAAGTTCACAATGAGATCTATCAAACAAGATCCATATTGCTGAACAAATTATGTTCATAAGTACATTATTTTTTAGTTTGAAAATTGCACGTAGTTTCGTAGGGGACCAATATTATGGAACGGAGGGAGTACTATTTAATGAATAGAATTATTAAGATAATTGATATTTCTGACAATATCGTGAACATAAATAACCATTAATAGACTTCAAAAGGTTTTTTCGTTCTCCTACTATTTTAAATTTTATTAGAAGCACAAATTCGAAAACAAATGGGAAAAAAGTACAACTACTCCAGTATTTTGAACAACTGTAATTAATAGACTTCAATAAGAATATTTACCAATTTGATTGATTTCAACAAGAATATTAATTACCAATTTGATTGATGTTCTTCAAATTCGTCTGGAGAAAATTAGCCCCGCTCTGTAACACCTTACTTAAGGTAAAATGGCTTTAGCACTTAAAAGTCTGTAAGCCGAAGCCAGCTTATTCCACTTATTTAAGATAGTTTACTGACTTACGATAATTTTTGACAATATTGCCCTCATACAATGTAAAATGCAACCCGACACTAATAAGTTTGAAAGGAAATTCGGACATTTCACAGTGGAATATATTTCCCATCCATTTTTATCCTGGAACAAGTTGACTAAAGAATATGTCTTTTTGTTGTGGAACAATCTAACTTAACATGTCTTTGCGAACCTTAATGCCTTTTAGCTAATTCAATCTGTCATCTAAAGTTTTCCTTATGTTTTCCACATTCCCATTTCGGTAGACACTAATGCCCTTCAAAATTCTCTACAAAATCCTGTTATTATGGCATTTTATGGTTGCGCGACGTTAAACAAGAAAAAACGGGGAAGAAGTTTTGCAATTTGAGAAATTAGATGCTACTATTGCATAGGACTCAGGGGTGTTGTGCACCCGTCGGTCGTTGGATTGAGTTTTGGACGGCTCGGATGCATTCGGCAATTTTTTATTAATTTTGTTTTTTTTTTACTGGTAAAAAATCAAAACACATTCAAACCGCCCAAAACTCAATCCAACGGCCGAGGGGTGCAGAGCACCTTGCATACCAACAAAGTAATGTACATCTTCTCTACAATAATTATTGAATGATAAGCAGGAGACAACAACTAATGGTACCAGCTACTTAACCGATATAGCTGCATATTTTGTGAACAACGTACAATACTCATCAAATTCGAGCTGCAAAACTAATTTTCAAATTCTTTAATCAGAACAAAAAGCAAACGGAATCTAATAGATTTCGTTGAACAGCTTTTTTTTTTGTACACATGCTGTTGCAATCTTCTTTTTCCTTTGCATTTTTTTGTTGTTCCTATGTATAGTCTGAACAGCAGTTCTGTTTTACTCCATCTGTTCCTAAATAATAGTCCACCACAAAAAGACGTGTAATTTTCAGATCAAAATTTTAGGGTCAATCTTGTGTTGAGGTGCAGATAACCTTTAGCAATGGTCTAGCTCAGGGGTGTGCTCCTAAGGTCTCACTCGGCCTGCAGCAAAAACGACCAATTTATATAGCAGTTTATTAATATGTAGGGTTATCAGTTTTCAGAGAAAAACAAAGAGAGAGACAAGAGAAAATGCAGATCTCAGAGAGATTGCCAGAAGACTCTTATTTCGATTTTATAGTGGACTGATGTGGCTCCCGTGGTTTTTCCACGTGTATCTTGTGTCTCGTTTTTCTTTGCCATTTTTCATTACGTACGTGTGTTTGTGTTCCGATTTCCTAACATCTTGATCCGAAAATTGCAAGACTTTTCGTAGTGACTTCTTGATCCAAAAATTGTACGTCTTTTTTGTAGTGGACCATTATTTAGGAACGGGAGTAAAGGAGTATAGATCAAAATGTTCTTGTGATAGTGAGAGTAGAACAAATTGTACGTGGTACCCTTTTTGACATCTTAAATTGTTACTATTTGGCATGCAATATATCTCCAATAGTACTCTGGTGCATCCTTAAATTCATTTTAAATGCTTTTCTGATGATTCACCTACAAAATTGCTTCTTGGTCATTCTGCATAAACGAAACACACACTGAAGCTTTAACATCTGTCCAATCCATTCAGTTATGGTAGTCCAGAAAGTTATGATCATTTCTTCAATCACTTGTAAATTAGTTCGACTCATGTGAATACCGGGCCCTGTCTCATCTGATGTGTCAATATATATCTTTTTCTATCGCCAAAAGAAATTTTATAGGTTACGGAAAAGTATTTAATGCACACCCGTTATGAATTTTTTTGGTTTATTTTATGAATTTTGTCGCTCATTTTGTATTTTTGCAGGGACAAACTTAAATAGGGCACATGGGGTCACGTGCCCTGACTCAAAACTAGAAAAATATTAATGATATAGTATTTAGCATATATAAGTGTCCTACTATATTTATCATACACAGTTATATATAACTAAAAAATAAAAATGTAGAATCACTAATATACTTTAATCAGTAATCGTTTATAATTATTATTTTACAAATTCATTAATAAAACAATGATCATTCTAAACACTTGTCAATGTCAATGTAAAACATACTGTAAACGTTTGTCTAAGGCTTTGTGCTTATTTTTGAAATTTCATCGAAGGAAAATTCTAAAATCAACCTAATAGATTGTCATTAAGGTTTAAAAAGTATATCGAACTGTGTAAAAAGTGTATAAAAGTTTGTGAATATATTTTAAAATGTGTAAAAGTATACTGAATTATTATTATTATTATTTTTTTTTTGGTCTTTTTCTCTGCTTGGACCCTTTACAAAAAGTATGCATTACAAAATTTTATAGTCAATATTGAATGTCTTACTTTAGCATGATCTTATTGTGGTTGACTAAGAAAAACAATTTCACGATTATAATTAATAAGGTGCTCTCACTAGGTAGCTAAATTCCTGAATCCATCCATGTCTGTTCATCTTGCCCCGTCAAACTGAAATCCTGAATTCGTCCGTGAAAAGACAGTGTCTTGATACCAAAATGAACGTTAAACGGCATGTGTATTTTTTATTTACCTTTTTGACAAGTAACGGCATACATATTTACAGTAACTATAAACAACCAAAAATAAGGTGGAGCTTTTGGCTTTTATAATACCTCCACCAAGATAAGTTTGAAATAGTTCTCTTCACAACAAACGAAGTAGAAAATGACATTAAGTAAGTCTCGAAAATGCACTGTCCCAATTCCTTACAAATGCAGTTCAAAAAAAAAAATTTCCTTACAAATGAAAAACTCCAAAATACTGCCTATATACGAGTAATAAAAATAAGGGGCAGATTTGACAGCTTTGGATTCGTGTCTCCTTAATGAGTGGCCATGTCCTCACAAGCAAGAAGAAAGCTCGTGAATAGGACAAAAGTTCAGGGACTTTTATGCAAGGAAAAGGACATGCAATAGAGGTAAAAAATGCAAATTAAGTAAACTTAGTTATGGGAAAAGTGAAACCCAAAAAGTCAATGATGATAATGCCATTGGGGTTGAAACAAAACCAAAAGCAGCAGCAGGGTTTGAAATTCAATGTTTGTTTTTGCATTTCTTTAGTAGTTAACGTAAGAACACTTCTGTTGGTTTTTTGAGATTTAGGTTTTCCCATCGCTTATCTTCAAGCACCTAAACCAAGGGTTGAACAAAGACTTAATTTTGAAGGTCAAATAGGCCTTGAATTTAGAATTCACCAGGGGTCAAGGTTCTTGGAGGAGGACTTATATCAAACAAGGAAAAGATCGAAGGGTGAGTAAAACATAAAAGGGGTTCGGGTTGGTGCTACTCAGGGATGTGCAACACACGTGCTGTGTAATTCAAGCCGTCTGTTCGGCCATCCAATGGTCCACATCTCATGTCGATTGTGTAACATCCGACCGTTCATTGCAAGATGAAATCTAGCCATTGGATTGCCAAGTGGACGGCCTGAATTGCACAGCACGCGTGCTACGCACTCCCTACGCAGCACCAACACCGGACCCGTTAAAAGTTGTCAAAGTGGTTTCTATAAATATATAAAAATAAAAAAAGGGATTGATAAAAGTTGATTACTAAAATCAGAATTCAAAAGCATTGGAATTGATATTTACTAGAATTTACTAATGAAAGCTAATTTTAGCCCAATGCGGAAGCAGAAGTTGTAGCAAATGTACTGACATATCTTACGAGATAATAGAAAACAACAGAAGTTATACTCCAAAAGCATTCACAAACAACAAAGATAGTGATAAATAAAGACAAGCAGAGACAATTGGACATCTGATTCTTTAACTTCACCGTGAGCACCACAATCTGGATTGAATTTCCACAAATTAACTTACACACTTCATGTGGATGGCGCTTGGAAAGAAGGGAAATCTTGGAGTGGAATAGGTTTTACAGCCAGTCTCCCTAATGAAAATCTCATTGCGCAACACTCAATATCAACTTACAACAAAAGTCCTCTCCAAACTGAATTCAAGCGATACAACAAGCGGTTAATTGGGTTTGAAAAAACAAGTACTATAATGCTATCTATATTTTTTCTAACTATTTTAATGCCATCATGCAAATTGGGAGGAGGAGTGAATGTCAGCATCATGACACTTTTTTGATTTCCAACCTGAGAAAGGAGATTGCAAAGCTGGCTTTTTGTAGAATATCTAAAGTAGAGAGGCGTGATGTTCATCATGCGCATCTTCTGGCCAAACATGCTCTTGACTATTTTGTTCCTCACCCAGATACCGGTGATAGAAGTTTCTATTAGTCTGTTGCTTGTTTTTGTTTTTGTTGGTTGCATTCAGCTTGCTTGGGACTCCGTTTGTATCAGGTTGTGTTTAATGATATTTCTATCTCTTTAACAAAACAAAAAAACTTAAATACTTGTCCTGTTTTTTACGTACTTCTCCCACTTATTAATACAATTTTGCTTATCGTATTTAATAGGCGTGGTTAACATGCGCACAATGCCAAAAAGTTCAAATTTAAGCGAAAACTTTGTAAATATCAATGCATATTTCTAGAGTATTCGACGCACTTGTCAAAATTATTGAGACAGTAACAACGAACCTAATGAACTGTCCTTGGCATATTATGGGAAAAAAAAGTGTCAGGTATGTCGATCCCATTGTCAAAAAACCGTGACTCGGCCCTACCACATTTCCAACCCTTACTCCTGTCGGGACACAAATTTTTGTCAATTCGTATATATTGGATGAGTAGTAGTAATGTTTTAATCTTCTTACGTACCATGTAAGATCCTGTCACTCACGCTTTGATTTTAGACCTTGTAAAAGTATTGAAAGTAAACTGGGACCATTTTCTGCAAAGAGCTTTACACCTCATGCATAAGGGGAAGGATGGATACGACGTATATGTTTTGTTCATGCATGCATCATGTATCCCAGCTAAGCCATATATCAAATCTGTCACTCATATGTATGAAATTCTATACTGTAATATATCTAGGCTTTGGGATAAGCTTGTTCTATATATGCACATGGGAGAGACATGTAAAGATGCCTTCTAAAAATGCCTTCTAAATTGTGTGAAATGGTCCAAGAATAAATTGTTGAAAAATCACGAAATCTAGAAAACATAAACGGAATTACGACTACAAGAACAGAATTGGAAGGTAGATTACTGAATCGAAATACAAATGGAATTATGGAAAACAAGCTGAATTTTGTGTTATAAACAGTCTCCTTAAAATAGATTCGCCGCCTACCGAGGGTGTTGTAAGAGTGTCGGCATCTGTCTCCCTCTGAAACACCTCTGTCGGCTGCCTTGGCAAACTAAGTACGTCTGTCAATCTCTCTTACAAAAAATGGAATTTCAGAATACTCGTAAGGAATGTGAATTTCTCGTCCCTTGAACAAAAAATGGGATTCACAATGTAAATGAATAGATAAACCCTTGAGCTGCAAACCAAAAATCAATACGTGCATATAAGCGCGGAAATTAGTGAATGCGAGCCATGAACCTCACTTCATGAGGGGTATTAACCAGCCGAAACCACTGGCTCTTGAGCTACAATGTGCAATGAACCCAGAAGAGGCAGCTCGGTTGCCTCGGCAAACCCCCAAATGCCCTGATTTCTTTCACATATTTCCAAGTTTCAACATAAATTGCCCTTTTTGCGTGAAAAAATTGTTTATCATGTGAATCAAAATCTTCAACTGTGATGATTTCTAATTCTAGCTAGAGATATAAGATGATCACTTGTTACAATCTTTAACACGGTTTCGTTATCAAAATTATTCATTTTACAGGTCTCGACATACTGATAGTATATGCCAAAGCTCAAGTTCATCGGACACTGACATCCATTAATGAACCCTTCTACCTGCACCGACGGAAATGCACCGACAGCGTCGCGGACGCCGTTGTGGGTCCCAACCGGTCGATCCGAGCCGTTCATCCTTCTAAAAATTGAATTCCGAGTGGGCCAATCGCCCCATTTCGGACGGCTATATGAGCTCGATCCAAAATCACCCCATTTCGATCCAAATTTTTTTGAATGAAATGAGGTGATTTTGGATCAAGCTCATATAGCCGTCCGATTGCCTCGATTCCGGCGTAGCTCACTCGGAATTCGATTTTGAGAAGGATGAACGGCTCGGATCGACCAGTTGGGACCCACAACGGCGTCCGCGACGCCGTCGGTACTCCATCGGTGCGGAAGGAATTACCGTCCATTAATTAAGCGGTTAGACAAAGTTTATTTCTCTTCAAACTTACATGATTGCCTGTACTGGTTTCCAATCATACATATTGAGCTCTGCTTTTTGCTTGTCCCCTGACACTGTTTTAAATCCTATTGAGCTCTGCTTTTTTGCTTGTCCCCAAACAGAATTACTGACAAAACTGAACCCATTTTGCTTCATTTTATATCAACTCAATTTGTGTAAGTAAAGCTAATCGGAACACACATTGAGAGCCAAAGACAATCATTTGTTTTGGTCAATTGTTAAGTGAAAAAAGGTCTTCACATTCCAACCAAATGCACCTACTTTTGACATAATTCGCCCATCCAATTTAATTGTTTTGACCTATGCTTTTTGTGTCTTATTAAACCCACATGCAGCTTGTCCCTCTCCTTAACCACTTTAGAAAGGCAAACAGATAAAAAAAAAAATAAGCCACCCAAACGGCTAGCTAAAACATAGCAATGGGGTTCTGTTGATGGAAAAAATAACGAAAGTTATCTATACATGATAAGTAAAGTATCGGTACATGTTTAACTCGCTTATGGAGCTAATTCTAATTATTCAGTCAACACCACCCGGCCAACCCTATGAGTTCGCGCGTTACCAAAAATGAATCAGTAGTTCATATGTCATTTTCCGCTCTTCCTCCATACTGCCCAAAAAGCCTAGATCCGACAATTACTTGTCATATGTGAGACAGAGACTGCATGCACGGAGTAAAATTGCATGAACCTCTCCTGAGTAATTATTCATTGGTTTTGGGACACCGTCACGTGATACTCCAGCACCGTTTTCGCCACGTACTTTATGGGGTTCATCATAAACTTATTCATCCTTGTCAGGAAAAAACAGAGGTGGAAAAAAAAGTCCGAATGGAGTAGATTGTTTAGTTGTAAGCTGACTTTGGGATTTTGACCTGGTCAAGGAAGCTGCACAATGATTCTAAAAGGGCTTGTTGTTATCAAAATAGTAATTTTTTACATGCTCCTTTGATTGTGATGTTTACCTTCGCCATATAGTATAAAATTTGATTGATTTTGATTTTTAATAGTAATAAAAAGAAATGGAAGGATTGACAAATCAGCATAAGCCATATTTAGGCCTGTTTTCACCTAATAATCAAGCCGGGCAGATTATTTTGTCATTATTCAAATTTTTTTTTTTTGTTGCAATTTTTTTTGGCGTGAACTTTTTGTAGATTACTGGTTAGTCTCGGCTAGAGGAATCTAAAAATAAAAAACTATGAATAAAACTAGTGTTTTTGTAAATAAAAACAAAAATAATCCAAAATATGTTGGATTATTTTTGTCTTCAGTGAACGTTTTAAATTTTTATGTCATAACTTTTACTTTTGAGATTTATCTCATCAAGATGAATCAATAATCTACAAAAACTGACACAAAACTAACAAATCCAACAAAAATTTGAATAAGAACAAAAAAAAAAGTAGTTAGCCCAAACACCCCTTAGTGTGAAATCTATAGTTTCTCTCTTAACTAACTTCAGCTGGAAATGTCTTTGGTTTCAAAACAGTACGACTCAATGACATTTTCAGCCAATAAAGCATCAATAGACAAAAGGACATGAGAAAAAAATGTGTTTTTTAATTTTTTGCTCAACTGAATTTTTTTGTTAACCAAGATACAAAGATAACCACTACAACAACAACAACAACAACAACAAAATTAAATAAATAAATTAACTATATTGCACTTCTTCCAGAAACTGAATTAAGTTAGGAACTGACTTAAGTTGACTTTTTTCGTTGATGTAATATAAGATAATAACATGTCTCGTAAAACACAATAAGTTAATTTTTAGGTCAATTTCTGGAACAAGGCCCGAACAATCTTAGAGCAACAACAGAAGATTCTCTATATGTAAAAAAATAGGTAAAGTAGAGAAGTTGAGAGCCAAAAAGGGGCCTGCAACAGCTGCAGCAGCTACGTCAAAAGCTTCAGGAGAAAACATTTTGCTACAGTGATTCGGCACAAGTAGCGTAGTAGTACTGTTCCACATGTATTCACTTTAATTTTAATAATTTTCTCTCTCATTCCTCCTCCGCTGTTCTCTCTCTTTCTCTCCTCTCTTTGTCTCTGTCTCTCTCCTCCTTTCTCCCTGCCACCAGCCCCACTTTCTCTCTCCTCTCTATTATAATAATATTCGAATAGAAAAAAGGTCAAATGAGTAGTATTGTTGGAGTATTGATAATGACAGGGTAGCTATATGCAATGTACATCAGGTTTAATTTTTGGCCAAAAATTTTAGAGTAGCTGCTGTTTTTGCTCTTATGCAACCCACCGTCCTTTGGAAAAAGAAAATGTAACTTGCGCTTTATTCGATCAACCACTTAGTAAGGAGTCTTTTACTACATAAAGCCATGTTTGTTTATATTTTTTACCCACCTCCCTCTCGCAGTCTACCATTCAGTATTTTGTTTGAGTGTTCATTTCTACAAAACAAAACTGTTTTTTTCACTAAAATATATTTCGCAGTTTTTAGGTCTTCCTAGGATCCTATTTTCAAGTGAGTAAATCCAAGACTTGAATTATATGTAACGAACCATTTTCAGAGATTAAAAACATGATAAGCAATATGAGACGGATGGAGTATATGTATACGTAAAACATGCATGGTTTTTATTTGAGATTGGGACAAAAAGAAGAGTGGGGAATGAGTAGAGGCCAAGGCAGCTTTTAAGGGTTTTCATCACTTCAAAACGCCTTTGAAGAACCTTCCATATCTTTTTTGGTTGCTTGAAGCTTCCTCCACATCATTTATAACAAATATTTAACTGATAGAATTTTCTTTTGCTTTTTCGGTTTGTTGCCTTGATCTTTCTTTTTTCCATGCATTGGTGCAAGAGAAAGCCAAAAGGAACGAAATAAATCGATTTTTCACCCTTGGGAAGACCAATTGATCCAACCTTTTGCTTTCCCACCACAGACGTTGTTGTACATCAATACTACTAGATTATTAACTACTAACTCATCTAAAAACTTAAACAGTTAGAGAGAATGATATCTTTATAATTTATATCCTTAACACGTCTCCTCCAGAGGACCTAGCCTGTACAAAATATTTAATAATTAGGTAGGTGTTGAGGTTTGAAACACATAATTTATTGCCTTATACCATATTATATTGTTAACCACTAACTTTATCTAAAAACTTAAGTTGTTAAGGATGTGGATAACTTTAGTATTATTTATATCCTGAACCGCTCGATGTGTTTAAAAACGTGTTTTCAGAGACTAATGTAGTTTTTATCAAAAAATGTTCGGATCATGTCCTTCGGGATAATTTTTTTGGCGACTAATACAGTTTTTATCGAAAACTGTTCGGATCAAGCCCTTCCGAGTAATTTTTTTTGACGATTCCTCGCCTAGGCTCTTAACAACACGCTATAAACACATTGAGCGGTTTGGATCGTCGAGATTCGATCCCAATCCATGAGGTCCACACGAAATTTCCATGAGGGATCCCTCAATGGATCATTTTCGTAGATGGATATTATATACTATATGTATATACATAAATGTTCTAATGAGGGATCCCCCAAACAGCCTAAAGTGCATGCGGACCTCCCATTTCCAGATCAAATTTTGATGATCCGAACTGCTCAATGTGTTTAAAACGTGTTTTTAAAAGTTCACGCAAGGAATCGCTAAAAAAAATATCAGGAAGAGCTTGACCCGAGCAGTTTTTGATAAAAATGTGCATATACAGTTTTATCGAAAACTGCTCGGATCAAGCCCTACTCAGTATTTTCTTTTACTGACTTATTGAATTTAATTTAGATCCAAACTAAAAGCTTCAGTTCATCTTAAGAAAATGTTAGACTTTGTTTTCTAACAGATATTCCATACCTAACCAATGTGAGACAATATTTTCTAACAAAAATTAATCGCCCCTCTACCATCACATATGTATTGTGTGCGATCCGAGACTAAGTATGTATATATATATATATATATGGACTCCATACCAATATATGGTGGGGATGGAATGGGCCTAGACCTATGGGTTGAGCACTGAATAATCTCTGGTTTTCTAACAACATGATGTATGTTAAATCTAATATTATTGCATGTTTTCTACTTCTATTACTTCATTTTTGAAGTCATATTTTTTAACTATATCTAAAAAAAAATTCCTGCGATTTCTTTATTTTCAGCAATCGTGTTCTTTATTTTAGTCATAAATTGAAGGACATAAATCTGTCTACTAATTTCTTTTCTTCTTTTTTTTTCTCTTCTTGCACGCCTGAAATGATAATGGTATAGGCAGCGGGGAGAGAGAGAGAGAGAGAGAGAGAGAGAGAGAGAGAGAGAGAGGCACACATATGGAATCACATGATGAGTGTATGTCTCACGCCAACACACCCATGCAAAAAACATCATCATTGTTTCCTCATTAAACAATACTACGCTACTTGAAAAATAGACAACAAAGTGGGCCTCCTTCTACTTGGGGACAAAATCAAAAACCTACAAATCCATTATTTATGTTCTTTTCGGATGGGCCATGCATGCCAGTGTACCACCCAAACTAGCCACCCCACCATTCCTTTTCTTTTTACTCCCTCCGTCCCAATTTTATAGTCCCTTTTGGGGATTCCAACTTAATAAGGGGACATAATCATTGTACTTTTAAAAACATGTTTTTCTTATTTTACCCTTCAATCATTACACTTTCTTACTTTTTTATTATTTTTAATTTCAAAATAAAAGGGTATAAGAGGAAATTCCTTAACAATTACTCATTTAGTTTTGAAGTGGGACAATTTTTTTGGGACAACAAAAAGTGTCAAATGGGACTATAAAATTGGGACGGAGGGAGTATAATTCTTGTGTCCGGATCAGCTTACAACGCAACACATCGGCTTATTTTAGGATTCAATCACGCTACTCATTTGCGATGAGCCCAATTAAAATGAGAGCAAAATTTTGTATGGACTAACCCCAAAGGACTAAATAGCACCTCAGAAGCTTCAAACTTGAGATCTTTAAGTCACGGGTCTTGAACACCATGCATGCCAAACCCTTCTAAAGTCTGTGAGAGTAAATTCCCCATCAATTTTTTTACTAGTCCAATCTTGTAGTACAATTTTTTTTTTTTTGGGTTATATCTAAGTTAAGCTGACTTTCATTGCTGTAAAAAAAAAAAAAAAAAAAAAACCGATTTTATTTACCATAAAATTGGTGCAGCTTAAGTCTCTTTATTATTTTTGGACTCTGGCTATGGTTAGTGTTTAATTTATTTGGATGTGGTTATTATTTTTACAGACGGAGGGAAACTTAGGACAAGACTATATTGCATCGTTTTGGAAAAAAAATTTAAAAATTTTTTAAAAAAAAGTCTCAATTTCTTTTGTAAATCAAATACATGGATTTTTTTTTATCGGCAATCTTTATCAATCCAGATTTTAGATTATTTAATTATTATAAAATAATTAACTCCCTGCTAGCCAAATGAGTAAATGGAAAATCAACTACGAGTTCTAATTTTTTATCTTCATATTTACTGGCCTTGTTTCAACACCTGACTTAAGTCTTCTGACTTAAGCTGGTTTTGAATGATGTATTGTGAAAGAATGATTTGTATCTTAAAACACAATAAGTCAGTAAAAATCAGTTTTGAGAATAAGCCAGAAATTGGAATAAGACCGTGAAGATAAAAAAATTAGCACTCACAGTTGATTTTCTTATATACATGCAAGTACATTCACAGCAGTGGCTAAATATAAAAAGATTAAACATTAATCTACATTAATTGGATGATGATTATGAAAATTAATCAATTTATGGGGTAAAGTGCAACTCAATCTTAGTCAATCAGTGACCAAAAACACAATCGATTAGGTCTAAAAGCAGTGATTAGTTTAGGGAAATCTGTAATCACCCATGATAGCCTAACCGATATATCGAGATATCATAAAGCTTGGACTATATATGACCTAAGGGACTGCTAAATTAGGTAATTAACCATCCTTGGTTAATTAGTTCAACCACCCCCTGGTGCTTATAATTAATTAAGAGTGTGCCCATTTTGTGAATTATTTGCATAGATACCACTAAAGTAGCCACAACTTTTTGACAATAATCTCACCCCATTACTCTAAGCTATGGTTTTGCAACTATATTCTAGTGGATCTGGGGTTACTGTTGTGTAGCCTCGTGCATTGGTCGGATGGACGGCCCAGATTTTACCTTGCACGCACGACAACGAACAGTTCGGATGCAAAGGTGCCGAGGTGAAATCTGGGTCGTCCATCCAAGTAACGGAAGGCCCAGATGTGCACAACAGCAACCCCAAGTCCAGTCCTAGTAGGGTTGAGAAAAAAGACAAGAGGAAAGTATAGAAACATTACTTTGGATTAATACTCCCTCCGTCCTTTTTTAAATGATTCCTTTGGAAAACGTGTATTTTTGTGGACGTTAAAAAATGTACTTTTGTATAATGTTTTTAAATTTTTTTTGCACCACATTAAAGTACTCAATGAGCACTTTAATTTGGTATAAAGTAAATTTAAAAATTATATAGAGAAATACTATGTTTTTTAGGAATTTAAAATTGCTCGTATATCTATGGGGCCCATTTACAAAGGGACGGAGGGAGTATTCTTCTTTTGTTTTTCAACAGAATAAATTGATAAATATGTCAGATTGTCAACTTCACATAAAATACCAAGTGGGCAACCTTTTGGGGACCCGGGGGCCCTGCTGTGCGGGTGCCGCATGGCACCGTGCCATGCGGCCATCCAACCGTCCATTGCGAAAATGCACGGCTCGGATTTAATCAAGGAATGGATGGCTTAGATTTGCATTGAGCTCAGATTAAATCCGAGCCGTGCATTTTCTCAATGGACGGCTCGGATGGCCGCATGGCACGGTGCCATGCGGCACCTGCACAGCAGGCCCCCCAAATCCACCTTTTGGAGTTTCGAAGTTGGTTCAATGGACCACAGGGAGGAAAAAGAAAAAGACAAAAATGACCAACTATATTCGCATACACTAAGTGTACAACGTATTGTGTGGACCCATTTCGGGGTTCCACAGTAATGGTCGTGACTGTTTAATTTGTTTAAAATATTGTTTTAGGGTTTCTATAAAAAAATTCACTCATTCAGACATCTTGATCAATTCATTCAACTTTGTCCCTACAAATTCAGGGTAAAAAATCAATCAAACCCTTGCCAATTTCTGAATGAGTGGATTTTCTCATATGGACTCTTAAGAACGTGTTTCAAACAAATTCAAGCGCTTTGATCATTTGCGTGGAATCTCGAGATAGGGCTCACGCAATCCATTCTATATTTGGTGTACACAAGATGTACTGTTAGTTTTTCTTTTTTGCAAATAAAATATGCCATAGTAGAAAAGTTGAGTAAATCAATGGGATTTAAATATAAAATGATCTCTTAAGCAGATTGGGCTACAACCCACTAGTTGGGCTGCGGCGACAACTGGATTTAAAGCAATATGGATTACCCCAGCCCCAATCCATATTTCAATATGGATTTGCAATATTGGTTACTGGATTTAAAGCAATATGGATTACTCCAGCCCCAATCCATATTCCAATATGGATTTGCAATATTGGTTTTCCAGGCCCTGAAAATTTGAGTTTAACTCAACTGTGCGAGATGCAAATTTATTACAATCGAGGCCCCAGATTGCGACGACAAATTTATTAAGGACGTCAAAGTCAATAAAAAAAAATGCTGGAGACGATTCGGCAAGGGGGATAAACCGCATAACCAAGATGAGATGATGAGTGATTTGATCAAGCTTGATTTGAAAACAGCAAAAGTTTTCAAACATTTTTAGTTTGATCTTATATCATTACTTTATCGAGCTAAGTTCGAAACAAGTATGAAAAATTAGCATGTTTTTTTTATTATTATTATTTGATTCAATTTGTTCATTACGATTGTGCAAATTTTAAGTAGGGGCCATCTTTTGTATTAATTTCCTTCCAAAAGATAGGACCGGCCCAAAACTTCACGTTCTGTTTTTCAGAACAAGCTTAGCCATGTCACTTATTGGGCCTTGTCCGTTACCTACCAGGCCATGTTTTGGACTGCCAATTTATTTTCCCCGTTCTTGATTGGGTGTTTGCGTGTTGGGTTAGTAGACCAAGCAAACAATGTGCTCAGGCAAATTAAGCGTCATTTCGCTTGCATTATGTATTTTGATTTATTTTGTGTTTTTTTAAACTTTTGTTAATTTGGTCCACTGCTTTTACCTTTTTAATAAGCCACATTCCAAATTCAAATACTTACCGGATCATTTGTGTTTTTTTCTAAATTATTTTCAAGCACAAAAAATTTCCTTCCCTGATTTCTCTCATTAAGATGAATATGAAATGCCAAAATGATGATAATTTTTTTTAGAAATTTTCACTTGCAAAGAAGATAAGCCAAACTAAGAAGAAAATATGCCCAAACTTAACCTTGATTTATTAAATACATACGCTCCCAGCTTTTTCAGCAACCCCTTCCCTCTCTACGAAACCCTTTCCCTGACAGACCCTTTTTTTCAAGATCTCATCGAAGGGGTTGGAGAGTGCCACTACCACTTCCACCCCCCCACTCAGTGCCTCTATCGCCCATCCCCACCTCCTCCTTTGCTTGAGGGTGTCAGATCTGATGCTGGTAGTGGTGCCTCAGATCGGGGGAGATGGTTCAACGAGGGAGTTAGTTTTCTTGTCTCTCCACCTCTCCCTCTCCCAGATATAAGGGTGTCAGACCTGTTTGCAGCCTGTAGTGGGCCAAAATATAAAAAAGCATAAGGGTCAAGGCCAGTGTAGTCATGAAGCCCATCCATCAAGAAGACCAAGACCATCTATTTACAAATGGGCCGAATTCAGTACCAATCCCAATACGATTATATGGAGATAGTTTATCTCGTTCAAAACCAGAGAAGAACCGGTGTCTCGGTTGAGAAGGGGTTTATCCGGACGAGTCATTCGAGTCGTGTAAATCCAAAATGACTCGCAAGGAATACAGGAGGCAGTTTAGCTGACACATCATGGATGACAACATCCGAGACGATTACTGTGCGTGCTCGGCTTGTGACAAGCCATGTGCTTGTAACCACACCCTTTTTACATCATGGTGATATCAATCAAATCGGTTATGACACGCATAAGTCAGAGACTCGTGGCATGTGCATGCAATAATAACAGACTCGACGGGTAACAGGTAGTGACATCAACCGAGCCGAGCATACGACCACACCTGAACTTGGTGCCCAAGTCAGAAGTGACTATATAAATACAGTGAAAGGAACCCTAACGGGTACATAATTCCACACACACAACTCTACTATAAACTACAGCTCTGTGCTTCTCTCCATGTCTCTCATTAGACCATCGGAGTACCCTCCCGACCCGCTTACAGCTGGGTTTAGCACTGACGTCAGGAGTTAGTTGTGCAGAACTATCTGAGGAGTCAGACGATCCAACTGGAGAAAGGTCAACTCAGGAGGCCCGTTTGAATGATGCCACCTCACGATCGTTCTCCCTGGCAACGTGGTTAGCTCCAGCAAACCTATAGCTCGTTCCAACATCGAGTTCTGCTTGCTCTTGTGACAAGTTTTCAGCTTGCTTTGGTGACTCCCGGCAACGTGGGGTAGCCTTAGTTCAGCGGCAGCTATTGCCTTTTCGATTCTTGGATTTTTGATGGGCAAGATTTGCTTTGTTGTATTTTTTTATTTCTAGTTTTTGTTTTCTCCCGGCTGGCTTCTCTAGTCCGGCGACTTGTACCAGTTTGGTTTCTCCTGATCTGATGGGTGATGGTGGTGGGATAATAAGTTGTGGTTGCATCATACGACCCTCAAAGTGGTATCAAGTGTCGTTGTGGTTGTGTGGTTTCGTCGACTTTGCTGGTATTTGTCATGCCAGCGGGGGCTTGCCCCAGAGTAGCGTCCAATGTTTATGGCTGCAAAGTTTCACACGTGTTTTTCCGAAGAGTTTCTTTTCACCATGAGCTGGCCGACGACTATCTTTGCCTTGGAAGAGGATTTCATCTGTGTTACTTGCTAATGGTTTGCGTTTGGTTTCCCTAGGGCTACTCTACACTACTTCCAAATTTTGGATAGACCCTACGCTGACACTTTGTGTTGGCTTGCCTTGGCGGTACGAGTCATAGAGCCTCTCAACCTATAGTGTTTCCTGGTCATGTCTTAGTTTTTGATAGTTTTAATTCCTTCTTGTATCTTTTGTGAGTACCGGATGGCTAGTTTTAAATGAATCGATGTTACCTTCTGATTAGGAAAAAATTAACACGTTCCCAGCGCAATTCAAACAACTGAATACTATAAGAAGGGCTATGCAGATAGCCGTGCATATATAGCAACTTATCCTCGGGTCATTTGTTGGATTGGGTACTGGTAGAATATCATAGGATTTTATAAATATGTTATCCCGTCGTTAGATTAATAGGGAGTGATTAATGACACACCACACCTCTCCTGATGTTACATATCACACATTTTTGTGGTACAACATATCTATGGAGTTCCAGTTCAAAAAAAAAACATATCGATGGAGTTTAAATTATTTTCACTGCCAGTGGAAACAAAAGTTTGCTCTAAATCGATTGCATTGCGCCAACTTAATATATATTCTCCACCGACGATCGTGCCAATAAATAGAAACTTCCCCTGAGTTTCTGACAAATACGGAGACTTCCCCTCTATTTTTTGAAATTCCACTGCCCTTCCTTACTTTTCAAACTAATTGTCACTTACCTCCCTTGCCGTTACTTTAATGCTAACGGTGTTAAACTTTTTGCGTGAAATGACCGTAATACCCTTAATATATATTCTCCACCAAAAAAAAAACCTTTTTTAAAAACATAGAGTTAAAAAAAATTCAAAAATATTAAACCGTTCTTCATTTTTAAAAAACAGCTTATATACAAAAAGTATCAAATAGATTTTTTTTTCAAAAAAAAATACGTTTTAAAATTTTCTGTTGAAAATAGTTACTCAAGAGAAAAGAAAAGAAAAACTAATTTTGAAAGAAAAATTGAAACATTTTTTGAAATACGAAAATTTTGAAAAAAAAAAGGATAAAAAACTAGTTTTTGGTAATCCGTTATTTTAAAAAGATAAAGCTTTGGAAATAGTGTTTTTTTTTTAAATCTAAAAATAAAATTCGAAAAAAACTATTGAAAATTTTATTTTCAAAGCTAGTTTTTTTTTTCTACAAAACACTATTGTCAACCCAAAAAAAACTATTTTTAAAAACTGTTTAATTTTTTTGATTTTTTTTTGACTCATTTTTCAAAAAAAGTTTTTTTTTTATGACGGAGGATACATACCAAGGGTGCGGCTTTTATTTCACTCAAAAAGTTAACACTGTTAGCCTTAAAGTAACGGAAAGGGAGGTAAGAGCAACTCCAAGACACTCTCTACTCAGGCTCTCTTGGCTACTTTGGCGATCCAAAACCAAGTTTCACCCCTCCAAGAGCCTCGTTACTCCACTCGGTACTTCAACCTCCTCCTTTTCCGCTGCTCCCCCTCGCTTCTCCACTCCTTCGCGCGCAGTTCCCTTTCCTCCTCCTCCTCCCCCTCCCTCCTCCTCCTCTCTCTCTCTCTCTCTCTCTCTCTCTCTCTCTCACACACACACACTCCGTTTCTCCTCTCCTCCTCTCCCCTTTTCAGAAATCCAGATTTCTTAAAAACCCAGATTTCGATTTGTAGGCGAAGGAACCCAATTTCGATCTGGTGATGAAGAACCCCAACTTTCAAGATTTGATTCATGGAGCTTTGCGAAGAAACCCAGATTTTGAAGAACCCCAACTCTCCTTCGTGGACGAAGAAACCCAGATTATTTGACTCATGGAGCTTTGCGATTGGTACTCCTTGATCTTTCTCTCTTGCAGATCTATAACTATCGTTTTTTCCCGTTAATTTCGATTTTAATCGTTATAGGTTTGAAGTTTTTTTTCTTTAATTTTACAGTAGTATATGAATGTCAAATATGGAGGTTTTGTTTAGGTTCTTTAATTTTTCATTATTTATGATTCCTTTTTGTCTGCATATGGAGTTAGTGGTTCATTGGAAAGAATGTGATGCTTTGGATACATTTTTGGTTTGTAAAATTTGTTGGGATCTGATGGGCCTTCATCTGTTGTTTGTATTTGTGTGGCAAAAATAGTTTTGTTAGTTTGGATGGATAGGGAGAAAAGAGAGTAGTGTTGGAATGGAGGTGTGAAAAAGTGAATAGCTAAAGTAGAATATGTACTTTTTTAGTACTTTTAGCTAGGTATTTTGGCTAGCAGTGTTGGAGTTGCTCTAAGTGACAATTAGTTTGAAAAGTAAGGGAGGGCTGTGGAATTTCAGAAAATATAAAGGAGGTCTCTGAATTTGTCAGAAACCTTAGGGGAGGTAAGTGAAATTTACCCTATTAGTTTTAGTGTATTTGTTACTTTTGTTGTATCAAGGTTTTTTTTTTAATTTATATTTTGTATTGAAGGAACAAACAAGAATAAAAATTATGATTAAAATTGATACTAAAAGGTTTGCTTACGATTAAAATTATTAAAACATACAAATCTTGAAACTTTTTGTTTTGTAATTTTTCAACATCGGTTCATATTTCTCTACTCGTCGAGACTAGTTCTTTTTTTTATTTTTTTGCCAAAAAAATAACTTTGAAAAATCACTGACGACAACCAATATTTACTGTTTAAAATTTAGTTAATTGAGTGCAAACGCCTTTGAAAATAATGGAAAAGTGTCCAATCCACATATTGTCAAACATGTTATTCGTTTTTTTTTTTTTTTTTTTTTTTTTGACATGCAAGAAGTATTAGTTGTTAGTTGTTAGTTGTTTTTCATGTTAACATAATATCTGCTTAATTTAAATGAACCCATCAGAGCAGTCTTTGCAAATTTAATGAAGCTAAGCAAACATGTAACTAGATAGGGGCTAAAGGAGGCCAAGGTCTCTCCTATTTGAAACTTTCAAGAACTATCTAGTAAATTTTTTGTCATGGTATTAAAGGTCTATATGGTGGGCCTCACCTAAATAAAGGAAAGAATGTTGGAAATGACTACAATACACACCCGCGTATCATATGCACCCTTACTATCTACCGTTAGATTGCTAAAAGTTACGGATCCAATATAAAAAGTTACGAACTGGTAAGTTGTTAACCTGAGGAACAGGTTGCCTAACAAATTGAAGAAAAATAAAATAATAACAAAAACCTAGCAAAGGGGAAAAAGCAACCTAGAGTAGAGGAGCAGCGGTGTATCCAACATCGGACGCCACCATCTCCTATCGTCATCTCCGCCATCTCCTATCGTCATCGCCGCCATCTATTATTGTCATCTCCGTCATCTCCTTCCCACAAACCCTAGAGTCTAGACCCAAGCGGTGTATCAAACGCCGCTCGCCTCTAAGTCTATGGTCGTAGCAAAGGAGCAAAAGCAACCAAGATAGAGGAGTTTAAAGACACACCAAGTAAGTTTACAGAATCGACTTCTCATCTGATATTTGATTATCAGTCCTCTGCAACCTGTGCTTGCTAGGGTTTATTTTTCAAGTCAAAGGTTGCATTTTTCTCTTTTCGTTGTTACATTTGGTTAATCTGTGACCGTTTAAGCTGAGTTGTTAATCTTGTTTGTCACCTCGTATGGTTTCTCAGATGACTGGAAGTTTGAAGGAGTAATAGATTTACAGCATGATGGATGCATTTCCACTACGATGAACTGATAAACAATTTTATGATAAACAATTTTATGATAATGTGGAAATTAGTTGCCAGTGATGTAGCGCGGACACTTCGTCGAAATCCTCGTAGACACCGACGCTCTCCAAACGCGTATCCCTCGCTTACATATGAAGTGTCTTAGTTTTTCTTAACGTTTTTGGTTTGGACATTCCGGGAACACTCTAAACTACTAGAGCATTACTGTATAACTTGTTTTGGACACGTATCTTCCAGTTGGTTGATTGTGATAGTATGTAGTTTACTCAATTGAGAAAATACCTCTGCAAATTACAAAATAAATGATAGCAGAAGATCTCATGTGGTGCGCTGTGACCAAGCCACCCACTTGAGAAGCTAGTCGTCAGAAAGAAGCGACGAGGAAGCGAAGCTGTCTACGAAGCTTTGCTTCCCCCTGTAGTCGGAGTACTCGGCTAGTCGCTACTTTGATTCAAAAAGTAACAGATGGTTCCTGACTTTCTCTGGTTTCCGTAACCGTATCCATAACTATAGTTTCCTCCTTTAAATTGCGCCAAAGGCTCAATAAGTTGCGCCATAACTATAGTTTGGAAAAAAAATTATGAGTTTAAATTTTTAAATAAGTTGAGCAATAGTTATAGTAAAAGTGTTTTCAAATTTGAAGGGAAGAGAAGCCCAAATTAATATCTAAAATTAGTTTAATTTAGAATAAAAATATTTTCTTCTTTTTTTTTTGGAAAATTGAAACTAAAATTAATTTAAAAAAAACTCATTTACTTCTTTGAAATTCATTGGCTTCAACAATTACAAAGGCCATATAATATCAAAAAGTAATAAAAAGTCAGAGCTAAATATTTTTTTTAACTATTTTTAAGACTGTTTGAACCATAAAAGACCAATTTTTTTCTTTTTCGTATTTTTAAAAAAATTGGATATTTTCAATATATTGCACAACAATTTTACTTGTAGTGAAAATGATAACATAACTTTTTACCTAATTAGTTCTCAAGGAAATAATAGTTTAATTAAGCAACAATGGAGTCGGTCATCCAAGTTAAACAAATATAGAACACCAACAATGAATGTAATGGGCGAGCTACAAAGTTATTGACACAAGATTACCAAAATAATGTTAATTGCAATAAGATAACATTGAGGACGCACTATTAGTGCCTTGTAAATTAGTGCTCGTAACATGATTAAAAATAATTAATCACTCCGATTTTATAAGATGGTCAGTCACATGTGTTATCAAGACCAATCAATTGAGGAATTTGAACCGTAGTGAAAATAGAATCTAGAATCTATCATTGATTATATGAAGTTATCTAGAGTGATTGAATGCAAAACCGGTTGTAGTGTTGTCTTTAACTCTGAGAACCCCTTAAGGAGTCCCACATCGGGAAGTTGATATACTAACATGTGGTATATAAGGATTCGTCATCAGCTGTTGTATAACTTGAGGTAACGTTTTGAGTCACATAGTTAGGCTAAGGGTAAGTAGGTTAGCTGGTGTGGGTCATCACACTAACCGATTCCAAAATCTATTAGAAAGGTTATTGATAACGATCGATTGCCAAATCAAATACTCTACTCACCCAATTTGATTGAACAGTCGATGTTGCAATGTTTACCCATTTTATTCCATTGCATAATTGATTGCGTCATATAATAGATTATAGCATTGATTGTAGAAGTGATAATGTATTCCATTGTTCGCAACCGTTTTTGATAACTCAAATTTGAAGACCACTTTGATCAATTACCAAATTGATTGTGTGCTGTAATTGATTATGGAATTGATTACATAATTGATTATGTATTCGATTGTTCCCAACTGTTTCTTATAACTTAATTTTTAAGACCACTTTGATCAATTACCCAACTGATTGCGTTGTGTTGTGTAATCGATTGTGGAATTGATTACATAATTGATTACGTATTCGATTGTTCCCAACCGTTTTTCATAACTCAATTTTGAAGACTACTTTGATTGATTACCCAATTGATTTGTTGTGTTGTGTAATCGATTATGGAATTGATTACATAATTTCTTACATATTTGATTGTTCCCAACTATTTTTTTATAGCTCAATTTTGAAGACCACTTTAATCGATTACGCAATCGATTATTCATAGTTGAAAAGTTATGATTTTTTATTATTAAAGTTACGAGACTAACAAAAATGTTACGAATCATATCTGTGAAAAGTTACGAATCATATTTGTGAAAAGTTACAAAACGTACAAAAATGTTACGAATCATATTTGAGAAAAGTTATGATTTTTTATCTCAAAGTTACGAGTTCCACGAAAAGTTACGAAACAAAAGAAAAATTACGAAACAAAAGAAAATGTTACGAATCATATTGTCCAAAAGTTACGAATGCTTAGTTTAAAAGTTACGGAACATACGAAAATGTTACGAATCATATTTGAGAAAAGTTATAATTTTTTTATCTCAAAGTTACGAAACCCACGAAAAGTTAAGAAAACACACGAAAAGTTATGAAATGAAAGAAAATGTTACGAATCATATTATCTAAAAGTTACAAATTCTTAGTATAAAAGTTACAAAACAAACGAAAATGTTACGAATGACCGGTTCTCCAGGTCATTTTTTATGAGGTGGCGCAATATAGATCAAACAATGGGTGCATATCGTACTCCCTAAAAGGGGTGTGTATTGTAGATTTTTCCAAAAATGTTAGTGTTAAATATACTCCTAACACCACTTACATGCTGTGAGACTTTAGTTTCGGTCCCGACATAAGTGTGGTAGAGTCCCCTTACAGATAATAATGTGGGGTATCAACGGGTCAATATTTCCTGACCGAGGTGGCGGTGTAGCATAATATTTACACCTCCATTTCATGAACCAATTTTTTTTTTACTTCCGATTGCCCACTTAAAATTCAAGTGCATTACATGGGTTATTGCTAATTAGTTAGACATTTATATATTAGATCCTTGAACCTTAAAAGGTTAAAATCTCGTTGCTCATAGGACCAGTCACACTTGTAATCCTTATTTCGTCCTTGGAACCTAAGCTTTAGGCTATGGAAAGTAGGGTTGTTAAAAAAAACCGGTGAACCATGAATCCTGTCCGGACTGAACCGATCCGCACGTTTTGGATTTTAACCGTGGATTTATGGTTCGGACATAGACTCAAAAAATAAAAAACCATGACTCGCGGTCTGGACACGGATTTTGATTTTGAAACCGTGGATTAACCGATCCGGACCGTGAAATTTTTATTACATATAATTTTTTTTTAAATATATATATATATATATATATATATACGGGTACTCTCCAGTCAAGAATCCCGGATTTCCCGGATTGAAGCGTTTTGATGCTTTTAAAAAATGTTTTTGGGAAATCTGAGCCGTCCAATATGTTCAAAAGGTGTTTTCCAAGGTCGACGCGGGAAATCTTCAAAAACAAATACCGGGAAGGGCTTGATCCATGCTGTTTTTCGCAAAACTGTAAATATGCAGTTTTTGCGAAAAACTACGTGGATCAAGCCCTTCCCAGTATTTGTTTTTGAAAATTTCCCGCGTGGACTTTGGAAAACACCTTTTGAACACATTGGACGGCTCGGATCATGAAAATTTGATCTGGAACTATGAGTTCCGGACCGAAGGGTCCCGGACTAGAGAGTTCCTCTATATTAAGATTGGATCCATGCCAATCCGGACCGTGAGCACCCCTCTTGGAAAGCTTACTTAACAGGTGAGTCGCTGTATTTTAGTCAACTCACTCCATCGGTCACATAGGGACAGACATTCAACCGTGATTCCCTCCTTGGGCATGTGATCACCAGGGAACGCTTTTTCTAATGTCAAAAGAGTTGGTAATCTAAACTCAATTTGAGTTGGTTTAGTTCAGATCTAACCTTTTTTCTGTTTTACAGTACAGTATTAGTTTTAGAGTATCGAGAATCCCTTCTTCTTTTTTTTCCTTTTTTTTTACTTATTTTTGTATATTTTTTAGTATCACTATAAGACCAACATCCTCTCAGCTCTTGGAAGTTGTGAAGTCTACCCAAAAAGCGAAACAATTTTTAACATCTGGTAATGTGTAAACTATAGAGATCTACTACCTCGATCCCTAGTCCTCACTTCTAATAGGGTAAGTCTGGGTACCCAGAAAGGGTACCCAGAATTGACCCCGAATTTGAAAATCAATGGCCCGGATTCATTTGAATGAATCCGGGCCATTGATTTTCAAATTCGGGGTCAATTCTGGGTACTCTTTCTGTATACGTAGCAGTGCTCATTCATTCTATCTATTTTTGTTTTATCGAAACTTTTAAGTATTCCTAGCTATTTGTTAAATGTCGATACTACAAACTAATGTCGATACTAAAAACTAAACGTCATACACTAAATTCTAATAGCCTACAAACAGAAAGTAACGGCAATGAAAAGAAACCCACAAAAACTAACGGACCAAGTTCAACAGAGTAGTCCTTCCTCCATCCCGTAAAGTTAATCTCTTATAAAATTACGTACAGTTTTCAAGTTAAAAAATAAAAAATGAAAAACTAGATACATAATTTTTTAATTTTGAAAATTGCATGTAATTCTATAGGAGACCAACTTTATGAGACGGAAGGAGTAGTACTTTTCCGTCACTGTGACATGCCAACTTATTTTATACATGCCAAAAATTGTTTTTGCAATCATCAGGATTTCTCATAATTGATTCTAACTTGTTAAAAATACGAGGAAACGAGACGTTCAAAATATTTCTTAAAATGTTGACAGATTCTTTATATCGAATACAAATGTATTCGGAACCGTTTAATAAAAGGTAAACTCTACTACGGGGGTGTTTGGGAGGTTCATTTTCAACTTTTCATTTTTAATTTTTTGACTCTTTAGCTTTTTAGATTATGGTCAGAATGTATTTTGAATTTGGTAGGAGTAGTATTTGGGAGATATGTGTAGAATATATTCTGTAGAGCTTTTTGTTAATCTAAATGGGAAAAGTGGAAAATGAGAAGTAAAAAACTCCTCTCAACCTATTTTTGACTTCTCTTCTCTAAACTCAAAAACCAAAAACTTATTTTTGAGCCTGTTTGGACTCTTCTTTCATCAAATTCTAAAACACATTTTGCGTAGAATGTGTTTTACCTCCACCACCCAAACAGCCAAAATGTGGAAAGTTGAAAATGAGAATGAAAAAAAGAGCTCCCTAAAAGCCAGAAGTTGCTCTAAAGGTCTTTTTTGCATTCTACTTTTGCCTTTTCGTTAACCCTTTTAACCAAAAGACACAATTGTCCTCTCTTCTCCTGGTATTAACGTTTTTTTTTTCCTTCCTAATTACCAAGACATTGTTGAGATATTCATTGTTGATATAATACAAATGACACTTTTTTTGCAAATAAATATCTCTCACACATTATAATTACAAATGACACTTTTTTTTTATGTGTAATGTTATGTATGTTACTCCCTCCGTCCCTTTTTAAATGTGTTGCTTCGTAAATCCAACTTATTAAAAAACGTCATCATTACATCTTTCACATCAACTTTTTCCTCCATTTTACACTATTCACATCAACTTTTACCTCTACTTTCCAAAATTATCCTCCACTTTTACCCATTAATTCTTTACCCACTAAATTTTTAAAAGGGCAAAATGATAGTTGTACAAACTTTTACCCATTAACTTTTCAAACCACATACTTATTTAGGGATAGCCCAAAATGGAAAGTTAAACACTTAAAAAGGGACGGAGGGAGTATTATTTTGCGTAATGTTTTAATGTTCACCATTTTTAGGTCCAACTTTTTTTTCCATTTTATATTACTTTTATTAAGTTCATGAGACTTTCAATTACCAAAAAACAAAGAGAAAAAAATATTTTCCAGCAAAAAAAAAATTGAACGGGACTCGTTTACAAAAATATTTCCCAATATGACTTTAAAAAACTTATTAAAAACAATATTCATACACATTTTTAAAGGTATAGTATAATAAATAAACAAGGGCAAAATGGTAAACACCCAATCCATAACTCATTTTTCATTATTTTCCCAAACACTACTCCTGTTACAAAATGCATTCTGCACATTTCTCTCAAACACTCATCTCAGATTCAAAACACATTCTACCATAATTCAAAAACTAAAAAAACCAAAAAGTTAAAAATGAAAAGTTGAAAAGTAGGCTCCCAAACACCCCTTTCGTAGAATGAGTTTTCGCTATGGTGTGCCAAACACCTAAACGAAGAAAATACAAAAAATAAGTAGTCAAACACCTCCTACATCATGCAACTAAAGTCCACATAATGAATAAACAGTTCAGATAAAGAGAGAACAAAATCAAAAAAATTAAGTTATACTGTAGATACTGAGCAGGTAAAAAGATTTCCTCGGCCTACAAAAAATCAGAAACATGTGAAAGAAAAAAAAAAAAGGGACCCTGAAAATTTACAGTGGGGACAAAATGACAAACAAGGGCCCCTGGAATGCTGCCCCCGTTTTTGTCAACTAGCTTCACGTGAATCATATACCCGACAAACTTCATACAAACAAAAAGAAGAGGAGCCTCAAAAAGATGCGAGAGAGAGCACCAGTAGAAAGGACAAAAGCTAGCTGACGACGTCGCATCCTCTACACGCAAAAGGCCAGAAAACCAAGAATGATTAGGGGCAAAAGTGGAAACCAGTAACCGGTTACCGGTGACGGAGAAAACGACGAATCGGCCTTTTCGACCTGTATGGAGTCGACGGCGAGGGGCATGTTCTCTTGGTCGGGGCTGCAGGTGTTCTCGCGGGGAGGGTGCGCACTGTACATGATGGCGCGGAGGACGGCGGAGACGGTGGGGATGTATGCCGTCTTGTTACGGGCTAGAAGCCACGTCAGACCCATCAGTTGGCAGTCCCTGTCGAACATCTTGGTTGCCCTGTCACCCGCTTCTGCGCTTCCGTTTTTGCCATCGCCCTTCAACTGTAATAGTAATAAAACCAAACACAACACACAAGGAGCATTTTGAGACAATACTGATCGAACCTTTCTGAGGCTGTAAAATGCATGAATTATGAATTGACAGTTTTAGGAATGGCAACGGGACGGATTTTGCGATACCCAAACCCTAAAAATACAACATGGCCTGAATCCGACCCCGACCGGGAACTTTCATTCCGGTCGCAATACACACACATATTTGGATGTGTATCATATGTTGAGCCTGTTGAAATTGTCATTTTCTTTGATTAGGAAAAAGGTTATACGGCCGATTTGTAAAGGATTATTATACTGACGACTTTTTAGACTGTTTAGCGCAACAGAAGAAAGTGGACCTTTGATGGGACGTTATCTTCTGTCCATGTGCAAGTGCCACTCTATCACTAGGCAATAGTCACAAAACTAAAATGACCATAAACCCCAGCCCTATATAGACCAAAAAAATACTCAGTTTAATCAGGCCATTTCAGAAATTAAAAATAAAAACTTTTAATCAGGCCTCGTTAATGGGAATCAGTTCAATTTTAGCAGAAACAGCAATGTTTGTACCAGAAACAACAATTTTACTCTACTTTAGAAACGAAAAATAAAAAAAGTGGACTTAAAAAAGCCAGCCCAAAAAATGAGGAAACAAGAACCAGAATAAGTGAGCAAAAGTTGATGAAGGGTATTTCCGTCAAACATGAAACAAAAAAATGACCACATGAATCGGAAAACATACACTAACCTTTTGCAAAGCTCCAAGGCACTTAGTACAACCAGCGTAGGACGAGTTCCGGCAATTCCGTTCCAGATTCTTCACGGCGGCAGTCGGCGTCGCATTCCTCGTCCCCGTCACATTAAACGCCGCCGGACAGCTCAACGAGCTGATCTGGTGCAGCCGAATCCCACAGAAGCATAAAACGGCGTCGCAGGTATTGTTGGGCTGGGGAATCCGAATATTCCGACTCGCCAGCGAGTTCTGCAGCGAGTTGACGCACTTCTGCGAGTCATCCGGCATCATGGGAAGGTCAGACGAGGCCGGCGCAGCCGATGCCGAGACCACGAGGGCTGAACGGGCGTGTGCGGCGAACAGCCACGCGGCTAGAACAGGGCAGCAGCGGCTCCGGTCGAGGTTGTGGCTGCAGGCGGCTTTGACGCCGCCGAAGAGCTCGTCTGAGAGGTCGAGGCGGCATGTTTGGGCTTGGGTTTGGACCGGGAAGGCTGGGACGGTGTTTGGAGTAGGGTAGTTTCCCGGTTGGAGGGGTTGTGCCGGTTCGGCGAGTAAACTGGCGAGGGAGCTGTGGAAGAGGAGTGATAAAATGGAAAAATAGAAAAACGAACCGAGAGGTATATTTTCCATTGGTGTGTGCATTTGGAATTCAATGCGATTCCAGCGAGTAAGAAGGGGGGAAATGTTGGGAGATTATGTGGGGATTTGGGAGGTGAAAAGAAGGGCTCTTTGATGAAAATACGTTTTTCTTTGCTTGGCTTAATTTGGATGCTTTCTTGGAGGGGTTTCTCTCACTATAGACGATAGGGGTGGGCTATGATTGAAAGGTTGCACAGAGAGAGAGAGAGAGAGAGAGGAGAAAACCAGAGGATGTGAAGGGATCTCTGTCGATTTATGGGGAGAAAATGCGTGACGCTCCAAGTTAAATTAAAAAAATGTTTACCAAAATAGTGAAATATATATATTTTTTCAAATTTGAAAATGCACCTATTCTATGGAGATTAAAAGGAGATAGAAGGGGTAGAACTGTGAAAAATGACAAAAGTTAAAAACAATTGATTTTGCACCCTAAAATTTAGGGGTAATTATATATTCATCCTTTTTTTTTTATACCACGTAGATTTTCATCTCTCTTACATTATGGGATTATGTTTTTATCCTCTTATAATGTGATTTATCATTATTACTCTTTCATGAATATATATATATATATATACACACACACACACACATACATACATATACGCCATGTTTGTTTGCAGTATAAAAGTGAGGGATATAAGATTTGACCAGATATACATATCCGGGTGTTTTATATCACTTGTTTGTTTAGTTTTGGGAGGCCGGATATTTTTTAGCTGGCATATGTATATCCCCTTGTAAGGGGATAAAATTTAGGCACCCCTCACCCAATCTATATTATATCCGGGCAAGCTTTACTCCCATACCCCTCCATTAGGCCCACCTCTGCCATGCACGCAGGAGGGATTCAAGTCTGGTGGCAGGCCAACTACTATCCCATTTTCTAATTTTTTATATTTGGGTCAAAAGAGACATTTCACCCAACTTTACACTATCCAACCCCTCATATCTCTCTTCTACAATAACAAAACAAACACAGTAACTTTTAATCTCCCCTTTTAAAATAATACCCCTCCAACTATATCCACCTATATATCCTCCTCTTATTATATCCATCTTCCCCCCTCATATACATATCCCTCAAACAAACATGTCGATATAGTACTCCATCTATCCCATTTTAAATGTTCATCTTTCTATTTTGGGATGTCTCAAAATAAATGTCAACTTTGTATAAATAAGAGCACTCTAGTGCACTACCTAAAAAATGTTTGCTAAATTGTACACATAAGCAAATGTGAGTGAGACCTTATTTTACGTGCTAAGAACTTAGTTAGCTAGCTAAGGAGAAATGCACTTTAATGGAGCTCCCTAAAAATGTTCATTAACTTTAAGTATTTCCTTTCTCTCTCTCTCTCTCTCTCTCTCTCTCTCTCTCTCTCCTCTTTCTCTCTCCTCCTTCCCTTATTTCTTTATCTCTCTCCTCCTTCTCTCTCCTTAAGTCTCTTCCCAAATTTAGGTAGTCACTTAGGGCACTTTAGGTAGTGAGGGGTGTCACCTAGGATTTTATGGAGTCAATTTTTGTACACTAGAGACCATTTTTTGAGTTTTTCTTAGTTAACTAGTTAAGGCACTTTAGGGAATTCTTTTAGGTAGTGCACTAGACATGCCCTAACCATCAAAACACACCAATTTTTCAACTTTACCCATAAAAAGTACTCTTTTCATTCCAAATTGATTTGACAGTTTTTGATATTTATATCATTCTTAAATTGACAATATCTTTCAACATATAATATTTTTTATAATTTTGAAAACTTTGTATAATAGAATAAATTAAAATCTATCAAACAAGATCCATATTACATATTTTTTGAGATCAATATTGAAGGATATAAACAATTTAAATACATTTAATTGACTTCATAGTTTTTAAGGTTACTTTTGGAAATTTAGATCACAAACTTTAACTTCTTAAAAAGCTCGATTTCCCGTAAAGGACATTTAAATTGGGACGGAGGGAGTATGAAATGGAGCCTTCCGAAAATATAGTTCCTTCTTTTTAGGAAATAAGGAATTTTTGAAATTTTGTCAGTTACTTATTTTATGGAGTGCAAAAATTTTGCTTTTGATCCTCTTGCATAAAATCACGGAATGATGAATGATTCTCTTTCCTAAAATTTAGGAATTTCAAAAAACATAGAGGTTCAAAATTCTTCAAAATTAGAGATGATTAACTTTAGGTAAGTGTGCACCGAAATTTATGGCATGATGAAATTCAAAGTAGTGAGACATTCTTTGTTACCATTATTTCGGTATTATTGGATAACCCTTTTACCATATTTTCATTGGAAATGGAATAAACCATGTCAACAAATAATATTTACCATATTATTTTTGCTATCGGATTCAATTTTTTACCATATTTTCCTTGAAAAACTAATTAACCATGTAAAAAACAAATTTCACTATAACCATTTACCATTCACTTTGAGTACATATATTTACCATGAACAAATCACGTAACTTACGTTTACCATTATTTATGTAAGTCTTCCACAATCATGGTAAAATACTTGAATATTAATTATATCTATTTTACACATCAAAATTAAATCGATACAATTTAAAATAATTAGGATGTCGACATTTTAGGAGGTTTGGAGGAGTGCCGATGATCCTTATTCTGATATGATTACCTTGATTCCAAAATTTAGGATGGCGCTATTTTAGGAAGGTTGAAGAAATGGGAATTTGTTTTCCTATGTGGTTATATAGTTACCGAAAATTAGGGATTCTATTGGCAAAGAATTTTGGAGGAATTAAAACATAATGAAAAATCTTTGTCTATAGGTAAAGATTTTTTTTTAAAGTTTTTATCCAAAATTCTTTATGTTTAATGACTCAAATGGATCTGTTCAGCATTTGACTTGAGCCAGTTGTCAAGCCAGTTATCAAAAGTCTATAAATTAACGCGTTAGGGTAACACAAAAATTTACGTCTTTTTCAGAGCAGCCAGAGACAGCATCATTGAGTGAGAGAGATACGTCTGCTCTAGTTTTTTGCATCTTGGAGTTCAATCTCAATACTCTTCCACGTATTCTGCAAGGAGATTGAATCACCTTAAATCCGTACGATTTAGTTTCATTCGGTGGATTTTCGGAAGGGTAATTGGAAGGCTTGAGGATTCGAGGCGACAGTAGTCAAGCACGAGGTACGATGAACGAGGATTCAACTATCGTTCTTGAGTCAATTGTGAGGATCTGAATTGTGTAGTAAGTGCGATTGTAACCGTACAAATGTTTTCTATAGTGCTTGATTCATTCCTGTGTTTTTTTCCTGTTTAGGGTTTTTCCATATATATATATATATATACGGAAATTTTCTAGTCCAAACCCTCCCGAGAATAAGAAAAAAGTGGTTTTTTTGTGCTGCAAATTATTTTTGGAAAATCCGAGCCGTCCAATGTGTTCAGAAGGTGTTTTTAAGGGTCCACGCGGGAAATCTTCAAAAACAAAATTTCGGGAAGGGCTTGATCCAAGCAGTTTTCGCAAAAACTTTATATTTACAGTTTTTGCGAAAACTGCTTGGATCAAGCTCTTCCCGATATTGTTTTTTGAAGATTTCCCGCATGGACTCTTGAAAACACCTTCTGAACACATTGGACGGATCGGATCGTCAAAAAAATGCTCGGATCAAGGAGGCCCGGAGTCCGGACTTTCGCAAAAACTATATATATATATATATAGGTTCCACTTCTTATCCGGACTTTTGATCCAAATTTTTTTTTGGCGATCCGATCCGTCCAATGTGTTCAGAAGGTATTTTCAAAGGTCCCCACGGAAAATCTTCAAAAAAAAATACCGGGAAGGGCTTGATCCAAGCAGTTTTCGCAAAAATATATAAATACAGTTTTTGCGAAAACTGCTTGGATGAAGCCCTTCCCGGTATTTTTTTTTGAAGATTTTCCGCTAGGGGACCTTTGAAAACACCTTCTGAACACATTGGACGGATCGGATTTTCCAAAAAAAATTTGCAACACAAAAAAACCCCATTTTTTCCTTAAATCCGGGAGTGTGGATAAGAAATTTTACTTACCTAAATATATATAAGGTGTTCTTCGTGTTTCTGATTCATTACCTACTTTTTGATTTGTGGTTGTTTGGCACCAAAGTAGGAATTTCAAAGAGCATGCTTGACGAGAAGATGAACCCGCTGAACATCCTTGCATCAAACCTTTGAAATTCTACACAAAAGACAACTTGGCTATCTCCACTCTCATGTTGTGAATAAAAACAGTGTCATTATGATGACACTCAATCTTCCTCCCTATCTGCAAGATAGCATTAAAAAGATTAGATAAATATAGACAACATTATAATTGTGTTTTAAAACCAATTTCACTGCTTCTTAAATTGCATGAATTTCTGTTTTGAGAGGGCTATTGCTATATGTTGACATGGAATGTTGCACAATGAGGGTTCCATTGGGGAGACTAGCTGTAAATCGTAGGTCACTCCATCCATTTCCTTCTTTCTAAGCACCGTCCACATGAAGAATGCATGTTCTCTGATTAGTCCATGAATCAGGATATGATTTCAAAATAAGAGAAGGAATCTTGCAGGAAGATGATGGAATTTGCTTGGCTTTCATAGGCCAGAGAGAAGCCCTTTGGAACCAATGTGCGCTATCATTTGCCATAGATAGAATAACATCTCTTCGGAATGGGATATTCGAGAAAGCTTAATTATCAATTTCAAGGAAATAATAATAGCATTTCAAGTGCATTCTAAATATATGCGAGAAATAAATGAATTACATCAGTGTTTTGAGCCAAATAAGTTTACGAAACTAATGTGAGGGAAGATTTTAGGTACTCCCTATGTCTTCATTCGCTGGTCATCTTTTACACTTTTTGTGATCCCAAAAACATTTTTTCCTTTCACAAAATAATGAGCAGAAGTTGACCAATATTATCGTTGCAGACAATGCAATAATAGTGTTTCAAAAATAAAATTCATGAATAATATACAATGACTATAGTTATAATATCCTCATAATAAGTTGGAATCTTAAGAAAAAACCAATTAGTAACATCAACGAGAGATTAATATTGTTTAGAGTACGGGAAAATGTCGATTTATCAAAAAGTAGGAAATATTTCTGCATTTTATTGAAAATCTAGGGATCTCGATGCAATTTACCCTTTGTGGTTTTAGGAAAGGCAAGAAGAAGGGTAAGTTGAGGATGGGGCCAAGGGGAAGAGAAAGAGAGTGTTGATTGGGGAAGGATGTTTGGAATTTTGTCTTTTTCCTTTTAATCCTCCATCATCCACTGGACAAATATCAAAGTGCGTCTCCAATTTAGAGAAATCTCGGAATTGTTTGGATTGATATTTTTATATTTTTATTTTTACATTTTTGCATTTTGAGTGGAAGAACCGCGCGAAAATGAGTTTTTGGTTTTAGGGTTTAAGGAGGAGAAGTGAGAAGTATGGGTAGAAGAGCTTTTTGACTTTTTATTTTTCCCTTTTCTCATTTTGATTAACAAAAAGACTTACAGAATATCCTCTGCATATATCTCACGAATACTACTCTTTTTGCAAAATATATATTGTACTCATTTGCCAAACAATAACACTCAACAAATTCATAATACTCGCCATAACCAAAAAAGTTAAAAAAAGCGACTGGCAAACACCCTTCACTGTCCTTCCCTAGCAGGCTAGCAGGAGTGATAAACCCACACTCAGCGCAGGCAAAAAAACAGTTCCCGATCAAATGGGCAGTTCAAACAAAGAGGGCCACTTTCTGACCACGAAACTGTGATTTTAAAAAAAAAGCAAAATAGGTTCAATTATAAGTACTAGCAAACGGGGCTGTATCTTCTGTAAATATTAGTATAAATTAAACAATTTCGATCATCACAATTGAACAAACAAACCCCTAACGACTAAAACTTGACGATTAGTCCTCTTTTATTAACAAGGCAAGCGTTCCCTGTTAGGCGTGAAGCCTATTCAGCTGGGAGATAGACCGGATCTCGCTAACGTCTGGGCCGGTTTTCAGCATGAAGCCATTCTTCGAGTGTTTCGCACAGGGCCGGGCTGGCTCACGTGGAGAGCCATTATAGTGGTTCGCAAAATAGGAAATATAATCTTGCATTCGGACAGAGTTTATAAATACTTCATTAAATCATTTTTCAGGTTCAGAGCCTAGAGAGAGCTCAGAATAAGGAGAGAAAAGCTCCTGTAACTTTTGAAATGGCTCAGAATGAGGAGAGCCATTTTTCGAGTGTTTCGCAGATGGCCAGGCTGGCTCACTTGGAGGGGCATTCAACGGTTCGCAAAATAGGAAATATAATCTTGCACTCGGATAGAGTCTATAAATACGTCCTTAAATCATTTTTTAGGTTGAGAGCCTAGAGAGAGCTCAGAATATGGAGAGAAAAGGTGCTATAACTTTTGAAATGGTGCGACTCTTGAAGAAAGTTGTAAGCAGTTGCCGAATCTCGTAGATAATTTGTGTCTTGCTTTTAATTTTCTTCTATGCGTTTGTTTTTTTGATTCTTAAGTGTTTCAAGATCCTTTAAAAATGTGTGTTGGTAAAGATTGAATGCATAGTTCATCGTCAATAATCCCAACATTCCCATGACAGGCAATGTGAAATACCTACCGTGTTTTCACTCAATTTTTTTTGTGGTCCAGTTTTGCACAGCTTAAGAAACATAAAATAAGCATAAAATAAAATCTTATAGTAAATGCAGTCAAGTCTTCTATATGGAAAAGAATTGTAAATTATACCAATATAAGAAAAAGATATACAATTTTGTTGCATTGGGAAAGGAGGGGCATCTTAGGAATCTAACGTTACTCTGTCAAACTCTTTTGAAGCAACCGTATGTGCATGACTCAATCATGTGTGTTGGTATTAGGTAGCTTTCTTCCTCCCTCAGACAAGAGTCGTGCGTGACAGCCCATATATAAAACCAAACCTTTTTTAAACTAGCAATTTATCTTCAGATAATAAAGAAATGTGAGGAAGATCTGGGCGAAACTTTGGAGTTTGGACCTTAGAATTCACTCTTTTTCTATGACCGGATGTTCAAACCAGCTTACACGCAGCTTAACTAATTTTTAAACTTTGAAGTTAATGACTAGACAAATTCTTCAGTGGGCAGCAGTCCAAAGGTTTGGCCTTCGTGAAATTCTAACATGTGACAATACAAAACATATTTACTTATTGTTTTCTCATGCTCACTTGACTAAACTGCAAAAGATTTGGAAGATGTATTCTCTAGAGCGTCTTGAAGGGCCTTATTCAACTAAAACTTAAAAAGCGATAAAACCAGTTTATTGCGATTCTCGAGGCTGATTAATCTCTCACAATACATCACATAAAAAGTCGTGAAAAACCGAAAAGCCAAAAAACACCCTCAGTAGAACACCTCTTAACAAGTGTAGAAAATTAGAAATTATTCCTTATTTTGGACTTACATGCAATAGTACACTGTAAATTTTCATACAAAAAGCTGAATGTAAAAACTACTTAGCTAATCATTAGTACTCCAAGATAAATCCAACCAAAGGTCCATTTTATACATTTGGATTGTGTTGCAACTGAATTTGTTTAGTCCCCTCAAAGCTACACTGAAGAAAAAGAGCAACATTTATCTTGAAAGGTCCATTTTAAGTTTGTTTTCTTTAATTGATCCGATTCTTTTCTAGACTTTATTCGAGGGGGTTTATTCGATAAGTTTTACTTCTCTTTTGCAAGTGATTGTCGTTGCTGGTTGATCGTAAAGTACTATTAGTTAGATTCTATTTTATTTTAAAATTAAAAATTTCTATGAAATTTGTGGGCGATTTGTTTAATGTCTAAAAGGAGGCATGGTGTTTCATCTTTCATGCTTCAGTTAGTAGCACGATCTGTACCTGTTCTTAGTTTAGGCTCTTATCATCCCCTCAATGATTCCGAATGGATTTGTAAAATTGGGGAAGGGAGATTGAAGACAGGCATAAAAGTCAAATCAAATAAAATAATTGCAGCAAAAAGTGTCCTTTACAAATCCCAACTCCCTTTCGCTCTCTTTACCTTTTTCTTTTCTTGAATTGCTAAGGCTTTACCCCTCTTTTCTCTTTTCTTCACTTTCTCTCCTTTGGTGTCTGTGCTGGGTTTCCTTGATTTATTAGTAGCAGTACACAAGAGAGGGTTTACTTTTGCAAAAATGATACAAACACACCCTTTCAGATCCATATGTGGCACTCCGGGTTCTACGAAAACAAGCTGAGCCGTTCGTTAATTTCAAAATATTTTTTTTAGTGTCCCTTGAAAAACTTTAGCTCAATTGAACAACTATAAATGCTTTATCCAATCCTTCAATTTCTCTTCAAAAATCATTAAGGGTTTAGGATCATGGATTTTTAGGATCTTGGATTTTGAATAAAAAAAATTAGAAGACTGGATCAAGCATTTATAGTTATTCGACTGAGCTTAGTTTTTTCTAGGAAACTCGAAAGATTATATTCTAAAATTAACAAACGGCCCGAAAGTGGGTTCAACTTACTGATATGTGTAGTAGCTTTTCTGTTTAGTTTTCCTAACACAATATGGTTACTTATATTGCGGTGACCGAACCCAAATTAGGTTAGATAGTATAAAAACCTTATATCCAACTCAAAATTAATTGACAATGGGTGAAGAAGTTCCTCAAGTTACTAAGGATGTGTTTGGTTAAATAATTTAGTTTAGTTTTGATGATGTCAGCAGGTGTAATGAGTAGAGAGAGATAGAGAGAGAAATGAGAGAAATGATGATGTCATCAAAACTAAAACTAAAACTAAAACTAAAACTAAAACTAAAACTAAAACTAAAACTAAAACTAAAACTACTGGAAAACGAACAGGGCCTAAGTGATCACCCATTCCATCCCCAAGCAATGTGAGATTGTATCTCTTAACACCCCCCTCATGTGCAGCTGTATGTAAGGTCTGTCACGTGTAGCCTCTTTTTGGGTCTATCATCGTGCATCCTATTTGCCGGTCTGTTATCAGGGGGGTGTGGATTGTGAATTTTTTAAAAGTGTGGGGTGAAATGGGTACCGCTCTGATATAATGTAAAAAAATAATAATTGCTCGGTTGCCTATCTCTGCAATTACTAATTGCTAAACGTGTAAAAAGAGGACACTTATTGGAAAGAATAGAAGAGAAGGTAAACCAAGTATCCAACTTCTTTGCTGTTCAAACTTTGGCAAACTTGGGCCACAAGAGTAATCGCACCTCGGTTGTCTATCTCAGTAATTAAATTGCCAGATTGTTAAAAATCACTTATTGGCAAGAACAAAAAACAAAAGGCTTCCTAATTGGAGATGAAAAGCAACGAGAGAAGTATGGGTTGTTCTTGTTGTGAAGCAAAATCCCATATCACTCTGGGTACCAAATTAACAAAGAATAACACCGTCACTTCATGAGCGAGCTTGTTTTTGAGGTTGAGTTTTATCCAAAATAGCGCAACTAGTTGCAAATAGGGTTTGACAAAACCAGTGCATAGCTTCCAATGTAATTTGGTGGCAGGTGATTTTGCACGCTTTGCTAAATGTGCACAGGTGACAGACTCACTGTTACTCTCTGATTGTTTTCATCCCTTTCCAAGCTTATGATCTGCCAAAGCTTGCGTATCTGGGGATCTCCCAACTTGTTTCTTTTGTGCTTGTTTAAACAGTGAAATGATTTAATTTGTGAAATTTTCTTCTCTTTCGCATAATTATTAATTATCTGATAGAAGTCCCGGGAATTATTTTCTTGGTAAATTGCTCAATGAAGGAACGAAATTAGAACATGCGAAATCATCTTGAACTGCCCTGTTCAGTTGCACGGAAAGTATGAAAAAGAATGGGAAAATCAAATTTCTTGTATGTTTCCTTGTATTCACTTAGCAAGAATGTTGTGGGACCCACAACTCCATAACTTTTCCAACGAAAAAAACTTTCCTACAAAATATATCTCGCTAGAAGATTCTTTGTCGAGAGAGCATACTCACAGAGAAACTAATGACTGGATGAACAAAACAAAAATTCTTCTACTCACATAGAGTTGTCGCACGGGCTAGAGTTCCGTGAGATTATCAACCACAAAACAATCATACGTATTGGATATCGGTTGATAAGGTTTTGAAAGACAATTACGTTAAGAAAACGAGTTCCGTGAGATTATCAACCACAAAACAATCATATGTATTGGATATCGGTTGATAAGGTTTTGAAAGACAATTACATTAAGAAAATGAGTTCCGATTGTTTCCAATTTTGATTTTTACTAACATATGTCTTTGAAAAACATATCGACATATCGTTCCATTCCCGATAAACATGATTAGTGGGATGACTCAAAGTTTAATAAATCATCTTTTCGCTTTTTAATAAATACACCAATTATTGGCATGAATGCTATTCAAAGCAAGTTCTACAGTATTTCACCATCAAAATAAGCTCTAGAAAGCTCCACAAAGGACCCAACAGCATGATTCAGTCCCTTTTCCCTAATAGAACCCAGATAAGAACCAGATCCATTTTGATTCCATTTGAACCCACTTTCAACTTTCTTTTTCATTTTCGAACATTATCTTTCTTAGTAGTACTATAAGACAATGTTTTTAAAATTACATAAAACATTATAAATTATAAGATATAATTATTTGAAAAGTGATACGAACTTCCAAAATAGACTAATAAATCCAGACGAAGGGAGTATTTTTTTGAACCGATACTTAGTACATGATCATCCATAAACTTGCTCTAAACTATGAGCCATACCCAAAAGGAAAATAATAATTTGCAAATTATGAAAAAGGGAAAAGTGGGTGAAAAAAGTTTAGAATGATTGAATGGCCCATGGAATCAACTTTTCAAGGCAGGTGATGACAATGGAAACAAAGCAGCTTTCTTTTTGTCAAATTTTTTTTTTTTTGGGGAAAGTAAAGCAGCTTTCTTTTTGACAATTATTTCAACAACCACTCCAATTTTTGTATTCCAGAATCTCAGTCGCAAATTATTGGAGCCAGTCATTCCAGAAGTGCACTTACTATTAAAACCCTTTTCAATCTGGTGATTATATACTCCACGAAGAATTTCTAATCAATTCTTATGTTCCAGATTTTTCAGAAAGTTTGGCCTTAATTTAAACAAGTAGGCCCACTTTTAATTATTACATGGTGACATCCAGAGAATGAGATATGAATTGTAGGATTAGGATACTATGAATTGTTTGATAATTCAAGATGTCGTAATCATTTTACAGTGCAAATTGACTAATTTGTGAGAGATAAAGCAAGTAGTCCGGTAAAATTCGAGATAAAGTCTTGGATGAGATTAAATGGGAAGGAACAGAAATACGAGGACATTAGAAGGATTACGAGAGATTTTGGAGCTAAGATCTTAGGAGCACGTACGTGGACTCACCCTCCATAATACTATGAGATAATGGGAAGGAATAGAAATCCGGGGGAAATTAGAAAAATTAGTACTAGTAATCTGTAATTATAGCATGTGTTATTGAAATAATCAGGTAGAGCAAAAAAGTTGAAAATTATTGTTCACCCAAAAAAAAGGAAAATGAAAAAAGGGTTCAGGTGTGTTATTGGTAATAATCCAATCATTTGGGGACCGTGGGCCTACATGGAACCAATTTCATTTGTCAAACCAGTCCGAATTTATTGGTTAATCTTGGATCTATCACTGGCCGATCCAAACATGTAAGTCCAATAACTCCAAAAGCTTGGACTTTTCCAAGACCCACCACCAAAAGCCTTGGACTACATACAAAGACCGATCCGTGACCAAATCGATCCGTGACCAAATCAATCCCTGACCAATTTTTTTTTTTTTTTTTCTGGGTGGGAAATTTCCTTTGGGACAATTTATCAACAAAAATGATATATACACTCCCTTCCCCATCCACTCCGAGACACACTCTCTCTCACATGGGGTGTGGTCCCCACATGTGGGCCCCACACCCCATGTGAGAGAGGGTGTGGCTGGGGAGAGAGTGTATGTATCACTATTGAGATTTATCAATGCAAGAACGTTGACGAAGCATGACTCGTACATTTAGATGCACAAAGGTGCAGGCGTCAAATTATTGGCCATTATCCTGCCGGTACTGTCATCGGGTTTCGGAGACCACATTTGAGTATCAACTAACGTTGCATTTGATGAGATTTTCAATTTACCCAACGTGTATTTCTCTATCTTTCGTTGCATTTTATTTTTACTTTTTCCCGAATTAGCAAAGTTGCACGATTTTCATCATTCTCAGACCTTCTAGGTTTTCTATTTATTAGTTCTCTGGTTGGGATCCCCACCATGAGAGGGTTCTCCAAATTTTTTTTTTTTTTTTCACGGCAAAAGAAAGAATTTTATTAATCTTCGAAACGAATTACAAAGATTAAAAGGGGCCAAGGCAAAAGCATCATGAGGGTTCTCCAAATTAGCACACCGTCTTTACCCTATCACACTTTTAGCCACAAATTGTAGAATAGTAGTATTTCATAAGTTATCCATGTTAGATTTTAGAAAGTATTAAGTGTAAATGTAGAATTTGCTTACCTATTCAATTACTCGTCGATCTGTGGTTCCCATAAAAGTAGAATTTGCTCAAGACTTTCAGAGGTAGGAAGCGAACTTTGAAAATGGGCCCTTCTGCATTTTTCCATTAGAAAAATCAAAATAAAAAATAATCAATATATACGAATATATAATACTCCCTCCGTCCCAATTTAAATGCTCCCTACGGTTATGCGTGCCTTTTTAAAACTCTTGTAGCTTTTATTCTATAATGTATTATATATGCAATATGCATCTTATTTGATAGATCTCAATTAGTTATATTAGACAAAAAATTTAAAAACTTTGAAAACATTACCAATAAAAAGATATAGACGTTTGAAAATGACACGGATATTCGTAGGGAGCATTTAAAATGGGACGGAGGGAGTATGTAATTCGTATTGGATGTGCCTTACTGTTTCAGAGTTCAAATTAAGCAAATAGGAAAGAAAAAACTGTTTTAACTTTATAAATGTGCATTTAGTTCAAATGATATATCTTGTTGTGGACGGTCGGATCCACGCGGCTCGTTGGTTGTTTGGCGTTTTGAAAGTGAGAAAGAAAAAATGTGAGTCGCCACCCGGGATTTATTTGGAAAATGATTTTGGTACCCGAGAAACCGTTTAAGAAAATAAATGATGACTCTTCCGCCGTTTTTGGAAAAAGGATTTGATCTGCGAAAAAGATTCTTGGATTCGGAAGCCAGGTTACAAACGGGGAAGATTTTATTGAAAAGCACCCCGTTCGCCAGGGAAATTCCTGGTCTCTACTAAATTTTTGTGGGATTTTTAGAAAATATTTTTATCAAAAACTTTAATCAAATGAACAAGTAAGTAACGGAATTAAATAAAACCATAACGGGAATAAAATTAAACAAAATGACTTAATTGCAAAAATAGAGAAGCAAAGGGGTGAAAGTGCAAATAACGAAACTTCAGAAAGTCAGAAAACAGAGTACGAACAGGGGGAAAACAGGGGAAGTTTTTATGCTGCAAAGGTTAGCCATACGGCTCACCTATGTTGGCCGTACGGCTCACTTAGGTTAGCCGTACGGTTACATTTTTGAAAGATTTCTCAAAAATTTGTTTTTTTCGAACAAAAATTAGTTTTTGCTTGTAAAACTTGATTTTTGTGAAAGATTCAACCACCCAAGCCTAGAAATAACTATTAGAGTCACCCTAGACCCAGGAGGATCCCCTCAAAGAACCAAGGTTTTGAACCCGGTTTATGAAACACGGTTGGTACCTTTGCGAAAAACTTCGAACAACTCGAGAATTTCAGGAATTCTTGAACGCGAACTTCAAACGAAGGATTCTTGTATGGATTATGGATGACTGGAGGTGAGAATAAGAAAAACAAAGAGCGGGTTACAGCTTTTGACGAAAGTTTAGAACAAGATTTTGAACGGGAAGTGACCGGAGAATTTTGACGGCGTATCGGGGTGGTACCGGAATGGCTCTCTGAGAATGGGAATGAAGGGGCGTATTTGTAGCTGAAAAAAAGGAATCAAATCTCGTCGAAATCTTTCCCAAAATGATGAGATGCTTCTGCTGTCAGAAATTCGAATATTTTCTGGTATGTAGCCGTACGGCTAGAATGGTGAACCGTGCGGTTGAATAGGATGAACCGTGCGGCTTATTTATGAGAGAATGAACCGTATGGTTTATTTAAGTAGACCGTACGGCTATGGAGTTTGTGTCCAAAAGTCCTGAGCTCTAAAAAATGGTTGTTCCAAGGTACTGCCGAATATTTCTTTCATTATTGGGGATACATAGGGATTAAAATTGGGGTGTCTACACTTGTTTACTTAAAATTTAGGGGCCTGTAATTGGGCTTTAAATGGAAGGACTAGAAGCCGTCTCTTCTTGACATATCCCATGATCAGGCTTTGGCCTTTTTATTTCAACAACCGCGTAACTCCTAAGAAAACGTGTTCAATACAAAACCTTTCAGGTTTGAAATCTCTCTTGCCAAATGGGTACTTGTAAAATTTCTTCTGATATTTCAACAAGCATAAAATTCACCAGAACAATAATAGTTTCAAAGGCGGCTTCGCATTATATATCTTGCGAAATCTCTTGCCACTATAAAAAAATGTGGCTCAAATGCACAATTAATCCAACATAGGGGAGCCACCATAGGCAAATGTAAGTCAACAACTTCGTCTTTGCACCCCACCATAGGGAAAATTTTGTACGTTCAAATTCTGTAGTCTATTAATTCTTCAAAAATGATGATCAGAAGGAAATAAAAGGGCATATCAAGACAAGAACCCACTTTATCTGTGGCATGATTTTCAAAGTTCATCTTTTGAATGAGAATGTTACATTAAGCAAGTGCTTGTTTGCGTAAGCTTAAGGTGGCAAGATGTAAGAGAGAAATTCGCGGAGCCACATTTGGTTCTTTTCAAACTATTTACTCATTGTCATTGGGAATTTTCAAACTATTTACTCATTATCATTGGGAACCTGTTCCGCTCTGCAAGACAGTGAGCAAATGAGTGCGCTGACTGCCTTGCATGACTTGGAGTGGAACAGGATGAAGAGCTTGTGGTGTGCAACAATCCTCCTCGGGAATTTATGTTAAGAGACAGCCTTAACATTAGACAAATCCTTGATTAGTTTTCACCTTCCAGTACTTATGGTTTCTTTTATTCCTATGTGTTTTATGTAACAAAATCCCTTCACTCTGATGCGGATTGCTACTCTCGCTTAGTTCTTAATATATTTTCGAAGTACCAAATTTTTTATTTTTTTTTTCAGAAAATGGTTGTAACGAGGTCCGAACTAAAAGGCCCAGTTTTTCAAAAGATTTTAGCACCCAGTTGCTAAAATCATGATATTTCAAATAAAAAAATGAAGTAGTTCCGTGTATCGTTTTTCGATTTTTTTTGCACCAAATTAAAGTACACGAGGAGTAATTTAATTTGGAGCGAAAAAAAATCGAAAAACGATACACAGAACCACTTCATTTTTTGATTTGAAATATCTTGATTTTAGCAACTGGGTGCTAAAATCTTTTGAAAAACTGGACCTTCTAATAGAGAAGCTCAGCTACAATAAGGCAAATCAGTAATACGGGCACTGAATCTTAACATTTGATTTCTATAATGTTTAGTATTCGCAACAAAAATTCCTTGTTCTGATTCTACAAACGTTAATAATTGTTTTTTGACAAAAGGAAAGGAATAGAAAACGTTCGGTACCCATAAAATAAAAAAAAATAAAAAAATTGAATATGCATGGAACTGTTGTTGTAGTCCACTCGACTCCCCCCACCAAGATCTAGACCATTCCTCTATTTTATTTTACAAAAGAGATGCTAGGAACATAACCATCCGGACATAACACCGAACATAACCTCTCACATACACGTGAATCCCGCGTAATAGATGTGTGTGGACCCTACATGAGTGTGAGGTGTTGTGTCCGAATGATTATCATTTTTTATTTTACAATACATTTGAGCTACATTTTCTTGTTGATTGCTAATGTTGAGGATATGCTTTGAATTGAAGACGTTTGAAGAAAGGTACAAAATTCGGTGTGAAAAGATGCTTGCAGCATTCTTGGTCCGGACCTTGGTGTCCGTTGGTCCGGACCAAGGGTTAATTACGTTCTAGAATGATGCAGCTTCGTTGGTCCGGACCAAGGGTACCAAGGTTCGGACCTAGGGTGCTGAATGTGCGTGGCAGCGCGTTTTGTAAGAGGGTTTTGACCTATTTTTTTGTATTTTCTTATAAATAGAGGCATTGGGGGCTATTATGGTTGGACTTCTTGAGTGAATCCCTTTGAGGGAGTCTCCATGGGGTTCCCCGTAGTGTGTTAGAATTTCTTAATTGTTCCATTGGTTTAGTCTTGAGTTGGGATTTAAGATATCTAGGGTTTGTGTGTGTGTGTCTTTTTCGTGTGTGTGAGACGCTTGATGCTTTGTAAGTCGTGCCTCAGAGATTTGTTCCTAGATATCATGTGGATGCTTCAAGTGAGAGTTGCGGGTATAACCAGCTCTATGTATTTCTCCCTGTTTTTAGTGAATCCTCTTGCTCTTTCCCCGTGGACATACCTCTAGAGTTTCGTGCTTGCGGGGAAACCACGTAAATCCTTATGTCTTGTTTTCCTTTCGGTGTGTTTATATTATGAGCTTAGGGTTTCGGCACAACAGCTAAAAGAAAGGAGAGCGCCTTTTTTTAATCACAAAAGAAGAGCTAAACACTCAACTTGAGACTTCTTTTTTATGTGAGGAGAATGACTTGTCTCGTAAAGCGTAAAAAGTCAAAAAACCAATTATCCAAGTTTGGCTGAGTTTCTACTAAGTTATTTTCGGTATTCTCTCACAAGTCATTCTCCTTACATACTAAGTTATTTTCGGTATTCTCTCACAAGTCATTCTCCTAACATACATCAACTAACCTTTAACCAAACTCTATTCTTGTTTTAATTTTTTTTTTTTTAAATACATCAACTGATTTGACAACTTATAATTCAAGGATACTGAAAACTTTGTAATACTGTCACTCTTTAAGCAATATACCATTTTGGTGTCGCTCTTGTTCAACAAACAGAGAGACAAGACGAAGAGGAGAGATGAGACAAGACGAAGAGGACAGATATCATAATGCAGCGAAAAGGGAGCAAAACTAGCATATATATTATTAGATACGTACACAAACTTTTGAAGTAACAAAATATTTGAGCTATCAACACCAACTACAAGTCTGAAATAACAAAACGGCAATACAAAAAACAAACATTCAAAGCAGGCAAATGCTTACAATATCTTTACATGAAATCATCGAAATCTAAGCTCTCCGGAATTTCAAACTTGAACATGTTGCTGGAGTAGCTTTCTCTCTCATCTTCAGTATTATTGTTGCTGTTGATGAACGTGGACGATGAGTTCAAGGGCGTCGAGCTTGACATAGGCGGAGATATAACAGAATCAAAGGTGTCAATACGGCCAGTCGTTGTATTGTTGAGTAATTGGAAGGTTGAGTTCTCTGATGGATCCGTCGCCATGTTACAGCCATAATTTGGTAGGTCACCAAAGCTTCCAATATTCCAACTTGAAGGCATACCATTTTTGAGGAGATTTTCACAATTCAAGTCCATTGAATTTATGGAAACTTGTCCCATGTCTATCCCTTGTGTTTGGTTAAGCATTGAGGAAGAAGGAAGATTTGCTGATTGGAACATTGGTGTTTGATTTTGGAGTTCAGAGTTAAAAACTTGGTTTTCTTGAAGCTTTTGCAAAAGAATTTCAGGGTTTTCGTGCTGGGGTGATAAGAGAGTTGAAACAATCCTTAAAAGTTCAGGATTTACGAGTGTCTGAAGCCCGAGTAAGTTTGAAAGATTGAGTTGAGTTGAGTGAAGAATCGACGACAGGTCAAGAATATCAAGGCGAGGACTATGAGTCACTGGATCGATTCCATTCCTCAAGAGCCTTTTTCTTATGTGAGTATTCCAATAGTTCTTGATTTCGTTGTCAGTTCTTCCCGGCAAGCGAGCAGCGATAGCCGACCACCTAAAACAAACAAAATAAATTTAGATGTTGCAAAAATTTAGAAAATAAAATGCTATCCTGACATAAACATTTCTACGCAAATCCCTTTATTAGTTATCATTTTAAGGTGGGCGCGCGATATTTTTACAAGTAAATTAAAGCATGACTTTTTTCTTTTTTGAAAGGCAAATTAGATATTTATTAGTTCTTTAGAAATGAATTACAAAGGTTAAAAGGAACCGAGGCGAAAGACATCACAACACGAAGAAGCATCCCAACTAATTACCAAAGTCATTTTGCAGAGGGGGCTAGCTACTAAAAAATATTGACAACAATGATGGGTATTCCAGTAATTTGAGATGAAATGTTGACGATAGGACTCATTATTGTTTTTGTAGTTCACTATTATAATAATTTTGTTTAGATTTTATGCATGACTTTTAATCTACATAACATTATCCTTGAGGAAATTACGACTCTCACCATGAAATTAAGCATTGCATTTTATTATATACACTTTTAATCCTCATGAATAATTGATCTACTTTAATTTTTTTTTCTCAATAAAGGGTCGCTCTAGAATTTTTATTTTTAATTTAGCCTATGAAATTTATATAAGGAAAAAGAAGAATGTAAAACGTCTTACTTGTTCCCCAAAATACTGTGTAATTGGATTATGGACTCTTCTTCTTCAAAAGAGAATCTTCCTCTCTTTATATCAGGCCTCAAGTAGTTTGTCCATCGAAGCCGGCAACTTTTTCCACATCTTTGAAGCCCTACATGCATTCGAACCAAAAAATTAAACCCGCAAACAAATGATACAAAAAAAAAAGAGAGAGAGAAAGGGATCATATACATACATTTTATATGCATTTTTTTTGGGTAAGTACTTGGATCACATAAACATCAAAGTTAAAAGATTGGAAAATATCGTATACCGGCATTCTTTGGAAGATTTCTCCAGTTGCCAGGCCCATGGACTTGAATATGTTGGATGAGCTTGAGATCTTCTTCTTGGGTCCATGGACCTTTTTTCAGACCATTTTTCTCGCAACACGGAGTTCTTCCCATTGGTTGATCTCTTTTATTACAACCTCAAATGAAAGATTTTGATGTTTACAAAAGGTAAGGAAAGAAGTTTATCAATGGTAGAAGAGAGTGATGAGAGCTTCTTTTGCTGAAAAGGGTGAACTTGTTTGCTTCAAAATGGGAAGCTTTCGCTTGTGTATATATAGATGAGAAAAAGGCCTTAGATACAGGGTGAAGTCAATAGGATTTGGTACCGTCCTCAAGCCACGTCAACCTCTCTCTCTCTCTCTCTCTCTCTCATGGTGTGTCTTGGGGTCCATGAAAAGTTGAAAAAAAACCAGGTTGTGAAGTTGATTGGATCACTGGAAGGTGAGGTAACTAGGTGAACGTAGCATTTGATTGGAAGACGGCGACAAGTGTCGAATAGCGAATGGTGTTGACATTTGAAAAGGGAGGGGGACTGATTGGTGGGTAAAGGTGGTTAGATCCCTCACCTATGATTTTCAGGAAATGGGTGTTTTCATATGGGATTGCTTCTTTCTCTTGAATTGGGAAAGTGTTCTTGAAAGACGTTTGCAATATCATCAGCATGTCAACATTAAAAATTAATCCTTCTTTTGCAAAAAGCATGTCAAACGTTGGAAACTTTGAAACCATTTTGCCACGACCAAGCTAGGCATATATATTTGGTAGATTAAGTACAACAAATTTTTTTCATGTGGAGAAAATGGGCTCTCCACTATAAGAAGTCTTGAAAAAGGTTGAAAGGTTGAAGAAATAAACAAAGAAAGAGAGGAAACCGTAAGTGAGAGGGAAAGAAAAGTGAGAAAACTAAAGTGTGAAAGTCAAATTAAGGGTATTAACATTATTTATGTGGCAGTTTTGATATGATCTTTATATGCTGACAATATAAAAAATGTCACATTTTTTTTATAGCAACATTATATAAACCGAAGGCAGACCAATAAAGCCCAGTTCGGGATATATAATCCCTGCTCCGACTATGAATGGGCGAGCACAGGCCTTGACCACATGAATTGAGTTCTTACTACTTTCTACATCGACTGACTTAGGCATCGGAGAGGGATGTTAGTTGGCACCACACCAGTGTCATTAGTTCTTGTTTGCAGGTCATTAATTGATCGAGGGCCGAAACCAATTCGTCAAACATGCATGTTAACAAAATTTTACTCCTAATCTTTCAAAAATATAAACTTTTTTAGTTATTGATTAATATTTTTTTGCTCAACAACAAAAATTTATTAAAACTCGATGTAGGGTACATTGAGGATCATAGCTCCCTTCAGCTACCAAGACAGCCCAAAAACATAAAAAAAAAATAGCTCCCAATGAACAAGTGGCCTCGTGTCACCAAATAGCAGCACCACATAGTTTTTAGTTATTACTCTTGCACTTGTAAATCACTCCAGCTTCTTGTATCACAACGGGTTGCACATATATGGAGATAGAGTATAATATGGGATCGTTTTTTTTTTAATTTTATTCAGGGGGCAAGAATATACTGATTCCCCTCATATGTAGCAAGTTTTGAGCTATGTTTTGGGCACAAATATTTTCTGATGCCCTTATATGTATCAAGCTTTGAGCTCCCACATGAAACAGTTTAAACAATTCAAAAGATAAATTAAGTTACGTTTGACTTTTAAGGTTTGGTAATGAAAGATATCTTATCAAATAAACTTGGGTGTATATACATGAAAGGGTACTGCTGTTATAAATTCCCGATATTAACAAAAACAATAGTATACGTTAGCGATAAAAAGGAGAGTGCAAAAACCAATTACGATAAAACTATTAGAAATATAGTCATTTCATGAGAGGCCATCGCGGAGATTAAGCAATTCCTGCAATGTACATTGGAAGAAAGCTTTGTCCTGTGTATTGAGGTTATTGAATAAAAATGTTATTGAGAAAACAGTATTATTGGTATATTAAATAATAATGTCACAACTTTCTGGGTCAAGCACATTCCATGTAATATTGAGATTAAGCAAATGTAATTTATTTTCACACTTCCTTTTTCTTGCAAACGCTCCTTGTTTTTGTTTTTGGGTCTTCTTACTAGTAAAAGTACAACTATGATTCATATGGGAAAATGTCTACCAGTAAAAGGCATTTATGTAATTTTACAAGCCAGAGACAATAAAAAAGTACGAGAGGACAATAAAAAGTGATTATGTGCATGGAAAAATCACATTCTCTTTTACAAAGAAAAAAATATATATATGTATATTTTAAACCTAGTTTAGTTCATAAAAACGATCCCAAAGAATTTGGCCAAGTCAACATGAGAAATCAATAAGTATTTATATTTCATGAGGTCGTGTTCTAATTCTATGGATGCAGAACATTCCGAACTAAGTAACCACTAGAGGGTTTGCCCGACCGTTAATTTCAGAGCCTCAGAAATAGTCGAGGTATGAGAAAGCTAGCCTGACCATCGATGTAAAAAAAAAAAGTAGTTCATAAAAGTACTTTAAACCTAGTTGTCAACATGACCAAATTAGTGACGAATGTAACAGTAGAAGAAGATCAAAGGGCTGGTGTTTCTCCAAGTTAACACGCGTTGTTGAATTGGAGGGCAACTCTCCTGATTAAACATCACCCCAATAAAATCCAAAGTCCATCCACCTAAGCACCTAATGACAAGTGTCATCTATTTGAAAAGGTCAACTACACTTTTCATCCCTATCTATTGCTCTTCAAACAGTTACCACAACATCTGTTACACTTGTCCAAAATTAAGATGTTTCTAGTTTAATTGACATGTAAATACTTTGGATACCAAATCAAGAATGGCCTCAAACCCGATAATGTCCTCACATTATTCTCTATTTGAAAAGGTCAATTAATGACGGAGCCAAAATCTAATTTGTTCCGGGCTAATTCATATAATTGTTTTTTATATGAGTTAACCCATATTAATTTTTTATTGAACAAAAATTGTGTTGTGTAGCTGTTTTGGGGCCCACCCCGGGTCCTGTTGTTTGATCCAAATCGTTTATTTTGTTTGTCTCGTTGAGTATGTAGTGCCTGTAAAAATTCATGTCAATCGGACATTGATAACCATTTGATCAGTAACCATTTAGCTTACAGTTGTAAAAAAAATAGTTGCCAATGTCTGATCAAGCTGAATTTTAACATGGACTACATCCCTGGCGAGACGAATAAAATAAATAGTTTGGGTTAAACAATGAGATTTGAGGTGGGCCCTACATTGACTGCATAGCACACGTGTTGTGCACCCAGTGCACATCACAATCCCCATTTCCCCCACAAGGCCATCTATAAATTAACGGTACGAAGGCCATCGGTACCCATAGTACGTACTATTATGTTTTGTTTGTCTAATCGTATAGTTTATTTTGGCATATTTTTTCGGCAAAAGTTAACATTAATACTCCCTCCGTCCTATATTGCTTGCCTATTTTGGAGAAGCGTGCATTTTGTACGCAAAAAATGATGTATTTATGATAATTATTTTTTAAAAAAAATCGCACCAATTTTTTCTACTCGATGAGATTTTTAAATTGGTGTAATATTTTTTTAAAAAAATGAATGCTATTACAGTAAATTTTGCGTGCAAAATACACGGAAACCCAAAAAAGGCGAGCAATTTGGGATGAAGGGAGTAGTAATATTCCCATTATTAATTCAGTCAGTGGAACACTTGTCTTTAGTAAATCACTCTCATTAATTAAAATTCCAGAGAATCAAGCATGTTAACTACACACACATACAATATATATTTTCATGGGTGACTTTGAGTGTAGTTTTTGCTTCCAAAAACTTTAAAACAGACGTAGTGCAGCAAGTAATGCAAGCAAAAAGGGAGAAACCAAATTCAAAGTCGTTGAAATTCAGGTGTTTAACTTCATCCACCCCCCATCTAACAACAAAGGTTTTGTGGTCAACCACTATTTTATTCCTTTCTTTCATCTACTAAGATTTGCTCAAGGTCAAAGCAGTACGTACCCTTTTGCCCTTGCTTTGCACTTTGCTTGCCTTACATGTCTACCTTTCTTCTTATCCTAATTAATATGCACAATGAATGTTCTAGAAGAATATGAGAAAAATTAATATGATGTATTACTCTCCATTATCTCAGAGGATGTTCGAGTAAGAAATTATTACCCAATAATGCTCGTCTTATGGCGTCGAGAAATGCTGGTGCTGCTGCTTCTACTCGGTCATTTGGTCAATCTGGAAAGTAAGAAACGACCTCATCTTCAATAATTAATAAGATCTCTCCATGGGAAGATTGTGTTGAATTGGTGAAAGTTAGGGTTGCTCTCTGGGTTAAAGGTTTGAACAAGCTGAGTTCCTACACCGTGGAGGATTTTATTGTCAATCTCGACGCCATAAGACGTCTCAGGATCTAATTTCATCTTTAAATTTTGTCTCATGTTTGTTTTTGTTTTCTTTATTTTGTTGCTTTTTCCTGGGTTTCAACTTTTTGTTGACCCCTTTCCCCCTCGATGTACCCATTTCGAGTTTTAATATATCCTTCCTCTTGCCGATCAAAAAAAATAATAATAAAAAAATAATGCTCGAGTGATCACATTAATAATTTACAACATTTTGTTTATATCATGTGATGTGACATAACTGCAGAGATGAACCCGGATAAAATCGATTTCAAGTCTAATCTAGAATCTAAAGCTCATTTTTTAAGTACATTTAACTCAATATCCCTAACCCTGTTGATCAAAAAAAAAATCCCTAATCCTAGACAGTAGTTTGTTTTAATGGTTCCAATGTTTTTATCCGCTTGGGTAATTAACCTATTTATTACTCCATTAATCACCAATTCATCGAAAAGCTTTAGAAAGAAAAGTGATTTTATGTCCACATTCTCAACACACACTCCCACATGCAAGTACTTTAATTATGAGGTAAGCCGTGACAGCAAAAGACATGGTCTACTTTCTGATCCGATCCGATAGATTGTTAATCATCAACTCATCTAAAAGTTTAAGCTATTAGAAATAGTGGTAACTTTCACTCTTTATATTGTCAACACTATTTGTTAATGCATTTTCTTATCTTAACCGATTTAAACCAATTAATGTGATATATGTGCTCCATGCATGTAAAGGTATACCAAAATGTGATAGAAAAAAACATTTGGTCAATATATATGCTAGGTTGTTATCTCGAGGATCCTGGATTTAGTTGAGGTGAGCGCAAGCTGGCCTGGGCATCCGAGTATAAAAAAAAAAAACATAGACAAATCGGTTACTGTGGCTCCAGATTTATGAATGTTACACATGGGATTGAAATCTACTGTGCTACATTAAAAGAAGCAGAAAATTTGCGTTTGTCTCCTTGCTTGGTACTTCAAAAACATCTCAAAGATTTGTATATTATGGTTTTAAATATACATATACATCCACCATACATACCAATGCATGCATGGAAGTTCGAATATTTTAAACAGGATTAGCATTTCGCCAAATAAAACCTTTTGTTCAAAGGTGTATTTTAAACAGGATTAGCATTTCGTCATTGAAACCGTGCGAATTTAATTATACTTTTGATTACATAATTAGTATGCTGGTTAAGGTAATTTTTTTTTAACAGCAATTTTTTTTATTAACCTTTGAAAACGAATTACAAAGATTAAAAGGATTCTAGTAACAAGGCAAACAAGATGAAGAAAGGACAGAAACACAAAGAAAACTCCCCTCACACCGCAAGACACCTGCCGCTAGGAACCAAGAGGGAAAAAACAACCTGATGTTGGTTAAGGTAATTAGTTGTCGCTAATCTTGGGTTTGCTTTTGTGAATGGCTTGCCGTAAATAGTGTCCACGTCTCATAAGTTGACTCCCTCCCACCTCCATTGTGTTAATATGTCATACTAACAAATTAATAATATATATATGGATTTGGTAGTTAGATGAATTTCGTTAAATTCTGGTTTGCGAGCTGTCCAACAACAAAGGGTTCACCAAACTTTGAATAATAGTGTTTGTTTTCCTGGCTATTACTCCCCCCGTCCCTTTTTAAGTGTTTAACTTTCTATTTTGGGATGTCCCTAAATAAGTGTGTGGTTTGAAAAGTTAATAGGTAAAAATTTGTACAATTATCATTTTGCCCTTTTAAAAAGTTAGTGGGTAAAAGTGGAGGATAATTTTGGAAAGTACAGGTAAAAGTTGATGTGAAAAGTGTAAAGTGGAGGAAAAAGTTGATGTGAAAGGTGTAATGATGATGTTTCTTTAATAAGTTGGATTTACGAAGTAACACATTTAAAAAGGGACGGAGGGAGTATCTGGTTATTATGTACTACTCATCCGAGGAGTTCACATTTATTTTGGCTGAGTTTTTTGTGTGTGTGTGTGTGTGTGTGTGTGGGCCGGGTATTTTGCACTTATTTATATATATAGCTTGAAGACTAATGTTTTCTCGTAACTAAATGAACTATATGGTATTTTTAGTAGAAAGGAATGGGCTTTTGCTGGTATGTTGAAGGAAAACAATTTAGTGGAAACTCAACCTAACTAGTTTATAGATGATAGAAAAATCCAATCATTTCACGACAGGCGGCTCCACATTATGAATTGGGTGGTCACTTGAACCCTAAATTTTATTTAAAATACATGTAATATTTTTAGTTTTATTTGAGTTTAGGCCTTTTTGAACACCCAGTATGAAAATATTTGAATACCCTACGCATAAATATTTGGAAAATCAACTCACAAAGCAATCGAATGTATTAAAAGCTCGGTGTTGCTCCATAGCTTCTCATAGATGCTCAAATAAATAATGTTAACTCTTTTATATTTCATATTACATGTAATAATTTTATCTCGTGTTTGTTTGAACACTTAGTACTATACTGTGAACATCTATCAATCCAGGAAATTCATAATTGAATACAAAGTACACACTTTCAAAGATAAAAATTAAAAACTAGAGTAAAAAAAGTATCTATTAGCATTGATATCATGTTCTAGCTGTTCTCCGAACAATTATCAACTCTATATCTCCAAAAATAAGAACACGTGTCAAAAAATCTGCGAGAACCTAATAGCCAAATAATTTCCTACAATAAAAACTAATATTTTTGTGAATTCGTTTAATTTTACTTGGCCTAAAATGTAGAATTCGCCGAGAAATTATGCAATTGTGGCATCTTACGTATTTTCGTACTGCATTATTCACACTAATATTAAAATTTGTGTATATATGACTAGTTCATATAGAGCTAGTAGAGTGATGGTATTTTTTGAATACTTTGTTCAAAATTTCTAGAGTCGTCAGGCCCGCCACTGCATTTCATGAACATTTGTTTATACCACGTTCATACACACACAAAGATATACAAAATTGTCTACATACGTGTGTATCTGTACGTACGAGTGAACTAATGTTTTATTGTTTGGAAAGCTTTCCTCAATATCATAGTCCCCAGATTAATGGTCCCTTTTCACTATTTGGCACCTCTTAAAGAATTACCCATAACTTTCAATCTATGGTTCATTTTATATCCAATATGGATCTTATTTGATAGATCTCGATTTGTTTTATAAAACAAAATTTTTGCAATTATAAAAAACATTGTAGGTTGTGAAATATAGATAATTTGTTGAGTGGCACGACTGCCGCAAATGAACCATTAATTTAGGATGGAGGGAGCATATAGTATGGTGATTCGATGATAGAAAGAAGGGGGAAAAAAAAGCACTCTTGGGGCTACTAGACGCTTGCTCGTTTGCTAATTTCAGATCTTCGAAAATAGTTGACGTGCACCTAAGCTGGTGTGTAGACATTTACTCGCCGAATAAAAAGTATGTTACAATAAAAATAAATCCTAAAGGTAGTGATTTTCGCACTCATTATTTTGCACCTTTTTTTTTTTGTGAATTTAACACATTGTCATGCTTATCCTATGTAAGCTGTTGATGGATTTACGTAAGGCTGACCCACTACAGATTGTGGTTTAGGTTCATGCACGTACCATGCATGTATGGCTGCGGGGTGACATCAATATAATACGGTAATACGTATATTTTATGTTTGGCAATGTTCATATCGGTTTTGGACACGCAACATGTCGCTTGTAGTAATCAAATAATAATACGTTTGGGAGTACGTACCATGAGGCATGAGCAGTAAGAGCATACATCATCAATATATGACACCTTTTTCTTTTTCTTTTTTCCCAAATGAACTGCAAATATTTTATTTAGTTATTGTTCGCAAACTTAATTTGGTGTTAAAAAAATTTCGGGGAGAGAGAGAGGGGGGGCAAAATTTATAAATTTCATGGGATATATAGGGCAAAATCATACCACTTATGGGGCAAATTTACGAAATAGCCCAAAAAATTATAGCTAGACTAGGGGCATTATTGAATAATAGAACTCAATGGGGTCAAGTGACCCCGCTTGCCACTCCTTCTGTCTGCCCCTAAAGACGAAGCTAGTAGCTATTCTCCTCTGAATGTAATCATAGGGATTTCAGACTCATGACGGATCCCCCTCAACGAGATCCAAACCCTATAGTTGCGCACCGCCCCATCCGAGGCCGAAGTCCAAAATGAGCGAGAGGGGTCGGCACGCGTGTTTACCCTCGTTGTTCTGTGATCAAATAGTAAGTTCGCTTGGATAATCTAATTGTAAAGCTGCTTAAAATGAAAAGTTGCGATTAGAAAGTTGGGACCCTTTTTTTTTTTTTATCGGAAAAAGAAAATATATTAAACTCGATAAGGGTACATCGAGGAAGAGAGAAAGGGGAGAGGGGAAAAAAGGGGGGGAAGACAACGAGAAGTTGAGCCCCCAAAAAGAAAAAAAAAAGAAAAAACAAAAAATGGCAACAGAGAGCACAATTAAATTCTGATACGTCTAATGGCATCTAAATTGCCAACAAAGTCTTCGACAGAGTAGAGCTTCAAATTGTTGAGCCCCTTGATCCATAGAGCCACTCTGATTTTTACCAAGTCTGCGATATCCTCCCAAGAAGAAGCCCTATTGTTGAAGATTAAATCATTTCTAGCTTTCCAGATTGACCAAATTACAGCAAAGAAGCAAGAAATCCAACATTTCTTCTCCAGATTTTTGAATGGAGTTGCAAACAAGAAATGCGAAAGGGAGATGAGGTTTGGTGGGCAAACCCAAACTAATCGCCACCAACGGATAATCTTGGACCAGATTTTCCATGCGAATGAGCAGGAGAGAAGAAGATGTTGAGGTGATTCGCCAGGAAGAAGGCAGAACGGGCATAGATCTTGGCTCAAGGTAATGACGTTGCATCTTGCTAGGATTGATCTTGAGGCAATCTTGTTTTGAAGAGCTAACCATGCAAAAATTTCGATTTTAGCTGGACACAGAGATTTCCAGATCTGTTTCAAATTGGAATTTTCCTGAAAAGATAAGTTCTCCCATTCGTAGTACACTGAACTAACCGAGAAGGATAAATTAGAATTCCAAACCTAAGTTAGACAGTCGTCTCTCGAGTTGAAAATGACACCTTCTCGGAGATGCATTAGATTTTCCAGATGCTCAAATTCCCAACTGCGCAAATCCCTTCTGAATTGCAAGTTCCCTACCTCCCCTGGGCCAATTAGGTCACAAATGAGAGATTCTTTCTGTGTGGACAAGAGGTAGAGTCTGAAAAAACTGTCCTTAAGAGTCTGCTCCCCGAGCCAAGAATGAGTCCAAAATTTGGTAGCATTCCCTAAGTTCACCTTTATTCTAAAACCTTGAGAGATTATTTGGCCAATTGTAGTTTCTGGATTGGCAATGTTACATATGTCTTTCCACAGGGTTGAAGCTCTTCCAGTGCTTGGGATTTGAGGATTCTAGATGTCATGATCATTGTATTTGCTTTTAATGGTTCTAACACATAGAGCTTCCTTGTCTTTATTATACCTCCACCACCATTTTGCCAGAAGAGCAGATTATGTTGCAGTAATCTTTTGACTCCTAGCCCTCCAAACTGTTTACTCTTGGTGATTTGATCCCAATTGACCAGGTGCAACTTCCTTCTTTCATTGGCATCTCCCCAAAGAAAGTTTCTTTGCAGTTTCTCAATAGATTTGGCTACAGAAGATGGCATTTTGAATATGGACATATAGTAAATGGGAAGGTTACTGAGAGTGGATTTGATCAAAGCCAACCTACCACCAATTGAGAGATGCCTTTTTTTCCATTTAGAGAGCTGCTTTTTCATTCTGTCTAGAATTGGTTGCCAAGTGGAAATCCTCTTTGGGCTAGCCCAAGAGGTAGCCCCAAGTACTTGATAGGCAGAGAGCCATGGTTGCAACCAAAGGTATTAGCAGATAGAGTGATGTCTGCTTCTTGTAATTTGATGCCATGACCCTTTGGTATAACCCCCACGGGTTCGAGAAGTTGCCTCAAATTCTTTTCAAAAAAATTGAAAGAAGCCAAGTGTTTATCAAGTGCGAACAATGCTACGGTGATCATGCTAAGCACCACATTTTAGGTACCATTGAGGTGTTACCATTGTATTAGTACGAATTACGAATATGTTATACCACATGACAAATGAGGGCACTTTCTATCAATAGAATTGTGACACATCACATAGTACCTAAAACTAAAACGTGCCACTTAAACACGCGCGATCACCAAAATATCAATTATTGATTGCTCTTTGAGCTATGCTCTACACCACTTATAATACGCCACATGTCATTTTGTCTCTAAAAGTACCAACACAATTGGACTGCCATATGACATTTCTCATTTCATAATTTCTCTTACTTTCGTAGTCTAATTGGACAGGGAATCCTGATTCCGTCACACATTTTCAGTGCTTCTCTATCTTTTGAAGCTCCTGAAAATTACAAACGATTGCATTGATTAATTTAATTTTTGGGATTATTAAATAAATATTTAAGACAATTACAGAAGCGTGTCTTGTATTTTTTAGCTTTTTGGAAAAGTTTTTTTTCCCCCTTTAACCGCAGGTTGCTTAATTATCACAAAATCCTTAGTGATACTCTCTTTAAAAACTCCTGAATTAATTAAGAATTTCAGTGCCAAATAATTCAGTATTTGTCACTGTAAATATGCTAGCTGTCTTGTTTTCTACGAATTTTTTCATCACAAGTTAGGGATGCACACCGGCCCGCTAACTTACCCAGCCAGTCTAATCCAGCCCATTTTTAGGTCCATAGGGCTGAGTTGGTTTGAGTTTTTAAGCCCGTTTATTTAATGGTATGTGCTTGAAAATATTCCTCAAAATCAATCCCTGTTTGGCCCGGCCTGTTGAAAAAACTAATAATGATGTGCATTGTATGTTTATATGCTATCAAAAAATATTAACTCTATTAAGAAAGAAAAATCTATTATACGCAATATCTATTATCGAAAGAATTAAGGTTTTTTTTTTTTTTTTTTTCGTGTTGAAGGTTCATGGATGTTGCATAGTTTGTACTTTTAAGATTTTTAATTACATTTTTGGAAGATAATTTAATTATTAGAAATATTATATTAGTCTGCCTTTTCAATAGTTGTGTCAGAACTTACAACTATAGCACATTTTAATTAGGGTTGTGAACTCTAATTAAAAAACTGGACAAGGCCCCACTTTCCAGAGCTATGGCACATTTCCAATATCTTAAAAATCATGGGCTTGGCTCAAAGCCCACAACATGTTATCAAATTTAAGGCGGACAAGAAAATATTTAGAGTATGAAGTTACTTCAAGGCATCAAGCAACGCATCAAGCAATAAAACTCGAGGACGAGTTCTTCCAACTAGGAGAGAGTGAGTCGAGAGACTGACGCGCAGGTGAATTTCAAGAAAGTCCTATTTTATTTTATTTTATTTTGATTTACCATTTTGATACGATAAGTTGTAATTTAGTCAAAATATTCTAGAAGTATTTTAATTTCCCAGTTTCCTTTTATTGGACTTTCCTATTTTGTAAGTTACTTGATTAAAAAGAATTAAGGGAGATTTTGTTTCCTTACTATAAGAGTTGTTTTTTATTAAAGAAAACAATGTATTTACTCAGTATTGTTTGTTCAAGGAGAGAGTATCTGTAGTTCAAACTTATTCGTGATTGTCCTTGTTGCGTATTCTTCCATTCAACACGCTTCCTGCATCAATATCTCAGTATTCATTTAAGCTCGAAGTACGAGCTGATTTTTGGGATCGCGCGAGCATATATAGATTTCAACAATCACCTCAGCTGTGCTCAAGTCCTACTCGATCGTACGTATTACTCTATGTTTACACACATACACTTGTATATTCCAGTTTCGAAATTTTCCTGACAAGGCATTTTTTGCTTTTGTCCCTATGCCAATTATAACTCTCCATTATTAGAAAATAGGGAATTAGTTCCATGAGATTGCAATCGATTCTATGAGATATGCTCCATTTAAAATCTCGTGCAGTTCATGTTGTTAATTCCATGGGATTTTTCATTAAAATCCAGTCCTTAGTAGCACGATGTATGATTCTTTAAATTCCTTTTTGTGCAAATATATAGCCAATTATATTTTATATATTTCCCATAAAAAAAAATTCATGTCCCAGTCCTACGCCAGTTTTCTGTTTAAAAATTTTGGCATAGATGACTCGATCGATCTCACGTCGTGACATATATCTTCAACTCTTTTTGATATTTTTCCCTCTTCCTCACAGCATGTTCGTGTCATTAAAAAAAAAGCTAGCGGGAACTCTTCAGTGTGGAAAACATCAAAAGAACGATAAGGTAGAAATTCTTCATTTTATTTTTTGGCTATTTTTTCATTTGATGGCTAACAGTATTTTTTCATACTTGCAAACAACCATTTATGTACGAATCCAAAATTATCAGCTCAATGATGGTTTTTTATTATAACCTTCACTTTCATCGTTCTTTTTTTGTTCCTATTTTTTAAATACGATTTGCTTGACTGACCGGGTGTATAAGAATTAAACTAAAAATGACGCGTCCCAAGCGTAGGACTCTCGACCAGTGTAACACAATATTCCGGAAGTACCGGAGTCGAACCACAGAGACGACTTAAGTGCTTGACTCAAAAGTGTGAAAGTGTAGTTTAACCTGGCTCTTAGGTAGCCACCCCTTGATTTGATGATTAATTAACTAAGTTACTAAGCAAATTTACTGAATGCAGATTAAAAATGAGAGCATAGCTGAGGGAACCCAGCGTCCGCAACTAGCCTAACCGATGTTTACTCGGGCGACAATTTCCCTTTTTTACTGATTTTAGAATAAAAGAAAGGCTCCCTAACAAATGCGCACCACCTGTCACCAGATTCCGTGCGCATTCGAATTCCGGCGATGCCTGGGTTTTGTTTGTTAGATGAATTTTTGTTTCCTAAAATTGCTCGAAAATTGAGTTAATTCGGTCCCGAGGTAGAACATCCATTAGCCTAACGGCGAAACGCCTTCGCCCGCAGCCGCACTCTATGCGACTACTCGCTCATGATGCTAATAATAACAAAAATTAAATTAAACCTAGATCCAGACATGCTTGAAGGATAAAATAAAAAATAAAGTACGATACTGCAGATTGCAATACGGAAACAAACTTGAATATCAATATCGAACGCCAATCCAAGAGCTAGAAGATCAGGAAATCTGAAGTAAACTTGAGTATTAACTGCTGAATATTGAATGCTGAAAGTTCTAGCCGAAGAACAAGAACAATAGAACCTAAGTTAAAATTCTGGGACCCTAATCTGAGTTTTAACAAGAGTATTTATATTAATCTTTGTAATCCTAATGAAAAAAAGAACGGAAATCCGAAAATCCTCTACGCGAAGACCAAACGACAACGTTCACCGCGCCTAATAAGCGCTCGGTAGCGCTACCATAAAAGAGGGGTAGCGCTACCGCTTCGTTAACATCCGCGTTGACCGGCTGCTCCTCGCGTTGACTGTTGACTCTAACCAACCGGTAGCGCTACACCGATTTTGGTGTAGCGCTCAAGAACCTTCTGTTCATTTTTTTGGACCTTTTGTGTCAATCTTGAGCGCCCCAAAGAAATGGGTTAGCGCTCCCGACGGATTATGATCACTTTTACGCGAAATCCACTTCACTCTTGCTCAGCCTCCTCAACCTACGTGCATGCATTCTCAATACCTCGAAATTTGCGCCCACATCCCTATATTACCTGCAAATTACGCTCAACACATGAAAATACCACGTGCATATATCAAATGGAAAATAAAGCTTAAATCGCACGTCTAACATGCTAAACCACCCTACTTAGGCGCTCAAAAGCAAGCTCTCCACGCGCCTATCACGATTCTCGAGAGAAGTTTTTTTGCATGTTGAAAGTTCATGGATGTTGCATAGTTTGTACTTTTAAGATTTTTAATTACTTTTTGGGAAGATAATTTTATAATCCAATACATACTTTATATACTGTGTTTTCAATAGTTGTTCTACAATTTACTACTATAGTTATTCGGGTTGTGACTTGTGAACTCTAATCTGTAATGTAACAGCTACAACATGATTAACTTTCGTTAGGGCTATTGTGATTTATAAAAGGAAAAATTAATGGGCTAATTGGACGGGTTTGAGAAACAAAACTTTAATTGAATTGGGTTTGAAAAAATTAAATAAAACCCTTTTATTAATTGGCCGATTTTGGGCATACACAAGTCTCGTTATTATGTAGTATAAGTCCAACCCGATCCCATCCCAGCCCAAGGTATGTGCACTCTTAATTTGAATCCATTGAACCTCCATTAAGTTTTTTTTTTTTTTTGGGCAGCCAAAAAAAAAAAAACAGAAAACTAAGAAGAGACCCTAGAGTAGCCAAGTCCTTGAACATCCTGTGGTGTCCAGAATTCAGATGACCCTTCTGAATTGACTCTTTTCTACCGTAGTATTGAGATTTGTCTCTCTTGATACCTCTGCACAAGAAGCACCCGTCGTTAGCACCCAACCTGGCTAGAAGTTGGTCAGGGAAGGCACTCCGACAGTCTAGTAAGAAAACTTGGAGATAGAAGTACCAAATGAAGTAAAGAGAATTGATTTATAATGTGTTGTGTACCTTCTAGGGTTCTCCTCTCTTCTTTTATATAGGCTCCCTTGACTTGGGCACCAAGCTTAGGTGCAGATGGGTAATTTAGCTCGGATGACATCATGCTACGTCACACACGGTAATCGCCTCGAATGACGTCATCCATGACGTGTTGGATGAACTGCCTTCCGCATTCCCTGTGAGTCACTTAGGGTTTCCCCGGCTCGGGTGACTCGTCCAGATCAATCTCGTCTCGGCAAGTCATTTCGGGTTTACCTGGCTCGGATGACTCGTCTGGATCAATCCCATCTCGGCGAGTCATTTCAGGTTTACCGGGCTCGGGATGACTCGTCCAGATCAATCTCGTCTCAGCGAGTCGTTTGGGTTTACCCGGCTTTGGTGACTCATCCAAATCAAACTCGTCTCGGCTAAGACCCTGGTTCATCCTCTTTGTGATTCGATTCGTACAGACTCGGCACGATCATATTGGGCTCGGTTGACACCGTCTCGGCACGGTCATATTTGTCGGTTGACACCATCTCGGTACAGTCATATTGGCTCGGTTGACACCGTCTCGGTACGGTCATATTGGCTCGGCTTGGTTGACACCGTCTCGGTACGGTCATATTGGCTCGCCTCGGTTGTCACCGTCTTGATACAGTCATATTGGGCTCGGATACCGACTCAACCTATTTAAGCTTAGGATTGGGCTTCGCCTTGTTCAGGGCCTGGGCCTTTGATTTGAGTCAAGCTGTGACCCGTCTGATCGTTATATTTTGACCCACTACACATCCTTCATAAGCAGTGTTCGCAATTGAAGAGGGGATTGACGAAGGACCACCCAAAACCTTTGCTCATTTATGACCTACCGAGCTAGAAAAACTGTAGAAGTATTTGCTTCGCGCCAAGTGTAGACATGCTCAAACCTCCTAGCTAGAAGTTGTTAGCAAGTCTATGGCAGAAAACCTTTAAGCTACAAATTTACGGCAAATGAAAGCGGAACACACAATCTACTCTTTTGGGATAGAAACAGATAACCCCATTTTTTTAAATTTCTTTTAAATGCATATCGAATGGGAGGATGATGGGCTATGCATCCCTCCCATTTTCCTGATAGTATCCTCCCCGACCCAAATGAACTGTATTTTAGCCCAGTAGGGTTGAATTAAAAAACTGGACAAGGCCCATGGTCCTAGCACATACGAGTGTGTATCTTAGCACTAGGACCAGTGACTTCTCTGGAAATTTTTAGAAATGTGTTCAGAAATGCATAAACTCTGCCATCTTTAAGAACCACTTGGTACATAAACAAAAAAATTATCTATTATATACAATGCGACTCAAAAATACCAAAATGCATACGATATTATATTTACTGTCAATGAGATCATATTTTGAAACCATTACATAGTAACATCATTATCAACGGCATCAATCAAACACAAACAAAAATCAATGGAAATAAAATATTTTGGTATTGAAGTTGAACCATTCAAATTAAGGTACAAATACCTGTAAGAGAGAGACAGAGGGCAACTCCACCCTCGATAAAGCGTAGTCATTTGAGCACCCGAAAATTTATTTTTTATTAGAATACATGTAATATTTTTAGTTTTGTATTAGTTCAGCCATTCAAGAACACACATCTCAAAAATATTTGAGCACCCAAACCAAAAATATTTGCACACTCAACCCAAAGAATTAGCCCACATGTAGCCATTTTATCCCGAGTTTAATTTTAGTTCAATCTCAGTGATTCACAGTTAAATATCTAATACATTAGCTCGAAAAAAAATTAATACACATTTATTGACAAAAAATGGAAAATAGAGAGCGAAAAAAGCATATGTGGCTCTTTCCAACGACAATCAACTTTATATCACATAAAAAAAACTTATTCCTCACACAATTTCCTACAATAAATACTTTTGTATTCATTTGCCGGTTTAATTTTGTTTGACCCAAAATATAAACTGAAAACAATTGTGACATCTTATAAATTTTCATATTACTTGGTCGCATTATTCACACTAATATTTGGAGATTTGCATATATATAATTAATTAATATAGCTAGTAGAGTTAACGTAAATCTTGAACACCCTGTTGAAATTTTCTAAAGTTGCCACGGGAGAGAGAACTCTGGTGTTCAACACTTTTTTTTAAGGCTGTGTGTTAAATAGTTTAAAAATTAGGCATCAAAAAAGGCCATTATTGAAATTAATTCTACACGTATTACAAAATTTTTTTTTTAGAGGGTGGTCAACTGACCACTGTTCTAATGAGCCCTAGTACAATACATGCAAAGAAAATATGAAAAATAAAGACATCTAACGGATGAGATCTGTCTGGTATACTATTCAAACAGTATACCGGGTGGATCTTATCTGGTAAATGCCTTTTCATGTTCATTTTCATATTTTCTTTTCATGTTTCAAACTCTTTCTCCTATTCTAATACGGTGGAGCCGCCGGTGACTAGGACCTTTCACAAAATTATGAATTAATTAAAAAATTTGCCATCATTTTCATATCTGGTATTGTTAAAACATGTGAAATTATCAAGGGTAGAATTAATTTTTAACATGTTAAATTATCAAGGGTGAAATTAAAACATGTTAAATTAATTTTTTTTTAAAACAAATTTTCATTTACCCAAAGAATTAATTAAAAAATTTACCCAAAGATGGCACATTGTTTTAAAAATAAACCATATGTGTAGGACAAGATAAAATATTGATTTTAGTTGGCACATTCGAATCACAATCCTGTCCCCAAACCTGATTCGTCTGAAATTATCAAGGCTAGAAGAATTTAAAACGAGAAATAAGTGGCTTAAAATAAAATAAAATAACCACCATTCTAATCATGAGATTCATGACGTACGCGCTGCGTGTGGTCCCTACGAACCCCGCAAAACGTTGATCCCGATTCATCTCTCTCTCTCTCTCTCTCTCATCTCTCTGACTGAGTGTGTCCGTGTTTGGAATTTGGAAGAATATCGATTCAATTCGAAATTTTCGAAGCTCAAATCCCCCACATTTCAACAGCTAGAAGACAATCAACCTCGAAGCAGCAGCGCAATTTCCTCCATTTGTATTTCTGCCCATGCCGTACTCTGTTTACACAGCCGTAATAGTCCCCTCACCTCCTCCAATTCTGTGTATAATTTAACATATCTTCGTATCTCCTTTACCGGTCAATATCCGACGATTCAGTTAACCAACCGCGTTTTTCTCTCCCCTCTTTAACTCTCTCTCTAATATTTCGGATCTGTATTAGTAGTTCAATAGAGCAGCTGTTCACCAATTCCCCCTGTTCTATCGAATTTCGCGAGAAAATTTGGCAGGTAAGTTTTATTTGCTCGACTATTTCTCTTGTTTAAACCCAATTTCTTTGTTCATGCCCTGTTCTCGAATTACGCCCCAGCCTTTTCAATTCGGTTAAAATGCTATCCATTTGTTGACAGTTAATCAGTAATATATATAAGTAAGCTTCTTTCTTTGTACATACAAGTGTGATTACAGTCTCTATCTTTTTCGGAGTTGTTTGGTATGATTTATGAATGGTTTCATATGTAACTTTCATGAAGCTTTGAAATGGATGAGTATTTTGAACAATTCATTCAGAGGGTCTTAGATAAGATTAACTCTGCGCAAACCTGCAAATTCATAGTAATCTGTAAATCTTCTTCATTGATACTTAACCAAGGCTTTTTCATCAGAAAATGAGAGCCTTGATGTAATTAGACTTGAAAAATTGTAAGCATCTATATCACATGAAATGCATGCCAAAACTAAACCATACCAATTGAAGTTCCAGATTTTTATCCTTTGGCAATTTAGGTAGAACATAATTTCAACTCCATATGCATGAGTAATTTCAACTTCATCTTGTGTGCAAAGGAATAGTTAGCAACCTGTTTTAATGGTATGGGAAGAGAGGTATGAGCATTCTTATGGTCTTGAGAGGACCAACGAGAGAGAGAGAGACTAATCAGAGGGGGAGAGAGCGAAAAAATAGTTGATTGTCTTCCAAAAGTGTGGAGGCACAACTACCCTAATCGTGTGCGCGGAAGGGACAATGTAACGCCATTGAGGTCATTACCTTTCCATAGTCTATCTTTGCTTGTAGGTCCCACTGTGGAGCCATCATTGTCTATGAGTTCTAAAGCTAATAGTTTTGATTAAGAATTCAGGGTACTTTTTCCGGAACTTACGCATAGCTCGCTGTCTGAATTGAAGTAGACTAGAAGATTTTTATACAAGTCTTGAGTTGGTCAAGAATGAATCCTGACAAAAGTTTGTGATTGGGGCCAAAGAATTCGTCTCTAGTTTTTCATATTCAGATCGTTAGAAGAGGTATACGATATCCTTTCTTTTTAGTAGTGTTATTTTTGTTATTCATGCATATTACTCGGACTCTTGCTTGCAAAGGGTTCGATTACTTGAAGCAAAACTTCATTTCATTGTTTTTCCTGAAAGCACCAGTGTACTGTGTCATTGAACTTGATGTCCATGTCATTGACCTACTGTGCAAGAGGTTATGACAATGTGCAATTGCATTTTATATGCTTCTGAACACACATCTTTATCCTATTTTGACAAGGAACAACGTGCACTTGCATTTCAATTCTTCTGGGATCAATAGCTCTCCATTCGTTAACTCAGCTTTATCCTTTTATGACAAGGAAAATCTTTGCCCGTATTTTGTGGGAAATAATTAATGTATATTTTAATTGGTCGAATATGCTGCTAGATGGAAGAGTTTTTGTGATTTCTCATAGTTTCATAGAAGCTGATTACTAATTTGATGAAATATGGTGTTGCAGTTTAAGCCACCAATGGCTGATTATAATCCAGAGTCTGACTCTGAGAACTTCTTGAAGCAATTTTACATTCCCAATTACATACTTGTTCCTGGCTCAGAGAGTGAGTTTCTCCCTGACGTACCAAGATGCCCAATACTCGTGTTCATCAACTCCAAAAGTGGTGGTCAGCTGGGAGGGGATCTTCTTGTCACATACCGCTCTCTACTAAACAAAAATCAGGTGTTTTGGCAATTTGCATAGTATTTTCAGGAATTTAGCATTTTCTAATGCAGCATTTCATTAGACTTTGACCAAGAAGAATTTTCGATTTTACTACCCTGCTTACTTTTTAGTTTAATGTTTTTAGGTTGTTGATTTGCTGGAAGAGTCTCCTGATACTGTGTTACACAGACTCTATCTCAATCTAGAAAAGCTCAAGCTAAATGGTGATGAATTGGGTCCTAAGATTCAGGAGAGATTGAGAATCATTGTGAGTTTTACAAATTACAAGTGAAGGTTTGTTTATTGTTTAGTGTCTTGTAGGAATTGACCTCATGTCTTTCAATGTTTCTAACATGGAAGTAGCTTTTAGGTTGCAGGAGGGGATGGAACAGCCGGATGGCTTCTTGGAGTTGTTTCTGATCTCAAATTATCTCCGCCACCACCAATTGCCACAGTACCCCTGGGGACTGGAAACAACCTTCCATTTGCTTTTGGTTGGGTAGGGCATCCTATTTTCCTAATAGAGCACGATTAATGTGGAAGTGTATCCAGTGATTGGTTATTATGCTTCAATTTATTAGGCACAATACCAATTAACTCCGGCCGTTGCCGTTCTTGTGTTACTCTTAAAGTAGCTACTTCAAGTTTAGCCAATCAAAATTTTGATATTCTTTCTTATTTCTATGGGATCTTCTTTTGGAAATCCTTCTTGTTCTTGGCATTATAGCCCCTGAATCATGCAGTTAAAATGTTTGTAGTTTGTTTCCTACTTTTTCGTTTTTATTTTCTTCTTGTTTCTTCTACTCCTTTTTTGTTACATTAAGGAAGATTGTGAAACTAAAAGGAGAATGAATTCAAACTAACCATGTGTTAATTGATACGTCTCATTAACCATGCTTCACTCACCAAGTCATATGTTCTATTATAGGTTTTTGTGAACCTTTTTGAAAGTAATAATCAGTCAATAACATTTATGGTTTAGCATCCCATCCCTTTATATTCATGTCCGCAAATGATGTGAGTTCAACATTCACTCTTGCCAATTTGTGTAGCCTTTTTCTGTTGGTCTATGTAAGGGAGATCTGATGCTGAAAAGTTTGGAGTTAATAATTTGCAGGGAAAGAAGAATCCCGGGACAAATCGTAATGCTGTGGAGTCGTTTTTGGGTCAAGTAATGAAAGCCAAAGAAATGAAAATAGACAGGTTCCCATATCTCTCAGCTTCTCCTTTTCAATTGACAAACAAACCACTCACAGTGTTGATTCTTACTTCTGTCGAGTTGATTTATTTGCACCCTTCATGTGCTATGTTCATTACACTACAGTAACTAATTTGTACCGTAAAGTAACTTTGAAAAACAAAGTGGATATGAAAAACAACTACAGTTAACTGCGGATTGTTTGCAGGTTCACTTATTTGTTTCTCAAATTTTAGAATCATAATTTCGGCTACCCATTTTGTGCTGTCATCGTCTTTCGTTTTTAAGTAGTTACTGATTCGACACAATAAGAATCAACAAATTCATGATAGTTATTTCAATGTTTTGGAATATCTTATAGCAACAGGTTTTTGTAATTTCATATTTGTGATTCTTTTTCACATTGTTCCTGCATGTCCTATTATTTAAGTCCTGGCTGTGCCTTTGCACCCTTTACTCCCAAATGTTAAAAAAACATTCATCACGACGTTGGTTGAATTGAATTATTTTTTCCAGCTTATATTTTTATTTGAATTATGATTTCCCAAATTATTAAATATTTCAAGACTAATGCTAATTTTTCACTTAAATTTCTCGTCCTTTATTTTTGTGTTTTGCTATTCACTTTCACATTTTCATCTTATTCCAGTTGGCACATTCTGATGAGGATGAGAGCACCAGCTCAAGGTTCCTGTGATCCAATTGCCCCTCTTGAGTTGCCACATTCTTTGCATGCATTCCATCGGGTATCTTCAACAGATTCACTCAACAAGGTAAGTGAATCCGTGTTACCATTTGGTAACCAAAACAAAAAAAGAACTGCCTACATACTTCATGCAGTAGTTAATAACTGATGATCAGTTTTTGTATAATTCTAGACAATAGAAAGAGTACGGTATAACCCTGAGTACTACTTCCTCGCATCTTTTTAATGTGTAATTTTAGGGTTTCCTTATTGCCATTGAACTTTATCCCTCTTGTCATTGTAGTCCTTATCTTCACATATGCTAGGGTTCCAGGTGGCAGTTGAAATGGATTGAACATACCACAGTATTAAACATGGAGTTTGCAATTTCTGAAAATTCAGCAGATGTCGCTATTCTTGTCCTAAAACCAATAAAAAATTTCCTTCGTTAACAGTTGAATGGGATCATGCAGTGATATTTTGATCCTTTAGATGCCATGATGATGGGAGTGTTCTCAGTTTAGAGATTGGATGAGGGGTAAAATTGCAACGGAGGGACAAAATATAAGAACCTTGAATATGATTAAAAGATTCTGTAATTTTCAAACAATGAAGTAACAAGCTCAAGATGTATTTGTTTGGGAAAGAGACTAATCTGAATCTCTCTATTTTTCTTATGGGAAATATTTTGATGCTTCTCAGGAAGGTTGCCACACTTTCCGTGGAGGGTTTTGGAATTATTTCAGCATGGGTAAGTGTATTTTTGGTCACCAATGTACCAGTGCTAGCACTCTACTTGGTTGTGTGTTTATTCCTATCAATCATCTTATTTTCACTATGAAAGATTACTGAAATCAATGTTTGCAAGATTTTCTGTCATGCGTCATTAATATTATTTCTGCCTCTCGGGGTTAGTACTAGGGCTAAAATTAAACTCTCTCTGACCATCTTTTGAGCATTCCAGTACGTCATGTCAATTTAAGCTGATACTACTGCTGTGGCTCAGGGCTTAGGCTAACCTGAGACTTAGATTTTTGACAAGTTTTTGGTTGTACAACAAATCTGGAACTGTAGGATAGCAAGGTCCTTAAACAGTAGGTTTATAAAATTGGCTACCTCCTATAATTGTAGTCACTTTTTTTCTGGCATGGCATGTAAGTTGTAACAGGTTATTATCAGTCAGACAGTCACTCAAATTGTCGACGTCCTTTAGTGATGATAGGTTTTATAACCAACAAAATGATCCTCCATGCACATGTGTGATGGCTTTGCTGGTGCATGATAGCGATGCTCATATGCATCTGGTTTATCGTCTTATTAGTTGCAACTTCCAAATTTGATCCTGTATCATCGTCGTCTGAAGTTTTCTTTTTCAGTTATATTGCAAAGGAACCGTTGTGTATATATTTAACTTTTCACATTTTTCTTGCTCACTGATTTCTTTTGTGCTATTCTGCTCTTCAACTCTGCAACTGGCATCTTTACTTCCTCTTGTGGTTTCCGATACGAGGTATGAGTAATTTTTTAATTTGCAGGTATGGATGCTCAAGTGTCATATGCCTTTCATTCCGAGCGAAAGTCAAATCCCGAAAAGTTCAAAAATCAGTTGGTTAACCAGGTATAGCAACATTATGTGTACTGTTTGCAATGTCTTCCGCAAGACTGCAGTTTAAGTAAACTCTAGTTTTACATTTTGAATTACTTGATAAAGATTGTGAAACATAGTTTTGTCTAACTAGTTAAACTGGTTTTCTGCACTCTAAAAATCTCAAATTTCATAGTGGCCGTAAACATGTTATGAAGATTTTTCCAGTTACCATCCTATATTTATCTATTGCCATTGACTCATTGGGATAGAATCTAGTGGAACATTGTGCATAAGCATACATATGAACCTATGTTCATAGTAAATGTGATCCTTAAACTGTTAAATTTTTCCACTAGGATACATTGAAGTAATTTTCATAAGTTAAACAGCCCTCATGACATTCTTTGGTTAAAAAGGTCGTAGCTAGTGTAAAAAGGCATCAAATTCTAACTGGAAGCGGTAGTGAGTAGGCAGCCTTCTCCACATTGTTATTTGGAGAGAGTGATTCTCTTAACTCTGTGACACAGCACTGGAAGCAGAGACCACCTACTATAGCTCCATGTCACGTCCTAAGAAAAATCGCCCCTATGCATACTAAAATTCTATTATCTCTTTCATTTATCCTTCCTGTCAAATAGGAATTCATGTATGCAATGTGATTTGATTATTCATCATGTTTCAATGATGAGATATACTCGGAATATGTATTTGTTCACCTGATTTGGATAATTCTAGACACACTTGGATTTGTACGGTAGGGATGTATTTTCAGTTATGAGCCTGGTCTGGCTTGTGCATAGTCCAGTGTTAAGTTTCTTGTATTTAGACGTTGCAACCTTTCTTTGGTTCTGTTCAGAGTACTTATGCGAAGCTTGGATGTACGCAAGGATGGTTTTGTGCTTCTCTTACACATCCTTCTTCAAGGTAAGTGTCTTGGGTATAAGAAAAAACTCTGATACATACTCTATGAAAGAAGACTTTGGAAATTTTACTCCTATTAAATTCTTAATACCTCTTGGTGAAAGAGTCTCTGGGTTCTCTAGTTTTACTTTTTCGTTCTGTTTTATTTTACTACTCCTATTACATTGGAATAGTTAATAATGATGCCATGGTTGTCTGCATTGGCATTTGTTGGCTTTGAATACATTAACATTCTAAGTGGAGATGAGTTATTTCTTTTATTTGGTTGTCCTAGATGTTCTATTATTATTATTATTAGGGCAAACTTCACTTACATCCCCTGTGGTTTGGGCCATGTGTGGTTACACCCCCTGTGGCCCAATTTGTTGCATCCGCACCCCTTGTGGTTTTTGAAAATGCGCGGATGCACCCTTTTCGTCCATGTTAACCGAGGTGTACCTCACAGACCTCTTGAATCTAACCAATATACTTCCTCGTCCCAAAAAGTTAGGCCATTATTCCATTTTGGCTGTCGCACAATTCATATCCCTTCACGGAATTCAAAGTTCAAAAATTGAAGCATTTCTCAATATGCCCCTTGTTTTTAACACCCAAACAAAACTCACAACCAAGTAATAATATACTACTAAGGGCAAATTGTGGAAATAAAAGTGCGTAGAATGTAATCATTATGTCCCAATAAAAGGTTGGATTCCCAAAGAGGGACCAACTTTTTGGGACGGAGGGAGTATTAAAAATTTAATCCAAACCGTTCACAATATATTAATCAAAGATTAGAGCATCTCTGTACAAAATCATGTCGATCAGAAATCAATAACTCAGTGATAAGTTCTTGTTAATATGAAAGGTTAATTTTATTTGGTAAATTTACTTCATAATAAATTTTGGTAGGGATGTAGTACTCATCAACATCTATAACAATTCAAATTCAATTTTTTGTACAATGGATGGATTGTTTAGGTTTACGGAGGAAGAAGAATCAAAGAAGAAGATGAGGGCATATTGGACGTTAAGACTTTGAAAGCATTTTTTCCATTATTTCGGTGCATCTGCACATTTTTAAATACCACAGGGGGTGTAATCGCACACGGCCCAAAGCACGAAGGTTGTAAGTGAAGTTTGGCCTTATCATTAGCATCTAGCTTCTAGCTGTGTTAGCTTAAGTCAGATATGGGATTTGTGACAGCTTGTCTTGCGAAGTCAACATAATTCAATATCGTCTCTGTGTTTCATAAGGAACCCAACTTAATTTTGCAAAAGTATTTTTATAAGTTTGTTGCATTATGTTTCAATGAACTCTTATCTAAATGCTTATGATGTTAACATGTAAGCTTGATGTAGTCTCTACTTTCACTATAGTCTTTGTTCAAATTTTGTCCTTTCTACCCCAGCTATGATCATATGATTTTGTGATGTGCTAGTTTTGTATATATATAGTGACATCTTCACCATATTAGGCATCTGATGGTTGTGGCATCAGTTTCCTCTATGATCAATGACATTTTATGCTAGAAAACTGCTTAATTGTTCATACCCAAGAGCAATCACTAGAAGACATGGCAAAATTTTACATGTGGTTAGTTATTCAATACAGTTTTAGGGCATGAAGACTAGAAAGTTGAGTTGTCATAACATATCATCACCGAAGTTGTCTGTATTATTTAGTATTTACCTTTGCGGGATACGAGGGTCGCAGAATTTGATGAATACCTAGGTGGACAAAATGTACAATGCAGATGGGTATTAACTTTTTCGTCTGATCATATGATGGACATGTTTTTGTAAGTCCATTTTGCTTTAGTTTTTTATTTTTTCTTGCACCATAACGATTGTTCTCTATGCAGGAACATAGCACAACTTGCAAAGGTTAAGATCATGAAAAAACATGGTGAATGGCAGGACCTCCCCATATCTCCCAGGTATGTTAGTGTTATTTAGGAGAGAGAGAGAGAGGTGTAAGGGTGTTAATGAACCCCAACACATAATACTCTTATTTATATTATGAGGGATCTCAGTACAAGACTTAATTAGTCAATGTGGGACAAATACTAATATAAGCTTATTCTAACACTCCCCCTCAAGCTGGAGAATAAATATCAAAAAGTCCCAGCTTGTCACATAGAAACTCTAACCGTGGCTTAAACAATGGTTTGATGAAGATATCAGCCAACTGAGCTCCTGTAGGAACAAATGGAGTAGATAACACACCACCGTCTATCTTCTCACGAACAATGTGACAATCAACTTCAATATGTTTTGTTCTCTCATGGACTACTGGATTTGAAGCAATGTGAATCGCCGCTTGATTATCACAATACATAGGAATAGGTAACTCCACATCAAAACCTAACTCCTTGAGTAAAGCTCTCAACCACACAATCTCACAAGATGTGTGCGCCATGGCTCGATACTGTCGCCTGCTATTTGGACCTTGCGACCCTTTGTTTGTTTCTTGCTTTTCCATGTGACTAAATTGCCTCCAACAAAAGTACAAAGTATCCGGTAGTGGACCGTCTATCGATGGTGATCCCGCCCAATCGGCGTCGGTAAAGGCTTCAACACGCAAATGACCATTAGACCGATAAAACAAACCATGTCCAGGATGAGCCTTAAGGTATTTCACAATACGAAGACAAGCTTCCCAAAGTGTGGAAGACGAGGAGCCGACATAAATTGACTCACCACACTTACAAATAAAGAGATATCGGGACGTGTATTGGTAAGGTAATTCAACTTACCAACTAAGCGACGATACGGGTCTGGATGAGGAAATATCTCCCCGATCAACACAAAGTTTCACATTAGGATCCATTGGGGTCTCCATGGTTTTGCTCCCAATAAACCTGTCTCCTCAAGAATATCCAATGCATACTTTCGTTGGGACAAACTAATTCCATCCTTGGATCTTGCTACCTCAATACCCAAAAAATACCGTAGCTTACCCAAATCTTTAGTATGGAACTGTTGCTGTAAAAATTGCTTCAACTCATCAATACCTTTCTGATCATCTCCAGTAATAATGATATCATCTACATACACAATCAATACTATTTTCCCACGCTCGATCAAGAGAAAACAGAGTGATCTCGAATGAGATCGACTTGAGACCAAGCTGCAGCACAACATCACTAAACCGACCAAACCAAGCTCGAGGGGATTGCTTCAGACCATATAAAGCTTTGCGAAGACGACAAACCCGAGAACGCTCCCCCTGAGCAACAAACCCAGGAGGTTGCTCCATATAGACCTCCTCGAGCAGATCACCATGTAAGAAGGCATTCTTGACATCCAATTGAAATAAGGGCCAACCTAGATTAGCGGCAAGAAGAGAAATAAGAATCAACGAGTTTATCTTGGCAATGGGGAAAAGGTCTCAAAGATAATCAACCCCATATGTCTGCGTATAGCCTTTGGCTACAAGGCGGGCCTTATACCGCTCAATAGTGCCATCCGGATGATACTTGACAATGAATACCCAACGACAACCAACAGTAGTTTTACCAGCAGGAAGAGAAACCAACTCTCAAGTGCCATTATGATGAAGAGAAGACATCTCATCCTCCATTGCTTTCCGCCACTCAGACACGAGATAGGGCCTCTCAAAGCAGTGTTAGGAACAAAAACGGAAGAAACCGAAGTAGTAAAAGCACGAAGGGATGGTGACAAATGGTTATATGAAACAAACTGAGCAATAGGATGTAAAGTGCATGACCGAATACCTTTACGATGGGCAATAGGACGATCAAGATCATCTGGATCCCGCAACGGAGGGGAAGACGGAGCGGTGGGCGAAGGTGGGCTGTTTGCTCGGATGGCTCGGAGTTGCGATGTCTTTGGCTGAAATGGCACTAGTGGCTCAGCCGAGATGGCTTTGGTGGAACTTTAGGACGACGAACATACACCGCAAATGTTTTGGTGGAGGACCGCACTGAGGGGACAAACTATAGGAAATACAGACTCGAGATGCAAGCCGATCATTGGTAGTGACAGGCTCCGAATAAAATGGGAGTGACTCATTAAATGTGACATCAGCACACACAAAGGGACGACGTAAAGATGGAGAATAACACTTATATCCTTTTTGAGTTCGAGAGTAACCAAGAAAAATGCACCTAATGGAGCGAGGTCAAGTTTGCTCGGTTAGGATCGAGCATGAACATAACATGTGCACCCAAAAATCCGAAGGGGTAATGAGTAAAGGGGACGATCGGGAAACAATACCTTATGGGGTATCTGACCTCCAAGAACACTAGAGGGCATACGATTAATCAAATAGCAGGCAGTGAGAACTGCGTCACTCCAATAAGACTTAGGAACTTGCATTTGAAATAACATTGCACGCATAACTCGATAAATGTCGAATCTTGCGTTCGGCAACTCCATTTTGTTGTGGAGTTCGACAAGAGGACCGGTGGATAATACCGTGATCATCAAAGAATTGAGAAAGAGTATTTTTAAAATATTCACGGGCATTATCGTAACGAAATATGCGGATGCAAGTATCAAGCGAGTTTTGATCTCCATATAAAATGTGATAAATAGAAGATAATTCGGACCTCTCTTTCATGAGATAAAGGTAGGTAACACGAGAGAAATCATCGACAAAAATAACATAATACTTTTGGAAGCCTAAAATGTTAGGAACATGCATTGGACCCCAAATATCCGAATGAACTAACTCAAAAGGACGCGATGCACGACTCTCAACCCTAGGATAAAAAGACACTCTATGATGTTTGCTAAACTCACAGACTTCACATGGCAAAGCATCCACCGGCTACATGAAGGCACTAGCCTTTTAAGGTTCTCAAGTGATGGATGACCAAGACGACAATGATGTTGATATGGTGACACTGATGAGTGAAGAGCAACCAAGCTAGGGTGGAAATCATCGGTGAAGTAATACAGGCCACCACGCTCAACACCGCCACCAATCTTCCTCTCCGTCTTGAGATCCTGAAACACACAACCATTAGGGAAGAATGTGACTGAGCAATTCAAAGACTTGGTAAGTTTACTAATGACATAAGATTTAATGGAAAACGAGGAACTTGCAAAGACGGAGTCCAAAGTAAGAGAGGAAGTAACATGAACAAAACCCAAACCCGTAACGTTGGTAGTAGAACCATCAGCTAAGGTAACACGAGATGGTTTACTGAGAGACTGATGACCGGAAAGAATAGAAGGAGTACCAGTCATATGATCAGATGCACCAGAATCAATAACCCAATGATTAGAAGAATGAGAAGACGCAATGCAAGCAACGGAGGAACCTGTCTGAGATAACGTAGCAATGGAGGAACTTGTCTGAAGTGACAATAGGCGTTGGTACTGTTGATACTCCTCTGCTGAGATAGTCACCCTACTATTGGCAGAAGAATGAGTAAACTGTCCAGCATCCTCAGAAATAGCAACCGGTTGAGCCTGGGGAAAACCATGAAGATCATAACAATACTCAACTATATGATTTGTACCCCCACAATGGGTACACTGTCGGGTACCATAATCAGAACTACCACGACGAGAACTACCTCCCCCTGACATGCGACCACAACCAAAACCACGACGACTACGGAAATTAGAACCACGACCACCAAAACCAGGGCCAAAACTACCAGAAACAACTGAAGCAGACTTCATCATAAACAAACCCAAACACCAACTCGAAATCTACTAGCAACCAAACAACCAACAAACTTCGCTACTATCCACCGTATGAAATCAACATCTACCAACAAATAAAAAATTGACCAATAAATCAACCAACCGCTACCTCTAGCAGAAGAAACCAACCACAACTACAAATAACTAATCAACTGAGCGCCGAGAGCCAAATAATAGAGAGAAAAGCCACCAACAAACTTCTCCAAAAAAAAAACCAGAACTAGAACCAGAAACAAACTTCTCCTCAGACATGTTATCAAATAATGAGAGAGAAAAGTGATCACCAACAAACCAACTCACTAATCAAACCACTACTTCAATACCAAGAACGTGACCACCAACCCACCAACCGATCAACTTCGTCTACCAACTAATCGAAAACCAACATAGTCAAACCACCACGAGAACAACTCGACGGATGCAATACTAGTACACAAATAATCACCACCAACTTGAGATGAACGGTGATCGATGAACAGTGAAGCGAATCGATGAAGCAGTGCGACGGTGAAGCAGTAACTATGAACAGTGCACCCATGAACGAATCGATGAACAAGTGAACAATGCGCGAACGATGTGAATAGTGCGCGAAAGCGATTGTCCCGATGAACAGTGATTGAAGTCTGGGTTCGTGGATTGGTCGAATGTGGTCTTGATTTGTATTTTCAGAGGTCAATTTTGGGATTGGAGAGGGGTTTCAAACATGGGTTTTTATTTGGGTTTCGATTTAGGGTTTACAAGGTAGTAGGGATTTGGGTTTCGATTTAGGGTTTACAAGGTAGTAGGGATGGGTGGCTATGGTAGATTTAGGGTTTCTTGGATGGCAGCAATCTGGTGGTTAAGGTGGATCAATGTTTGGCTTTGATACCATGTTATTTAGAGAGAGAGAGAGAGAGAGAGAGAGAGAGAGAGAGAGAGAGAGAGAGAGAGAGAGAGAGGTGTAAGGGTGTTAATGAACCCCAACACATAATACTCTTATTTATATTATGAGGGATCTCAGTACAAGACTTAATTAGTCAATGTGGGACAAATACTAATATAAGCTTATTCTAACAATTAGTAATTTATCTTTCTATTTTTCCACAGTTGAAATTCACTGCATGACATTGAATGCTGCTTAGTGCTTACTTTAGTTCTTTCATTTCATTTCTGATCGCACTTGACGTTTGGGGTTTTCAAATTTTAATGCTTCTTCTTACAACCTTTATGTAAGCATGTCTACTTATATGTGGACTTTACACCATATGACATGAATCTTGGACATGGTATATGGCCAACTAAGGGGAATGGGGTTAGCAAGGTCAATTGTTGGAAGTGGTGAGCTAGCATTGGTACCTTAATACTGTGAAAAATATGTAATCTTTTGGAAATAATAAATCCTTGTGTCTAAAGAAATTAGTCAAAGATGATAGACTTGTAGCAGCTTGTACATTGATGAGTACTGTACGTGGACAGTTCAATTAGGAGAGTTATTCATGTTTTCTGCTAGACTACTAGAAACAAACAGTGCTGAGGGCAAATTGATGCAATCCAGGAAAGATGTACGGAGAATTGTATGGAGATTGGAGAGACCCGACTGAATCCTTATTCCATCCTTGTTGGGGTGGTCTATAGGCAAGGGATTGGCTCACTCCATTATACTGTTTCATTTGGACTGGTAAAAGGGTGATGAGGTTTTGTGTTTAACTAGATGAGGAAAATACACTTTGAGACTGCTCTAAGTAGGTATGAACAATAATCCTAGGTTTCCTTTGTTAATCAAGTTGTCAAACTGATTAATGGAAGATGATAAAATCTGGGGGTTAGCAAGCAAGCTCTTACAAGGCTGCAAGAGTATAAATGAGTCTGATCAACGGATATCAAAAGGTCTAAAGGTCTAAACTTCTTTTAGCCTGGTTTAATAGTAGTTTGTGATACAATTGAGCTCATTTTGTTTTCCTTCCTCAACTGAAATTGGTTAGTATTGATATCACTTATGAGGACTTCAATATAAAGTTTTAGTGCTATCTGTTGAAACTTGAAAATTGTTAGGAATTATGACGCTCTTGATTTGTTTTTTGAGGACATTGAAACTTTTTCTCCATTCATTAAGAAAATGATGGCTTCACAAAAGTGTAAAAAATCCACACTTCTGTTAATTCCTCATCTATAAACTCTTTTACCTTTTCAATTTTCTTGTCGATTTATTTGGAACTCCTATACATAAAGGAAGTTTGGCTTCCATTTGTCTTGAGTTCTTTGGTAAAATTTTCTAAGATTCATCACTAAAAAATGAGGGACTTTCTCTACACTTTAGGTTGCTGTCCTTTATCTGAATATTGATTAGTTACTCTAGGTTTCGGTTTAAAGATAATGTTAATCTCCGATCTCCAGAAATCCCTTCCCCCACCCACTGGAACCCCTCTATGGTTTTTAGTTTTGTATTTATTATGTCCTTAGATTCAGTAATCATTCTATAATCTTGTAAAAAACATAGTATGAAACTGAACAAATCGTACAACTCAAGCCGACCTCTTGTTTACAGCCACTGTGTTGACTCGCATTTTCAGTTCTTGAATATCATTTAGAAGGGGGTGATATCCCAGGATTTAACTGACTTTTTGTCTTTACAACATACAGTATCAGGTCCATTTTGTGCCTTAACTTGCCTAGCTTCTCTGGTGGACTAAATCCTTGGGGAACACCAAACACAAAGAAAAAGCGTGATGTTAGTACTCATTATTTTTTCTCTATTCCTTTCTTTTCTGTTGCGGTGATGAATATTGTTTCAGTAACTGCGATATTTTTAAGAGTATTCTTTTCTTCCTCCACATTTTGATAAGTGAAATTTGCCGGAACATGGTGTGCAGAGAGAATTGACTCCGCCATATGTAGATGATGGCCTTATTGAGGTGGTTGGTTTTAGAGATGCTTGGCATGGGCTTGTTTTGCTTGCTCCAAATGGACATGGAACTCGACTTGCACAGGTTAGCAATGAAACTCATAATGATGATAAAATTGGTATTAATTTTTTGGAATCTCTTTTGACAACCATGCTCAAATATACTATCACATTTATGAGAAATTGCAAGACACTATGAGTTTTTGGTAACTAATTCAGGGCAGAATGATAGCGAGCAATTTAAATTTATAAGACACAGTGATGGGCGTCTTTCTTGATGACCTTGTTCAATCCATTTTCCTTAGGAGAGCATAAATTCAAGTATCTGCCGTCATAGACGAACTTTATCTGGATTTCTCACAAGCAATAGACAATTGCACTACATTAAATTGTATGTGGTCATTTAATTATCATCTAGCAAAAAATATCGTATTGTAAAACACAAAAGCCGCCATAGCTTAAGATATCAACTAAAGAATCACACGTTTTACTCAACAGCTAAATTGTACATTTGTCTAGAAATGATGGCTATGTACAACAAACTAAATAAAAGTTTGTCAAATAATCATCTTGATAGGGACATTGTGGAGAGAAAACGTGACATGATAAACCACAAAAGATGCCATAGCTTAAGATATCATGGAAAGAATTGTTCTTGTTTTTACTAGGCTCGTCTGTGTTATAGTTTAAGATATCACGTAAAAAGCCATCCTTCTGTTAATCAGGTGAATCAACTATTTGGAAAATGAGACATGGTTTTGTTGAGTCAAGTTACATTCTTGCCATCCCGTGAACCTACATTAAGGGCACACGTAAACAAGCAAAATCTTTATTTATGTGTGTCCTTAAGATGCTTAAAATAAGTACATCCTCCATCAAAGTGTGTGCTAAGAAAATGCACAACAAATTTAAGCTATTTCAACTTATGCCTTTTGGATGCATGTTAACAAGACCCAACAAGCAAACATGGCAGATAAGGCTGTTTTAGTGCTGTCTAAACAATTTCTTTAGCCTACGATGAGTTTTTCTTCTTTCTTGTAGGCACGCCGGATCCGCTTTGAATTTCATAAAGGTGCAGCTGACCACACTTTCATGAGGATTGATGGGGAACCCTGGAAGCAACCCCTTCCAGTTGACGATGAAACAGTTGTGGTAGAAATCTCTCATCTTCGTCAGGTGACGATGCTTGCCACCCATGAGTGCAGATCCAGAAGTGTACATGACCCGTCATCGCCTCCCAGTAATGAGTCAGACGGGGATAGCGCTGAGGAAGACTCTGCAGGGGAAGAGTGGAGGAAGTTTGGGGCAGCAGACACGTTCAAGATTCCAGACGAGGTCGACATTTCTCAATTCAGTTGAATACGCCACAATCATTGACTTAGAGTTTCTCAATTAGTGGGAAATTATATTCATTCGTGGGATTGAATTGTTGGACTTTGGCACTGCTTTTATTGGCTACTATTTTCAGGTAATTAGCATGGTCAGGAAATGTTCCTGTATTGGCTTTACATATTTCTCCTCTCTTTATATGGGGACATAGGGAAGTAACATAGTTCTTGACAATAATCATAAAAAGCAAGTTCTGGTTTATGTCTTCAGCGGAATCTGGACCGAAAATGTTGCTCGTATGGTTCTGGTTTATGTCTTCAGCAGAATCTGGACCGAAAATGTTGCGCGTATGGTGCTTTTTGAATAAGGTTTGCATCATTTGAGGTATGCAACTGACAGGCTTTCGGAGTTTACAAACACATAGGGCTGCAAATCAATCAAGCCATTTGTGAGCTCGGTTTGGCTCGAAAAGAGCTCGTTCGGACTCGATTCGTTAAGTTTTTATTGAGGCTCGGCTCAAGCTCGTTAAAAACCTTAACAAACAAGCCTGAACACGGCTTGGCCAATTGGTTTTGAGTTGGAGATAAAGTTTTCACATAGTATCAGAGCGAGACTCATTCCACCCCACATTAAAATAAAAATTCACAATCTGTGCCGTGATAGACCAGCAAAAAGGCTGCACAATGATAAGACCCAAAATGTGGCCACATGTGAGAGACCTCAAATGCAGCTGCACGTGAGGGGTATGTTACGAAATATTGTCCCACATTGTTTGAGGAAGGAATGGGTAATCACTTAATATAATGTGGGCCTCTCCACTCATTACGAATTGGTTTTGAGTTGGATATAAAGTCTCTAGATGGCTCGGTTCGACAAGGCTCGTTTACTTTTTAGAGGAATAAAATAATATACTCCCTCCATTCAAGTCCAATATTCCATTTTGAGATGTTCCCAAATGATGATCCTTTTCTAAAAATGGTAGGAAAATTTTGGTGATTTTCCAAATGTGTCCTTCATAAGTGAATATCCGTGTTATAAAATAGGTAGAATATAGGGGCAATTGTAGAAATACTAGGCATTACATTTAAAAGTAGGTGTAATCATTGCATGCATGTCCCTTTAAAAAAGTTGGACTTTAACAATATGGAATGGAGGGAGTAACTTCTTATTCCAATTTGACATCTTAATGCACTATATTTTCAAAAATTTATTAAATTTCACTATCTTCCGCTTTCCCTTTCTGTCTCTCTCATCATGGCAGGCTTTTACTGACTGTCTTACCATATATACATGCACAAATAAAACTTTTTTTGTTGTCTTAAGCCTATGTGAATACATTTATATTTGTTTTCGTTGGCTCGTGAACAAGATCGAGCTCGAATCTAGCAGGCCGGCTCGGCTCATTTTCACTGAGCTCGAGCTCAAGCTCGTTAAAAACTTACTCCCTCCGTCCCTAAACAAACGTCCGGACTGCAAACCTAAGCCTTTAAAAACATGCACTTTATTGAAGTGCATGTTTTAAAAGGCTTAAGTTGGCAGTCCGGACATTTATTTAGGGACAATGGGAGTAATAAATAAGCAACAGAGTAAAGCTCGGCTCGGTTCAACTCGTTTGTAGCCCTAGAGAAAGATAGAGAGAGAGAGAGAGTCGATATCTTACAACTGGGAAGAGAAAATAGAAGTTTAAGGTTTATATAAACTTCGGAAGAATAAATTCTAGCCAAGAGAGAGAGTTGGGCCAGAACCATTGTGTACAAGAGAAGAAGTTTACAACATGGAAAATTTAACAATTGATATGTAAGCAGGACCATATGGGGAAAGGGGCCCAAAATAATAGTACAATTAACCGCATCCGCCTTTGCTGCAAGTAGCCTCAACCTTAACTCTTACCTCAAAATAAAAGAGAAAATTACAGGCTTTAAGCTTGATGGATGTTATCAGCAAGTGAAACACTATAGCGCCTGGTATTTACAGACCTGCATATTGGTAATCACCCAAGCATTTTGCAACTGCCTCACTAGCCTTTTGAGATTCCACCCTTTCTTCCCTCTTCTTCTTCTCCCTGAAATCCAAGAGTAGGTACAAAAGTCATATCGCGGGAACTTATTTCATAAGAACACTGGGCAAGAACTTGAAGATCTATGAATGCATGATTTGAAGAATTTGGGAACCAAGAAAACAACCCATTGGTAATTCAGCTCAAGGACCTCGCCATTCAACTGATTCGACATTTAACCAATAAATGCTGACAAGAAACTGCTTCGAATGTGCATTCGTAGTGAGGGCATATGTGTGCACATCCGTGTACGTTTTTTTTTTTTTTTCCTTTGGTGTGATGTGTGAGTTCAATATTTCATTGCGAGCACTTTGTCTCTGCATTTTTTGTGCCAAGCTTTTATACCGTGACCTTATGCAGATATGTTGAACTAAACCATGATAGCGAAAATAAGCAAAATTGGAATTGGAAGGAAAACAAATTAAACCTGTCCACGTATTCCTTGAGGAGCTCTTTGGCTTGAACCAGTTTCGACAGCAGATTGCGGTATACATCAAGATCCCGATCTACACTTCTCTTGTCTATGTTCAACGCAGCACAAAGCTGATACATAAAAATGAAATACTCTTCTATTTCAGGGAGAAATGAAATATGAAATTTAGCGAGATTTATATATGAAACTCATAAACATGTTGAACAACTATGGTCACCTCTGTGATTTCGGCACGTAGTAGTAGTGAGAGATCCATAACAAGAGTTTTACCAATTGTACGAGTGGATGCTATGATGCTTAAAGATCAAGTAGTGCAGAAACCATTCAATTTGTTAAAAGCTTAAAGCTCAAGTCATACACCTACTTCGTATGGAATAATGTCAACATAATTCAATAATTCAACCAACACTCGTCGTTCTTTGAAAAAATAACCGCCACATGAGGCAAACTTGCTCCCAAAAAAATGCCTGGATAGGAAAATTCGAGCTATACAGGACTTTCTCCTCTTTCATCCAGGCAATTTGCTTTTCATTAGCTGGGCTTAAAATAAGTGGTCTCCACTTACGAAACACAAATCCAAGTATCCTCCCTCCCAGTCAACACTTACGAAACACAAATCCAAGTATCCTCCCTCCCAGTCAACTGCCTAAATCCTTAACATCAGAGATTACTGACCACATTGTTCGGACCTGACATCTGTAAATCTTAACCACCAGAGTACTAATTCCTTAACATAACTTGATAACTGACAGTCCTACTGAAATTTGTCGTTCTGAACTATCAGACTACTAAACCCCCCTCCTACATAGTATTCAAACACCCAATTCTACGATGTCCTCCATACCTTTCAGAGGGTTTTGACCAGAATTAGCACCTGCTTATGGTCCAAAGATACCACCAAAAACCAGTTACGAATACCGAGAGGGCATCCATCAGTATTGATCTTGATTCTCCTCATTGAAGAGGCAACTAAATATGCTCTTGAGCAGCTAAATTGTACAAAATCCTTCCTGATGACTTCTAAGGAGACTCCTGTAGAACCAGGGTTGTTCATAAAAGAAGAAGCGTTAAACAAAGATCTGGTTGTACTTTTCTAATCAAGAAGACTACATGATTTGCTTTTCTGTATGCATTTAAAAGGTAAGATTACCAAGTGATCATCAAACCAAAATTTTCATGTTTCCTTGCGAAACGCATGCTCGGTACTTGAAAGAATATCTGCCAAACCCAGGCTACAAAAGGACGAGAGAGCAACTCAATTCAGAGAAGATAGCGACAGCAACAACTTAACTGATAAAACTCAAGTAATGTTTGGTAGAAGAAGCAGTCAACATTGATACTTGTCCAGTTGAAAGACAACACCAGTGACAATGTATTGAAACTACAAATCATTGTAGATGCAGTACAGAAAGTACATCGAGATATCATGACAACAGTCCGCCATTTTTATATATATGGCAAGAAAGATTCCAACACTGGAGACGGTAAAGGAGCTCTTACCTTTTCTAAAATTGTGGGTTCAGTGGCATTTGACAGCTCAAGAAGGCGAAAAAGTCCAATAGCAAAGAAACGACTGTAGCTGAAATTCTTCTTACCCCCAGCTCTCTCTGCAATGTCTTTTAGAATGCCTTCAACTTCCCCTTCTCTCGATGAAAAACTTACTAAAGAACTAGCATTCTGTGCATTGGCCCATTCCTCCAACTTTTTTGCATCGTTTCTGGAGTGAATTTAGAAATACAATCACCCAGTCTAATGAACATAAAATTTCAAGTGAATCATTCATTGAAACACAATACTATATTAGACAAACAAATTCAAAAACAGAAAATAGTAAAAAAGAAAGAGTTTCCCCATTTGTTCAATCGACTAAAGGGAAAACAAAAGTGATGAGTGACTGCTAGAATATAAGTTAACGAAATCTTTACAAACTTAATAATGTCCATCCATTGATTACATTAATCATTCAGAACTTCTATTTCAGTCCTAATGAAGTATGAACAACTACCTTTTACTCTCAATAGAAGGTCCATAAAAATGGCACTCTATTGCTAGCCACCCGTACTTCAAACTGCAAGCTTATGGAAATTAGAAAACGTAGGGAACTAGAGGCTAGAAAGGTAAAAGTGGAGTCCCATTAGAAATACCCATGATGGAGCATAAGGGAAAAATCAGTGTTATTCTTCCTCAAGCATCAATGCATCACTAAAACAAACCATCAGAACAAAATTATACCTCCAGAGAAAATTAACCCCTGCCTTTACAAAAAAAAAAAAAAAAAGAAAAAGAAGAGAAAATTACCCCCAACAGTAGTAAAGTGGCCACTTAATGTTGGTTCAGGAAGAAAATGGATGGAAAACAAAGGGACCAAGAAAAAAAATAAAGAAATAGAGATACCTGTACTTTTCCGGATCCTCCTCCAGAGCCCTTATATATGACTGGAAGATGGCCTCTCGATCTTCATCACTTGGGTAGCCTTCCATGAGTTGATCAAACACTGTAACAAAACCAAGGGCAAAAACAGCATCATAACGATACGTCCTCTTGTACCTCATTAGATGCTGTTGGACAATCAGCTCTTGCAGCACAGTGTTGTAGATACTCGGAATAGGTCGTTTGTAAGCACTCAAAAATTTTGACTTTGTTTCAGCAACAGTGGGCACATCTGAAACAAAGTAAATAAATGCATCACAACAATGTAATAACACAAACTAGCTAACATGTTTCACTCATTGTGTGGTCATGAGGTTGAAAACTTGCTGCGGGATACAGTGCAGGATCCTGTAACTGAAGTAGGAAGGAGCAGCAGATCTTATATAAGTACCTGAACTCATTAATTCCTCATGTACATGTGATATAGATTACGAGGAGTGGTATAGTTACTGTAGATAGTAGCACTAAGGGGAGGAGTAGACCATAATTGACTTTAGGGCGGTAGTTCGAAAGGATCAAGCATAATTTAGATATCACAAAACACGATGCCCTTAACAGAGTTCAATGGATAAAATAGATTCATGTAGCCAAACCCAATTGAATGGGATCATGGATCCGTTGGGCTTGGTTTATACATATGAATTCCTTTCATTATTTCAACAAATTCGTATTCATACCGTGAAGTCTCTATATTCTAGCTATGAATTACCATACCAAAGTAATATCAAGAGAATTCATTCTCTCGAAAGGCTTTAGTATCAATAAGAGCACACGAGCTCATTACACTCTTATACCGTGTGAACAATCTCAACTAGAAAGTGAATTGCATTTCTTTCCCTTACATTTTAAACAGGAGCCAGGCTACGCCGCTACGGTGGCCACATTTGGTGACCACATCTAGGATACCGCATAGTTGTCGTTCCTGCATTGGTAAACACATGACATGTGGGGCCGTCCATCAATGCATTAAAGACAACTGACATGGTACCCAAAACTCACAAAATGTGCTCACCATAGTATTAACCCAGCCAAATTATCTAGAGATAAGCTCTCCCTCTAACTCACTGATACCTATAAATTTGTCAAAGCGTAACATTTAAGAATTGTGTAAGAAGACAATGTCGAAATACACATAACTGAATGCCTATTCAAGCTTAAATCCCTAAACTTTTTCACGGGGAAAGTACAGCGATACATAAGTCCACAAAGAATTGAGTCCAATGTTTTCTATTCTCATCGTACATAAATTCAAATTCAAGGTTACTAAGCAAAACAATTCAACCATTGCTGTTAAGGATGACACATTTTTCAAGCAACCAAACTCAATCAAAAACAACAAAGCATTACCTGTTACAGAAGACATGCACCGAATACTAATCCTCGAAGTCAAATTCGAGACTCGAACGCCAAAAGAATGGTAGCAAACGCTCGTACGAAGCCGTACTCCGTCGAAATTGGAAGGGAACGAACGAGTAGTAGAATGAACAGTGACTTTCCTCTCAATGGATTGACCTAATGCAGAGAAAGCGAGGGAACTAACTGCCGCCATCGATGAATAAAGAAACAGGATTTGCACAGAAATTATAAATCTTTAATCGGGAGAAGTTTTCAGAGCGGGAAGTGGTTTTCCATGACGATGAGAAAATTCGGATTTTCTCGGGAAAATAAGTAGAGAAAGTGTAGAAGAGGTGGGAATGAAGGGTTATCCGTGCACGAAAATAGTTTTTGTAATCTTAACGGCAGCCAGTATAAATTCGACACGTCGTGGTCTTGTGATGCTGACCTCCACCTATGGTTTGTTTGTTGTTCTTTCTCAGGGACACGGGGCAGCTGCAGAGCCGGCTTTGAGCTAAAACCCGTAAAACAACCGTTTTAAGCCTCCAAATTTTGTTTAATTTTTTGGGGGCCCAATAATATAGGTCCATATAGTCACTAGGTATCAATAAAAAAAATTTAATTTAATTTGTCTAAAAAATTTGAGGGCCTAATTTAAAATAAGGCCCAACTGCCCAAGTGAAAGGGCCTAAATGTAATCTCAAATTATTGCATTGTCTTCCTTATGAATGTTTGTTCTTTCTCAAGTATCATTCACTATGCAAAAAAGATTGAAGGCCCATTTTTTTTTTCCTTTAAAAGTTCGCTTTAAGCCTCAAGAAACTCAGAGCCGGCCCTGGGCAGCTGTTGTACAGCCCCCGCACAGGAGCTGTTGTGCACCATCCCGAGCGGTCCGTTACTCGGATGGACAACCCATATTTCACCTCAGCACCTTTGCATCCGAACCGTTCGTTGTCGTGTTTGCAAGATAAAATCTAGGTCGTCCATCCGAGCAACGGACGACTCGAATGGTGCACAACAGTTGTTGTGCGAGGGCTGCACAGCAGCAACCCCAAATCCTTTTTTTAGTCGGTAACAATGGCATGTGAGGCCTTCTCCGAGTGCAAATTTGTTCAGAGTGAACAAAACTCTCACTCTGATTAGGGAAAAAGTTGTGGGATCCATGAAACCACATTATTTTTTGGTAAACATAACATCATTTTGTGGTAGACTACATCACTTTTTGGTAAGCATGACATTATTTTATAGTGGACCCCACACATTTTTCATTAATCAGAGTGATGGTTTTGTTCACCCTCACCTAATGAGGATGAACAAATTTGCACTCGGCCTTCTCCATGGTCACATAATTTATCATTCATTAATTTTAGAAGAAAAGTAGTAATTTTTTTAGTGGTCCTTGCAAAAAGAAAAGAAAACAGCTCAATCGAATAAATATAGATAATTAACAAATTAAAAGATTGGATCAAGTATTATATTGATCTAATTGAGCTGATTTTTATGAGACCATACGAAAATTATTTTAAAATTAAAGTGTTTAGAACATTTTTACGAGACCCTTTGCCAATATAGTACATCCGAGTTCTTTAGGACATCTCTAGTGCACTATCTAAAAGAGTTCATTAAAGTGCCCAACTAGTTAACGAAGAAAAACTCAAAAAATGGTTTCTAGTGCACAAAAATTGACTCACTAAAATCCTAGGTGACACCCCTTACTACCTAAAATGCCCTAAGTGACTACCTAAATTTGGGGAGAGACTTAAGGCGAGAGAAAGAGGAGAGAGATAGAGCGAAGGAAAAGAGAGGAGAATTTTGTGAGACCACTTGGCACCCATCACCACTTAAATGGGTCTCACTCTAAACGATAATGAACATTTTTAGGGAGCCTCATTAAAGTACATTTTTCCTTAGCTAGCTAACTAAGTTCTTAGTATACAAAATAGGGTCCCACATGTGCTTAGATTTACACTTTAGCAAACATTTTTTAGATAGTGCACTTACACTTTAACAAACATTTTTTAGGTAGTGCACTAGATATGCTCTTAGGTAAATCACCTTTGTAATTGAAAATTTCTGAAATCAGCTCACTGCGTTGTGTAGGGGCATTTTAGTGGGGAGGACATACAATTAGGTTTTATGCCAAAGGAAATAAACTTTGTCCGTATAGGAGTTCGGATATTTGTCATCTGCCGTCCAAAAATACCCTAAGCTAGACAAAAGATCCACAACTTGGGGTCTGACCTTGTAACAAAATGTCAAAAAAGGTCAATTAACAAGCATATCAGAATTCAATTTCTACTGGCAAAACGCTCACTGTCGGTGAAAATCGGAGTAATTATTTTATGGTCTCGGGGCATTGCCAAATAGTGCCTCTACGCCTTTATTCATAGTTTTGAGGTACAATGTATCGTAGATAAAGGTGTAGGACATCACATAGCAGTGCCCAAGTCCTTGGATAAATGGTCGAAACTGAACTCCAAATTGAACAGTGTTCATGAGAATCAAATGTTCCTTTCATGCAAGTAGGATGATAACCAAGTTGGTAGGCACCATATACCCCCATATGCAAGGCCGACAAATTTCACTAACAATTACCACCTCCAACACTTTTTAATGTCCGGTATTGGAACCCTTGTATTTTTTCCAGTAACTTATAAATACTCGATGTGCCTGATTTTTTCCAAGACCACTCAAAACATTATTTTAAAATTATTGAACGGTTCAGATCGTTTGTGTTGGACTCCAAAGTTAGCTCCACAAGACAACGTGTAATGAAAAAAATTGGAAGTCCATGACAAACCCTCAAAACGATGTTGTTTTGGGAGTCTCCGTTATCTATTGGACAACAAATCGACCGGGGAGAGAGGATTGTTAATTGACGTTTATTGAAAGTCAGATATTTATGGGATATTTTGAGCAAAGGTCAGGGTTTTTTTTTTGAAAAAGAATTCCCTAAAATTCCTGCAAACTCAATATTTCCTGCGTAAATAGCTTACTCCCAATTGGTCTGAGCTCGTGCAATAAATGACTTAAGGTTGAGTTTTCCAAAATAATGTACTCCTATCTCCTAAGACTAACGCAAATTTAGAAACGGGTCATTCTCCTCACATATATTAACTACTTTTAAGAGTTTTAGCACTTTTAGGAGTTTTTGGACTTTTAGTTAAAAACGGAAACTGAGGGGGCGTTCCACTAATAAAAAACAATCTTTTCCAAAAACCGAGATAGGTCATTCTCTTACAATATATCACATAAAAACCCGTAAAAAATCAATTTATTATAAAAACACCCTTAGCGGAACACCCCCTCATTATTACTCCCAATTGGTTTGATCGATCAGCAAGGAACACAAATCTCCATAAAGACATGAACTAGACTAAAACAGAAATGAAAACTAGCAAATAAGGGGGATAAACTCCACACAGTCACAGCCGATTCACCTCCAACCCGACCACCAACACCACGCTCTCCCACCATCAACCAAACAACTACCACCACGGATCACCAGCGTACAAGACCAACAACCCAAAACTTCGACCAGATCTCATCGGTTTTTACTGAAACTCAACCATATCTTGCCGATAGCGATGGCCACAGAACAGCAATGAAACCCATGATGTACAAGAAACCGGCGACGGACAAACTGGTGGAGTGCTAGAGAAGAAGATGAAAAAAGTGAGAGGAGGAGGAGAATAGCTCCAAGATCTTGGACCTGGAGAGAAAAGACGGCTTATGGGAAATCCCCCCTCCCGCCGCGAGTAGCGTAGCCACAAAATCACACCAGTGAAGGCACAATTAATCCATAAATGTCAGTACTTTGTGGTGTAAAAAAAATTCTTCTTCTTGAAGAATCTGGCATCCCTTGATTATCATTTGAAAGAAACCTCTCTTGACTTACATTTTATCGACAAATGTGCCTCATGGCCTATTTGGGTGTATCCTTTAAATTCCACGGGGAGATCTGCAGTTCGAGTTAGTTGAGAGATTTTGACTCTCTTTAGTTGTTAAACACATTAATCTTTCCACTAACCCCTGTTGATGCTTTTATGAATCTGTAAACACATAATAGTTTTAAGGCAAAAATTCAGTGAATTGAAGTTTGTTTGCGAGTAATTAGTTATTGGATGGTTCTAGTTCTGGGGTATAACCACGTGGTGCCCTAAAATCCTTCTCCATCACTATTTTTCCTCGGCCGTCATCATCACATATTTAGGTAAAACTTACTATATTTAGTCTCGAGTCCCACATAAATATGTACATGAGAATGATGTTGTAATACCACGTAGTGGCACCCCAAGAACAGTAATTAGTATTTTGTAAAAAAGGTGATGTACCGGTGAAATTTCTAATGCATTTTTCTACAAGAATGCCCAAAAAAAAAAAAAAACCTAAAATCCAGTGTTGGCCTGTGCCCAACTGGTCCTATAGTGGCTCGTCCAGTGCCCACTGCCCCAACGGGCGGGGAAACCCTGGGGAGGGGAGGGGAGTGGTTTGGCTAGGGTTTCACAAGTTCTCTCTCTCTAAATTGCAGTTCGCGAAGCCCAACTATGTTTCAATAGCCTAGTGGAAAAAATCAGTTAAATTGACTATAAATAAGCACACAAGCTTATCATAGCACACATAATACTCCCTCCGTCCCCTTTTTAAGTGACCACTTTCACTTTTTGACTTTATTTTTAAATTGTCTATAACTTTCAATCTATAATATATTATGTACTTTTGAAAAAATTGTATTTTAGAACTCATTGATTTCTATAAAACAAGATCCATATTGCATATTTTATGTAATATAGATTGAAAATTATAAACAACTTTCGAATCCAGCTGGAATAGTAACATCATCACTTAAATAGGGACGGAGGGAGTATCAATGTATCATTTGTTATCTTTTAATTTGTGAATCATAATCAAAACCAATTCTTGGCAATACTGAAAGACACCAAACATAGCTTCATTACGAGAACAACACTTCGCACTTTCATTTTGTTAAATTAGTTCTCCTTCACCTTTTTTTTGGGGGCTCTTGCGTCTGCTGCTAGTGACATTATGGTTCACTTAATGTGCGAGTCTTGTGAATGAGTTCTTAACCTCAGACTTACTGTGTCGCAGCGTCAGAATACCTACCGGTGGCCTTACCTGAAATGGTTTTCAGAGGGGAAAAAAAAAATCCTTACTTTTCCTTCAATAGAATTCAAAACTCTAACGAGCCACTCTTTCAAGACTCTACTCTGGTGTCTCTGTGAATAGAAGCAGACGGTAAGGTAGCAACAAAAGTTGGACCATCAACATCCTCTCCAAAATAACAACAAAGAAGTTGGTTCTTTCTTTGCAATTACGTAAGTTCTGAGAGCAACGTATCATATCAGTCCTAGTCTAAGCAGCGTCTGAGACATTCATTCCCCACTTGTCTAAGCCATTCATTTCCCTTTTTTTGGACACTTTCGGAGATACTTTTCATGTATCCTAACACTTTTGTATCAGTATTGTGAAGGAAGATATAATGTAAAAAAAATAAAGAAGCTATATGATCATGTTTATCAATTTTGCTCCTCCATGTGCCAAAGGTCAGAATATAAAACCTGTGTTCACCTTAAATTCATGTTTATGCCTTGATCTTATCCACGTCAAACTTAACAGAGTAACAAAGTTAAGACTACAGATGTTGATGTTATCCAGCCAGGCACAGGGTTAGAGAATCGATCTCCATCTCACCCTTGACCCACTTTTATAGGAACAGATTTTTTCTGACCGTGTCGACTTAGAGAGATGCTCAAAATCTGCTCCATTGAATTCTTTAATGCCCATTTTACCGTTCTTTATTATGTAGATTTTTTTAAGAAGCATTCGTATTTATCACGAACAACTTATATATTTACGTAGAGACAAAAGACGGGAGACAACTCACTTAATTTTAGGATGAAAGGCCAATGAGAGGTGAGAGAAGAAGATAGAGAGACCGGGTTTATCTAAGTGGATATGTACACTTTCTGTTCTTTTTCTAAAAAAAAAACAATGGGTTCCTGAGAAGGCGAACGTCGAGGACAAGTCTAACATTTGGTAATAATATGCAAATTAGCTGTCCAATGAAGGACTCATCCAATGTCCAAATTACAACATAACATGACTTTCAGGGGGAAAAAAAAGTAGCTACTCCAATGGAGATTGCTCTTATATGCATTCTTATCCAATCTTTATGGAAGCAACTGCGCGTAATATTTCTATAATCTGCCATGGTCTAGGTAATCTCTTTCAATCGTTGAAGTAACATAAAAAAATGTGAAGTTGAAGCAAAAAAAGAGGTAACATCATAGAAAGAAAGTAATCCCCCACCCAAGTAAATCAAGTAAAAATAAAAAAGGGCCTCCAATAAGCCATCAGGTTCAAAAACAACCAAAATTAATTAACAGCAATATTTTTTGTCTGGCATACATTTTCTTTTATTTTTCGCTCAACTTGGGCAACCACTGACAACCACAAGTTTTAAGGGCCTTGGACCAAAGGGTTGAATACACAAAAATCAGATTTTATGAACCAGTGAGCTTGTTTTTGTAATGTTGATGTCACCTCTCTCTAGTTTGTCCTCTCTATAAAGGCGTGTAGCTTAAACCAAGTGCTACAATCCATTCAACTTACAACTTTGTCTGTTTGCGGAATAGAGACAAAACATCAAATCCAAGTTTACCTCAAAATTTATGATGGGTACTCATTCAGCACACCATGTTAGAAACATGTGTGAAGGATGAGTTCCACATCGGATAAATAGAAAAAAAAGTTGGACCTTAATGTATAATTGGATGGCTCACCACTTACAACAAGGCTTGGACTTTTAAGTGGATATGGGTCATTCAATGTATATTGGATCCATGTGATGTGGTGGACTTCATGAATACTCTCCAAAGAATTGGGTCTACGCGCATGAGGGAAGAACCTCAAGCGGACTAGACTCCTAACAAGTGGTATCAGAGCTGATCGCTGACGATCTATGGGTGGACTCTATTGGAAGCATCGGTGGTTGTGGGCTTGCACGGAAAATCCATTGCAACTTTCGATGGAGCAAGAAAATTCCTGGTGCATACGGGAGGTGGCCAACAGCAAGGTGGCTCTCAATGGAGCAGGAAAATTCATGGTGCATGTAGCACGTGGCTCACAAGCAAGCTGGCTCTCGTGGAGTATGGTGACTCTCGATGGAGTGGGTGCGGTAAATAAGCCCGGGCGGAGAGATATATCAAGAATTAAGGGGGAGTAAAGTGGATCAAATCGAGGGGGAGCTAGGCCCAATGTATGGTTCACACATGAGAAGGAGATTGTTAGAAACATGTGATGTAGACCAAATCAAGGGATAGTTTAATTAAGAGATAGAGAATCTCAAATGGGATACAAGGAGCAAAAACTCTTAATATTCTTTTAATCAATATATCAAAAACTACCTAATGAGGACTCTAGACACCTATTTATAGACTCAATGACCCTACTACACTAGAGGACACTAAAATGACATCACTACCCTCATACATACTACATCAGACTCTCCCTCTAAAGAAAACAACTTGTCCTCAAGTTGGACAACAAAAACTCAACAACTAAATAAAGAAAACATGGAAGTTAATTATGCAGCTTTGAATAAGGCATTTGGCTGCATTTCCTTGATCAATGCGTCACCCTCAACACAACCAATCTTCAATATGAGCTTCTTTTTGTATACATCCACGGCGTCCATACATATGTGCCAAGAAACCACCCATTTGCCATGTCTCTTGTGTAGAATCACAACATAAAAATAGGCCATCACACTTGTACCCAACGCTCCACGCCAAGAACCATTTAATAGGATGTGCAAAAAGTCCAACTTCACCTCATAGCCAAGGCTTGCTCGAGTGAAAATCATGCCCAAAGGATCTTCAAGCACCAAGTAGTCCACACTCTCTTTCGGCAACTTTGGAACTTGTCCGGGAACCCTGAAATCACAAACTTGAACATCTTACACCAAAGACAATTCAAAAGGCATCTCGTGGAAGCAACTATCAAGCTTTGGCTCTACGAAATCCTCTAAAAGAAGCGGGACATCAAAAGCAACCTCTTCTGGCTTTGGTAACACACTAATTTCATTCTCTCCTTGTGCTTCCTTGCTTTCTTGATTGGCCATAACAAAGCTTTATTTGATCACATTAACAAGTCTTCCCTCATCAATGTCAACACTACACTCTTCTTTAAACTTGTCATATATGGGAACATCATCTAAATCACCACTAATATCATTATCATTTGTATACTCATCATACACGGGAACTCCTTCAAGATCACTTACAAAGTCTTCATTTGGAGACTCATCAAAGATTGGCAAGTCTTCAAACTCCCTTTCAACCCCAAAGATAACATCATCTTTAAGAACACTTTCAAGTTCTTCATTTGGGTATTCATCAAAGATAGGAAATTCATTGAAATGACCGAGTTCTTGCGCCTCTTCAAACACATCCGGAGTGAGGTTCATCTCCCCCTCAAACTTGTCCGGGTTGATGGGTCCATAAGATTCTTCAAGGTCATCACCAATGTTCTCCTCCTTATAGTCAATACTAAACTTAGCTTGAATATGAGAATCATGAATACCTTCATGAGGTAGTAAACGATGCACCTTCTTAATCAAGATAGCAAGTCGTCTTTTCAACAACAATAATTGCACCTTATCATTCAAGGTAGCAATTTGTATACTCAACTCTTCAATCTCATTCGTAAAATGATTTTGGTTGTCAAAGTTATCAATTTCATCACCATTATTCACCATGAATGCTCTACCTCTACCTCCTCTTATATCTTTACCTCTATAAGCCATTAGAACACCCAAAAATCAACTATTTAATCCTCAATCAAGTATTACCCAATCAATTGGGACCCCCAAACTACAATAAAATCAACTCCAAACAACAATCAACCCAAAAGAAGCTCCACCCGGTCAACTCGATCACAGAACCCAGTCAACTCAGTAACTCAGTACCCAACAACCTCAAATTGCAAGGAAAACCACAGTAAATCAACACTAATCGAAACAAATGAGAAAACCCAGTTGAAATCTAACCTGAATTCACTGATTCGAGTTCTAAAACAGTGATTCGAGTTGAATATCAACTGTGAACAGTGTTTCGAGTGCTGGAGATGGGTTTCAAGTGTTGAAAATGGTCGAACTGCTTGATTCAAGGGCCTGCGACCTGATTTGAGTGCAATCGAAGGCTAATCAATCCTTAATCAAGTGATTCGAACACCATAAGGAAGCCAATCAGTAGATTCGAGCTGCCCCAAAGGCTATTCGACCCCTTTTCGAGTGTGTCCAGCTTCGAAATGGCCAGATCTGAGGTTTACGGTGCTCGAAAAGCAAATTCGAGTGCCTACATAGAGTTTCGAGGATTCCTCTGCTGATTTCGAGTACCAAAAAGGGCTACCGGAAGGTTATTTCAGTGTCTCAAGTGCCGAAATAGTACGAAACACCCAAAAACAAGTTCGAATCTGCTGCTGGTGGGTTCGAAACAGTGAAACGAGCAAAGAAAAGGCTGGTTTGAGCTTCGAATCAGGATCTTGAAGTACGAAACATGTTGTAACAGGTTTGTACAAGGTCGATTTGTGCGAAAAGTTGAAGATCGAGTTCGGAAATGGGTAGATCTAGGAATTTCGAGAGGAATAGGGTGATTTAGATTTTTCGGCGAAGCTCCGGCGAGGTTTCCGGTGCCGTTTCTGGCGAGACCTAGGTTTCAGGCGAGATGAATGATCAGGATCTGAGCTCAGTGCTCTGATACCAAATGATGCAGACCAAACCAAGTGATAGATTTAATTAAGAGATAGAGGATCCCAAATGGGATACAAGGAGCAAAATCTCTCAAATTTTTTTTAATAAATATATCAAAAACTACCTAATGAGGACTCTAGACACCTATTTATAGACTCAATGACCCTACTACACTAGAGGACACTAAAATGACATCACTACCCTCATACATACTGCATCAACATGTGTGAAGGATGAGTCCCACATCGGATAAATACAAAAAGAGTTGGATCTTAATATATAATTGGATGGCTTACCACTTACAAGGCTTAGCCTTTTAAGTGGATATGAGTCATTCAATGTATATTGATTCCATGTGATGTGGTGGACTTCATGGATAATCTCCAAAGAATTGGGCCTACGCGCATATGAAAAGAACCTCAGGTGGAACAAACTCCTAACACACCCCTTTGGTGGAAAAAATGACAAGTCGGGTCTATTCAACCAATGCATTAATAACAACTCACAAGGTCGTCAAACATGGTCACTATAGTATTAATGTAGGCGTAAATGGTTGAGCATGAAGCTAGGGAGCTGCGTTTCAACCACTGATCCATGTAGTTGAAATTATGTCATGTTAAAAAAAACTGTAGATTGGATATACTTATTTATGCAATACATTGTCCAGAACAAGACATCACAGAATCCACTTCCCTTCCTCAAACTCTGACCAATGAGCCTGGAACTTCAAACTAATTCCTAACATTTACTAAGTTGTTATAAATCACAGGTCAATATCGGTCTGAGTCATCTAACCATATGATAATATATCTCTGGACTCTGGTTATACAATATCCTGGTTTATTACAGATTTTATAGGGAATAGTGAGTTTACCAGAACGTTATTGGGGTAACAAAACAGTCGCAAATTGGTAGATTCTTTTATCTAAAATGTACAGCAAAAAATTCCCACTTGCTAATGTTACGTCTGTGCATACCTCAACATCTTTATGGGTTGATCTTATCCATATCAATGTTAGGGTGCCCCTAAAGTTAAGAGAGTAGCATAGTTCACTCTCCCTCACACACACATGCACGAAAAGTAGTACTATAGTATATAACCTATGACAGCAGATTTTGATGTTATCCATCCAGGCACATGGTTAGGCATATCTCACCCTTGACCCACTTTTATAGGATCAGGTTTTATCTGACTGAGTCACCTTAGGGTTTGGAGAGATACTCAGGATCTGCTACTTTATTATGTAGAATATTTTAAGAGCGTTCGTTTCTATCACGGAGAACTTATTTATACATGAGAAGAGAGAGAAGAAGGAAGTGGGACACAACTCACTTAATTTTAGGATGGAAGGCCAATGAGAGGTGAGGGAAGGAGACAGATTTATCTATGTGCATATTATACTTTTTCCCCTGGGTTATGTTTATAATGTTTAATATGCACATAAAATACACACTGTAATATGTCCAAAAAGCACTCATCCAATCTCCAAACTACCCAAAAAAACAATCTGTCATTTTTTTTTCATGTAAAATATCCTTTATAAAAAGAAAAAAAAAAAGCTAGTCCAATGGAGGTGATCTTCTATGCCTTCTCATCCAATCTTTTTGGAGGCCACTGCAAGTAATATTTCTATAATCTGCCATGGTCTTGATAATCACTTTCAATAGTTTAAGTAAAATGAAAATCTTAAGTTGAAGCAAGAAAAAAGATTAAGAAATTACTCACCCACCCAAGTAAATTAAGTTTAAATAAAAAAAAAGGCCTCCAGCAAATCATAGGGTTAAAAAATAACCAAAGTAAATCAACTGCGATATGTTTTGGCCGGCACAGATTTTCTTTATTTTTCGCTCAACTACGGCACCCACTAGTTTTAAGGGCCTTGGACCAAAGAATGCAATACACAAAAATCAGCCCACACAAGATTTCATTGACCAGCGAGCATGTTTTTGTAATGTCGATGCACCTCTTTCTACTTGTCCCCTCTATAAATATATGTAACTTAAACCAAGTGCCACAATCCAATAGCCCTTCTATCCTCGCAAACCATCTCTCTTCCCCTCTCTCCTTCCCTCCCTCTCTTCCCCCTCCCCTCCCTCTTTTCCCCCTCTCTCTTCCCCCTCCCCTCCCTCTCTTCCCCCTCCTCACCCACACCCATACACATCTTTCGAATTCTAGCGGTGAGCATGAGTAGGTTCTTTTCACCAGTGACGCAGAGAACCACAGAGACGATTAAAGCAATTAATGACTCTACTTGTATTTCTTCCATCCCTTCTGGTTCTTCTATGAAGCAGATGGGGAGAACAAGTGCTGGTGGCTATTATAATCACATGGCCTATAACCAGTCTTCTAAGGACAGGAATGACAACAAACTCAAGCAAGCTGAGTCGTCTCTCCGAACAGTCATGTACTTGAGCTGTTGGGGTCCTAATTGAGGTGTCACTGAAATCTGAAACCAGCTCCAAAATCTAACTTCTGTGTTCTTTGAAGATCTATATTTTGTTTGGGAGCTGCATCTCGTACAAAAAGTTTGTACATTTATGAACTGCTATAAATAGTACTTGACAACAAACTCAAGCAAGCTGAGTCGTCACTCCAAACAGTCATGTACTTGAGCTGTTGGGGTCCTAATTGAGGTGTAACTGAAATCTGAAAGCAGCTCCAAATCTAACTTCTGTGTTCTTTGTACATGTATATTTTGTTTGGGAGCTGCTTCTCGTAAAAAAAGTTTGTAAATTTATGAACTGCGTATATAACCTCCAAAGCTAGTATATGAGCCTGGACGGCCTCTCCACTTATAGTCAATTGGTTTTGAGTTGGATGCGTTAACATGGTATCAAAGCTAGGCTTAAGAGGATTTTGGACAAGACTCTCTTGGTTATTGCCCCCGTTGTTTGTGCCATAAGTGCACCATGTTTCGTTATGATCCCAATGTTGTGGATCCGTTGTTTGCCTTTCCACGTGCGGGTCAGGGGTCGCACGTGCGGGGGAGTGTTAGAGTTTGTCCCACATTGGTTAATTATAACCTCCAAAGCTAGTATATGAGCCTGGACGGCCTCTCCACTTATTGCCAATTGGTTTTGAGTTTGATGATCCGAGCCATTACTTTATAAGTCTCAATGTGTTTATCATCTATGCAAAACCTCAAATATCCATCATAAGGGAGATAAAAAGAGTTTTCAAATAAATTACTAGTATAGACATCATGATAATGAGATTTCAAATAAATTACTAGTATAGACATCGTGAAAATGAGATTCAATGTCCAAATGTGCATGATGTAGATAAACGAAGATAAAAAAAGATAAGAGGGGGGGACAGTAAACAAGACACTGTTATTCATATCAAAAGCAGCACAAGCACAAGATTAAAGCACAGTAAGAATGTAGGTAGAGGCAATTCACAGGGCTGTGATGACTTTTTGGCCTTATGTAAGTTTTAACCAACGTAATGGCAACAGATCCAAAGAATGGAGAACAAGGGCAAAACAAAGGGAACCGATCATAACATAATTAACTTCTTTGCTTTTTATTGTCAAGATTGTCAGAGCTACGCTAAAGGCCGATTTCGCCTGCCTCAGTCCTTAGATCCTTATAAATGAGCCTAAGTTTTGGTTTGACTGCCACTTCCCATTAACCACCATATCAACAGTGGAAAATTGCCTGACCTCAAGGCCTGTTTGATAAATTCCTACTGGCTTTCAATGTGTTAAGCAACAGTAGTTGAAATAAATACAGATCTTAAGTCTCATAGGAATGCATCTAAAAATTCCTTGCTCTGATTCCCTCTATCCCACTTCATATCTTCTCTTTCATAAATTCCTACAGGGGCTTTCAATGTGTTAAGCAACAGTAGTTGAAATAAATACAGATCTTAAGTCTCATCGGAATGAATCCGACTAATCTAAATGGAGAATCGAAAAGTAAAAGAAAAGAGAAGATATGAAGTGGGAAAGAGAGAATCAGAGCAAGGAATTTTTAGATGCAATTAGGCCTTCACTTGAGGGATTGAGGGATGCAAAAGTTTCAGAGATGCTAGTCTCCGGTGTAAAACCAAGTTGATACCTTTCATTGACAAGACTATATTTTCCTCCAAATATCGTTCTCCTACTTTGGTGCTATGACTCAATTTGGAAGCTATATTTTCTTCTTTTACCACCCACAACTGTCCATCTTATTGGACAATACACCAGTTTTCAATCAAGGGAAGAAAGTGATGGGATCATTCAGTTAGAAATTTCAAATTGTTAATGGCTCGAGTACAGTTTCACATGTAGTTTTCCAATCCACAACCAATCTGACAAGCGCCCAAACGTACTATATAATGAACATAACATTTGACAATTCAAAATTCCACTAGAACCTAAACTGCACACGATAGTCAACGACATTCTCAATAATAAGGCACCGCTTGCTTAAACTATGCGACCTTCAAACTTAAAATCGCGTAATTGCATTCATCATTGGTCATCCATCATTGCTATATTTGGATCATGAAATTGCAGAATGATTCATGGCAGAAAATGGAAATTGTAATAAAGAATCCAAATTTTTAATCACACGGGTTCCTTATCATTATCTTTTTCCTCACTAAATCTCAAACATAACCATGTCCCAAAAACACGGCCCACAATAAACCAATAAATAACTGTTAGACTTCACCAATTCGATTTGTTCAATTCCTCAGAAAATTTCATTACCACCATTCCATTAAAAAAAAGCTTTAACAAAACCCAAGGAATCGATTAAAAAAAAGCATACCATTAGCGAAGACTAATTGGGTCCCCAATAAATGAGGTGAAAGAGTTGATCAGCCTTCTCTGCTTGCCTCAATCTTTGTTTATCGATTCCGTAAAAACCCTTCATTTCCTGCTCTACGACGCCATAAACCCTTCTGGAATGAGTAGGGTGATCGGATTCTGATCTGGGTTTTGCCTGAGGGGGCTTGATCATGGATTTGGAGTTCTGGTCTTTTAGCCCTTGGACTGCCCTGAGGCAGACTCTGCTCATGTGCCTTAAGCTCATCTCCAAATTGCTGAATATTTCACCACCTGATTAATAAAACAATACCCCGTAAAAAATTAGGGGAATTACGATTCGCGTTGGTTTTTCCCCCCTTCCCGGTTAACAGCACAGAATTGCAAATAAGGTATCGATTGCATCTCTTTGCTTTCTTGGTCGTGAATGGTGATGAGTCGGTAAAACCCCAAGGCAAAGGGTAGTCAGTGTGACAATACGAAGGCCTTGTTTGGTTTGGTTTCCAAAAACCGGTTTTCTCAATTATTATTCAATTATTACCCCTATTTTTAAATATTATTTTTATTTTTCTCTCTATCTCTCTCCAATCATTAATACCTATTTTTTAATTATTATACCTATTTCTCTCTCTAATCATTACAAAAACCAAAATTCAAAACCAAACCAAATACAACCGAAGTGACTGGTGAGATGGGCTTCAGAGAGCGGCCTGCTAGTAATACCGGCTTCTCCCTGGATTAAAGCCCATGACTAAAAAGTTGACCCGAACGAATGATAGGGGCAGTCTAGTAATTATACGACACATAATTCATTAGCGGCTTTCTATGAATATCAACTAAGTATCGTAAGTAACATGCTCCCGGTTGTTCCAGCATTTGAAAACCAAAGTCATTGTTTGTGGTTTTGATTCTAGGCTACGGTTCTCAAACCATTATCCACCATATATTGCACTGGATCCCACAAAGATTTTTTGGTGGATAAGGGTGTAGGCACTACGTGGCGGTATTCCAAAACTATAAAACAATTGGTTAGTGATATGGTTGCTAACGTGAAGTGAACTTGTCACCAGATTATGTGAAAGAATAATTATTCTATGATCTTGAAGCTTCATGTGACGGTGCCAAAAGATAACGCAATTTAAATTTGTTTATGTGAATGAGTAAATTTTAGGAACTTGCCAAGTTAGAAATTGCTCCTATATTTCTACTGATTGAAACAAACATAAATGGAATGATAGAGAGTCCTTTCTAAGGCCTTGATTGTTAGGGGGGCTATGAGGTTGGGATTTGGGGGTGTGTTGGAGTGGGTCCTAAAATCCATTGTTTGGTAACCTTATTTGGGATGGGATTTGAAATCCCCACCCAATTTTAATCCCCATCCGTACGGCCAATAGAATCCCATGGGGGGGGGGGGGGGAATTTGGATGAGATTTCCCCATTTTAGTGCAAAAAACAAGATATCCTGAGTAATATCCCGTCGAACACAAACACCGGATATGAATTTTTCCCATCCATTGATATCCTGAGCAATATCCCAAGGATTTCATATCACACCCATATCCCATGAGATTTCATATCCCATCCATTTATCTCCGGTCAAACAAACGAGGTTTAAAGGTAGAATTCCACGAGGCCATATATTTCAAATCTTTTGGGATCTCCAGGGATTTAACCAATTGTCAATTTCATAATACCGCAATTAGAGATGGCAACGGAGTAGGTAAGAGCGGGTTTTGATCTACCTCTACCCTTATCATAAATGTGGCAAACTCCCCTCCCTTACCTTGATTGGGTAATGGAAATCTACCCCGATACCCTACCCTGTCAGATAATGAGTTTTTCCTATCCTACCCGCCCCGCCTAGCTTTTTTTCTTTTTCCTCTCTCAATTGTCTTACATATTTCATCATGGGCAACCATCATTCATGACCCCATACCTACTCTAATCATCACAACCTATTGACAACAAAAACAAAATGGAAGAAATATGATCTGAAATTTTCCTAAATCTAAAATATTTCTTTATATATACTGTGATACTTTTGAAATTCAAATGAAAATACAAGGGTTACAATGTAATTTCATATGTATACGTATTATTAGAAAGCAGTTAGTTCCTTATTCAACTCACTGTGAGGCCCCTATCCATTACCCAAAAAGCTGGAAAAAAAAAAAAAACCCTTTCCGTTAGGGGCGGGGCGGGTATGATTACCATCCCTAATCAGAATGGCCTCATTTGGCAAAAAAGGTTAAACAAGTTTTTTGGTTTATTCGTTATGTCTGCATTCCAAAAAAATTTACATTTATTAATTTGGATCAAGTTTTCGTGGATTATTGATTTATCTAGGCGAGAGGAATCTAAAAAGTAAAAAATTATGGTCAAAATTATTATTTTTGGATAAAGCCAAAATTAATCTAATAATCCACATATATTTTTTTTTTAACCAAGGGCTTGTAGCCTAGCGGTTATCTCCTGGTTCTCCCACAAGGGAGACCAGGGTTCGAGCCTCGGCAGAGGCATTTGGGATTTGGGGCTATGGATAGCTTCTAGACCCTCTTTGGACTAACTCACTAACTCGGGCTAAGCCCCACTAATGTATACCGAATGACAAAAAAAAAAATCCACATATTTTTGGCTTTAATAAAAAAAATTAGTTTTGATCATAATTTGATACTTTTTAGATCCCTTTTGTCGAGAAAAATCAATAATCCACGAAAACTTGACGCAAAACTAACATATGTAATTTTTTTTTGAATAAATCAAAAAACTGATTTGTTGCTTTTTTCCAAAGCAAGCTGGGCAAAATCGGGCTCCAATTATCAAGAAAAGAGAAGTCCTTTCCAGCGAGTGAATTTTTTTTGTCCTAGGCTCCTAGCCTAAGGGTCATCATCACGTCAGACTGGCCCAGCCTGCGAAGTTGCAGCCCAAGCTTGCCTGCGGGTTCGGCCTAGCGGGCATTTTTTTTTTGGCGGGCCAGGCGGACGGAGTTATATAAAAAATGATGAAGCCCAGGCGGGTGGGAGGACTAGGCTGATTTTAAACCTTTTTGACCATTTTGTGCGGGTTGGGCCTAACTTAGTTTTATTCACGTTTTATTCATGTTATTCACATTAGTTCTAACAATTTTATTCACGTTTTATTCTAACAAGTTTTATTTGCGTTAGTTCTAGCAAGGCAGCAACTAACTTTTTAATTTTATACTTTTTTCTTGTTTGTTTCATTTTTTTTCATCTCTTGTTTTTTGTTTTAAAGTTGAGTAGAGACAATCTTTTTTTTTTCCAGAATACTTTACTAATCGAAACATGAAGACAAATACTAATATTTTAACCATTCAAATTAAATATGCATGTATTGTTACACAAAGAGGGAGGTGAGAGATTGCATCACTACAAAATATGGAAAAAACTGTGTGTACGCAAAAAAACGTACAAATCATGTACGTACACCACACGGGGGCCCACTGCGGGCCCCAAAAAAATTTCAAAAAAATACCATAAATTTTAAAATATTATTTTAGGGGGCCCCGTAAAAAATCAGCTCAATTGGATATCGGCAAGTATGTTTTCTAGATTCACAGGGACGAATCTGCTGTTTCGTCCCTGTGAATCTAGAAAACATACTTGCCGATATCCAATTGAGCTGATTTTTTACGGGCCCCCCTAAAATAATATTTTAAAATTTATAGTATTTTTTTGAAATTTTTTTGGGGCCCGCAGTGGGGCCCCCGCGTGGTGTACGTACATGATTTGTACGATTTTGTGCGTACACATAGTCGGGTTCACAAAATATGTACATTCCAACTAGGTTAGCACCTACACATTTGTTAATCATTTGCACTACCCAACCCCAATTATTTGTAAATTACAAAATATGTAAATAAAAAATGATCTTCCATGTGCACTTGACTTCTGTCCAAACAAAAGGAATGTAATCAAGTATATGCATACATGGGTGTATTAGTATTTGCCACCGAGAGTCATACGGACAAAGCAGTCCCTGAATTCGAAAACCATTGGCTTCCAAGTCTCCATTGGCTTCCTGTTTTGGGGATGACCTCCCATCCAGTTTTTCTTTCGTCTAGTACAATCCAGTAATGGGTAGTTGTAGGCCCCTCCCAGTTCAAAGGAGTAATGATTCGAATCATTCATTTTATGGAGCTCATCGAGTATGTTGTCTCTATAAAATGTTAACTTGATCAAACGTTTATAAGTACATGAATAAAACAGATTTGTATAAGAAAAAATGGGCAATTTTGGTTTCAAATTAATTTTTTCCTTCACATTTTCCTTTCACAAATTTGTTTGTTTATGTACCTATCGTTGTTCGATTAAACTTACGTGGATAACAAAATCGATGAAGTCTACAAAATGAACGATTTCGATCATTGCAGTGAGCCAGAAGTGGCCCAAAATTGGACCAAAGAAAATTGATGGGAATTCCGTCCCCTGTTTTGTCCCCAAAACTAAGTGCTCAAAACAGTCCTGATATTGGAACTTACCGACATCCAAATGATCAACACATTATATTTTACAAAATATACATTTTGGATGCCTAAGATGGGGCCAATGTGGGCCCCAAACGCCTCTGTAAATTTTTTTTTCTGGGTTGCGAGTAGAATTTCCCTTCTCATCCAAGCAATTTTTTACTAATTTTACATGGAGTCGTCTTTGGAATTGTTAATGTCGTCTTTGTACTAATTGTTAGTAGTAAGTATTTTCGTTAGTCTATGTTATGTTTCCTTTTATCCTTTTAAAAAAGAAAAAAGGCAATCTTTAAGGCTAAGTTTTTCATTTGATTTTAGCAATTCATGGGCTAAAATCATAGTTAATCTTAGCATATGAGTTCACCAAACGTTAAAATCATGGTCTCTTTTAACTAAAATTCACCATAGTTTTAGCACCTGATGAACTCTTTTACTCTGGGTTGCTAAAATCAAACAAAAAACTCAGCCTAATCTTTAACTCTGGAAACTTCATTTGCCTCCTCAGTGGAGGCGTGGTTTCGAGCCCCACGAGAAGCGCGGTTGTCTAACTCACTAACACTACTATAACTTCCCTAATCCCGCTAATGTATATCGTTGGCAAAAAAAGGAAAAAAAAACCTAATCTTTAACTACACGGTTATGGACAAAACAGTCCCCTCGAAAACTATTGGCGTCCAAAGTACAAACCACTGAAAAAAAAGGCCACCTCGCCTCCTGTTTTCCCCGCAAACTAGGTGCTCAATCATCAACAATAATCTCTCCTCTGTCAGTGCACTTTTTCACCTATATATACACCTATATATATGTATACACACCACTGCACTCTCATTCCCAAACCAATCTTTCATCAAAATCAATCACAAACACTCCCAAACCATTTCTCGATCGTTTGCAGTAATCGAAATCAAGAAGATGAGTTCAGCGAGCAGAGCATGGATTGTGGCGGCCAGCGTTGGACTAGTGGAGGCGTTGAAAGACCAGGGGTTCTGTAGGTGGAACTATACCATAAGATCGATACACCATCACGCCAAGGCCAACCTCAGGTCATTTCCTCAGGCCAATAGCAAGCTATGTTCCCCGTCATCTGCGGCGCTTTCGACCAGTTTGAGGGAGCAAAAACAGGCAAAGCAGTCAGAGGAGTCTCTCAGAAAAGTCTTGTACTTGAGCTGTTGGGGTCCCAACTAAAAATTAGTATAATCCCTCAGAGCTCAAGTTGAAGAATTTGAAAGTGTTCAGATGAGAAGTTCAGCAGTTTTTTATATGCTGTAAAGTTGCACTTTCTCGGTATTAACTAGTTATCCTAATTGATCAAGCTGCGTTTGCTTCTCGTATTGTGCATAATCGGATCTGGTGATTTATGCTTATATGAAAAATTAAAGATTTGTTTGATTTGACATCTTATTTTGTTTATTTACTTAAAATTTCCTTGAATTTGGACACTAAAAATATGTCAAAGCAAAAGGACAATTAAACTGTGAAGAATTTATATTCAACTCAAAATTAATTGGTAAAGAGTGGAGAAGTCTCATCAAATATTAAGTAATTACTCATTCCATTCCTAAGCAATGTGGGATTCTTAACATTTCTCTCACATGCAGACGCGTTTGAGGTTTGTCATGTGTGACCGCTTTTTGGATTCTAGGATTCTATCATCACGCAATCTTTTTTTGCTGGTCTGTCATCATGAGGCGTGGATTGTGATTTCATTTCTAAGCAATATCGGATTCTTAACATTTCTCTCACATGGAGACACGTTTGAGGTTTGTCATGTGTGACCACTTTTTGGATTCTAGGATTCTATCATCGTGAAGTCTTTTTTTGATGGTCTGTCATCATGGGATGTGGATTGTGATTTAGTTTTTTTTTTAATTTTTTTAAATATGGGGTGGAATGAGTCTCGCTTTGATACCATGTGGAGATTTTATAAGTTATGTGGGATTCTTAACATATGTATGACAGTGTCGGAGTTTAAATGCATTGATAAGCAATGGGATCCCCCTCGGGATCCACGGGTATAATCGGAGCCGCGTTTAATTTGTGGGTGTTGATACATACCCAGAATTTTGTACCTAGAATTGACCCAAACACACACAAGTGTGTGGGCTCCACACACACTACACATCCAGTGTGTGTGGAGCCCATACACTTGTGTGTGTGTGTTTGGGTCAATTTTGGGTACCCAATTCTGGGTACTTAGCATTATTGTTAATTTGTTTCTGTGAGAAAATTAGCTCATATCAGCTCATATGAATAATGACAAAGGTTTTTCATCCTTGAATTTACTTGGAATTTTTTTTTAATGAATTGATTGATTCTTATTGATATTCAAATGAAATAATTTTTTATAGGGGCTATTAAAATAAGTTTTAAACTAAGGGGGTGTTCCACTAACTTAGTTTTTTGAAAAAACTGATTTTTCACGGATTTTTATGTGATGTGTTGTGAGAGAAAGACCTGTCTCGGTGTTTGGAAAAAACAGTTTTTTGTTAGTGGAACACTATTGAACAATTCTGATCATTAATGTACAATGAAAATTTTATATCTAATTCAAAATTAATTTACAATGAGTGGAAAAGTCTCATATGTTTAAGGAGTGCGATTTTGTTCACCTTGCTTAAAAAAGATAAACATTATCCTCTCATTATTGATTGAAATAGTGTATGTCTCATCCCTGCAATACACTTTTTGGTAAGACACTAACGCCCTGTTTGGCAGAAGGAGATGGAAGCCGGATATGGCTTTTGTCCGGATATAGAAATTCGGGTGAATTATATTAGGTGTTTGTTTACATTTTGTAACCCGGATATTATTTCCATATCCACCTGCAATGGGATAAAAGTTAGACACCCTCCCCCATCTATAGCATATCCGGCCTATCTTTACCAAAAAAACCATCCTTCGGCCCCACCACTCCTCTGCCATTTAGTTGTGGCCCACCAATCAGAATAGAGGAGAAAGGCACTAGATGGAGAGAGAGAGAGAGAGAGAGAGAGGGAAAGTCTGCCGCCTGTCACCATACCCCACCACTTACCCTTTGTTTTTTATTTTTTTACTAGGGACAAAATGGAAATTTTGTATTATCCAACTCTTCATATCCCTCTTCTACAGCAACAAAATCTCCCGTTCTAAAATAATACCCTTCCAACCATATCCACCTCTATATCCTCCTCTTATTATATCTCACTTCCTCCCTCTTATACATATCTTTCTAACAAACAGAGCGTTATGGTATTTCCACTGCTTAATCAATGAAAATCTTTTGAATAACTTTTTAAAATATTTTAAATAATGTTTTTGAAAATCGGGGCGTTACATAATAAGTACAAAAACCTAGACTGGACGAGAACTTTCCTTATGCTTTTATCTTCTATGGAACAACCCCAATAAATTTCCGTTGATACATTCAATGACTTTTCCTTTATCAGATGAACTGCATGCTAGCAGATTCAGTCTTTTTTTTTTTTTTTTTTTTTTTTTTACCCTTTATTGGATGGTAAGACACTTGTTGGGTTTTAACGGAGAAAGTCTTCTTTGTAACAAAGTTAATGATTTGGGAAGGGGAGTTGGTGCATTCCACGTGGCAGTATCTGAGGACGCATCTGAGGACGTCGGACACCAAGGGAGACACCAAAACAGGAACAACGGATCCGGGGTGATCGATCCTTGTACCATATATAGTAGGATGCTTATTATGAAGAAGACAAGTATTGTTTAACAAAAATGATATGTGCAAGGAAGATTTGCAAGGAATCACGCAAGGAAAACCCTACGGAGCCTAGTACGGATCCCAAACGGCTGATCTGAGCCGCTCAAAAATTTTAAAAACACATTTTGAGTAGGCTTGCGAGAAACCAACTCCATCCGATATGTGTGGATGCTTGATCCAAACGTTCATTTTTTAATGGCTCAGATGAAAAGGAAAAAAAATGAAAGTTTGGATCAAGCATCCACACTTATCGGATGAAACTGGTTTTTAGCGGGCCCACTCGAAATGTGTTTCTAAAATTCTTGAGCGGTTCGGATTAGTCGTTAGGGATCCGTATTGGGCTCCGCAGGGCCTTCCTTGCGTGATTCCCTACAAATCTATTCCTTGCATATAGCATTTCTGTTTATTTAACTATATAGAATCAGGTGCTGATCGAAAATAAAACTATATAAAATCAGGTGTTAAAATATTAAATATCAATTAAAAACTTAAAAAGGGGCCACTTTTGGCCTCAACCGAATTTAAGGAATATAGTTCATGACCCTTATTTATATATATTTTTTTGATCGGCAACAAAAATTTATTAAGAATGCTCGACAAAGGTTACATCAAGCGAGAAGATCCAACCAAAGGTTGGAGCACCCAAAGGGCAAAGTCCAAACACCCATGGGCCTGAAAGCCCTGATAAAACAATGAAAATAACACCCGAAGGCCTATCAAGCCCAAATAAAACATTGAAGAACAAAGAAAAAACCAAGCCCGAACACCAAGAAAACCCAAAACCTAACCCTACAGCAGTATGCAAAACATCCAACCACCACCTCCACCGCAACCTCCGACAGCCACCACCAAACCGAAAGCCACCACCATTCCAAACCACCGATCCACCTCTGGATAACCCAAGAAAAGTGGCGCCAACCAACAACAGACCAGGCTGACTCGGCTGCTCCCTGAGCCGTTAAGCAAAAACTACGGTACCCACAGGTAGCCGCAGCGGGAGACCACGACGGCCACGACCCCACCGCCACACTCCACGCCGTTAAGCCGAAACCGGATAACCCTTATTTATATTGACAGGACGGCCAAAGGGGTTTAAATTACATCAAGCATTTTGAACTTATAAACTTGTCGATCTTTAGTAAATATGGTGACACACTTATATAGATTTCATAAATTTAGATTAATCAGGTTAGCGTACAATTGATGAACATAATTTTACTATTTTCTTTACAAATTATTATGTATCGTGTACAGTTTTTATTGGTATTAATTTTAGATATGTTGAATCCAAAAAATAGTTACTAGTAATAATTATCTCAAAACTTCCAGGAAGACTTGCAAATTTAACTTTTTTACGCATAATACAAAATTCAGGGGGTAATAATGTACCTTCACATGTGCTTGAAACTCAAATTAACAAGTTTTGGACGGGATATTGGATTGCTTCACATAATATTGTTTGGGGCCGGAGCCCTAGGGGCTACTATACAGTGCCGACTTTATTGTGCATTATCTTTTAGTTTTTCATTTGCTAAAATCTAACATTTGATAAAATCAAGTGTTAATTTTAGCAAACGTCTTCATTTGCTTAGTGTTGATTTTAGCAAACGTCTTCCTTTGCTTAAAGCAAACGAAGAGATTGGTTTGCTAAAATCAACACTTGATTTTATCGAATGTTAGATTTTAGCAAATGAAAAACTAATTTAACTATGCAAAAAAGTTGATGGGTAAATGTTAAAAAGTTGAACCTTTGTACGTGTAATTGAATCCTCAAAATTGGATAAACAAATCTGAACACAAGTACTTGTTACTTATAATGGATAGAACCATCATTGTTGCGGTTTGGGAAGGGAGTGTGATCTGGTTCTTCCCTTCGGTCTTCTATATGGTTTGAATCCTATAACTCTCCTAGACGTCCTTGGGCTTGTAAAACCACCCACCAATCAATGTCTTGTTGGTTGTATTTATTCGAAAGACACTATAATATCTAAGTCAGTCTTCACTTGAGGGAAAATGAATGTAGACTTTGGTAGCAAGTTAGGAATGGCGTATCTAGAGGCTTATCTTGTACCATATATTGTGTGCTATGCACATGCCTCATGACCCGGATTGCCTGATCCGCGATTTGGATTGTAGGTCTAGCCCGCTCCATCAAGCCCAAACTTTCTTCAGATTAACCCACTATAATATCTCTTCAACCTCTTTCTCGGCACGATAAGGCACACATCAGCATTCACCACGTGTTGCTTCCCAAGTCATCGGTGGAATTGACGATGCCAGACAGACACTGGTTAGATGGGATGTATAGAATGCTTGTTTGAGGCCATGTGACATGCTCTGATTCGAGTGCGCCTTTTTAGTCTCTCGCTACCCCTTCTAATTCCCTCTTGTCCCTCTATAAAGACAGGAGGTAGAGAATCACACATCTCTCTCTCCCTCTCTGGAGTATATCTTCAAGCTATCCTCTTAACCATTCTTTAGAGCAAATCCAATGCAAGAGCTATACTTGGTTCTATACTCAAAATTTGACACCAGACTCAAAAAACCCAAATCCAGTGCAGTGCTATACTTGGTTCTAAAATGACACAAAGCTATACTTGGTTCTATATTTAGAACCCTTGCCACGTCATACTCCAACAGCCAAATACCAAAAAAATGGGTGGGAAACACATACCTGAAAGTGGCCGGCCGGAATCTCAACGGTTGTTGCCTTCGCCGGAATCAATAGTGATTTCTTCCACTGAAAAACCCTCAACTTCCATGTCATGACCGCAAATAGAGGGACAGAAATGGGTGTTTGTGAGAGAGAGAGAGAGAGACCGAAGTCTGAGAGTGAGAGGGAGATCGACTTCAATGGGGATTTTCCCCTTCCCCAATTTTAGAATCTGGAATTTTCCTTCTGTAGCACCACGTTGGTTGGGGAGAAGATAGAGTGACATGAAATATTATTTGGTGCAGCAACATGCACACCAAATTGGTGTGCCCAATGGCAAATCAACGGATAAATTAATTTCAACGGCTACTTTTTGATTTTTTTTTTCCATTCCAACGGTAATTTTGTTGGGTCTCTTATAAATAATGCAATTGTTCACCCAATTTGACACCAATTGTCTGGGTAGAATGGTAGTTGAAATAGTGGAGGACAAAAAAAAAAACGTAATAAAAAAATAATTCGGAATCAGGGTTAAAAAATTAGATCACAACGGGGTTGAAAATAACGTACATAGTTGAATTCGGGTTGAAAACGTAATTAAAAGTTAGGTGGTGGGAAAGTTAGTTAAATTTGGAACTATTTGGTTCTATTTTACCAAGCATTGGAGCCTGGGTTCTATTTTAGCACCAAAAATCACTTTTTGGTGCCAAAATATAGCAATGGCTATAGCCATTTTGACAATTGCATTGGATTTGCTCTTAGATGTATCAAAGATTATCCCAGATCTACTCAAGATCCTTAGCAATGTTATCAATCTCGTACCGGTCAGCGTACCGTTTTCTCTACTGGAACGGTACATACCGGTACCGGAGTATGTCTCGGCACTCGCATGTTTGAGACTCTCATTTCTTCATGAAGCCATGGTGCAACTTTTGCTGGCGCAGCCGGGCAACCGTGAGAGAGAGACCTTTTGGTTAGAAAACTTTAAGTATTCCAGTCACTTGGTCTAGGAGCAGAGCCACTTGGCACTCCAACCATTTTTCCTACCACCCATCACGTAGAGCCAAAACAATGTATGGTAGGAAAAAGATTGGAGCGTCATATGAGTCTGTCGTCTCAAGAACAACCAATAATTTTTCCTCTCGTATATAAGTAATTATTTAGTATTTTTGGAGCACCGCCACGTAGGATTTTATTTAGTATTTTTGGAGCACCGCCACGTAGGATTTCAAGGGTCTGCTTCACCATACATTGTGTGGGGCATAGACTTGTAGAAAGAAGGAACACTAATTTGTGGTGAATGGGATGGCGATGCTCCTGGGGCAATTAATAATTTCTCCACGCATACCGGCCCATGGTGCCACTCCGCATACTTGGGCCTCGGATGGATTGTTTAAAGTTAAAATGGAAAAACCACGTGCTATGTGCCTTGCAGCAACTGAAAACAGTCATTCCATTAGAAAACCATTGGCTTTCAAACCATTGTAAAAGCACCACGCCTCTTGTTTTCTCCACAAACCAAGTGCTCAATCATCAACAATATCTCTTCTCTATCAGTGCACTTTTTCACCTATATATACATCCACCCCACCACACTCCACTTCCATTCCCAAATCAATCTTTCATCAAAATCAATCACAAACACTTCCATAACCATTTGTTGTTTGCAGTAATCAAAATTTATAAGATGGGTTCAGTGAGCAGAGCATGGATTGTGGCAGCCAGCGTTGGACTAGTGGAGGCGTTGAAAGATCAGGGGTTCTGCAGGTGGAACTACACCATAAGATCGATACACCAACACGCCAAGGCCAACCTCAGGCCCTTTCCTCAGGCCAATAGCAAGCTATCTTCTCCTTCATCGGCGGCGGTTTTGAGCAAAGTAAGGGAACAAAAGGCCAAGCAATCAGAGGAGTCTCTGAGGAAAGTCATGTACTTGAGCTGTTGGGGTCCCAATTGATCCAAATTTTGACTTGTAGTTGTGCAGGTATAATGTTAATTAGTCGACTCCAATAGAAATTTGCTGAGTCGTGTAATGATAAGTCCATGAAGCCGGTATCAGAAGGGGATTTAGGGGACTTGAGAGAGTAGTAAGTAAGATTGTAAGAAGGTGTTCAGAAGAAAACTGGTGGAGTAAGTATGCTGTAAATCTGCACTTTCTTGATATCAACTAAGTAGTATATATATGACATTTGATCAAGGATTCAAGCTGTGTGTTTTTTGTTTTTTGACTTTCTTTTTCTTTTCTTTTTTCATCAAGGAAACATTTCCATTCATGAAAGTTATCTGGCACTTACAAATAAAGCAAAATTGAGCTCTTTGGACAGTTTTTGCTGATAAAATAAAGTAGTTAGAAAATAGGATAAATTTCGATTGTATCTAGACACGAGCTTCGTTCTTAAGTCTTAACATTGAAACCAAGCCCCATGTTAAGTAGAGTAGGGGCCAACCTTTGTGGTTGGGCGAAGAGGGGTACCTAACACCTTCTTCTTTTCATACCTTGGCTCTGAACCCAAACAGAATCTGTCTGCTTTCTTAGTTTCTCAAATCAAATTGCTACTCTAACGAGTTAGGTACCGCGCTACAATTGATATATGTAGCATGTCGCATTGGATGCAAACAACAAACACCAGTCGATAATCGATCTAAAGTAGGGTTGGGCATTTCATCCGCCCCGTCCGAATCCGATCCGATCCCCGATCCGAACGGATCGGCAATATGGAGATCTGTTTGGAGATTGGATAGGATATGGGGATTTTTTTTGAAAATGTTTGGGGATTGGATAGGGGTGGAGATAGGCATGTCCCCGCCCCGAATCCGCTCCGAATCCGTTCGCCGCTCCGTCCCCGCCCCGCTCCGCCCCGTCCCCGAATCCCCGAAATATAGGGGTCTATTTATGAATTATGAAACTTTGGGATCTCACTGAATTTTCTTCAAATATATGGCTTTAGCAAGTGGAATGAGTTTTAGCGTGACATGTATTTCTCAATCATTAGAAACATGTTTTTCTAATGATTTTTGGTTTTTTTCTTCGCTTAGGTATATATTTTCCTGTGACTGGAACCTAATTAATTCCATCAAGTCAAAGTACATATCAATAGATGTGGTCCATTTAGTTTCCATCTTCGCGAACATCTCATTTTAAAAAATTTGGAGGGTTTTGAGAATGTAAACATAATGGAAAACATGGCCTTCTAATGATGTTTTCCAACTGGTGGGAGTTCGGAATTCACAATGTTATATGTTGGGTTGTCTGTTATTTTGTTCGGAATTCACACTTGATTTTAGGGAAAATGATTTGTAATTGGGCTTCTATAACTATTTACTTGTTACTCTAAGGAAAATGATTGGATCCCCAAAATCCCCGTGGGGATCCCCGGTCCCCGTTTGGAGCGGGGATGGAGGATAAAAATAAATCCCCGTTGGAGATTGGATAGGGGATGGATATGAGTAAGGGGTTTGGGGATTGGGGGTGGAGATAGTAGTCTCCGGCCCCGATCCGTCCCCATGCCCATCCCTAATCTAAAGAAGCCAACCAATTGTACACCATCGATTAAAGTCGGACTGAGCCGAGAAACGCGCTCAGGGGTCCCGTGGTGGCGTTACACTAGCCCCTACATGGCCCGATAATCGATCTAAAGAATTCTGTACATTTTTTTTTATTTCTTATTAATTGCTTTACACGCTCTCTTAGTGGCTAATTAACCAAGTTATTTGCAATCAAACTAAATAATAGAAAAGTAGAGTAGGGGCCAACCTTTGTGGTTGGGCGAAGAGGGGATACCTTCTTCTTTTCATACCTTGGCTCCGAACCCAAACATAATCTGTGTTTGCTTTCTTAGTTTCTCAAATCAAATTGCTACTCTAACCAGTTAGGTACTGCACTATACTTGATATACGTAGCATGTCGCAACGGATACAAAGAACAAACACCAATCGCAACGGATGCAAAGAACAAACCTAAGTCGATAATCGATCTAAAGAAGCCAACCAATTGTACACCATCGATTAAAGCCGGACTGAGCCGAGAAACGCGCTCAGGGGTCCCGTGGTAGCGTTACACTAGCCCCTACATTGCCCGATTAATTTTCGATATATGTATAATATGTATATATTTTTCAATTAGTTAAATGAAATGTTTAAAGTTGCCGGATATATGTTTAGTGCACGTATTTATAGAATTTCCTGGATGATATTAGTGACATTTGAATATATGAATGTATCAAATTTATCATGCTTTTTGCAGGGTTCTATTTTTTCATGTAAAAAATTTATCATGTTTGTAAATTTATCATTATTGTAACCAATTTACCACAACATTTGTCAAAAAAATCCAGTATTAGAAAGTGACTGATCATGTTTGTCGAAATTGGGGTGTTCCACTAACAAAAAACTGTTTTTTCCAAACACCGAGACATGTCATTCTCTCACAATACATCACATAAAAAACTGTGAAAAGCCAGTTTTTTCAAAAAACCAACTTAGTGGAACACCATATAAATGTAACTACAGATAGCCCTATTTGGTTTTCTCAATGTCTAAGCCCTGACTTGGGCCACTTCAATGATGAAGCTAGTTACTCCCTCCATTTCAAAAAGATATCCCGGTTTGCGAAATGATAAATTAAAAATAATGCGTTTTTTTAAGAAAAAGTTCAAACTTTTTCATTACTTAAAAGAGCTCCTTACTATCTAGTAAATTGCTAAAAAACCATGTCAAGTTTTCTTTAAAAAATGCACTATTTAAAACTTTTTCTTTAAAAAATGCACTATTTAAAACTTATCATTTTGCAAACCAGACTATCATTTTGGGACGGAGTGAGTACATAAGTTGCAGGGGAAGGTTTTGGTAGAACTGACCGAGGTTTGATGAGGATGGCTTTAGGTATTAGGGAGTGAGACTAGAGTCCTTAGAGCATCTCAAGCAGAGATTTGAAGGTTCAGTGCTATTTTTGGGATAAAGATACGCGTACAGAAAAATGGGACCGAAAATGTACCGATCGAGTTCGGGGACCCACTTTTGGGTCCCACACGAGTGATCCGATGATCCGAACCGTTTATTGTTCTTAAAACATTTTTCCGAGGGGCCCCACAAAATTTTAGCTCAATCGGACGGTTGGAAGTGCTCGAACCAAAGTCTCACTGTTTGAATCGAAATCTCGTGTGGGACCCAAAAGTGGGTCCCCGAACTCGATCGGTACATTTTCTGTGCTCCCCGTTCTGTACGGGTAGCACTGTCCCTATTTTTGCTACCACCCAGTACCCATCAAGTCGAGCCCAAATAATGTGTGGTAGGAAAAAAAGATGGAGCGTCACATGACTCCATTGTCTTCGAGAACACCCAATAACTTTTCCTCTCATGTACAAGTAATTATTTAGTGTCGTTGGAGCACCGTTACATAATGCTTCAAGGGTTTTCCTCGCCATACATTTGTGTAGGGGCACAGACCTACAAATAGAACCGATACAAATGTGTACAAATAGAACCGATACAAATGTGTAGTGGAATGGAGTGGTAGTGCTCGGCGAGCAATTAATAATTCTCCACTCATACCGGCCCATGGTGCCACTCCACAAACTTGGGCCTCGGATGGATTGTTTAAAGTTAAAATGGGAAACCACGTGCCATATGCCTTGCAGCAAGTGAAAAACCATATCTATCCCCATCTAATTAATCTCAACTACAGTGCTTAGCAAGGACAAAACCGTCATTCCATTGGAAAACCATTGGCTTCCAAACCATTGTAAAAGTTCACCACCGCCTCTTGTTTTCCCTGCAAACTGGGTGCTCAATCACCAACAATATCTTTTCCACCTATATATACATCCACCCCACCCCACTCCACTTCCATTCCCAAACCAATCTTATATCAAAACCAATCACAAACACTTCCAAACCATTTCTTGTTTGCAGTAATCGAAATCAAGAAGATGAGTTCAGCGAGCAGAGCATGGATTGTGGCAGCCAGCGTTGGACTGGTGGAGGCATTGAAAGATCAGGGGTTCTGTAGGTGGAACTACACCATAAGATCGATACACCAACACGCCAAGGCCAACCTCAGGTCCTTTCCTCAGGCCAACAGCAAGCTATCTTCTCCTTCATCGGCGGCTGTTTTGAGCAAAGTGAGGGAACAAAAGGCCAAGCAATCAGAAGAGTCTCTAAGGAAAGTCATGTACTTGAGCTGTTGGGGTCCCAATTGATCCAAATTTGGCTTGTAGTTTTTTTTTGCTAGGCAATTTGGCTTGTAGTTGTAGAGGGATAATTTTAGTCGACTCCAACTGGAATTTGTTGAGTAGTAAGTGAGAAGGTGTTCAGCAGACAACTGGTGAGAGTAATGTGTATGCTGTAAATCTGCACTTTCTTGATATCAACTAGTATATATATATCTCATATTTGCTCAAGGCATCAAACAATTCCATTCATGAAAGTCATCAGGCACTTACAAATGAATTACTACATCAAAACAACACAAAAGGGAAGAGAATCTAAAAACAACCCAACAAGAAGGAGGAACAAATAAAGCAAAATTGAGCCCTTTGGGCAGTTTTTGCTGATAAAAAAAAATTAAGGAAAATGGGGGAAATTTCTATTGTATCCAAATTAAAATGACTTGGTACATGCGTTCACTAAAAATTTGGCACAGAAGATCATATTTGTGACTTTTTTGGGGTCTATGTTCTGAGTACTAATGGAGTCTGCACTGTTTGGATTTTGAATTTCTGGAAAGAAAAAAGAAAAAAAAGAATGGGAAAAATTGTACTACTTCAAAACGAAAAATTGTACGTTGGTGTTTCGCTAATTGATTAGATTAGGAATGAACAGCATATCCAGCAATTGAATTCGAGCCCAATTCATCACACATGAATTGCAGCATTTACCACCTGATGGATTTCTATTCTATGCTCTATCATTTGATGGATTTTTTTCATTGAAAAGGGGTATTCTTCTTCCCTTATTTTGCAGACTAGATTCCGGTTTCTCTCGACCACTTTAACACTTTTATTTGTGTCCCTCTTCATTCTTCAAATATTTTGAGTCCTTGATTCTCTGTTTATTTCAACAACAGTTATTATAACGCCGCTAACAATTGGTAAACGATACGCCTTGTGTATTTTGAGTCATTAAAATTCATAAACCATCGCAAAATCTCGTAATTGAACACCAAAAAGTTTTTATATTGGACCACAAAAATACATAAAACATGATAAAAATTCCTAACTTTGAGCTATCTTGTTTCACCTTGTGCTGTCATTTTTTTATTGCAAAATTAATAAACATCACCACAATATCTTGAATAACACCACAAAAAATTGTAACAGTAAGCCACAAAATTTGTAAAATAACCACAAGCAAAATTCATAGCTCGGGGCAAAAAAATTGATAAACCAAGTCACAAATTTTTTAAATATACTATACATCCAAAAATAAAATTACTCACAAAGATATATAAATTAAGCCACAAAAGTATATAAATTATGGGAGTATATACAAAAAATCAAATCCACGTACATATGAGTGATATGACCCCTACACCACATGCCACACCATATTTCTATCTAGAAGTTAAAATAAGTGGTTATTGATGGATGTAGTTTTTGTTATGTATTTTTTTGTTTGGTTAGCCGCGTTCACATGCTCACATTGTGTTTTGTTCCTTAATCCTTTGTTTTGGCATTCGCTCGTCGCCGACACCTCTACATCAGGGACGGAGACAGGATTTTGGCGTAGAGGGGACGGATATACACAATAAAAAAAATTAAAATTAAGACAACGATATGAATTTTTAGTAACTCAAAAAATATATATATACAAAATAACACCAATACATGAAACTAAACATGTTTCTAATATTACCTTAGATTGCAAAAGGTATTAACGTTTATCTAATCCTATCTAGTGTCTACTGAAATCAGGCATCTTAAACTATGCTTGACACTCTTTCTTTTTATTAAAAGCATCAACGAAAGAGTCTGTGTCCAACCCTCGAGCAATTTCTTCCTCAACATAAGTGATCAAGAAATTTGCTTAATGATGATCCTCCATCTTGTTGCAAAGTCTTGTCTTCACACATTTCACAGCAGAAATGCACGTTCGGTTGTAGCCGTTGAAACATGTGAAGTTAATATAAGTCGAATCAACCTATCGAAAAGATGATACATTGTGTACTTTCTTGTCTTCGTCAACACTTCGCTCAACTTTGAAATCGTTGACAAATTTTGAAACTTAGAATGCCTAGACACATCAAGCTTATAATTTTGCAATTGATATCTCAAGTGGTACTTTTATTGCTCAGTGAAATCCATTGCATAATGCTTTACTGCAAGCTTGCAAGTATCTTCATTGTTGAATGATTTGAAGTCATCGCAAGGATCTAGAGATGTGCTGAGAATTAGCAACTCCATTGTATCTTCCTTAAACCAAATGTTCAATTCTTGCAATTGAGAATCGACTGTTTTGGGAGCCCCCCAATTTCTTTTTCTCTTTTTTTTCCTTCACTTTGATGCCCACGGACCACGTTCAAGAATTTTGGGCTTTTGAAATTTCAGTGAGCCTTAGTTTTTAAAAGTAAACGAGTCTTGAGTGCCCGAAGTGAGTTGGGTTATAAATTTTGGGCGTTGTTTTGTTTAAAAGAATTTTAATTAAATCTCATTAAAACCAATTTTATTACAAAGTTGTTTCATAGCTTGATAAATATTAAAGCTATTGCTATTTTCTTTTTTTTAACGAAAAAACGGAGGGGGGCGGGACTATATAGTTTGATTATAAATTTATTTTTTTCAATGTAATAGTAAAAAAATTTTAAGACGTAGGGGACTACCCCTACTAGCCCCCCTTGACTCCATCCCTGCTCTACATCATGATGGCGTTAGCATAGTCTTATACTTTTCTTTGTTAATGAAGTTCTTACTTTTCCGGGTAAAAAACAAAACAAGTGGTTTTCTTCCGGTTAATAAAAAAAAGGAAAAAGGTTGTTTTCTTCCCAAAACTTGGGCGGAATGGATAATTTAATCCTCAAAAGTGTTGGCACATCACCATCACCCCATCACACGCCCACATATTCAGAGTCCAAAGGCTCCAAACCACCCGCCTCTGGTTTTCCTCACTTGTTGATTTCCCAATCTTTACCGGCCTTTGGTGCCACTCCACATTACTTGGGCCTCGGATGGATTGTTCAAAGTTAAAATGGAAAAACCACGTGCTATAGCCTATATGCCTTGCAGCAATTGAAAAACCATATCTACCCCCATCTAATTAATCTAAACTACAGTGCGTCGTATGGACAAAACAGTCATTCCGTTAGAAAACCATTGGCTTCCAAACCATTGTAAAAGTTCACCACGCCTCTTGTTTTCCCCGCAAACTGGGTGCTCAATCACCAACAATATCTTTTCCACCTATATATACATCCACCCCACCCCACTCCACTTCCATTCCCAAATCAATCTCATATCAAAATCAATCACATAACACTTCCAAACCATTCGGTTTTTTGCAGTAATCGAAATCAAGAAGATGAGTTCAGTGAGCAGAGCATGGATTGTGGCAACCAGTGTTGGACTGGTGGAGGCATTGAAAGATCAGGGGTTCTGCAGGTGGAACTACACCATAAGATCGATACACCAACACGCCAAGGCCAACCTCAGGTCCTTTCCTCAGGCCAACAGCAAGCTATCTTCTCCGTCATCGGCGGCTGTTTTGAGCAAAGTGAGGGAACAAAAGGCCAAGCAATCAGAAGAGTCTTTGAGGAAAGTCATGTACTTGAGCTGTTGGGGTCCCAATTGATCCAAATTTTGACTTGTAGCTGTAGAGGGATAATGTTAGTCGACTCCAATAGAAATTTGCTGAGTCGTGTAATGATAAGTCCATGAAGCCGGTATCAGAAGGGGATTTAGAGGCCTTGAGAGAGTAAGTTAGAAAGCTTTCAGAAGAAAACTGGTGGAGTAATCTGTATGCTGTAAATCTGCACTTTCTTGATATCAACTACTCCCTCTGTCCCTTTTTAAATGACCATTTTCATTTTTTGACTTTAATTTTAAATTGTCTATAACTTTCAATCTATAATATATTATGTACTTTTGAAAAAATTGTATTTTAGAACTCATTGATTTCTATAAAACAATATCCATATTGCATATTTTATGTAATATAGATTGAAAATTATAAACAACTTTCGAATCCAGCTGGAATAGTAACATCATCACTTAAATAGGGACGGAGGGAGTAGTACATATCTTAGCATCAAGCTGCGGGTATTTTTTTTTTATCAGGGAAACATTTCCATTCATGAAGAACACTACAAAGAAGAGAACCTAAACACAATCCGCCAAGAACGATGAATAAATAAAGCAAAATCGAGCCCTTTGGGCAGTTTTTTCTGACAAAAAATAGTTAGAAAAATAGGATAAATTTCTGTTGTATCTAGACACAGCCCCGTTCTCAACTCTTTAACACTAAGAGCAACTCCAGCCTTGAACCAAACTCAGAACCAAATTTTCACGTAAATTTGAGTAAAAAGCTGGATTTGGGTACACCCTCTCCAGTCATCAACAACATTTTTACTCAAATGTGGCTTTAAAAACAATTTCTCTCCCATTCTCCTCTCCACCACCGTAGACCACCAGATCTTACATCCCAGATTTGCCGCCGCCGCCACCTCTCTGCCCTTACAACCACCTCTCTGACCTCCACCAGCGTCGACCCACCACGACGACGACGACGACTACCACTACTAGCGTCGACCACCACCAGTCGCCGATCAACACCGCCGTCGCCCAAAAACCAGAACAACCGTTGCCCAAAAACTAGCACCACCGTCTACCACCAGCAAGCACCACCACCTATCACCAGAAAGTAGCCGTTTGAAATTTGGTTCAAGGCTTGGTTCTCCCTTGATTTGGGAAAAAATTTGAGTAAAACTCAATTTGGTATGGGTTTGATGCAAGGACGGGAGGGGATTGGAGGTGGGTTTTGGGGATTTTTACCCAAATTTTGAATTTGGTTCAAAAAAAGGGTAAGGGTTGGAGGTGCTCTAAAACCGACCAAAAATCTTGACAATAAAAACGACCGAAAATGAGTTCGTTGAAATAGATTCAAATTAGAGGTAGCATTGAAGAACCAGCTGCTCGTCGGCCGGGATATAAAATCCCATCAGATCAATCAGCTGGCAAATTGATTGCCATGCCGGCAGATCGATTCACCTGGGAGACAATTCTGTTACTTTCTTTATTTTTTAGTATTAATTGCTTAGCATGCTCTCTTAGAGCATCCTTATCAAAAGAACCAAAATTTTCACCAAATTTAACTTCAAAAACACATTTTATAAATTAGCAAGTCACTTTATCAAAAACTCACAAAATCAGACTCTCTATTTTAACTTTACTATATCAAACTATTACCCTCAAATCTAAAAAAAAAAAAAAAGTTTCGGTGCTATTCCCCTCAAGTCATCAAAAAGAAAGTGGACCCCGCCACTATACTCCCCCACACACACACACACACACACACAACTCTACACGTGTACTAACCTCCCCCCAGGTCTACTGTTCTCTTCCCTCTCTGTCAGAAGAACGCTGCCACCCGGAAAAAGCAACCAAAAATAAAAATAAAAAAAGGTTTGGTGCATGAACAGTACCGCACCAAATTTGGTGCAGTACGGTAGCAAAAACAATTTGGTGAGTGAAGATAGGGAGGCTGATTTTTGAAGGTTTTTAGAGGTTTGGCTCTCTATTTTAGCCAAAAAGTTAATTTGGCAAGCTTGATAAGGATGCCCTTAGTGGCTAATTAACCAAGTTATTTGCAATCAAACTAAATAATAGAAAAGGGAAATGACTATAATACACACTCATTAAAGGTGTGTAGCATATGCACCTCTTTATATGGTTCAGATTGTGCCACATCATCGGCAATCGTAACATTTTTTAGTTTTTCTTAACTTTTCAGCAATATGATTCATAACATTTTCTATGATTCGTAACATTTTGGTATGTCTCGTAACTTTTACAAAAAAAAAAAAATCGAAACTTTTATATGGGTGTGTATCATACACACCCAAATATGGGGTGTGTACTGTAGCCTTTTCTATAGAAAAGCCTCAGTTCAAGTAAAATAGGGCCAACCTTTGTGGTTGGGCGAAGAGAGGTGCCTAACACCTTCCCCTTTTGGTACTCTGGCTCCGAAGCCAAACAGAATCTCTGTCTGGTTTCTTAGTTCCTAAAAAATGGCGACTCTAACCAGTTAAGTACTGCGCAATGGGTACAATTGATATACATTGCATGTCGCAACGGATGCGAAGAGCGAACACCAGTCGATAATCAATCTAAAGAAGCCAACCAATTGTACACCATTAATTAAAGCTGGACCGAGCCGAGACACGCGCTTACGGGCCCGTGGTGGCGTTACACCAGCCCCTTCATTGCCCAATTTATTTACGATATATGTATAATATGCATATATTTTTCAATTAGTTGAATGAAACGTTTATAGTTGCCGGATAATGTAGTTATTTTTTTGGGATTTTGGTGCACATATTTATGAAATTTCTCGAATGATATTAGTGATATTTGAATAGATGAATGTATCAAATTTGTCATGTTTTTTTCAGGATTCTATTTTGTCATGTAAGAAATTTATCATGATTATAACCAATTTAACAAAACATTTGTCAAAAAATTCAGTATATGAAAGTGACTAATCATGTTTGTCGAAATATTAAAGGGGAGTTCTTGAATGAATTATTTGATTTATCATCATCTTTTACGAATAGATTTTATCCCACTAGATTTTATCAACTATTTTTGAGACTCATATCGGTTCACAACTATTTTATCACCTAGATTTTCTCTATTGGGAAAACAAGGTGATTTTATCACCCCTCCATAAAACATCAACTAAAATCAACTTTCCCATTTTATCTCATAAAATTCATTCAAGAACTCCCCCTAAGCATATGAATGTAACTAGAGATACCCCAATTTTCCCCTGCCTTGGGCCACTTCGATGATGAAGCTAGTTACTTCCTCCATTCCAAAAAGATAGGTTGGTTTGCAAAAGATAAATTTAAAAAAATATTTTTTTAAAGAAAAAGTTCAAAGTTTTTTCAGGACTTAAAAGAGCTCCTTACTATCTAAAAAATATATCAAATTTTCTTTAACAAATGAACTATTTAAAACTTATCATTTTGCAAACCAGACTATCATTTTGAGACGGAGTGAGTACATAAGTTACAAGGGAAGGTTTTGGTAGAACTGACCGAGGTTTGATGAGGCAGCAAAGTACAACTTTGAAGATAAATTTTTTAAACTCTTTTGGAGTTGATCTAAGGAAACACATAAGAAACATTTTAGAACACTTAGCACAGATAGTGGCCGCTGCTTTGATCAACAGGCCGCATGATTATAATCCCTGATTGCCAAGGTTGTATGGCGCTTGCATTTTTGAGAGTCTAATTTCATCATGAAGCCAAGGCGCCACTTTTGTTGGCATAGCCGGGTAATCGTGAGAGAGAGGCATTTTGGTTAAAAAAACTTTTTGTATTCTAGTCACTTAGGGGGTGTTCCACTAAAAAACCGTGAAAAACCAATTTTTTCAAAAACATTGGGTTAGTGGAACACCCCCTTAGTCTAGGAGTAGCCGAACAGGGTCGCTTAGCACTCCAACCATTTTCTCTACCACCCATGACGTGGAGCCCAAATAATGTGTGGAAGGAAAAAAAAGGATGGAGCAACATATGACTCCAGTGTCTTCAAGAACACCCAATAATTTTTCCTCTCATATATGAGTAATTATTAGTGTTGTTGGAGCACCGCTATATAATGATTGAAGGGCTTTTCTCGCCATACATTTGTGCAGGGGCACAGACTTAGAGGTAGAACCGACACAAATGTGTGGTGGAATGAAGTGGTGATGAGAGGTAGAACCGACACAAATGTGTGGTGGAATGGAGTGGTGATGCTCCGCAAGGCGCAAGCCATTAATTATTTTTCCAGGCTTACCGGCCATGGTGCCACTCCACATTACTTGGGCCTCGGATGGATTGTTTAAAGTTAAAATGGAAAAACCACGTGCTATTTGCCTTGCAGCAATTGAAAACCCATATCTATCCCCATCTAATTAGTCTAAACTACAGTGCTTAGCAAGGACAAAACAGTCATTCCGTTAGAAAACCATGGGCTTCCAAACCATTGTAAAAGTTCACCACGCCTCTTGTTTTCCCCGCAAACTGGGTGCTCAATCCCCAACAATATCTTTCACCTATATATATACACCCACCGGCCACCCCACTCACTCCACTTCCATTCTCAAACCAAATCTTTCATCAAAATCAATGACAGAAACTTCCAAACAATTTGTTGTTTACAGTAATCGAAATCAAGAAGATGGGTTCAGTGAGCAGAGCATGGATTGTGGCAGCCGGCGTCGGACTGGTGGAGGCATTGAAAGATCAGGGGTTCTGCAGGTGGAACTACACCATAAGATCGATACACCAACACGCCATGGCCAACCTCAGGTCCTTTCCTCAGGCCAATAGCAAGCTCTCTTCTCCGTCATCTGCGCGGTTTCGAGCAAAGTGTGGGAACAAAAGGCCAGGCAGTCAGAGCAGTCTCTGAGGAAAGTAATGTACTTGAGCTGTTGGGGTCATAATTTTAGTCGACTCCAATTGAAATTTGTTAAGAGTCGTGTAATGATAAGTTCATGAAGTCAGTATCGGAAGGGGAAAAAAGGACTTGAGTTAGAAAGTGTTCAGAAGAAAACTGGTGTAGTAATTTGTATGCTGTAAATCTGCACTTTCTTGATATCAACTAGTTATATCATATTTGATCAAGCTGCGGCTTTTTCTTTTTTTTTTATCAGGGAAGCATTTCCATTCATGAAGAATGAAGTAATACAGCAAAATAGGAGAAATTTCTACCGTATCTAGACATCTTTAACACATGGCGTAAAACAGACCGAAAACGAGTTCAGTAATAGTGCGAGTCAAAGATCAAGAGAAAAAGCCTTGAGGGTGGAATTTATTCAAATTATAAGAGTATGTACAAATATCAAATGCACATACATACGAGTGATATGACCCCTACACCATATTTCTCGAAATTAAAACAAGTGGTTATTGATGGATGTAGTAGTTTTTATTATGTATTGCTTTGCTTTTCTTGTTGGGTTAGCCGCATTTTCACACTCACACTTTGTTCCTTAGGCCTTTGTTTTGGACTTCACTCGTCCCGACGTCTCTTTATTTGATTGCGATAGCACAGTCTCGTACATTTTTCTTTATCAACAAAGTTCTTAGCCTCCAAAAAAAAAAACGCAAGTATTTTCTTCCGGTTCAAACAAAAGGGAAAGTGTAAGGAACATGAAACCATCCATGAATGAAATTAACGGGTGTGATCTCACCCGTCAATTTCCGTTCATATTGTTCTTTCATTTCATGTACTATGCCTCCAAATAAAAAGGTGGTTTTCTTCCCAAAACTTGGGCGGAATGGATTATTTAACCCCAAAAACTGTTGGCGCATCACCATCACCCCATCACACGCCCACATATTCACAGTCCAAAGCCTCCAAACCACCACCACCAAAAAGAAGAAAAAACCAAAAAAAAACCACCCGCCTCTGGTTTTCCACACTTCTAGATTTCCCAATCTTCACTATATATATATTTGCATCTCCAAAAACCCTTCCATATAATCAGCACATTCTCATTTACAACTACAAGTTTCTCTCTCGTTATCTGCTACCAAATTCTTCTACACAGAAATCAAAGAAGATCATGAGCTCAACAAGCAGAAATCAAAGAAGATAGTCCAATTCGCAAAATGATAAATTTAAAACATTAGGCTGTGTTTGGTTGAGAGTTTTGAGAATAAATTTTTTGAGATAGTGTTTGGATGAGTTTTTGGAAAAAGTAATAATTAGAGAGAGGTGTAATGATTGGAGAGAGATAGAGAGAAAAATGAAAATAATGATTGGATGGAAGGATATGAGTAAAAAAGAGAAATATGATTAATGATTGGAGAGATGAGAGATGGGGAAGGAATCTTTTTGAAATTTTTTTTGGAAATGTGAAGTGAACAAAGTGTACATGTTTTTAAGAAAAAATTCAAACATTTTTCATAACTTAAAAGAGCTCATTAATAGCTAGAAAATTGCTAAAAAAATATTTGAAATTTTCTTACAAAATGCATTATTACTATTAACTTATCGTTTTACGAACCGGACTATCATTTTGGGACAGAGTGAGTACATAAAGTTGCAGGGCAAGGTTTTGGTAGAACCGATTGAGGTTTGGAACCGGACTATCTAGCAGAGGGGCTGTGCAGCAAAAAACGACGGCGTTTTGGCATAATCCTTAGAGCGTTTCTAGCAGAGGGATCAGGGGAGGCTATCAGAGCCCCGCCCTGGTCCAAGTGGTGGGTAGAATGCATTCTACCACCACGGACACCAGGGGAGGTTGCTGGGACTATGCAACGAGGACGTTGCATTCTTAAGGGGGGAAGATTGTAATACCTCAGGTTTGGGGGTAGATGATGTTTAGTCCCACATTGGTTGTTTATATGAGTGATCTTGGGTATATAACAAATAATGTGGGCTACTACTAGTACCTTGGGCTTAAGCATTTTGGGCCATGTGGTGTGGCTAGTGGATCAAATCAGGGTACTGGGCTAGTGGTCTACATGAGGTGTTACAGAGGCTGTTGTGCAACCAAAAACAACTGGGTTTTTATGCCAAAAATGGGGGAAATGTAGAGCCAAAAGGACGTCGTCTTGGCCCTAATCCATTGTTGCTTTTCCCATTCCATCATCTTTTTTCTAATTCTTCAATTGCCTTCTTCGATTTTCTAATAATGATACGATAACCGATTTCAACGCCGCCCACTCTCTCGATAAAGAAATGATGAGAATTTCGAAGGCTAGAATGAAATTGGTTGATAACCCAATTGAAAAAACTGGTAAAATTTGAAAAAATCCAGATCCTAATTTGAAAAAATCAAAAATTCAGTGTTGTTTTAAGGGCTCCAGCTGAGGTAACAAAAGTTAGCTCAACCTACAAATTTCTATCCCTAGCTACAAATTTCTAAATTTGATAACAACCTTCAAATCTTAACAATAAATTTTATATATTTTTTCATTTAGTTTTGGTCATTTCTTTATTTAATATTTAATATTTTATACTAGTAATAACACACACACACACACACACACACAGGGGGCGGATCCGTGGATACACATTTTGCACACATTTTGACACTCCGTCTCAGCCCTTGAAATCAAGGGATGAGATTAAAACTTTAAAAACCCTTCCCTCTCCATCTTTACACATTCTCGCTCCTTTCTACCCTCATAGCCTCAACCTACAAACCTCTGCGTTTCCTCCCACTCCAGCAACTCGATTACTAACGAGCCCTCTCCGGCGACCCATCCCCTCCAAGCCCATGCTGGTTCCACCGGGGATGGGTAGCAAAGTACAGTTTTGAAGATAAATTTTGTAACTCTTTTGGAGTTGCTCTAAGGGAGCACATAGGAAACATTTTAGAACACCTAGCACAGAGAGCAGTGGCCGCTGCTTTCATCAAGAGACCGCGTGATTGTAATCCTTGATTGCCCAAGGTTGTATGACGCTTGCATGTTTGAGAGTCCCATTTCTTCATGAAGCCAAGGCGCCACTTTTGTTGGCGTGGCCAGGCAATCATGAGAGAGACCTATTGCCTAAAAAACTTTTTGTGTTCTAGTCACTTTTAGTCTAGGAGTAGAATCACTTGGCACTCCAACCATTTTTCCTACCACCCATCACGTAAACCCCAAAAAAAATGATGTGTGGTAGGAAAAGGATGGAGCGTCATATGACTCCATCGTCTTCAAGAACACCCAATAATTTTTCCTCTCGTATACGAATAATTAATTTTTCCTCTCGTATACGAACAATTATTTAGTGTTATTGAAGCACCACGACATAATGCTTCAAGGGCTTTCCTCGCCATACATTTGTGTAGGGGCACAGACTTAGAAATAGAACCGATACAAATGTGCAGTGGAATGGAGTGGTGATGCTCGGGGAGCAATTAATAATTCTCCACACATACTGGCCCATGGTGCCACTCCACTTTACTTGGGCCTCGGATGGGTTAGTTAAAATGGGAAACCACGTGCCATATGCCTTGCATCAAGTGAAAAACCATATCTATCCCCATCTAATTAATCTCAACTACAGTGCTTAGCAAGGACAAAACCGTCATTCCATTGGAAAACCATTGGCTTCCAAACCATTGTAAAAGTTCACCACGCCTCTTGTTTTCCCCGCAAACTGGGTGCTCAATCACCAACAATAAATTTTCCACCTATATATACATCCACCCCACCCCGCTTCCATTCCCAAACCAATCTGTTATCAAAATCAATCACAAAACACTTCCAAACCATTCGGTTTTTTGCAGTAATCGAAATCAAGAAGATGAGTTCAGTGAGCAGATCTTGGATTGTGGCAGCCAGCGTGGGGCTAGTGGAGGCATTGAAAGACCAGGGGTTCTGTAGGTGGAACTACACCATAAGATCGATAAAACAACACGCCAAGGCCAACCTCAGGTCCTTTCCTCAGGCCAATAGCAAGCTATCTTCCCCGTCATCTGCGGCGGTTTCGAGCAAAGTAAGGGAACAAAAGGCCAAGCAATCAGAGGAGTCTCTGAGGAAAGTCATGTACTTGAGCTGTTGGGGTCCCAATTGATCCAAATTTGACTTGTAGAGGGATAATTTTAGTCGGCTCTAATTGAAATTTGTTGAGTTGTGTAATGATGAGTCCATGAAGTCGGTATCAGAAGAGGAAAAGAGGACTTGAGAGTTGAGTTAGAAAGTGTTCAGAAGAAAACTGGTGTAGTAATTTGTATGCTGTAAATCTGCACTTTCTTGATATCAACTAGTACATCATATTTGATCAAGCTGCGTTTTTTTTTTTTTTTTTTGAGTGAATTTTACTTATAACTCTCAAACTTTCCACCATTTTTCTATGTCATCCTTGAACTACAAAAATCACCCATTTCGTCCTCAAACTATCCAATTTTATCATATTGCATCCAATTCCTAACTTCCGTTAGAAAATGGGATGGAAAGTTGCATTCTTTCTCATATGAGGGTACAATTGTCATTCCCTCTCAGTCTTCTCCTCCTCTCTCTCTCTCTCTCTCTCTCTCTCTCTCTCTCTCCATAAAAAATAATCAGGTCCCCCACTCTCAGGCCCTATCTCTCACTGTTCTCTATCTCTCTCTCTCTCTCTCTACGCAGAAAAAAAAACCAGAGTATAAAACAACAAAAAACCTAAGCTCCATGCAATGCAAAAAAAAAAAAAAAAAGCTACGGTATTTTCTACTAGAGGTTGATGGTGATAATCTGGTTGGCCGCCCATATTACTAGACGAAGCAGACTGCTGCCACATCCCTGGTGGCAGCGGAGGTGGTGGTTGTTGTTGTTGTCGTGGACCCCTCGGATCTCCCCAAATTGCAGGTGGTGCTGAGGTGGTTGGGGATGTTGCTGGTGCGATTGGAGATGTTGTAGCTGCTGCTGCTGCTGGGGGTGAAGTTGCTCCTGCTGCGGGTCGCTGTACATCGTTGTTCACAATGAGGGCAGGGATTGGGGAACCCTAACCTTACGGGGGAAGAGAGAGAAAACGGAGATTTGGAAAGAGGAGAGAGAGGAGGAGAAGATTGGCTTCGGGGTTTAAGATGTGGGTTTGTCTCACTGTGCTGCTGGAGAAGATTGGTTTCAAACTCCCCATTACAGTGGCGATTTAGAGTGGTGGTGGCGATCGAGTTGCCCCCCTCTCTCTCTCTCTCTGTGTGTTCTCGAATGGTGGAATGGAAATAGAACAGTCGAGAATGGCAATGGCAGTACTACCCAAATGGTTTAAGGAAGCATGTGCAACTCACGTATGGTGATTTTCCATCCAATTTTCTAATGGAACTTTGGAATTGGACCCAATAGGATAAAATTGGATAGTTTGAGGACGAAATGGGTGTTTTTGGTAGTTCGAGGACGATATAGAAAAATGGTGGATAGTTTGAGGGTTATAAGTAAAATTCACTCAGTATATCAGGGAAAGATTTCCGTTCATGTAGAATGAAGTAATAAAGCAAAATGGGAGAAATTTCTACCGTATCTAGACGTCTTTAACACATAGCATAAAACAGACTGAAAACGAGTTCAGTAATAGTGCGAGTCAAAGATGAAGAGAAAAAGCCTTGAGGGTGGAATTTATTCAAATTATAGGTAGGATTGAAGAACCATGTAATTCCGACAAAGAAAATCACCAAAAGTAAAGGGGGGAAAAAAAGAAAGCAAAAAAAGCTAAAAAAAACAAGTAGATCAAAACTCCGGAACCAAAAAATACTGAAATCAAACGGCAAGGGGCTTTGATCTCCGGATCAAGCTGCGTTTGCATCTCATGCTCAATTCCTCTTTACCGAGTTTCTGGTGGACCTATGTAATTTTTTGCCGCAGGATTGTGTAAGATCTTACACGATACGCGATTGAAAATGACTTGTGTGGGGGTGTTTTTTGCCGGAGTAACCTCTTTGGTCTGTCTCGTGCGGAATGAAAGGTGGGTAGAATGGTTGAACCTGGCCTGAACCCTAGCTGCTTGACTGGGAAGGTGACCTGCACACGTGAGCAACCACGTTAGTGCCTAACCCGGACAGTGGTGGTCCGGGAAGGCACTCCGATGGTTAAGCCAGTAATCGGAGAAGAAGAAGTAAACCGGAAACTTAGAGAAAAAAGTGAAGTTATGAGGGTATTAAATGAGGAGAGAGGAATACCCATTGTGGTAGTTGGGCTGGGTATTTATAGCCGAATGGGGGGCGGGCCTTACACGTGCCCGGTGCCCCTCACGCGACTGTCATCCGTACCAGGAATGACAGCTGATGTGACCTCAATCTGTTGCAAACGCCGCGCTTCGGCTGACGTCATATCACATGGGTCTGAAGGGTCAACTCACCTCGAGACATTCCCCATCACCCACGTGACTCTCCAGGCGGCGGTGGCAGGGTAGGTGACTGCCGCATTTAATGATCCATCATGACCTGCCGAATGTACCTAACACACAGCAGAGGTGCAGAGGCGGTCCCCGAGCCCCCCATAAGCCATCGTCAACCGACTCGGCCGTGGGGCGCTCGGGCACTCGGGCGACCATCTTGCCGAGCGTGGAGCTCCCTGCGGGCTCCTCGTAGGACCTCCTGAGAGCTGCGCCGAGAGCCATGCCCCAGTAACGCAACCGCCCTCGGAAGGCTCCATTCAAACCCGTATTCGTCAAGCTGTAGACCACCTCGCTGAGAGTCAAGAGCACAGTCCGCTCGGCGAGGGGAAGACGGATCGATTCGCATTCGATTTTGCTGATTCTGAAAATGTGATCCTTTTGCTCTTTAGTGTACAGGGTTGGCCTCCACTGGCCTTTAGGAACCCGGCCGCTACAACTTGGTACATGGGTACGCCACAATCCCGGTACAGAAGTTGCTCATATTTATGACTTGTTTTGGAGTCTATGTTGAGAGTACTAAAGAAGTCAGCACAATTTATGTTTGGATTTTGAATTTGTGGAGAGAAGAAAAACAGAGTGGGAAAAATTATGTAATCCTTCAAAACGAATTGACCACAATAGGAACGAACAGCATATGGAGCAATTGAATTCGAGCCCAATTCGTTACACATGAATTGCAGCATTTACCACTTGATGGATTTCCATCTCCTTTAGTGGAAGCCGATTTTATCATTGAAAAAGGGGTCTTCTTCTTCCCTTATTTTGCATATCCACGAATTGATCTCTAGTTACTTGTTTCTCTGGACCTATTTAACTCTTTTATTTGTCTTACTCCTCATTCTTCAAATATTTTGAGTCTTTGCTTTTCTCTTATTTCTATGACAATTATTATAGGGAGAGTGTTGGGGTAAACACCCCTAATAATTGGTAAATGGTGATGTGCCTTCTTGTGTTTTGAGCCATAAGAATTCGTAAATCACCACAAAATTTTGTAATTAAACAACAAAAAATTTATATATTGGACCACAAAAATTCATAAACAACACGATAAAATTCACAACTTTGAGCTGTATTTTTTGACCATGTGCAGTCTTTTTTTTATTTCAAAATTCATAAACAACACCACAATATCTTAAATAGCACCAGAAAAATTTGCAACAGTAAGCAACAAAATTCATAAAATAAACCACTGCAGAAGTCATCTTAGGCCCAAAAAAATTGATATACCAAGCCACAAAATTTGCAAATGCTATACTGTACATCCGATAATAAAATCACACACAAAGATATATAAAATGAGCCACAAAAGTTTATAAATTGTAGTATGAGTGTGTACACATATCAAATTCACATAACACGTGTGATATGACCCCTACACCTGACGCAGCGGAATTCACGAGAGAATAGTTAGCGTACTATTCCAAACGAGATAGGTTCTCGAATCCACGAGATGTTCTTGAATCCACAAGAAAAAAAAGAAAAACTCTATAAATTTTATTGATAATTGAATAAAAGCTCTATATGCCCATAGGCTAAATCCTTATTTATAATAGTAGAAGTCCTAATTAAAAGGAAATTACTTAGAGTGACGACCAAGCAAAGTATTACTTGGAAACCTAGACTATAAGAAAAGGGAAATCAAATCAAATCTTACCAAAACTAAATTAAAAACGTGCAAAATAGGCATCACAAATAAAATCTCCTAATACTAATCGTAAATAAAAATTATTACCTAAATAATGATTCCATAAATAATAGGGGTGTATATCTTGTCCTACATCAACACCACATGGTACCATATTCCTCTAAATTAAAACAAGTGGTTATTGATGCATGTAGTTTTTATGATGTATTGCTTTGTTTTTCTTGTTGGGTTAGCCGCATTTTCACTTTTTGGGGACGTGTTGTGCACTTGTGTGTTTGTACAGGATTGTGTGCAATCTTGAATTCGGACCATTAATTTTCGATACGAACAATCAAGATTGCATAGCACACACTACACAGCACGCCCCCTTTTTTCCACAATGTGCATTGTTCCTTAGGCCTTTGTTTTGACATTCACTCGTCGCCGGAGCCTCTTTATCTGATAGTGATAGCACAGTTTTGTACTTTTCTTTATCAACGATGTTCTTACTCTTCCAAAAAAATGAAGGAAAAAAAAAACAAGTGTTTTCTTTTCCGGTTCAAATAAAAAGGGAGGATGCTACATGTACAGACCGAGGGGCACAGAAAATGCACAGAGCGTGCTCGGGGACCCACTTTTGGGTCCCAAACGAGTGATCCGAACCGTTCATTATTCTTAGAACATTTTTCTGAGGGGCCCCACAAAATATTCAACTTAATCGGACGGTTAGAAGTGGTCGAACCAAAGTCCCACCGTTTCAATAAAAAATCCCATTGATTGAAACGGTGAGACTTTGATTCGACCACTTCAAACCGTCCGATTAAGCTGAATTTTTGTGGGGCCCCTCGGAAAAATGTTCTAAGAATAATGAACGGTTCGGATCACTCATGTGAGACCCAAAAGTGAATCCCCGAACAGGCTCTGTGCATTTTCTGTACCTATGAGTCGGTACCCATAAGTTTTCTGAATAAAAAGGTGGTTTTCTTCCCAAAACTTGGGCGGAATGGATTATTTAGGTAATTGATATTCACACCTCCAAATTGTTATCCACACCTCCTTTAATTTTTGTCTTTTAGTGCAATTTTTATGTGTAAAAATTACACTAAAAGACAAAAAAGTAGGTGTGGATAACAATTTGAGGGGTGTGGAAATCACTCTCCATTATTTAACCCCAAAAACTGTTGGCGCATCACCATCACCCCATCACAAGCCCACATATTCACAGTCCAAAGCCTCCAAACCACCACCACCAAAAAGAAGAAAAAACCAAAAAAAAACCACCCGCCCCTGGTTTTCCCAATCTTAACGTATATATTTGCATCTCCCAAAAAACACTACCATATCATCTGATCTAATAAATGATCATGATCCGTCTTTTCCTTGGAATTTTTGGGTCTTCGATCTTTGGTTACTATCGACTTGCTTCACCTTTTGCTAACCATTTTTTAGTTGTCAATTTGTGCAACTCGAAAAATGGAACTCTATGATTTTCTTTGAAAAACCCAAACGGGTTTGGCCAAGTAGTTATAAGAAATTAATAAAAGTTTATGAGCTCACATGCTTTCATTTCTACGGAAGCCAAATAATCCAAACTTTAGGGCGGTTTGCCTGGTCATTAATGTTAGGGCCCTGAAATTAATCGAGTTGTGTGCAAGTTGGCTCAGACATCCGGTTATAAAAAAAATTAAATAAAAAACATATTTTTGGAATGTATATTACTAGATACACAAGGGGTACTAGGGCTACGAATGAACTGGTCGAGTTGCTTGCAAGCAACTTGTAACTTGGTCTGTTAAAGCTCGACTCTACTCGGTTCGTTTATAGAGGCTCGTTAATTAAATTATACTGGCTTGGCTCGTTAAAACTCCGCTTGTTAAGTTCTTGACTCTTTTACGAACGAGCCAAGCTCGAGCTCAAATTTTCAGTAATAAGCTGAGTTCGAATACTACAAAAATTTACTTAACTCGTTTGCATCCCTACCATGGAAAATGGGGTAGGACGTTGGAGGATTCTCACCGTCCCCAAACTGGGGGACTGGACTTACCATTGGGCTCTTCGTGGGCCAATTTAATGTAGGTGAGCTATATAGTCTTAAGGGAAAAGCACGGGCATTAACCCGCGAAATTTATGGTCTTTTTTAAGTGTTGTGTTTTTTTTTTTTTTTTTTTACTTTGCTTTTTTTGATCTGGGTATATATCTTAAGTGCATGTTGTGCAAGGGTTCGGGCGCATTACAGTATTTCAACTTGGCAATCAATCGCGCATCATAGTCTTTCAACTTGGCAATTAATGCTCTAGATTGACATACGATTTTTGACCGGTAAAAAAGATTTCTTACTAGTCAAAAATATATACAAATCTAGACCATTGAAAACACTTTAAAGAGGCACGATTGAGAACTACAATCTTGTAGCGCTTTGAGACCCTATTGGACCCCGGATCCGTTGTGCACCAAGTGTTATAGTCATGTCAAGTGGTCTATTGCAAAAGCTATAAATATTGGTCATTTTGTTTCATGGGACGAGATCTTGAAGTGCCCTAGTGCATCTTATACTATCTATAAATAAAGTGATTTTATTTGTTTTAAGCAATTACAAAAAACAAGAAGTGCCGTTTTATATGGGCGCAAAACATAATTAGAGTAGAAGTGTTGAGGAGCAAATGGGACGCGAAATGTTACCTTTTTGACCTGCACACTGTGTCATGCTGTAGTGCACCCGTACTATAGCAACCCGTATCCGTCTCACAAATGTCGTATATTCAGGGGGTGTTTGGAAGTCTACTTTTCAGTTTTCCATTTTCAACTTTTTGGCTTTTTGACTTTTTAGATTATGGTCAGAATGAGTTTTGAATATGAGAGGAGTGTTTGAGAGAAATGTGCAGAATGCATTTTACAAAAATAATAGTGTTTGGGAGAAGAATGATGAAAATGAGTTATGTATTATTTTTCCCATTTTGCCCTTGTTTCTAAATTATGTTATAAAATATATTTTGATCGTCCCTTTTTAAAAAAATAAACAGGAGTCTGATGCTTCACCACCTCAAAGTCCAAACCAAGTTTCTCTCGCTCCCCCGATCTATAATCTCTCTCTCTCTCTCTCTCTCTCTCTCTCTCTCTCTCTCTCACACACACACACACATACCCTTTTTACCAATTTGCTACAGTGTCATCTTCTCCAAAGCCTCAAATTGAAAACCCAACACCTCAAGTTCAAATTAACAGTAAAAATCAAGACCAAAAATCTGTGCAAGAAAGAAGAAAAGGCCAATCTGAGATTCCCAAAGAGAATCCAGTTCGTCTTTTCAATTCCTCATCGTCTAGATGTGAAGTTTTTTCCGAAGTAGCTCCAACCAGTGTGGAGAAATATCAAGGGTCTCTTGCCGTTCGGTGTGTGAGGTGGTAAAAGTGAACCCAGAAATAACGTAAAAAAAAGGGGTAGAGATGGGAGAGAAAAATTGAGGGAAATGAAAAATGAGAATGAGAAATCAAAAGGAGGCCAGGAGCTGATTCTGGCTTTTGGTCCAGAAAGTGAAAACTGAAGAACTCATTTTGAGAGAATGGGTTCTCTCTCAATGCGCCCGAACAGCCATAAGTAGAAAACAAGAATGGGAAAATGGGAAAATCAAGCGCCCAAACATCCTCTCACTATTCTTGATCTCATGCATCTTTGAATGTATCCTTAATATCCCTTGATATTTTCATTAACTAATATTCTTGATTTCTTGCTACCACCACTACTATCATTTTAAAGAATTGACAGCTAAAAGAAGGGGACAATTTGGATAGGCTGCTTAGTTGGAGATATAGTTCCACTAAGAATAATCTTTTGTTTCTAGTTATTAATTTCATAGAATCTTTTAGCTAGAGATTCAGTTGAAAGAACAATCGTCTTTAATGTTACTTAATTTGATTGAATAGTGGAATGTGGATTGATATCTAGACCCACCAATTATATTCTGCACTAATCTTATATTTATCTCAAAACTCCTGAAATCCTACCTGTCCTATAAATTGGATAATCTATTCTTTTATGCTGTGTTTGGGGCTTCCGTCGAAAACTCCGTTTGGTTATGTTGAATGTTGCTTTCTCAAAGCAGGTTTATTTGCACAAGTGGCAGTTAGCTCATGCGGCAGAGCTTTTGGATGTCACAAACTGCATCTTGGGATCGAGTCTCATTCCTCCCTCCCCCATGTAATAGATTAGAAATGAAGAATGAAAAAAAAAAACAGGTTTATTTCAATTTTTTCTTAATTTTTTGCCTGTGTGGTTTGGTTGATGATTATAAGTGTTGTTAGGACTCCATTTTCTGCTATTGTTGCTTTTAGAGGCTAGTTTGTGTTAGAATTTGGAATGCCAAAGCTACCGACTACCAAGAAAGTGACTTCATAACCCCAAGGGAAAGTGGTCTTACCTTGGGACTTAGGAGTTTACTGATTTGATCTCACCTGAGGTCTTAAGTTTGATTCTCGTTGCTAGCAAATTCTTGGGGCCACTGGGGGTTGTGCGCGGTCGTTTCCTCCAAGATCCCAGAATTAGTCAAAGTGCGCGTAAACTAGCCCAAATATCTGGTTATAAAAATTAAAAAAAAAAGATAGTGACTTCATTTCCATGGGAAACCCAAACAGGTACTCACTATAGTAAACAATGCCGTATACTTGGTTCAATGATCAAAATGATTTTCCGAGGGGCCCCGTGAGAAATCATCTCAATCGGACCTGTGTAAGTGCTTGAGACGATCTGTACGTTCACTGTTCGTTCATTGTTCGTTCCAGAGACGATCTGTACGTTCACTGTTCGTTCCCAAAAGTGGGTCCCCGAGACGATCTGTACGTTCACTGTTCCATATCCTTCAATATATGTAGCAAGGTCCGATAAAAAGTAGGGCTGCACAAAAAACCCGGTGAACCGGGAATCCGGTCCGGACCGAACCGATCCGTACGTTTTAGATTTTAACCGTGGATTAATGGTCCGGACACGGATTCAAAAAATAATAAATCGTGACTCGCGGTCTGGACACGAATTTTGATTTTGAAACCGTGGATTAACCGATCCGGACCGTGAGATTTTTATTATATATACTTTTTAAAAATATATATATGTATGTATACGGAAATTTTCTAGTCCAAACCCTCCCGAGAATAAGAAAAAAATGATTTTTTTGTGTTCCAAATTATGTTTGGAAAATCCGAGCCGTCCAATGTGTTCAGAAGGTGTTTTCAAGGGTCCACGCGGGAAATCTTCAAAACAAAATACCGGGAAGGGCTTGATCCAAGCAGTTTTTGCAAAAACTGTAAATATAAAGTTTTTGCAAAAACTGCTTGGATCAACCTTTCCCGGTATTTTTTTTTGAAGATTTCCCGCGTGGACCTTGAAAACACCTTATGAACACATTGGACGGATCGGATCGTCAAAAAAATGCTCGGATCAAGGAGGTCCGGAGTCCGGAGGAGAAGGAGACCCTGTATGTATATATAAATAATTTTATCATTTTTATAAATATTGTCAATTTGATATAGAGTAATACTGTTATCTCCTATAAATATTGACAATTTGTATTGGACTTTCATGTATTCCACTGCCTTGTATTTGTATTGGACTTTGATGAATTTAGTAGTTGTTCACTATTTTTTTTTGTATTAAACTGTCTTTGTTTCTATTCCACTATGTAACTGAACTAAGCTATATGTTTTTAATAGTGCTTGTTTAGGCTCTAGTTGTGGCTCTATCACGTGCTACATCTAAGGTCTCTTTGTTTTCTACTTTGATTTTTTAGTATTTTATTTTAATCAAACTGTTTGTTACTTGTTTACGTATGACATGTAATTCGTGGATAAAATCGAACCGATCCGTAACTCGCGGATCGGATTGGAACCAGACCGTGAGACTTTTGGTCCGGATACGGATTGGATTTTTTAAAAACCGTGACTCGCGGATTAGGATTGAATTCATATCAATCCGATCTGATCCGGACCGTGTACACCCCTAATAAAAAGGTGGTTTTCTTCCCAAAACTTGGGCGGAATGGATTATTTAACCCCAAAAACTGTTGGCGCATCACCATCACCCCATCATACGCCCACATCTTCACAGTCCAGTCCAAAAGACTCCAAACCCACCACCAAAAAGAAGACAAAACAAAAAAAAAAAAAAAAACCACCCGCCCCTGGTTTTCCCAATCTTGAATCTTCACGTATATATACACCCACCCCACTCCACTTCCATTACCAAACCAAATCTCTTTCATCAAAATCAAACACAGAAACTTCCAAACAATTTGTTGTTTGCAGTAATCGAAATCAAGAAGATGGGTTCAGTGAGCAGAGCTTGGATTGTGGCAGCCAGCGTTGGACTAGTGGAGGCGTTGAAAGATCAGGGGTTCTGCAGGTGGAACTACACCATAAGATCGATACACCAACACGCCAAGGCCAATCTCAGGTCATTTCCTCAGGCCAATAGCAAGCTATCTTCTCCGTCATCTGCGGCGGTTTCGAGCAAAGTAAGGGAACAAAAGGCCAAGCAATCAGAGGAGTCTCTGAGGAAAGTCATGTACTTGAGCTGTTGGGGTCCCAATTGATCCAAATTTCACTTGTTGTGGGATGATTTTAGACGACTCCAATTGAAATTGGTTGAGTCGTGTAATGATAAGTCCATGAAGTCAGTATGAGAAGGGGAAAAAGAGGACTTGAGAGTTGAGTTAGAAAGTGTTCAGAAGAAAACTGGTGGAGTAATGTGTATGTTGTAAATCTGCACTTTCTTGATATCAACTAGTACATCATATTTGATCAAGCTGCGGTCTTTTTCAATTGTTTTCATATATCATGGAAACATTTTCAGTCATGAAGGATGAAGTAATAAAGCAAAATAGGAGAAATTTCTACCGTATCTAGACATCTTTAACACACAGCATAAAACAGACCGAAAACGAGTTCGGTAATAGTGCGAGGCAAAGATCAAGAGAAAAAGCTTTGAGGGTGGAATTTATCCAAATTAGAGTTAGGATTGAAGAACCATGTAATTCCGACGAAGAAAATCTCCTTCAGTGGAAGCCGATTTTATCATTGAAAAAGGGGTCTTCTTCTTCCCTTATTTTGCTTCTCTTATTTTGCTTCTCTTATTTCTATGATCAGTCTTTTCCTGAAATTTCTGGCTCTCCTTTGGTTACTATCGATTTGCTTCACCTTTTGCTAACCATTATTTATACAGTACTTGTCAAATTGTCCAACTCGAAAAATGGAACTTCAAGATTTTCTTTGAAAAACCCAAACGAGTTTGGCCTAGTGGTTATGAGAAAGTAATACAAGTTCATGAGCTCACATGCTTCATTTCTATGGAAGCCAAATAATCCGAACTTTGGGACGGTTTGCCCCGTCATTAATGTTAGGCTCCGAAATTAGTTGAGTTGTGTGCAAGTTGGCTCAGACATCCGCTTATCAGAAAAAATTAAATAAAAATATATTGTTTGGATTGCATATTACTTAGATACACAGGGGTAGCAATGCTACAAATGAACCGAGTTACTCGCAAGTAACTTGTAACTTGGCCTGTTAAAGCTCGAAACTGTTCGGCTCGTTTATGAGGCACATTAATTAAATTATACTGGCTCGGCTCGTTAAGTGTTTGACTCGTTTACAAACAAATCAAATTTTCAGTAACAAGCTGAGTTCAAACACTATAAAAATCAACTCGACTCATTTGCACTCTACAATGGGGAAAGGGGTAGGAGGATTCTTACGGGTCCCCAAACTGGGTGACTGGACGTACTATTGGGCTCTTCATGAGCCAATTTAAGGTAAGTGAGCTATAGTTTTAATTTTTCTACCGTAATCCGCATTGGATCTTGCTACAAGTACAGATGTGTAGGCGCAGAAAACGTACAGAGGATGCTCAAGGATCCACTTTTGGGTTCCACACGAGTTATCTGAACCGTTCATTATTCTTAAACATTTTTCCGAGGGGCCCTACATAAATTCAGCTCAATCGGACGGTTAGAAGTGGTCGAACCAAAGTTCTACCATTTCAATCAAAAGATTTTTTCATGAAACGGTGGGACTTTGGTTCGACCACTTCTAACCGTCCGATTGAGATGAATGTTTGTAGAGCCCCACGGAAAAATGTTTTAAGAATAATGAACGGTTCGGATCATTCGTGTGAGACCCAAAAATGGGTCCCCTAGCATGCTCTGTACATTTTCTGTACCTCTGGGTCGGTACTTATAGGTTTTCCGAATCCCCATTACATTGAGAAACTATAAGTATCTTCTTGCAACATTATCACAAAAAATTTCATATTAACAAGCATAGATGGATGAAAGTAGGGGTGCACAAACACCGGACCGGGCTGGGTTTGGGCTCGGCTTATACTAGATATAACGAGATTTGTGCATTCCCAAGCCTCGGCCCATTCATAATTGGGCTTCATTTAATATGCCCAAGCCCGGCCCAATAAAAATTTTAATATCCCAATCCCGTCCAACAAGCCCATTTATTTTTCTAATGTATAGTATCACAAACATAAATTAATTAGAGATTAAGAAGACCTACAACCAAAAGATTAAGGAGATTCAACAAGAAAATAGTAAAAAAAACTCTTAAAAAGAAAAGAAGAGATATTGAAGAGCAGACAAAGATGATCGTACTATTGAATAAGAGATTAGGAGATCTTACTAGATAAGAGACCAGTAGATGCGCATCTTCATCAAGATAAACAAACTCTAATTAGCTAGGTTCCAGCTGTATATGCATAGTATTAAAATAAAAATATTATTTAAATCGGGTGGGGCCGGGATGGGCCTTAGAAGAATTTTCCAAACCCGGCCCAATTAGTAAATGGGCTTAAAATGTCAACTCAGCCCGACCCTATGGGCCTAAATATTTTCCCAAACCCTAAAAAGATCTGGTTGGGTTATGTGGGCTGGGTGGGCTACCGGGCTGGTGTGCACCCCTAGATGAAAGTATATTTTCCTTTCACGATCACGAGCAAATGCATAAATGTAATCCAAGTGGATATCCCCTAGTCCGCAAGGTAAAGAACACGATTGCTAGTGCATCAAAATGAAAGTTTTTTACAATAATGTTAGAGACACACTACTCCACCGCATCACTCACCACACCCGTATATGTGACATTGTATGATTGGTGGTTGCAAAGTAGTTTTTGTTGGAAAAAAATACAGTGGCAATCACAAATTTCGAAGAATAATTTCCATTGATAAATATAGAACAGATTAAAATTAATATAAACGAAATGAAAATTACAGAAACTGGGAAATAGAGATACAAACAGTTGATAGGACATACGACCCGAGTCCTGTGAAACACAGTCTCTTTAACAAAGATCCCCCACCTATTGTGAGTGTTGTAGGATGAATCGACGTACGTCTTTGTCCTAGGATAAAACGGCTAGCACTACTAACCACCGGAACACCACCGTTGGTAGCCTTGACGAACTGACTTGCGTCTGCCTCTCTCTCTCCCTCTCTCTCTCTCTCTCTCAAAGACGATTTTCAGAACTTGAACTGTTAGACGAATTTCTGGTGATGAAAACAATGACTGAACCTGCCTATAGATAAGTGAAGGAGAAGCCTCTAGCCATCAATACGAGAATAATTTCTCCAATTGAATTCCATAACCTCCAACATAAAATTTGAATAAAAACAGCCACAATGAATTGGAATAATTCTGCTGTAACTCTTGATTTGAAAGTGGGCCATTAACCTCAATTCATGAGAGGTATAAACCTCACGAAACTGCTGGAAATTACACTTTGTCCAGATTCATCGAACTCGGAGCAGGCCGTTTGGTTGCCTCGTCAGACCCTCCGAAACGCACCGGTTTCATTCATCCGAAATTCCGTGAAATTTCCAATATTACTAATCGTGCAGTGCCACGCAAGCGGGTGTGGTAGGTGGTGTGTCACTAGTCGGTATTGAGTTTTTTAACCCGGCATTTGGGGTACTTTTTAAGTGGTGTTTTTTTTTTTTTTTAAACTTTGCTTCTTTTTTTTTTTTTGAGTTGGTTATCTTCAGTGCATGTTGTGCACGGGTCCAGATTCTATAGCGTGCATCACAGCCATCCAACTTGGTAATCAATGTCTGGATTTACAGACGATTTTGATCGGTAAAAAAAATTTCTTACCGGTCAAAAATCATCTACAAATTCAGACCATTGAAAATACTTTTTGACAGCCACAACTATTGGTTACAACCCTGTAGCGCTTTGGGGCGCTATAAGACACCCAGATCCGTTGTCCACCAGCTGTTATAGTCTTGTCATGTGGTCTATTGCAAAAACTATAAATATTGGTCATTTTGTTCCAAGGGACAAGGGATCTTGAAGTAAGCTAGTGCATCTAATACTATCGATAAATAAAGTGATTTTATTTATTTTACACAATTGCAAAAAACAAAAAGTGCCATTTTATATGGGCGCAAACATAATTAGAGGACAAGTGTTGACGAACAAACGGGACACAAAATGTTACCGTTTTGACTTGCACACTGTGTCGTGTTGTAGTGCACCCGTACTACAAGGTCCCCGGATCCGTCTCACAAATGTCGTATATTCACTATTCTTGATTTCATGCATCTTTGAATGTGTCCTTAATATACCTAGATATTTTCATTAACAAAATATTCTTGATTTCTTGCTACCACCACTACTATCATTTTAAAGAATTGACAGCTAAAAGAAGGGGACAATTTGGATAGGCTGCTTAGTTGGAGATATAGTTCCACTAAGAATAATCTTTTGTTGCTAGTTATTAATTTCATAAAATCTTTTAGCTAGAGATTCAGTTGCAAGAAGAATCGTCTTTAATGTTACTTAATTTGATTGAATAGTGGAATGTGGATTGATATCTAGACCCACCAATTATATTCTGCACTAATATTATATTTGTCTCAAAACTCCTGAAATCCTACCTGTCCTATAAATTGGATAATCTATTCTTTTATGCTGTGTCTGGGGCTTCCATTGAAAACCCCATTTGATTACGCTGAATGTAGCTTTCTCAAAGCAGGTTTCGCAAGAGGTAGCTAGCTCATGTAGTAGAGTTTTTGAATGTCCTACACTGCATCCCGGGATCGAGTCTCATTCCTCGCTCCCCATGTAATAGATTAGGAATGATGAATGACAAAAAAAAAAAGCAGGTTTATTTCAATTTTCTGCTATTGTTGCTTTTAGAGGCTAGTTGTGTTAGAATTTAGAATGCCATAGCTACCAAGAAATTGACTTCAAAATCCGAAATGGTTAGTAAAGTGGTTTTGCCTTGGGAAGTTTACTGTTTTGCTCCTACCTAAGGTCTCAGGTTCAATTTCCTTTGCTAGCAAACTCTTGCGGCCACTGGGGGTTATGCGCGGTCGTTACCTCCAGGGTCCCGGAATTAGTCAAGGTGCTCGCAAGCTGGCTCGGACATCCGGTTATAAAAAAAAAAAATACTACACCATATCATCTGTTAAGCAAAACATTCGCATTTACAACTACAAGTTTCTCTCTTAGTTCTTCCATAGAGAAATCAAAGTAGATCATGAGCTCAACAAGCAGAGCCTGGATTGCGGCTGCGAGCGTCGGAGCTGTTGAGGCCTTGAAAGATCAGGGATTCTGTAGGTGGAACTACGCCATAAGGTTAATACACCAACACGGCAAGGCCAATCTCAGGTCCTTCTCTTCACCGCCTTCGGCCAACGCATTTGCGAGGAGGAGCGGAGAGAAGGCGAAGCAATCGGAGGAATCGTTGAGGAAAGTCATGTACTTGAGCTGTTGGGGTCCCAGTTAACTGCTAATTCTCTCGCTTTCTCTGAAAAACAGATGACCCTAAATTTAACAAACTGCTAAAGAAATAGGTCGGGCCCTTTGACCGAAATTACTCCCCGAGGTCCAAAAAATATCGTTTTCGCTGCATTCCGGTGTGCTCCTAAAGTCGGACTCCGGACTGCGGGACTTTGCACGGCTGTGCACAACACCTCTCCTCAGATTCCACCATGGGACCCGAGGGTGCTGTGCACCCCTCGGCTGTCTGATCGTGTTTTGGACGGCCTGGATGCGTTCGACGACTTTAATTTAATTTCGATTCATTTTTACTAGTAAAAAATCAAAGCACATTCGGGCAGTCCAAAACATGATCAAACGGCCGAGGGGCGCACAAAATCGTGCATAACACCTCCTTCGATTTCCCCCACGGGACACGGAGGGTGTTGTGCACCCATCGGCTGTTCGATCATGTTTTGGATGGCCTGGATGCATTCTGCAATTTTAATTTAATTTTGATTTATTTTTATATGTAAAAAACCAAAACACACTATTCTTGTCTTTTTCCTACCGCAGGAAAAAAAGAAGGAATAATACGTTTTTCAGGGAGCAGAGTATAACTTTTTTTTTTGAACGGCAAAATTTTTATTAATCAATGCAAAAATTACAAAGATTAAAGGGAACGGATAAGAACGGCATCACTGTTGAGAGTCCACCCCGTGTGGGATTTTGGGCTTAGGCCCAGTGGGAGAGTTTAGGGTTTTAATGTAACTCTATTTATTTGTTGTGAGTCTCTTACTTTGGTGTGACCAAAAAGAGAGAGAGGCAGTGAGTTTGAGAGAGATACACGAGAGATCATTGGTGAGGTTTTCAACTAAAGAGAGAGTGAGTGTGAGTGTGTAACACAACAGCACGGATTTCTCCGGATTATAGTGAAACCCCCCCCTCCCCGTGGATGTAGGTCCGATTTGGCCGAACCACGTAAATTCTGTGTGTTGTTTTCTCTTTATTTATATTGCTTTTGTGCGTGTGGTGCGTGTTTGGGCATAACAATCACAACACGAGGCTAAGCTCAGTAGGAACGAGAGAGAGAGAGAGAGAGAGAGAGAGAGAGAGTGCGGTTTGGGTTTTCATCTTCATCCTTAAGAGAAAATAGAAAACGAGAGGTACATTTAATGTCTTGAATTGTTTTCCGTTGTTGTTTTTGATTTTTTTTTGTTGCTTTTTGCTGTTCTCCAGTCTTCATAAGTTTTGATGTTCTTCACATATATGTAGTGTGTATGTATGTGATTTTCTCTCTGTTTTTTTGAATCCTTTTCTATTCTGTTTTTGAATTCGTGAATTAAGGCAGGATAATGTGGTGTTTCATTGCTATCATTGGTTGATTGTTTAGATCCTCAGTAGGAACCTTGTAAATTGGAGGTGATGAGTTTGTGGTATTGGTAATTGAATCTTCGAACGAGACAGATAATGTCTTGAATTGTTTTTCGTTTTTTTTTATTTTAATTTTTTTTTTTTGCTTTTCGTTGTTCTTCAGTCTTCACAAGTTTTGTTGTTCTTCACATATATGTAGTGTGTATGTATTTGGTTTTCTCTCTGTTTTTTGAATCCTTTTATGTTTTGTTTTTGAATCCTTTTCTGTTTTGTTTTTTGAATCCGTGAATAAGGCATGAATATGTGGTGTTTGCTTGACCGAAATCCTATACCTAAATTAATGGGTTGCCCCAAGCGTAGGGCTGAGACCGGTGTAGCATAATACCCGGTAAGACCGGAATCGAATCCACAGAGACGGTGGAGGATGCTTAACTAAAAACTCGGGTTGCGAAATTTAACACGGCTCTTAGGTAGCCACCCTTAATAATAAGTTGGGGGAATTAACTAAACCTAAGAGAAAAACTTATTTTAATTAAATTATTTAAAAGCAAGTACGGTCGTAGGGTTCATAACACGGTGACCAGGTCCAGACAGTTTCGCTCCGTTCGGTGTTCTAAAAACGTTTGATTTTAGAGAGAATAAGGTACCCCGAAAGATGCGAATCCTCGTGGTCGCCGTTTACCCACGTACAGCGAAGAACGAGTTTTGGTCCCCCGTTCCCCGCGTTACCTGGGCTCCGACAATGCCCGGATTCGTCCAACGGAAGCTCTTAAATAACCTAAAATTGCTTTTTCATTATTGATTGTAAAAATCAGAGCAAGAACAAATCCATTCCTGGCCACGGCGTGATGATCACCCCGCGACCATACCTATGAAACTACTCACTCATATTAAACAAAACAGATAAGAAAATTCTGGAATAAAACATGCTATTAAACTAGAATAAGAATTAAAACAAAGATTCGAGTCTCAGAACGCGGACAAACTCCCGCGAACTGAGATTAATGTAAAGAAGACAGAGAATTACCAAAGCGATGCGAGAATCAGCGAATAAAACTGTAAAACTTCAATGGAAAAGTAACCCGGAAAGTAGAATCTCCAAAGGAAAAGTCGGCTCCTAATTGGAAGAAAAACAAAGTAAAGTTGGAACCCTAATTCTGCCTCAAAACTAGGTATTTATGTCTTTCCCGAAGCCCAAACACGTGGCAAAGTCAAACGGCCCATTTAGGGCTCTCGGTATCGATACAGGAGAAGTCCTGTATCGATACCCAGACGTTCTGTTCGCAGATGATGCCCACGGTATCGATACAGAGAAAGTCATGTATCGATACCGAGCCTCTAAAATTGCTTTTGGCTTGTTTGCTCGTCCTTGCTTGGGTCCCACCGGTTCCCAGCATGCCCAATGTCATGTGTCCACTTTACGTGCTCCTCCGGCCCGTTTCCTACAAAACAAACACAACAATACCAAAACACAAGACAACACCGCATCAAGTGGAAAATGGAATAAATCGCGCCTCTAATGCGCTAATTCGCCCTTCTTAGGCCCTTATATTTTGAGATATTGCGCGCCTATCAGTGTTTCATTGCTATCATTGGTTGATTGTTTAGATCCTCAGTAGGAACGTTGTAAATCCGAGGCGATGAGTTTGTGGTATTGGTATTTGAATCTTCGCACGAGACAGTAGATAATTTTTTGAATTTCAGTTTGTAAAACTAGAATTAGAATTTCGGTGGTTAGGTTCTTTGCTATTCATGTGAAAATTTTTATTTGTGGTGTCATGATTATTGAGATGAAAGTGGAGATAAGGGTCTGATTCCATTATTAAACAATCAGTTATCCATTTGTACCTAATATCTGATAAACCAAAGGAATAATGTTTATTACAAGTGAGAAACTTTTGAGCTAAGATTCCGGAAGTTTGAGGTAGAAACACCAACTAAAATGATATTTTGCTTTGAAGTCAGACTGAATAGTTATAGTATCCTTTTTTTAAGGTCGAGATTGGAGGAGTTGTTCGAAGATCACTTGACACCGGCGATAATGATCTTGGATAAGCTAGGGGTGTCATAAGATGTTATGAACCTGTGTAATCTGATGTTGTTGATGCGCCCGGCACTTCGTCGTGCTAAGAGGGAGTCTTACAACGCGAACCTCGGAACTCTAGCAGATGATTTATCCCACCTTGATGAAATGGTAAGTCTCAACCTAGGAGTTTGTTTTTGTATTATATGTAAATTGTTTTTAGTCAACTAATTTTTTTTGTTTGTTTGCCGTGTTTCCATGTGGCTGAATGTTTGGATACGGTGGCTATGGACTTGGACAACCCGGACAACCGAAAGTTCCTTGACAAACTGCTCAGTTCCTACAACAGGCTACTTATGAGGTGGTACTGGGTTTTGGCTGAAAAGAATAGGGAGTTTTTGTTTGGCATCATGGAACCTGATCCAGCTAATCCTAATCCTAATCCGTAGATGTCGTCTATCAGGTTTAGGACATCTACGGATTAGGATTAGGATTAGCTGGATCAGGTTCCATGATGCCAAACAAAAACTCCCTATTCTTTTCAGCCCAAAACCCAGTACCACCTCATAAGTAGCCTGTTGTAGGAACTAAGCAGTTTGTCAAGGAGCTTTCGGTTGTCCGGGTTGTCCAAGTCCATAGCCACCGTATCCAAACATTCAGCCACATGGAAACACGGCAAACAAACAAAAAAAATTAGTTGACTAAAAACAATTTACATATAATACAAAAACAAACTCCCAGGTTGAGACTTACCATTTCATCATGGTGGGATAAAGCATTTGCTAGAGTTCCGAGGTTCGCGTTGTAAGACTCCCTCTTAGCACGATGAAGTGTCGGGCGCATCAACAGCATCAGATTACACAGGTTCATAACATCTTATGACACCCCTAGCTTATCCAAGATCATTATCGCCGGTGTCAAGCGATCTTCGAACAACTCCTCCAATCTCGACCTTAAAAAAAGGATACTATAACTATTCAGTCTGACTTCAAAGCAAAATATCATTCTGGTTGGTGTTTCTACCTCAAACTTCCGGAATTAAAAATAAATCAAAACTAAATTAAAATTGCATAATGCATCCAGGCAATCCAAAACATGATCGAACAGCCGATGGGTGCACAACACCCTCTGTGTCCCGTGATAGAAATCGAGGGAGGTGTTATGCACGATGTTGCGCGCCCCTCGGCCGTTTGATCATGTTTTTGACTGCCCGAATGTGCTTTGATTTTTTACTGGTAAAAATGAATTGAAATTAAATTAAATTCGTCGAACGCATCCAGGCCGTCCAAAACACAATCAGACAGCCGAGGGGTGCACGGCACCCCCGGGTCCCGTGGTGGAATCTGAGGGGAGGTGTTGTGCACAGCCGTGTAAAGTCCCGCAGTTCGGAGTGCGACTTTAGGAGCACACCATACTACAGCGAAAACGATATTTTTTGGACCTTGGGGTGTAATTTTGGCCATAGGGCCCGACCTATTTACTTAGCAGTTTGTTAAATTTAGGGTTATCATTTTTTCAGAGAAAAACAGAGAGAGGCGAGAGAAAACGCAGATCTTAGAGAGATTGCGAGAAAACTTGTACTCTTATTTTCGATTTCATAGTGGACTAGTGTGGCACCAGTGGTTTTTTCTCGTGTTGAGGTTTTCCACGTATATCTTGTGTCTCGTTTTTCTTTCCCGTTTTTCATTACGCATGACTATTTGTGTTCCGATTTCCTAACAACTGGCATCATAGCCGCGGTTGCGGTCGGGTTTGTTCAACATGTTAGGGTTTAATCTCGTTCGGGTAGGCTAGGGTTTCAGTGGGAGCAATGGGTTCTGAAGAAGGCAAACAGAAGATCGACAAGTTTGATGGGTCAGACTTCGCGTTCTGAAAAACGTAGATAGAGGACTATCTGTATCAGAAGGATCTTTACCGGCCGTTGCTGGGTAAAGAAAAGGGGAAGAAGACTGGGGAATGCAACAAGGATTGAGACGTTCTTGATAGAAAGGCGTTAGGGGTTATTTGCCTGTCTATTTCAAAGTCAGTCACCCACAACATATTGAAGGAGAAAACGACGGAGGATCTTATGAGAGCGCTGAAGAAGAAGTACGAGCAACCGTCTACTGCGAATAAGGTACATCTCATGAAAAAACTTTTCAACCTGTCTATGGCAGAAGGGGTTTCCTTTATGTCACATCACAGTGAGTTCAATACGATTGTTGATCAACTTATGTCTGTCGATATCAAGTTTGATGATAAGGTTCAAGCTTTGTTAATTCTGTCTCAGTTGCTAGAGAGCTGGCAGGGTACAATTACTGCAGTCAGTAATTCGGTAGGGAAAAAGAAGTTGAAACTGAGTGAGGTTGTTAGTTTGAATCAGAACAGGCATAGGTCGAAATCAAAGAGCGGCAAGGGAAATCAGGCTAAATCTCAGGTTCGGCCCATCAAAGGTTAATGTTGGAATTCTGGTCAGGTAGGCCATATGTCACAAACTTGCAAGGCACCGAAGAAGAATAACGATGGGCAGGAGGCTCATGTTGTACACGATGCACTTATTCTTGCTATGAACAGTGACGCCGAATCGTGCGTGATTGATTCGGGTGCCTCATTCCACGCCACTGCTAATAGGGAGGTTCTGCAGAACTATGTAGCAGGGGACTTTTGGAAAATATACTTGGGGGATGATGAGCCATGTAGTATTGTGGGAAGAGGTGATGTTCAGATTGCGACGCAAGGGTACAAATGGTGTCTGAAAGATGTCAAACACCTTCCGAATTTGAAGAGGAATCTTGTTTCGGTTGGACAGCTTGCAACAACAAGTTATACATCGACATTCACATAGGACTCGTGGAAAGTCTCAAACGGTACCATGCTGGCGGCTAAAGGCAAGAAAGTTGGTACACTTCACTTGACTTCACATGGTAGCGAAACACTCAGTTTCAAATCGTTTCTTGATAACTGTGTCACTTTAGGTATAAAATCTTGTTGGTGATTTTCTTTAGACAAATGAGATGACCAGAAGTGTCCCAGGCCGAATGGTCTGACGAATCCAGTTATTGTCACAATTCCTTTCTTAGACAGTGCGAAACTCATCTTTTTTGATAGACCCTCAAGGGTGTTAGCATTGGGTTATCTCACAGTCCAAATATAGTCAAACCATTTTGAAGTCGCTTTAAGAAAAAGTTTAGTCGGCTACTTTCCAAAAATCAGTCGGGCATTATAACTGCATAATTTTGAAAAGTCGATTCTCATTCGGGCATTATAACTGCGTGATTTTGAAAAGTTGATTCTCATGCGGACATTATAATTGCGTATTTTCAAAAGTCGATTTCAAATCGTGCATTATAACGACTAAGTATGTTTCCAAAGAGTAACTTTTCATATTATCGCTAATTATCTACCATAATCTCGACTAATCATTTCTAAACACGTTTAAGCATTATAACAACATAATTTAAAAGTAAATATGAAATACTAATTTAAAGTTAGGATAAAGTATCTACCTTAATCCGAGTTTAATCGGAGCCGACAAGCTAGGTTGATACCGGCGGCGTAACGGCTACTTGACTTTTTCTCGAACTGCCTCGTTACTAAATTTTCTACCTTTCTAAGATCGAAGGGTGGTTTGTAGTGATAGAGAGTGGTGGTTGGAGGATAAGTTTCACGAAGAACACTTCGAATTTCTCAAGAACTCATGAAGAACTACAAAGGTGGTGGAGGAGAGGATTTTGGTGTGAGATTTTCAAAGGAAGAGCTTTCTATTTATAGGCAAAGGCAAGCACTCCCCCTCTTTCTTTCTAGGAAATTTTGCTCCCTCCTTCCAAGTAGGACCATGAAACTTCCTCCCTCCTTCCACATGTAAGCACATGGTTATTATTATCTAGGAAGACATAGGGAGAATCCTAGAGTTATCTTGGGAAAAATCTAGTCACTAATTAGGGTTTATAATTATTACCCAAAAAATAGTAATTAACAAGGAAAATAATTAAATTAAAAGGAAAATTGATTTAATAAAAGAAAATTTTATTGTTACGAAAATTAGGGCTATTACAAAGTATGTCAAGAATCAAAAATAGCTCTTGGTGGTGTAGTGGAATGAATGGTGTCATCTATATAGAAGGCCGAGTTCAATTCTCTTCTCCTACATTTTTACGCGAACAAATTTTAGGTTTTTGTACAAAAATTTGTTTCAAAACAATAAAGCAGTGAGGTTGGAACCCATGACCTTACGTTCCCACACCATTACAAGAAATGTGTCATTGTACCACAAGGCCATTTTATATTTCATCTTGAAAAAATAATTTATATAGAAAAATTAAGAGACCCAATTTTCAAAACTTGACTAGGGCCTCATAAATCTCAGGGTCGGGTCTGGCTACCACCACCACTACTATTAAGCAACTAGCTAGTATATTGATTTTTATTGACTTGACAGCTATAAAAGCAGACAATTTGGATAGGCTGCTTAGAGCATCATTATCAGCCTACCCAAAATTTTCACCAAATTTAACCTCAAAAACACCTTTTATAAATTAGCAAGTCACTTTATCAAAAATTCACAAAATCAGACTCTCTATTTTAACTTTATTATACTCCCTCCGTCCCTTTTTAAGTGTTTAACTTTCCATTTTTGGCTGTCCCTAAATAAGTGTGTGGTTTGAAAAGTTAATGGGTAAAAGGTTGTACAATTATCATTTTGCCATTTTGAAAAGTTAGTGGGTAAAGAGTTGATGGATAAAAGTAGAGGATAATTTTGGAAAGTAGAGGTAAAAGTTGATGTGAAAAGTGTAAAGTAGAGGAAAAAGTTGATGTGAAAGGTGTAATGATGATGTTTTCTTTAATAAGTTGGATTTACGAAGTAACACATTTAAAAGGGGACGGAGGGAGTATTAAACTATTCCCCTCAAATCTATAAAAAATAATAATAATTCCCCTATTATATTAATCTCCCTCGCCTGGGGAGTTACTGTTTGTGTCAGGAAAAAGGTCGAAAAAGGACAACTTTTTCCCTTAACCATTCTCCTCCGGTCCTCCCTCTCTCTGCACCTCTTCCATGACCCACTACCCCACACGGCAGAAAACAATTTAAAAAGGAAGAAGTGAGTGAACAGTGCTGCACCAAATTTGGTGCAGTACTGTAGCAAATATAATTTGGTGAGGGAAAGTAGAGAGGCTGATTTTGGTGGGTTTTGGGGGGTTTGGCTCTCTACTTTAGCCCAAAAGTTAAAGTGGGGAGTCAAATGAGGATGCTCTTAGTTGGAGATTTAGTTCCACTAAGAATAATCTTTTGTTGCTAGATATTAATTTCATAGAATAGACACTGCTTTTAGCTGGAGATTCAGTTGCAAGAAGAATCGTCTTTTAATGTTACTTAATTTGATTGAATAGTGGAATGTGGATTGATATCTACATCCACTAGTTATATTCTGCACTAATCTTATAGTAATATCAGAAAAAAAAAATATCAGAACTGGTGAAATCCCTATCTGTCCTATAAATTGGATAATCTATTCTATTAAGCTGTGTTTGAGGCATCCATCGAAAAACTCCATCTGGTTGATGTTGAATGTAGATGTCTCAAAGCAAGTTTATTTCAATTTGTTGCATAAGTTTTGGGGGTCTTAGCTTCCTCTGTGTTTTGGTTGATGATTCTCAGTTTTTGTTAATTTAGGACTTCATTTTGTGCCATATGGCTGCTTTGAGAGACTATTTGTGTTAGAATTTTAATGCCAAGAAAACAACAGTGCTAAGCACCCAAAATATTTACCAAGAAAATTACCCAGAAAGTAAAATCGACGACTCAGATTCACTTTTGCATTTTCATGAGAAACTCAGACAGGTACCAAACTACCAACACATAATTGTAGAATGACAAATATCTGATTTTAATAATCAAAAGGCTATAAAAGTGGAAGATCATATCTTCTAGGCTACTTCAACAGAGTGGGGGATCATAGCCAGTGGTGGATAACTCTAGTTAATTAATTTGTATCAATTGGGGAATATGATACTTGAGATAAATGATGTAGAGGGTAAATCCTTAGGCCTCCTTTGGGTGAAAAAACCAAAATGGTTTTTTGTTTTGTCTTTATTCAAAAAAAAAATTTTGCATTTGTTAGTTTTCGTTCGATCTCTCCGAGAAGTATCTAAGAAGCGTAAAATTATTAGCCAAACTTAAAGTTTTATAAATAAAGACGAAAAATAAAGAAAAAAATCGATTTTTTGGTTTATTTTTCGTCTTTATTCACAAAACTTTAAATTTAGCTAATAATTTTATACATTTTAGATTCCTCTCGTCGAGAGGAACCAAGAAACCACAAAAAATCGACCGGAAACTAACAAATGCAAAAACAATTTAAATAATGACAAACGAAAAAACCAAAATGGTTTTTTTAGCCAAAGGATGTCTTAGTTAAAATTAACATGTCTCCGATATTCTATCTTTGATGGAAACATCCACAACCAAAATGAATTTAGCAAGTATCAGATTCTGGAGACCCCCAAAACATAAACACATTATATGAAAAGGGATGTAGAACTTTTTGTGTGTCGAAGTCTAGGAAGATGAATAATTCAAGTCTAATATTTTTTTCACCGAGCATTCACCACGAAATTTTTTGAACTCTACACTATTTTCAAACAGACAGTAGACACCGCATAGAATGCACCACACAAAATTGTAGAGCCGACACAAGTGAGTGTGCACCTAATGCGGTGTCTAGGAGTGGCTCCATGCCTCCACCCAATATTGAAGGGATTCAAGCAAATCCTCTGGGTTCAAAACATGAAACTAGAATTTTGTGTTTTTTACATATAATTTAATATTTCTTTAATAATGTCGCCATTCATGAAGAACTGATCCATAGCCAAAATACGTGAAAATTCACTTAATTTTGTGAGTTAGTAAATAGTATAGCTCAATAAAACAAAATAAACTTGTCAAAATAATTCTACTAAAATAAATATGTTTATTTTGTATATAGTTTTGTATACAATTTTTTTTTTTTTTTAAGTTTTTGTCACTGTTGAACAAAATTTCTGTAGCTGTCCATGCTGGTGTCTATCTGTTTTTCCTCGAATTCCTGTAAATAAAATAATAAAAAAAATGATAGTTGTACAAGAATTAGTCTCTAACATGGCTCCAACATACTCACATGAAGTGTGTTGAAGCCATGTTGGAGATGTATTGTTGTACCCCTAACATTTTTGCGAAGAAAAGCCATAAGCTTTTTTATTAAAACACAAGAGTTAATCATTAGGGGAAACTTTTGGGAGCTTAGTGCTGTCTAAAGTTGGCTCATTTTGGATTGCTTGACTTTAGTGGCTTTGGATGTTGATATTGTAAAGAGTTATCTAACCAGAGGTTTAAGTTGTAGTACATTGAGGAGAAGTTTTAATAATACAAGGAAAAGGCTATATACACACCTCTTTATTTGGGTGTGTATCATACACACTTTTATAAAAGTTACGATTTTTTTTTTTTTTTTATGAAAGTTATGAGACACACCAAAATGTTACGAATCATAGAAAATGTTACGAATCATATTGCTGAAAAGTTACGAAAAACTAAAAAATGTTACGACTGTCAATGATGTGGCACAATCTGGACCATATAATAGGTGCATATGGTACACACCTTTAATGGGTGTGTGTTGTAGCCATTTCCATATATAATACAGTATAAATGATTATTTTCAAGTTCAAGAAGGTGGGATTGTCGTACTTAACGTTGTGTCGCATTCGAGGTCTATGCGTAACTCTTTTGAAGATCTATCATCGTGCAACTTTGTTGTTGGGTCTAGTATCGTGAAATGTGAAGAAAATGTAGGGTAGAATGAACTTGGCTATGATACCACGTGTAGAGAGACCTTAGATACAACCCCAAAATTTAATAAGTGATCACGCGTTCTATAGCTGGGTCAAGATGAATGTTGTGAATGATTGATACCGTGGACCTCACATGAAAGTTGTGAGTGATGGAGACACCCACAGAGTTTCTCTCAAGTTCTCTCCTTCTTCTCGGTCCTGTGAGGAGATCCTCTACGATCACCAAAGGAAGCTTCCTTGGATGTGACCAAAAACTAAAAAGGGTGAGAGTGGGCGATCAGTGTTGCAAGCTTCCTTGGACATGACCATCCGGACTCCCAGCCCGCCTGTGGAATATCCGATTTGCGCCTTAGCTGATTTTCAATAGGACAAGTCGCATGCACCACCTACCACCAAAGGAAGCAGATCGAGAGTGCATGCAGGGTTCGAACTCTAAACGTGGAGGGAGGGAATCTATTCGCAGGGCCGGCCCTGAGCTAAGGCTCGTAAGGCCGGCGCCTTAGGCCCCCACGGAAAATGAAAAAAAAAGGCCTCCAAATATTTTTTACCACCAAGTATGTAGGCCCATTTTGGGTTTTTTCCGTGTTAAATACATGCATATAGTTTTGAAACGGTGTTTATCGACTTTATATTTAGTTTTTTCCGTGTTTTTTCCGTGGGCCTTCATTTTCAAATTTCGTCTTAGGCCCCTCAACTGTCAGGGCCGGCCCTGTCTATTCGAGTACTCATCTCTGCCTACCTGGCAACCACCTCGGTGGTAAGGAAACAAGTTGGATATGGATAAGACAACAAGGTTGAAGTACCATATCAAACCATGGATCGTATATGCTATATATAGACCTTTCCTATTCCGCCCACAGATGTGCAATGTGTACAAGAGGCCTCGTTTCATAAATTTCTCGTTAAGTTCTCCATTTGGAATTACATTAAACGATTTTAAAAACATAGCCAACGACAATTTTAATATACATTTTATTACCAAAGTGTGGCAATTACTATTTTCTTTAAGAAATTTTATCTGAATTGTGAAACGAGTGGAGCTAATGTGATGATGAGGGAATTAACAAATGTGCTGATTTGTTAGCAAGGAAATTTAGGGTTGTAAATGAACTGAGCCGTTTGTGAACTATTCGAGGCTCGACTCAGTAAAGGCTCGTTCGAGTTCGATTCTGATACTAAACGAACTGAACCTGAACCTCAATTTTAGGCTCGTTTAATAAACGAGCCGAACTTGAACTTGACAATATTCGGCTCGATTAGGCTCGCGAATTTTGAATATATGTATATCTCATAAGAATTTCCTATATAACCTTGGATATGTATAAACTTTTACATATAAAAAATGAAAATTTTATAACTTGGTACTTGTGTAAACCAGTAAAAGTATTATAAACTTAAATTTTACTAATATTTTTTTATAATTTTATACATGTATGAACTTATTTAATTACAAAATAGATTTTTTTTTGAAATTCTAGACTTATATTAGAGCATAAATATCTAATATTTTTTTCTCATTAAGGCTCGTGAACAAGTTCGAGTTCGACTCAAACCTAGGCAAGTTCGGCTCGAGCTCGAGCTCGTCAAATTTTCATTGAGTTCGAGTTTGGCTCGAGTTCGTTTAAAAATTTAATGAACGAACTTGAACATTCTAAAGTTCGGCTCGATTCGGCTCGTTTACAACCCTACAAGGAATGCTTCCACCAAACTTTTTATTTGTATTTTTTATTATGCTTTTACCTTACCTAATTGTGTTAATACTCGATTATTGGAATATCGGATGATGCCTCAAATATTTAAGAAATTTCCTTTTAACAAAAAGAAGGAAAAAATGAGAAATTGATGTGGTATGGTCCTAGCACGTGACACCATAGGTGATGGGCCCATAACACAACAATAGAGTCAAGAAAGAAAGCAACTGGGCGGACGTCCCACGCCCATCCAACTCGTTTCTAACTTTTTCTCACCACTTGCATTGCATATCACTATATCAGGTCCCACGCAGATAAGGACATGGTGAGTGGTGACCCCTGAATTATTTTTTGGATAACAGGGTATCACTAGTGGACTACTTAAAAGAGTATTCTAAAGTGTTCTAACTAGTTAGCTAAAAAAAACTTAAAAAATGGTCTCTAGTGGACAAAAAATGACTCCCTAAAATCCTAGGCGTCACACCTCATTCCTTAAAGTGCCCTAAGTCACTACCTAAATTTGGGGAAAGACTTAGATAGAGAGAGAAGGGAAGGAGGAGAGAGAGAATAACTTTAATGAGAGAGAAATGAAAAGCTTAAAGTAAATGAATATATATATAAGTAGCCCACTAGTGCATTCTTCATTAGGGCATCCGCAGTCGTGATAATAGTGTAAGAATTAGTGTAAGTAGCAAACATTTTTCATTTTTTGCATCCCAACAGTGTAGTTATAGTGTAGTTAGTGCATGAATATGTGTGCAAAAAATAGTGCAGCACTACTGACATTAAGAACTGTATTTGTACAACAATTTTTTCCCCGGAGGAGAGAGAGAGGAAGGAGAGACAGAGACAACTCTGTCAGCCACATTGACAAAGGGGGGAGAGAGAGGGGAAAAAAAGGAAAAAGGTTTGGGGTAGGGTCCCACCTATACTAATATATACACATATATTTGTTTACTTTTTACATTTTAACATCACCCTAACAACATCATTGCCACATTTCTTACCTTAACAACACACTTTGTCATAACAACACACAAATGGGACCCACTTTTTACATTTTTTTGTCATATAACAACACATTTTTAACTCCACGACTGCGGATGCCCTTAGCTAGCTAAAATTCTTAGAAGTTAGCACACAAAATAAGGCCCAAGATGTGCTTAGGTGTACACTTTAACAAACATTTTCTAAGTAGTTCACTAGAGATACTCTTAGGCACTCCCATTACGGGTATAATCCGCTGTCGGAGACCGTCCAGTGTATTTTTAATGATTCAAATTATTTTACAGGGAAACATTTTACAGATAATAAGTACCCTACATGAGCTAATGTATAAAATTTGGACCATTATCTGATAGTCCAGATGTCGCACTACACTATTATAAGACGCTCCCAATCTACAGGACCCCAAGTCCGTGGGTGACCACAGAAATATTATAAATAAATAAAAGACTGAAAAAGGGGCTTAATTGCACTTTTATTCTCCTTTTGTTTGCTTTATCCCTTTTAACTTTCAATTACATTAATAGGCAGTAGTTTATTTTCTTTTAGTTACCAGATTTGAGTACATAAATCTAAGTTCCAGACAATACCTCCAATGTGATATGAACGAAATTTGAGTACAAGTGGACGATTATTCATCTTTCTCGCACGGTCAGTGATGTCCTCATTACTTAAAATAACTCAAATTGGAATATTTAAACATTGATTTAAATTAGTAATTTACGATGTCCTTATCAACGGAGATTGCTCAAGATTATAGTGACGACACATTAGCAATACCCTACATTAGTTTATTAAATTAGTCTACGATATTCTTTTTTTTTCCCTTTGATCAGGAGTCGATGATATATATCCTTATTAACACAACGTTTACTCATTTTTAATTCCTGACTTTAGTGAGCTGAAGTCTTATACACATTAATAAAAGAATGTAGAGGATTAAAAAAAACTATAATCACTACACCAGTAATGGTTTGGGAGATGAAATAAAATAGTAGAGCGAACCATTAAGTCCTGATTTGGCAAATTTGAAAAAACTGTTTTTTTTTTTTTTTTTTTTTTTTCAATTTTTTTTTTTTTAGTTTTTTTCTTTTTGTCTTTATTCAATAAAATTTTTTTTTTTTTTGAAAAATTTTTAGGTTTATTTTTTCTTTATTAAAAAAACGATTTTCACATAATTTTATACATTTGGTTTTTCATTCAAATCACAAAAAATTCGACAAAAGGAATCTTTAGAATAAAGACAAAACGAAAAAAAAAAAATCAATAAAATTATTATCCCAATGTATTTGGGCAAAGATCATTTTATCCCATTAATAAAGTCCAAAAAATTGAAAAATAATCTAGAGTGAAAAACTAGTTTTTTATTTTTGTTTATTTTTTGGTTTTAAAAAAACTATTAGTTTAATCTGGACTCTAATATACATTTTTTTCAAATACTCTTTGATTCGCTACCATACGTACAAAAAAAAATTGGTTTTGGGGACAGTAAATCTAAAAAATGCTAATACTCCAAAATTCGTGTTCAATATTACTACTCCAAAAATCTTTTTGGGAGACAGTGAAATACTACTACTCCAAAAAATCTTGATTTCTTTCTTCCTTCGGATAAGCCACCTGCCCTACATGGGCCCCATTTCCCATTATTTTTGCGCAATACTTTTTTTCGCTATAAATACCCCACCTCTACGATCTCCGGTTTATCGAAGAACTCCACAACGAACAACAACAACGTATCGAAGAACTCACAAACAACAAACGTACTGAACCAAAAACATAATTCCAACGATGAGTTATCTGAACCGGGCTTGGATGGCAGCGACCGTCGCCGTCGTGAACGGCCACGCCGATCAGGGTTGCAAATTGACGACAGGCATCAGACCCTTGCACCACACCAAGCAACGCATCTCCTCCTCCTCAACCGCAGCCGGCGGTAGTCCGGCAGATCTCCGGCCGCTGTCATCCGTGACCAGATCCGAATTAGACGGATTCATGGGCGGAGAGGAGAGAAGGAAACAAGCCGACGATTCACTCCGGCAAGTCATGTACTTGAGCTGCTGGGGCCCCAGCTGAGGTCCTGAGAATCAATCGGATTTTCTTGATGGTGTACAGACGTACAGGTCTGTGGATGGAGAGAAGGATGAGTGGACTCGGTGAGGGCGTTGGTGAGTGGACTCGAGTCGGGAAAGAACTATCTGATGTGGTTAGATGTGATTATCTGGAAGGGAAGATGAGTCCGTGGATGTAAATTACCTGTATAGCTGAAATGAAATGGAAATAACGAGTTTCAATGTCATGACTCGTTCGGATTATGCACACTTAAATCCTACTTATTTACTTCTGTTAATTTAAGTTGTGTTTGGAACTTAAGGGAAAACGATTACGAGAGAAATGAGAGAGATGGTGAGAAGAAAAATGAGAGAAAAGTTGGAACTTCAGTAAAAGACAGAAAGAATAATTCAGTAAAAGGCGAAAGAATAATTCGGTTTGTGCTCCACATAATTTGATTTGTGCTGATCGCGCCGCTGCGCAGATAAAAGTTGAACTTGTATTTAAAATTTTCCACTCATTTTTCAGAACCAAACAGGTAAAGAGAATTTTTACTAAATTTTTTCCTTATTTCCAAATCTTTTTCACAAGTTCTAAATTATAGGTAAATCTTTGATTGCTTTCCCCATATGCTTCATTGATTTACGGAGTAATACTTTGGAGTATATGATTTGAATAGTGATGGCTAAGCAATTTGATTTAATGGAAGTATTTTTTGATAATTCAGATTGTCAGTTTACGCACACTCAATTAATCTCGGGAATCCATTACTATTCTGAAGAGATAAGCCTTAGACTAGCATTGTTTTTATCCTTCTCAAAAGGGCATTATTTCGATTTGAATATGATTATTGGATCATTAGGTCCAGGAAATGCACTTATTGGGAAAACAATTGCTTTAATTCTATAAAGAATTACTCTAAGATTCATTATAGCTTTTTGTAACATGTCTAGTCCACCTCTTAATTCCATAACTCTTCTAATCCACCTTTTTGCAATTTCTAAGGTGTAAGGTCCACTCTCTATTTTTAATAAACAAATATACAATCACATTAAATTTAATACATAACACTCTCTTGCTAGAAGTTTACCGGTGCCGAAAAGTTCGTCGAAAAGTTACTAGCGCCGGAAAAGTCGCCGGAAAATTGGACTTTGCCGGAAAAGTCGCCGGCGCAGATAATCATATCTGGAAACGCTAGAGGTGGTTATCTGGACACACAAGATGTGGTTATCTTGATTCGCAAGAGGTGGTTATTTGTACTCATAAGATGTGGTTATCTGAGCATATTTTTGTTTAAAAAACTTACTTGGGATCAATTCCTCAACCACCCAAGCACTACAAGATAGCAGCACAAACCCTCTACTTTTAACATAATATTTTACTAGAAATTTTATTGAAAATTGAATAAAACAAAAAAAAAACACTTTTTCAAAATGGAGGTGGTTATCTGGAATCAAAAGAGGTGGTTATCTAAACTCATAAGATATCAAAATAATGAAATGCTAATAAAAATTCAACAATAAATATAAAAATATACTCCATGCTTTAGTGCTTTGGTGGCAGTACCTTATTTACTAATGAAGCACGTCACCTCTGTCCTCCCTCTTGGGAGTGGTGACTTGTCTCTTTATACAAATTCACCTCCCCCCTTTGCCAGGAGTCTTCTCTCTTCTAAAAATACCGAGACGATATTGAAAATTCAACCTAATTCTCCCCACTTGCTTGTGTTGTTCCTCCCTTTGACCATTTCCTTTCTCGAAAAAAGTATGAGAAAAAAGGGGGAAAAAAAAAAGAAGGAAAAAGTAAGAGAAAAAATACACAATTTGGACAAAGGTACTGCTACGACCTACACAATTTTAGACTAAAGCAATTATGAAGGCCAGTGGGCCACAGGCCTAAGAAGATAGCTAGCTTCTTTTTTTCATCTTTATTATTACCTTCTTACCTTCTTCTTCGGCCAGAGTTCGACGCCGCTCCATTTTTTCCGTTTCTAAATCAGTGGTGGAAGAAACCATGCTCAACCAGCACTACTCCCCTACTGAGTCGAAATAAAGGGGTTTTTCGGGTATGGGGCCGACGCCGGAGAGAAGGTGATGTTTCGCCCGTGTCGTCGCTGGACATGTTCGCCGATTGAGGAGGAGGAAGAAGAGAAGGAGATTGCAGCTCAGTACAGCTCGAGGAGGGGCTGATCCGGAGCTGCTGTTGTTGTTCCCTCTCCAGTCACCCAGAGAACAACGGGAATCTGACACCGGCGACGAAAGCAGGCGACTGGCTCTGTGTTTGGTCGCGTATAAGTGGGGGTAGTCGGGTCTTTTTGTTATTCTAGTGGATCTTATGTCTTAGAGAATATTTGGGTGGACCTTACACTATAGGAAATTGCTATAGTGGACTCTATACCAACTCTCCCTTAATTCTAATTTCATGAAGACGCGTTAGCAACGATCAAATATTTTCAACTGCATTCGAGACTATAAAAGGATTAGTCTCCCAAACTAATCCATTCATTATAATACAGGACACTGAGCTATATAGTACAGTAAAAAACTCAAAATAGCGCAACCATTGTCAAGTTTTACGGCGGTGTTCAAATCTTAGCATGATGATTTTGCGGATGTAAAAGAAGTACTAAAGGAGGATTGGATCTGATGTGGTTAGAATGTAAGACTAAATTTTAAATTTAGTCATTATGGCCCACATTTTATTTATGCCATTACGTATCAAGAGTTTGACAGGATCCTCCATATCTTTAGGCCCAAGATTTATGTTGTTGGTCAAATCGAGAAGTATTTCCTAAATTTATTTTACTTTGATATGAAGTAAATATAATGACTTATAAGGAATCTGGTCCTCTCTCTGCTAATAAAAGAGTGTCTAGGGTTCTATCAATTTAAGTCACTAAACTGCTAAAAAGTGAGGCAAGGGAGAGAAACCCGTACTCCACCAAGGGTTTTATACTCTAGGTAAATGTCATCATGGTCGTTTGACTAATGAGATGGGTATCGGATCACTCAAGTTCTGCATTAATGGATCCGAGTACGCCGCTCTTAATTGGAGTATTTAATTTTTGCTTAAATGTTTATATTGTGATTATCATGATAGTTCTAGATCCTGACATAAATGCAGATTGTTAATTGTTTAACACCATAAAGAAAACTTACATAGAAATGGTATTCGGAAGGCAAGACGCGTTCGTCAATGTACGTTACATGTACAGTTGAAATGGAAACTTATTTCATTTGCTTTTGTTAATTTTAGATCCTTCATCGTTTTCAGCATACACATTCAGTGATCTCAAGAGTAATCAGGTAATTTTGTAGGCTAAAGTATGAAAGAAAGGAAATCAGGATTAGACTAGCATACAGAGTGTGATACTTTTCCATCTTTTAATAGACATTCGTTCTTTCTTTTTTTGCCAGACGATATACATTAGCGAGAAGGGAGATTAGTAGTGTTAGTGAGTTAGTCAATCCACACCCCTCGTGGGGCTCGAACCCGCGCCTCCACTGAGGAGGCAAGTGAAGTTTCCAGCTGTGCTAGCCTGGAACTTCAATAGATATTCGTTCATTGGTGTAGTTCAATGATAATTGCCTCCAAAGCTCCCGGAAATCTACTTACCAAATTGTTACTTTTTTTCTTGGGTCTTGCTAACGTGTGTCCAATGAGAACATAATAAGTACATAAACAAACAAAAACAACACATATTTCAATACATCTTTTACACTTTTCAATACACTTTCACATATCTTTATACATTTTTCACACATTTTAATACACTTAAAGTGTGTCTATTGGGCACACGTTAACATTTTCTTTTTTCTTTTAGAGGAATACTATAAGAGGAGAGTCAAACCCCCAAAATAAGCCAAAATCAGGCTCACCAAATGGTTGATCAAATTGGTTAAGCTTCTAACTTTGCTACAGTATCGCAACAAATTTGGTGCGACACTATTCACACACCAGGGCACTATTCACACACTGTTCATGCACTATTCACGCACTGTTCATTTTTTTAATATTACTTTTGGGGAGTAGGAGTACAAAAAAAGAATAGTTTAATGCAGTAAAGTTAGAATAGAGAGTCTGATTTTGTGAACTTTTGTAAAAGTGACTTGCTAAATTGTAAAAGGTGTTTTTAAAGTTAAATTTGGTGTAAAATTTGGTACTTCTGATAAGGACGCTCTATCATATTGCATTAATTAATACTGTAATAAACCAATCATCATTGTTGTTGCTGCTTTGATTCTAACACAGTCATCATTATTAAGCTGACTCTTTTTTTACCACTAGCTATAGGCCTCATTTGGGAAAAAAACTTAAACCAGATTATTGGTTTTTTGGTTTTTTCTCAAATAATTCAAAAAACCGGTTTGGTTTTTTCTTAAACTTAATCCAGATTATTTTCTCTTTTGGCTAATAATCTAGATTATGGATTATGGATTATTCGTTTGTTTCATTCAAATTTTTTTGCATAGATACTTAAGTTTTGCATCAAGATTTTGTACTTGTTAGATTTTAGAGAATACCCAAACCACAAAATCTTGTTCTCAAAACTAACGAATAAAAAAATTTTTGAATAATTAGGACAAACAAATTTGGATTATTTTTTATTAAAAATCTCTAAATACATTTTGGAATAACATCGTTTTTGGAAGGACAATTTGAAAAAGAATGCAAGGACATCATTATATCAAAACCTGTCATTTCCGGGGATTTTTCTTTTCCCAAAACGACTTCATTTTGCTAATTTTCTTGGTGTACTTAATCAAGTTCTCCAACTATAAGGGTTTTTTTTTTTCTTTTTGTTTGGATAGTTAATTTTCCCAAAGTGGGTTAAGAGGATTGTAGGAAACCTATAAAACTAAAAAAATTGACAAAAAAAAAAAGAAAAAAAGAAGAATGTTATTAGTGATCACTAGGATATTCCGAAAATAAATGTGGGACAATATCTTTTAACTTCTTTTTTTAGACTTAGGCCCCATTAGTTTTTCATAATAAGCCGTGAAAATACTTTTGGGCCCTATATGATGTTTGGGACCTTTCACTTGGGGGTGTGGATTGTGATTTTTTCTTTTGTTCCTTTTTTTTTTTTAAATGTGAGGTGGAATTCTATATACGATACCTACGTGTAAACTCTATATCCAACTCAAAACTAATCAAAATTTGAGTGGAAGGACCCTAATGTTATTAAGTGATCACTCATTCCTTCCCCACCAATGTGGAAGGGTTTTTTTATACTCTAATTTTCCTAAATCCTAAACCTAAACCAAAGTGTCTCAAACCCCAAAAGAGTCTAATATACTTTTGACTGTTCAAAACAACATTTAGATACCACGTGGCTCAGCCACGTGGTCACCCTTCCTTGCCCAAAAAAATTCGTTTTGGGGGATAGTGCCATTTGAGTTGCTATTCTAGAGATTGATGTTGTTGCCGTTTGTAAACCATCTTAACTTTTTTTTGTGATTTTTTCTTTATTTGATTTTTTTTTTTTAAATTAGTTTTCATCATTTTTTTAGTATTATTGGTTCCAACTCAAAACAAATAGGTAAAAGATTATGACTAGAAGTTTCAATTTTTGAATAAAATCGAAAAAGTGTAAAAATCAAAATTTTTAAATTATTTTTGTCTTTATTCAAAAAAATTAAGTATCAGTCATAATTTTATACTTTTTGATTCATCTCTTCAGATTAACCAATAATACGGATGCCCAAAAAAAGTTTTGCAAAACTAAAAATGAGAAAAAAATCAAATAAAAAGATTTTTTTTTTTTTTTTTTTTTGATCTGGCTATTCTAGAGATTGATGCTGTTGCCGTTTGTAAACACTTGAGTTACTATTTGCTATTTGTTGGTGTTTCGTTTTAAGTCTGAATTTGTTACCCCTGGTGTTTCTCCTCCATCTTTTAGACGAGGGAGAAACAACCCATTTAGTGCACTCCCTATTGTAGCCTTTTGGTATTCCTCACTTTTCCTTCTCTTTTCTTTTCTTTTGTCCTCCTAGAGTATGTCTTTTGTAGGTTATACATCCGGTTAGTCTTTTTACTATTTCAAGTTTATTTACCCAAAAAAAAATGTAAATTATACTACTCCGAAAGAATCTTTAGTAGGGCCCACCACATAAGGGTCCAAACCAATTACCATTGGTCACATCGAGATGAGTCATGATTTCTTCCTTCCTTCGGATAAGCTCGCCACCAGCTCATACGTGGGCCCCTTTTCCCATTATTTTTTGCGCAATACTTTCCACTCCTCTCTCTCTATAAATACCCACCCCGATAATCTTCGGTTCATCGAAGAACTCACAAACACAAACCGCAGTGAAGTAGTAGTAAAAAAAACATAACTCCAAAGATGAGTTATCTGAACCGGGTTTGGATGGCAGCGACCGTCGCCGTCGTGAACGGCCACGCCGACCAGGGTTGCAAATTGAAGTCAGGCATCAAAACCTTGCACCACAGCAAGCAACGCATCTCCTCCTCCTCAGCCGCAGCCGGCGGTAGTCCGGCAGACCTCCGGCCGCTGTCATCCATGACTAGATCCGAATTAGACCGATTCATGGGCGGTGAGGAGAGAAGGAAACAAGCCGACGATTCACTCCGGCAAGTCATGTACTTGAGCTGCTGGGGCCTCAGCTGAGGTCCTGAGAATCAATCGGATTTTCTTGATGGTGTACAGACGTACAGGTCTGTGGATGGAGATAAGGATGAGTGGACTCGGTGAGGGCGTTGGTGAGTGGACTCGAGTCGGGAAAGAACTATCGGATGTGGTTAGATGTGATTATCTGTATAGTTGAAATGGAAATAACGAGTTTCAATGTCATGACTCGGATTATGCACGCTTAATCTTATTTACTTCTGTTAATTTAAGCTCAGTTTGGAACTTAAGGCTCTGTTTAGAACTTGGGAAAGGAAAGAGAAAAGAAAAGAAAAGAATTAAGAAAGAAATTAGAGAAAAAATTGAAGAGAAAATGGAAGGAAAGTAAAATAGAATTTTGAATATTTTCGTTTCTTTGTTTTAAGATCCAAACAAAGGAAGAGCCTTTCCACATCTTTCCCTATGTTCCAAACAGAGCCCAAGGAAAAATGATTACGAGGGAAATGAGAGAGAGAGAGAGAGATGAAAAATGAGAGAGAAGTTGAACTTGTATTTAAAAAATTTCACTCTTATTATTTAGAACCAAATAGGAAAAGAAGATTTTTAAAAAAATTTCCTTATTTTTCACGTCTTTTCACAAGTTCCAAATTAAATTTGATTTAATGGAAATATATTTTGATAATTTAAGTTGTCTATATCTACGCACGACTAGGAGACGAGTTCGTTAATTTACGTTACATGTACAATTGAAATGAAAACTTTTTTCATTGGCTTTTGTTAATTTTAGATCCTTCCATCGATCGTTTTCGGCATACACATCCAGTGATCTCAAGACTACTAAAGAAACAGTTCAAAAAAAAAAAGACTACTAAAGAAAGGAAATCAGAGTTTTAGACAAGCATATGGAGTATGATAATTTTCCATCCTAATAGACATTTGTTCATCGTCGTAGTTCAATGATAACTGCCTCGTTCAACTAATAGTTTCATCATAAACCAAATAAACAAAAAGAGAACCCTAATCATTCAATTCAATTTGTACAAGGCATTCGACAAACACATCGAATGCAATAAAACCAGGAACATATATACGAATGCTCTGAAATCGAATATCCTTTGTATTCAAAGGGGTCCCTCTATTTCTTTCTGTGTGAGCGTAAGAGCGAAAGAAAGGCAGAACCTGACCATTGGAATCGCGTAATGGCTGCTTCAAGTTCTGCAAGAATGGATCACTCGAGTTTTCTAGGACTGGACTCTTTATTATTTATTGTCCGATTAGCTATAGTTTAGTTCACTCCAAAATGAACGAACCACTAGAATTAACTGCATTTTAAGAGATCTAGAAAATTGTTGCAAGTACGTTGGGCATCTAGGAGAAGTAGGAGACCATGGTCTCCAACCATGAATTGATAATGTCTTTCCAACAAGAAATTTTTCGGTGCCAAGCGGGCACCAGCTGGCACTGCCACGTGGTGCCCGTTAGCTCATTCTGACTGTCCATTCGTTTTTGGACGGCCCAGATTTGTTTGGGTAAATTTACTCATCAAAATCACAAAATTGTAACCAAACAATCCAACAGATCTAGGCCATATAAAACACGGATGAACAGCCCGAGTGAGCTGACGGGCACCACATGGCAGTGCCAGCTGGTGCCCGCTCGGCATAAAATATACATAAAGTTTCCCTTTCCAATTGATCAGCAAATAAATAGCAATATCACACCGGAAGTTTGAACTTGAGGTGGATATGTCACTACAAGAAAAAAATGTCTCCAGTGAGGATTGAGTTTCCTCGCCAAAGCACCAAATTTCCTCGCTAAAGGAATTGGCGAGGAAAAATTTTCTTGCCACGTTTCCTCGCCAAAAGGTTGTCGCAAAAGGTATTCTAGCGAGGAAAAATAAATTTCCTCGCCTAATCTGCCAATTGGCGAGGAAATTGTTCGTCGCCTATTGTTTTCCTCGCCTATTCTGACCATTTGGAGAGGAAAAATTTCCTCGCCAAAACACCTGAAACTAAAAAAAGAAGGAATCCTATTTCAGCTTCTCCGCCTCCCCTAGGATTTGAACCAGCGACCTCCTCTCAAGTAACGCGCGCCCCATCCACCACACCAACTTCCATTTCAATGCAAAGTTTAACAACTTTTAATATATAACCTTTTGTAGTTCCTTTCACCTTACTATTTTTTAAAATCTTTTTGTCTAATTTTAGTCTCTTTGTAGTGTTTCTTTAAACTTTTTTCTTAAATCTTTTAATGTTATTTGTTTTTACTGAAGTTTTTATTTTTAAAAATTTCGAACGCAAGGTAGTTCCCTTTTCTCTCTCTCTCTCTCTCTCTCTCTCTCAGAGAGATAAACTCCATACCGAAATCATGTTCCTATTTTTTGTCATTGTGTCAATTTTCCTTTTCCCACAATTATCCCACATAAATCTGGCTTATTATGTATTCAGTTAAGTGTGGATCCTTAGTCTAAAGGGTAACCATGAAAACTGATTTGGGTTTGGATAAAATAACAGCCTGGGGTAAAATAACTCAAATATTTTTGCACATCAAGAGTGTATGATTGATTATCATTTAATCTTTTGTTTCTCCCGTTCACATGAAATAGAAGGGAGAGTACTCTCAAATAGATTCGACTTGCACATACATCGGTATATGAGATTGGTAAACCACTTTGATGTTTTCATTCATTATTTGTACTTTGCACGTGCATAGCACGAGTTAAACGCTATCCTATATACTATAGCAATGTAGTCGGGGCTCTCAAAAGCCTCCAAACCCCAATCCCTTAATTCTCAGATTTTTCAATTATTTTTTCCTCACAAAATAACCCTATAGCAAAAAAAACAGGCAACCTCCAAGTATTTCGAAAATTCCAAAACTACTGCCCACTCATTTTCTACGCCCTCCCTCATCTCTCTCACCTTTTGTATCTCTCATTTTTTCACCATCTACGCCCACAAATCATGCTGAAAGAAAACCCACTACACCCACAATAAAAATTGCTCCCACGTTGTAGTTGAAAAAAACGGATTTGGGGTGCCTGCTGTGCAGCCACCGCACAACACCCATCCGAGTTGTCCGTTGCTCGGATGGACGACCCAAATTTCATCTTACATGCGCGACAACAAACGGTTCTGATGCAAAGGTGCTAAGGTGAAATTTGAGCCGTCCATCCGAGCAACGGACGGCTCGGATGGGTGCACAACACCTGCTGTGCGGTGGCTGCTGTGCAGCCACCCCGTGTCCGTAAAAAACCCATTAAAAAAAACTGCGTGCTCCCACGTTGATAATTCGGTTTACTAAATGAGCTACTAACCATTTTCACCAAATGAGACATATATGACTTGAAAAGTTATCAAAAATTGACTTGCACACGCATTGCGTGTGCCCCACCCAGTACGAGTAAAAACCATGAGAAGAATCAAATCTTCGATTTTTTGGCGAGGAAATATAATTTTTGTCGCCAAATGGGTGCTCTTTAGCGAGGAAATATTCATTCCCTCGCCAAATCTTAGCTTTTTGACAAGGAAAAATAATTTCGTCGCCAATCTTAGCTTTTTGGCAAGGAAAGATAAATTTCGTCGCCAAATGGGTGCCCTTTAGTGAGGAAATGTAATTTCGTCGACATAGAGTACTCTTTGCCGACGAAATCAATTTCCTTGCCATAGAGACCCATTTGGCGATGAAATTTGAATTTCCTCACCACATTTCGTCGCCATAGGTAGTTTTTCTTGTAGTGTGTTAATCCAAAATTCGTTTTCAATCCGGCCATTAATAAAACTCACTATTGGACATCGTTTCACCCATGGCTTTTTCGAAAACGCAATTATAACATGTTCGGCATTATGGTGGTGGTTCCAATTTGAAAAAAATTCCTGATTACTTCCCCAAATTTTTTGATAGAAATTATAAACTGAATTAACTAAATGAGCTGCCAATATTGGAATTTAAAATAAAGAACAATGACGTGGTTCAATGATTTTTCTTTTATTTCTAATTTTATTGACCGTCCTATAGGGATATTAAAGTTCTAACATTGGTGACCATAATTCATATTCAATGATTTTTCTTTTATTTCTGATAAACTGTATATTCGAACCTTGTTTTCTTAATCTAGTATTAGCAACCATCTTGTGCGAATGTGACTTCAAAATTGTTTAACATGACAATCAGGTGATATATGTATTCGTGCTCAAATCATGGTGGATGCAACATGAATGACCGTCCTATGGAAAAATTGAAGGTCTAATAATTTAGAGTTCTAAAATTATTGTGATAAACTATATAATCGAACCTCGTTTTCTTAATCTAATATTAGTAACCATCTTGTGCGAAAGTGACTTCAAAGCTGTTTAACATGACAATCAGGTGATATACGTATTCGTGCTCAAATCATGGCCGGATACAACATGAATGACCGTCCTATGGAAAAATTGAAGGTCTAATAATTTAGAGTTCTAAAATTATTGACCGTAATTTATTATTTTGATAGATTTTTCCTTTAGTTAATTCTCATAAACCATTCAAAACTTGTTTGCTGAGTCTAATATTAGTGGCCATCCCATGTGATCTGACTTCCAAATTGTTTAACATGCATGTGACAATGATTTCTCTATTCATGCTCAATTAATGGTGGATGCAACATTAATGATTGTCTTATTGGAAAATTAAATTTCTAACAATTTAGAATTTCAATATTAATGACTGATTTATATGTAATGGATTTTTTAAATTCTGTTAAGCTATTCAAACCATGTTTGCTAGTCTATTATTTGTGACCGTCCTACGTAGGACGACTTCAAAATTCCTTTACATGACAACCACATGTAACTATGATTCTCTATTTGCTATACGTGAAAAAAAAAAACAAAACAAAAAGACTAAGATGCAGCAATTGAACGCATGAGAAATGTTCTTGTACATTGTTAGATGACACAATGCCGAATCGTCCTCAATATTGACGTGCCGAAATCATGTGCAAGACGATTCGATCCATGATTTGAATGCATGTTGTCCTTTTTTTTTTTTCTTCATCAAGGAAAACGGTCCGAGGGCTACATACCACCAACAATAGCCCTCGGTTAGGAAAAAAGATCCACAACTATTGGGTTATCTATACGGGTTGGGTAGGCATAGTTCAGAGATATCACCCGGCTCACAAGAAAATCCGAAAAGAGTATTGAAAGTTCCACGCAGGGAATAATGATCTCACAAAACAGAGATAGACAAGAACAAGAAGCAAACAAAAACAGGGAATATAAAAAACTAAACATAAAATTTTTTTGCCGGTAGCCGCCGCCGCCACACACCCCAGCCACCAAAAGCCGCATCCTGCAAAACACGCAGATGCATAGCTGCAGAGGCAAAGCTTTGCAGATTACAACTCCGAAAAACTGAGCATGAGAAAGAGATTCCATGCCGAAAACTGAATGAGTTTGACCTCCATCACCAGCCGTAGCCCAGTCGGGATCCATTCTTCTACATACCCCACCGTTGCTTTCCGGCCACTATTGAAAACCACCACGACCCACCAGCTCCCGACCACCAAGCCCCAGAACGAATCTTGGCTGAGAAAAAACAGACCGAGCCGAATTGACGACGGAGGAAAATAGATGGAGGGGAAAGTAAAGCTCCTAGATAGCTTGAAGAAACAAGATCCTCCCATTGTGTGACGGAGGAAAATAGATGGAGGGAAAGCGGCAAGCTCCTAGAAAAAGATGGATGCTTGTTGTCCATTGAACTTAAGATCCTCCCATCTAATAGTCCGGACTAAATGGTTTGGGTGTTGAAACTTTAGGAGGATTTTTGCGTTTGGGGAGGGGGAGGGGAGAAGGGGGCAGCAAGGTTAGAAAAAGATTGGATGCATGTTGTCCATTGAACTTAATTACTTGGTTCAAATCTAATAGTCAAGGGACTAAATGGGTGCAATTAAAAATTAAAGAGCAGTACTCAATATCCGAATTGTCTAGGGAATAGAACTGTAATTAACCTCAGAGCCGCTTCATTGCTTGTCTTATTAAGCCTTTAAATCAAATCGGAGCGTCGATAAGAGCCGTTTAACATCCAACGGCCAAGGACGGAGCGGACACTCAACGTCTACTTTTCTCTCAACGGTCACAAAACTCAAATCATAAGAATTTCCCCAATTCACCCCTCCCTCTACAATCCCCTCCTCTCTCCCCCTCGCTCTCTCTCTCATTGAATAACGCTCCAAGATTCCATCTCTTTCTCTCTCTCTCTCTCTGAAATTCTCGATACCCATTTCAAGAAAATGAGTGTTCTTCAATACCCAGAATCCATGAACGCATCAGATCTCCAGATATGGAACAACGCCGCATTCGACAATGGCGAATCAGAAGACACTTCAATTGCAAGAAGATCTTCTTTTTCCCCATTAAAACCCATTTTCGTCAATCGATCTGAGACTGTTGATTCCATTTCCAGTAAAGAAAATCAGAGTCCGTCAAGAAAACCCCTGGTTTCTGTCAAGACTCCGTTACCGGTCAAGCCGCTTCACCTAAACGGCGTTGACGGAAACAACCCGACAAAGCCCCTTTTCAAGAAACCAGTTCTGAAGGATAAAAAGGAAGAAGAAAGTCGTGATGAGACGAAGATTGATGCTGAGATTGAGGAGATTCAGATGGAGATTACTCGATTGTCCTCGAGGCTAGAGGCGCTTAGGCTTGAAAAGGCTGAGCAGAAGCTGAAATCGTTGGAAAAAAGGGCAGGGTAATTTCGGCAAAGTTTATGGAGCAGAAACAGATTGTGAAAAACCCGGATGGAGTGAAAAAGATAGAAGAAGTTTCATCATTGAGTTGTGCAAGAAAAGTGGAGAGAAGGGGTTTTAGTTTGGGTCCATCGGAAATAGCTGCCGGTATCCGAAGAGGAGCCAGTTTGGGTCCATCTGAGATAATGAAGCAAATGGGTAAGAAAGAAATCATCACTCCTGTTCAATCCATAACAAATAGGAGAAAATCATGTTTTTGGAAGTTACAAGAAATTGATGAATTGAAAGTAACAAAAGAAAGGGGCAAGAGTTCAAGTATTAGTCCTAAATTGAGGAAAACCATTCCAAAGACTCAACCTTTGAGGCAAGCAGTTACAACGGTCGGGTCGAAAAAGGCGGTGAAGAAAGAAGATGGGGTTATTTCTGCAATTAAGCCAAAGAAACTGTCATTCAAAGATGGGGAAAAATCAGTGCCCACTAAGAAGGTTTTGAAACCGGGTAGGGTGGTGGCTAGCAGGTATAGTCAGACTACTGGGAATTCATCAATGAGGAAGAGGTCATTGGAAAGTGAGGAAAGTGAGAGGAGTGAAAAGAAGAGGGCTTCATCAATTGGGACACCGCGGGGCTCTGATTCAGAGATAGGCCAAAATCAAGGGACTCAGAGCCGGGTGAAGAAGCGGTGGGAAATTCCGAGTGAGTTGGTGGTTTGTAGGAATTTGGTGAATGATGATGAGGAAAAACCGGTATCGGTTACGAAAGTTCCTGAGATTCTTCCTAGGATAAGGACATTGAGGTGCCCCAGTGAGACTCCAAGGGACTCTGGACCGGCTAAAAGAGTGGCTGAGTTGGTTGGGAGGAAGTCATACTTCTGCGACTGTGAGATGGTGGAGGAACCAGTTTGTCAGGCTTTGAGTTTTGCAGAAGATGATGAAGAGAAATGATAAATGGGAAGTGTAAAAAGGGGTTTCTTCCTCCATTGCTAGTTGCTCAAATGGTGAGGGGTAAGCATGCTTTTGCTTCCTCTAGGGAATATGCATAAAAAAGTGTCTAGTTTTTCTTGCCCTTTGTAATATGCCCTAATGAGAAAGGATAAAAGCTGGTTTCTTATGATTCTATTTTGGGTTGTGCTGTTACAATGAGGTGAGCTTACTTTTGCTACCTCCTAATGAGTGCTAAGAATTGAGTTTTGTATTCTTTGGTATTGCTTAATGCAAGAAGCTTTTTTCTCTTAAATTTCTGATCATGTTGATGAATGACTTGTGTGATCATCTATGACAACAGAGGGCAATTTCATGTCTTGTTTTCTTATTATGTTTGGTGACATTTAGTTCTTTAGTTCTTTTCATCTTCACGAACACAATAATTCAAACTTCAATAATTATGTTGAGGCCATGTATGTGATTGATTGCAGATTTTCAGGTAAGCTTTTGAATAATTATGTCAAGGGTCCCATTTTGACTTAGCTGAGAAATATTTTGAAGTTGCAAAGGAATCCCACTGATACTACTTTTCTTGTTTTGACAAAAGTACTCCTTTTCTCCCACTTACTTTATCTAATCTTCAATTATTGTCAAAAGTAAATTTGTCCCATGTTCGTATCAAGTTATGCCAGTTATACAAGAGATGTTTGAGGCAAAACAAAATTGGGGAAATTGGAAAATTGACTCAGAGAGAACCATAGTGAAGGAAATGACATTCTTTGATTTACTTTTGGAAAGGGTGTTGCCTAATGATTAAATAAATAATGTATAGTTTCAATTCTAAAGGTTGTGCATAATTTTCTATGTGGATTATGTGACTATTCCACTGCAGAATTGCCGACCTGTTACAGGGAAAAACTTTGATTTTGGTGTCAGGATGATTTCTATGACTCAATTTGTTCAGATTTAATATAGATTGTGAAAGGATTAGAACTGCTAGTACTCCGTATTACTCTGGTACTCACAAAGGCACGTTTGATTGCCAGATTATTTTTTGGAAGGATTCAAAAGGATGGAAATAATGATTGGGATAAAGGGGACGTGGATTCCTGGGATAATAATAGATGGGATTGGATGTAGTACAAGATTAGTTTGACTGCAAAAACACCACATTCCGAGCTCAACATAAACCGACCATTCAAGGGAAAGTTGAAAGCAGAATGAAAAGAAATGAGCTAGTGTATGAATTTTATAATCCAATAAATGTATCACCAACAGAATTGAACTGCTGATATAAGTGTAGAAAATAATCGCAGACAAAATTTGAAGTATCTACTCCATAACTCTATAAGAATAGAGAATAATTGCAGTCAAAATTTTAATGTGAAATGATAGCAAAATTTGCTTTACTGCAGCTATATAGCAGCTTGTGGTCTGAAATGAATCTTATTGGAGTAAGTCGTTTAAGTGGTGCCTATGGCCTCGGCGGCCTCAGATTCGGCTTGAGTCCCTTCCAAAAATAAAGCGCCTTCCCCAGTCGGATACCACCAGCATTCTTGTACGCCAGCTGACCAGTTTGCTGGATGTCAAGAGAAACAGTCACGGTCACAATGTTTACAGAAAACATGTATAAGCACGATAAAGCCACAATACTGGCAGTATTTCAGGCACACTAAACATATCTTGAGGGGTTCTTTATTTTTACAATTACCTTGCATACACAGAATACCAAAGCCACTGAGTGCTACGACCAATTGAGACCCAATCCCCAGGAAGTTGAGCTGCAGTTTGTTCTCCACCCAGAGGAGCAAATTGCCCAAAATGCTTGTACCTTAGATCATAACAGAACGAAAGAGGTTCATTTGAAGAACAAAAGGATTCTCTGACTAGACACAACCATAGATAATTAATTATGTCCTGTTTATCAACGTTCAAGTTGCCAGCAGATCAAAATGAGAAGGAATTCAACAGAACGGGACAAATTTTGCTCGCAAAAGGCAAGTACTTAATCAGATTTGGCATTTCTCTTCAGTTTTCCTACAATAATGCCACGTTTTGTTGCCCATACAATCTACGAATATACCATTAGACAAGACAATTCTCTTCCGTTTTTCTACACCAATGCCACGTCCGTTTTCCTACACCAATGCCACGTCCGTTTTCCTACACCAATGCCATGTTTGGTTGCCAGTACGATTACAAGTACGTGACGTAGGGAATTCAGCAAGTTAAAGGAGCACAAAAGTTTTTTTCTTTTAATTTTCCATTATCTGCAGCCCGGTAGCTTAAAAACAACCAATCATCATTATGGGAAACAAAATACTGCAGTTACATCAAAAGAAATTTGCAAGTATTTAAACCGCTTAAGCAGTTGGTGTAGTCCGGTACTTCAATCTAGCAAAGCCAACTTATTTCCTTCTGGGTTTCAGGTTTTTTCTGCAAGGGCATTTTAATATTTTGAATGGATGATGCTCAATTACCTTTTTCTTTCATCTCTTTTCTGTTATTCCCACATTTATGTGGGGACATGTGATCAACTTCTTTGTGTTCCTTCCTAAGAACAACATACTGCTAAGCATTTCTACCTCTATAACAATCATTATTCATGGTTGCGGACTGCAGAGCATTCTCAACATAATCTACAGATCACATTTGCTTGGGACTACAAGCAGTTATATTCATACTAAGCAAAAAATATACCTGAAGGGGTGAAACCTATGGTGTCCAGACCCCCTGAACCTCAGTGGACCTTCAGGATACGTTTCACACCTTTCCATACGGTTGAAACAGTTGGCAAGGTAAGCACCTTGTTGAGCAGCAACCTGATATAGGAGATGATTAAGATAGAGGGCATGAGGTTTTAGAACAGTATCTGTACAAACGATTCTAGACTAGATCACCTGTGCTGTTGCAGGAAGATTTTTCATTTGTGCATCAACTTCAGAGAGAGCTGCTTTGAACAGTTCGATATCAATGATTTCCTTTTGGCCATTTCCCTGATAATTCTTCAGTAAATCAACAAAATTCTTCAACTGCTTCCTCTTCAAATAGATCTCCACTTGAGGATACCTTTCACAGATATCCTTAATGACATCTTTAAAATCTGCCACAGTTAGGGTACCAGATTGATTCTTGTCTGCCTTACTAAATATGGCCATAATGTCTTCCTGATATCCAGAAAAAAACAAAAGACAAGATTCAGGACATTGTAGTGTTGACTCTGGCAAAACAATTCATTGTAGAATACTAGTCCGTTCTATGGCAGTCATAAACTCATATATGACTTCTGGGAATGGTAACCATGCTACAACAAGAATATAGGACAAGAAGAAGGCAAGCAATCCCTACTCTGCCAAGTTCCAACAAAAGATATTGAGATTTCGTCTGAGCATGTTACATGCATGAACTAGTTTAATAAGTGAACCTTAGTACTGGAAGTAAAGGTCCGCGTGCCAAAACTATCACACAATAGGTTCACGGTCGATAACAAAGATCCTCTATTTACTCCATGGATCCGTTGGAAAAGAATGATCATTTGGAAGGTGGGTGCAGATGACATATCTAAAAATGGTCTCTCACTGAGAGACAAGATGTAAACAAACTTAGAGGACGATTAGCTTCAGTAATCAAAATACAAGGACAAAATGAAGGTCGCGAGATTCAGGACAAGGTTTGGTGAAAGGGCTGATCAAATTGGATGGGAAACTGCAACATGCATGTAGTCGGAAAGGACCAGCATGTACGGAACTTGCAATGTGCACTGATATCAAAGGTGCAGATCTCATGCAAGCGGTTTACAATGAAGAAAGATGATACATACCATGACTTTACGTTGATTTATTGTGGCACAATCACCTAGCGCATATATGTTATCACATCCTTCCACCCTTAGCCACTCATCAGTTGCCAAAGCACGTCTGTTACCCTGAGCACAAAGGAATTGAGGTTTGCTCGTTTTAAATAACAGCTTAAAAAGGTTACTTGTAAATGATCTGAGAAAGATGGGTCCAGATGAACAAACCTGACCAATTTGTTTCATAAAATCCATGACGACTGGGCGAGTTCCAATTCCAGTTGACCAGACAACCATTCCATATGGTATGGACCGGTTTTCACCAGTTGCTCTTTCTTTAGTAGAAATTTCACTATCTGTTACTTTTACAACCATTGACCCTGTTTTCAAATCAATGCCATCTCTTTGGAACTTCTCTTCAGCAAAGGCAGTAATTCTTTTGTCAAACCTGCATAGTCAAAACAAGTGAACTCTTAAGGCAAAATTACCCTGCAAATAATTACCGTATCTGCAGGAGCAAAGAGAGGGGGAAAAAAGCAAAAGAAAAAAATAGTGACAATTCTAGTCACCAAAATATTACGAATCAATCATAGACACTATATAGTATTTCATTTTTCATTTCTAGAAGGTGACTCTACAAAGCTTCAACATTAAATTCTCACAAAGGCAACCAAAGATTAGATGACCATGACACACAGACTAAAGCTGTACTTGTTTCACCATGTTGGTGTTTTTAACAGTTTCCTGCATTTATCTCATGAATCTTTCAAGAATTCCCTTTTACAATGCACATATTTCCCATTTCATGACTACCAATATTGCCGCCTTATAGACTAGCCATGAAAATGGTATCAAACATGGACAGCTACTTTCCTTTTTGGCAATTAACGTTCAGAACTTCTTCACCAAAACACTATGAATATATGATCTGTAATTGTTTGAATTACTATGATATATAAATTCAAGGAGAAACAAAACCTTCCTTACATGTTGAGTATATGATCTGCAGCCTCAAGAAGTGTTATTTTGACATCATCTTTAGCACAAGGATATAACTTGGCCAAATCTTCAGTGACAAAGTCATGAAGTTCAGCTGCAAACTCCACCCCAGTAGGACCTCCACCAACAACTACAAAGTGTAAAATTCTCTTCCTCTCTTCTTCACTTATGCTTGGAAGGGTTGCCTTTTCAAAACAATCAATTACAGTCCTTCGGATTTTCTGAGCGTCTTCTACTTCCTGTATGGAGATTGATTTTCTTTAGATATAGACGCACAGCAGGTTTTATCAAACTAACACAGGAAAACTGTTAAGAACATCAATAACTGATAAGACTTAGAGTATTCCATGTTATCGTTTATTATCATAGCCCTTGCTTTGTTCAGGAAGCATTTACAAGGGATTGACTGGTTTAAACTCGGTAGGTCAGTTAACATACCTTCAAGAAGTGGCAATTCTCAACAACACCAGGTGTGTTGAATGTATTTGAACGGGCTCCCATAGCTATCACCAGGTAGTCATAGTCAACTGTAAAATTTTCTTCTCCACCCAAATTGTTATCTGGATTTGAGCGACAATAGACTTTTTTGTTCACTGCATCGATTTGCAGACATTCAGCTTCCCTAAATTGAACATCTAAACCTTTCTGCCAAAATAAATACAAGAATCAGTTAAAAATATTCATAATTATGTTGTAAAAGAGAATTCAGACCCAAAAATCTATTATATTGCTAAAAAAACTGCATGAAACTGATTCCTCACGACTTCAGAGTTTGGCATCATGGAAAAGGTGCAGTTTACAATTAAACGAACATATTAGCACATTCCTAACCCAAGTGACTTTTGGTATTAAAGCTTTACATGTGAAGCATAGTTACCAAAACAAAACCTTAGTCACTTATGAGACAGTTAGGAAACACCACAAAACCAAGAGTAATGAATCAAACAAATTAATAAGTTCCAAGGTTATCCCAGTTTAAGTCACTTGACATGCCTTGATACCCATGTGCTGTTTGTAAGATGTTGCCCCTAATTCCTGGGGATCACCATGTTTCAATATCAGATTATTGAACAAAGCAAACGGCGTCATTTAGGCTACGAAAGTTTTTGGAACAGCAGCATCAATATTTAAAGGAAACCAAATTAAGTATAACATCCATTTGTTATTCGCACGCCTCAAGGCATTTTTTTCCAAGAGGTGAGCCGATCAAACAGTGAGATCCATAGAGTTATCTGGACCATTGAACATGGAAATGAGTTCTCCACCACCGTATTTGGCTTATTGGGAAAATATCTTTAGTTAAATGCAAATCACCCAAAATGGAGCGCATTGACATGAATTGTGCTACTGGTATTTTGAGGAAAAATTCAGCGGAAATAGATATTAATGGTTCAACAATGCATCTGTACCTTCTTAACTATGTTGCGAACTGGTTCAACAATGCTTCGCGCTTCCACTGTACCACAGGTAACACTCGGTAACAGAGGAGTAAACGCGAAATAATTCCGAGGTGACACCACCTGAACTTCATATGAAGGATCTTTTAGATTTTTCAAAAAACTTGTGCCAGCCCAGCCGGTCCCAAGTACAACCACCTTCTTTTTCTTTTGATCCGATTGAATGGCATCAGCATAAGCACCATGGAATGGTCTGGCATCAGAAAAGGCCAAAAGACCTCCACCACTGTGCAAGTCGGATTAAAGTAGATGATAAGTTGAACATACAAATTTGAAACGGATGTTATAAGGAGGACAAGAAACATGAATACTGCATCACATTGTAGAGAGTCAGAGAAAGCCGGCATAGAATCCAATTACACAAATCTAACATTCAAAAGAAAAGAGCTTCCTCAACTCGAAATCTAGAACCACGCATTTAAGTGACGCATTTACGAAGACTGGGATACCAGGAATAACATCCACTATTAAACATGTCAGCCTGAAACAAAGAAAAGAGGTTCCTCAACTTCAAGTCTAGAACCACGCATCTTAGTAAAGCATTTACAAAGACTGGGATACCAGGAATAACATCCACTACTAAACATGTCTTATAAAATGATCCTGTCATGACTAATACAAGTGAAAAAGTTTCAAATGATTCCTATGGCTTCATTGTCTCCACTAAGTTATGAGCTGGTCATTAGCTGTAACCCTGCATCCTCTGTCATTGATGGTAGCCTTTAATATACTGATGTCTTTGATGCTAACGTTCCCCGGCTGGAATGATATGGAATTATATGCAACGAGTATAAACATAGTTGAAACTCTCGCATTCATATGGACTCTCGTATTCATATGGCGTCATTAGCTACAGTAGGTTATGAGCTGGTCATTAGCTTTAACCCTGCATCCTCAGTATTTTCATAAAACATCTTCCAGACATTTATCCTGGTGTTAATAATTGATAATAAACCAATAAACAGTGCAAAAGAGTAAATGGAGGCATCTTGGATCCTACCAAGGAACCCATTCCAATTTGCAACTAAATCGCAATTTCAGCATACCAAAAGATTGCTCAAAACCAACTATGTTGGCCAACTATAATAGGCAGTAAGATGGATATCTTGTTGCATGATTGGTACATGAAATAGAGCAAGCTCAATTAATTCCACAACATGTACAAGAGGCCGAAAAACCCGTAGACTTATTTGGATAGATTTATGGACAAAGTTCAAATCTGAAAGTCATCATAAATGTTGGACAGACAATCACACATGCAACTCACATTAAGCATTGCATCGCCATGAACAACATTGGCAATTTATCAAGGCAAAAGCACCAACGCTGCATTTAGGTGGTGCAAAACTGCAAATTAGTTTACATTGGCAATATATCTCAGTTTTCCTTTAAAATAAGGTTAATAATTAAGATCCTTTTCATAGGCAATAGAATATAGAATGCCGCTGAGAATCCTCTGTTAATCTATGGTATTATGGTTGCTCTAGACATAACTGATTATTGAGTGGAACAACTTGACTCAAGTACTAAGATAGATCACTTTACAAAGAATTTGAACAGCAAAGAAATCTACTGTTTTCGCGTCATCCATCTCCTCCAATTGTTATATGGCAAAGGTTTCAAATATCGGCCGTTATTAGTTTTTGAGACTTCCAATACCATTACACCCCATTATACCAGTGAGAGGGAAATTCACATGTGTGATGGTCGGTTCCTGTTACATATCTGCCTGGACCATTACAATAAATATTCAATATAAACACTACTCCTACAAGTATAATTATTATATTGGTCAAAAGCGATTTTTTTTTTTTTTTTTTTTGTGCAGCAAACAGAAAATAGATTTCTTACAAAAATCGGAAATTGTAAATCCAAAATGAACACAATACCTACGAGGAGAACAAACTGAAAAGACCCCGAGCAGGAAAGAACAGGGAAAGAAAACACAATGATAAATCATTGCGTGCAAAAAAGGCATGCATAATAAATCAACTCGGAAGTATTCCATTTTACAGACATTAATCCCATATTTTGGGAATAAATCTAAGCTTGAAAATCTGTTCTACGCCAGAACAGATCTATTCAAATCAACTCAAAGAACAAACAAAATACTAAAGAAAACTGCATACACAAAGTCGAGATCTACAAAATGGTGTACTGAGATTCAAAACCTGACGGTGAAGAGCACGGCGAGTTTCGTGATTGAAGGATAGTCATGAGAGGCTCTGGAGGCCCTCTGGTAAAACGCGTACCAACTCATTGCTAACAAACCCTAATTTTCTCTCTCTTTCACGCACAAGGAGAGGCAGAGAGGCAGAGAGACTCAAATATGGGAAGCACCAGTTTCTCTTTCTTTTAGAGAGAGAGAGAGAGAGAGAATGTAGGAGGCGCTGGCTGTGGAGTAACTGTCAAGTAATGTGGCATTTTGCTGTGCTTTTTTTTAAAATTGTTTTTTAATTTAGGTATGAATTTGACTTTTTTAAAATTGGAAAGTAAGCAGGCACGTGTCTTTTTGATTTGCGGAGGAATTCAAGTTTGCTTTGTAATTACACGGACCACACAGCTTTCTGATTTCTCGGCAGCTGTTGATTTCGGTTCCGGGAACAAAGAGCGTTCATCTGACGGTTCTTGTTTGACCACTGTAGGGATTTCGTGGGCCACTGAAAATTAGTATTTCCTACGAATCCGGTTCCGTGCTTTCTCTCCGGTAAAATAGAGAATCTCTCTTAAGGCTGTGCCGTCTGAGATCATCCGTGCCAAAAAAATGGTATGTCTCTCTGCCGAATTATTTTAGGTCGTTAGATAGTGTGTTTTTTGTGTTTCGTTTTAAAATTTTCTTGTGATTCAATGGTCGAAAATACACCGAAACAGAGGAATAGAGGGTTTTCCAAACAGAGAATTTGATTCCGTGTTACATTTCGAATTGGGGACAATTTAATTCACCCGCAGGAAGAGTGTGCTACAGTTCATATTTTAAAAAAACAAGACATCAATTCCTCAAACTCTCTTCTTGCTTCCTACTTTTCACTTTCATGAATGAACATGAATTTATTTTTTAATAGTCCCTCCATCACAAATTTGTTGTCCATTTTTCTGCATGTGTCATTTTTCAATTGCTCTTTCAATCTATAATTTTTTTTTTTTACAATTTATAAACATTGTTTAATAGACATCATCGAAAATTATTAAACAAGATCATAATGAATATATATAACATTAATTAGACATTCACAATAGGCTCCTTAAAAAAAACTCCTAAGTTGAATCCTAAGGTGAACCTAATTGGGGTCAATTTTTCACTCCTAGAGCTTGCTAATGTTTAAGAAGATATATGAACTCAGTGGGCTAGCAAAAACATTTTCTATTTTGTGATAAAAATTCAAAAAGTATAGGACCCATATTAAAAAAAGATTTAAAGACTTTGGTTCCCACTTAGACTTAGGAGCCACCCTTGGGAGTTTGTATGGGGAGCCAATTGAAGACAATAATTAAGCAAATGGCTAGGTAAATATTGGGGCCTCACGTGTAGGGATGGCCATCTCGGCTGACCCGCCCCTATCCAACCCGTCCCCTACCCATTCGGGGAGGGGATTCGGGGATCGGGTCGGGGATGGGGATTATTTTTTAAAAATTTCGGGGATCGGGTAGGGGATGGTATTGTTAGTCCCCTACCCGATCCCCTCCCCGATCCCCGCCCCTCCCCGCATCCCCGTTTACATATATATTTATTATATTATAAGTTTTTAAAATTTATTTTCCACAGCCCCGGCCCCTCTATCCAGTGTCCAGAGCCCATTAACCCTTACCCAATTCTCACGGTCACGGTCACAACTTAAATTAGGAATTTAGGTTAGGGTTACCATTTTATGAAACCATTTTATGCATAAGCATTGGCAGTAGGCACATTCTTGAATTTTGGCCATTTTATGAAACCATTTTATGCATAGACTTGTTAAAACCATTCCTGTGTGTTGCAAATGCATATTACATATTGAATTTAATGCGTAATGGGAACCAAATTGCACGGATGGAATGAAATTTTGGCCGTGGGGGTTGAATTTAATGGGTAATGGCATGGACTAGTGCATGAATTTTTGGATCCCCGATTCCCCGTGGGGATCCCCGTTCCCCGCATCGGGGCGGGGATGGAGGTTAAAATAAAATCCCCGGTGGGGATCGGGGAGGGGATGGGGATTGATTTAGGTTCGGGGATCGGGGATCGGGGATGGAGGTAGTGGTATCCACCCCCTACCCTCCCCATGCCCATCCCTACTCACGTGGAATCTATTTTGAGAGCCCATTGTGGATGCCCTTATACATTAGAAAATATGAAAAGTTTTTCAAGTGCGGTGAATAGTGAAAGTTGATAAGAAATATGAGACGAAGGGAGTACGAGAATATTAGTACATCTGAATTACATCAAGGTAACACAAGTACATAAACATAATAATCTCAATTAAATTAGCCTTATTCACAGGACAAATTTTCGGACAAACTTTTTCGGGCCTTTTTGCTTATTTTGAAGAAATTGTCTTTGGGTAGAAGACAAGTTATTTGGGACAATAACGTAAATTGTCTTTATGGCAAATCGGTAACAAGGAGTTTGGCAAATGTGTAGTTGTCTTTTTATTTGTTCAAAAAGCCCAGACCTAGTCTTTTGACCTAGTCTCTTTATTTGTTCAAAAGACTTATAGCTTGTTCAAAAACCCAAAAAGACCCTTTTCCATTCAGGAGAATAATATTTACCACGCTGCTACACGCACAACAACCCCACACAGCAACTACACAACAAGGAGTAAAACAACGTCGTTCGAATTTTAAAAAAAAGTTGTAAAATCTGAAAACCTCCCCTCTCCCTCTCGTTGAATACAGAGAACAAGGGTGTGAGGAGAAGACGACGAAGATCGCCACCACCACCACCAGCGACGAACCACCACCACCGGGATTATTTCATCTTCTCCATCGTTTCATACAAATTACCCGTCGTCCGTGCTATTTGATGCTGAGATTAGCCCTATTAAACATTTTTTCTTCTCAAATTAAGTGAATTCTTAAGCTATTAAAAAAACCACACATTCATGACAAAATTTATCCAAATCTTAAAAACTCAAATTGGAACCTTAGGGTCTGATTCGAACGACTCCTTGTACGAATCGAAGCATTTCTTGTACAGATGGCGGGTGGTGGTGGCTGGAGTTCTACTAATGGGCTACCAAGTTCTCTCTTCGTCTCTCTTCTCTGTATGTATGGACTGAGAATTTGGGAGAAGAGGAAAAGAGGAAGAAGAGGCAGAAGACATGTGTTGTTCAGATTTTGGAATATTTTTTTTCAAAGCAAAACGATGTTGTTTTGCTCCTTGCTGTGTAGGTGCTATGTGGGGTTGCTGTGTGAGTAGCATTTTTGTAATATTTAGAAGTATGTCCTTGACCCTCTAACCTTGACTCAGAGCTATTAATGTGCAGTTGATTTGGAAAACCCGATTTTTGTTCAGAGCAAAAATGAACCGAGTATTTCACCAACCCAAAAAAATTTACCGAGTATTTTATTATATCATTCAGGCAAAATTGAAGTCCAAGATTCAAAAAGAAAAAAAAAAAATATATATATATATATATATATATACAATTTCCTTCCAATCCGGACGTCCGGAAATTTAAAAAATCCGGACCTCTAATCTGGGCCGTTGGATCTCATCCAACGGCTGTGGGGAAAAAAAGACCTCGCGGGTCATTTCCGGGTAAAAATAGTTCTCGCGGGTTGAACCCGGGTTCAACTACAGCCAACGGGTCATGACCTCCCCAGCCACTTTTCGTCTTCCACAGAGAGAAGAGAGAGAAAGAGCGATCGAAGGCGATTCAGGCGATTCCAATCGCGACGACGAGCAACCCAGACTCCACCACCACTCCTCTCGATCTCCAGGTCTCTCTCTCTCTCTCTCTCTCTCTCTCTCTCTCTCTCCAACGGGTCATGACCTCCCCAGCCACTCCTTGTTTTTGGCGATGTAGTTCAAGATGATCGATCCACAGAGCGACCTTCTTTTTCGCAATGGAGAGTAGATGATTCTCGATCGAGTTCGTCTTGCTTCGTTTTGGTTCGCCTACAAAAAAAAACTAGGGTTTTTAGATGGATGGATGGATGGATCGAGAGAGAGAGAGAGAGAGAGAGAGAGAGAGAGAGAGAGAGAGAGAGAGAGAGAGAGGAGATCGAGAGGAGTGGTGGTGGAGTCTGGGTTGCTCGTCGTCGCGATTGGAATCGCCTGAATCGCCTTCGATCGCTCTTTCTCTCTCTTCTCTCTGTGGAAGACGAAATGAGAAAGTGGACGGGTCATGACCCGTTGGTCAAGTAGTTGAACCGGTTCAACCCGCGAGAACTATTTTTACCCGGAAATGACCCGCGAGGTCTTTTTTTCCCCACAGCCGTTGGATGAGATCCAACGGCCCAGATTAGAGGTCCGGATTTTTTAAATTTCCGGACGTCCGGATTGGAAGGAAATTGTATATATATATATATATATACGCGGAGGATCCTGTCAAGGATCCCGGAAATCCCGGATTGAAGCGTTTTGAAGCCTTTAAAAGATGTTTTTGCATGATCCGAGCCGTCCAATGTGTTCAAAAGGTGTTTTCCAAGGTCCAAGCGGGAAATCTTCAAAAAAAATACCGGGAAGGGCTTGATCCACGCAATTCTTCGCAAAAACTGCATATTTACAAAATTGCGTGGATCAAGCCCTTCCCGGTATTTTTTTTGAAGATTTCCAGCGTGGACCTTGGAAAACACCTTTGAACACATTGGACGGTTCGGATCATGAAAATTTGATCCGAACTATGAGTTCCGGACCCAAGGGTCCCGGACTAGAGAGTTCCTCTATATATATATATATATACACACTCTCTCATCAAGGATCCCGGAAATCCCGGATTGAAGCATTTTGAAGCCCTTCCCGATATTTTTTTGACGATCGAGCCGTCCAATGTGTTCAAAAGGTGTTTTCCAAGGCCCTCGCGGAAATCTTCAAAAAAAAAATACCGGGAAGGGCTTGATCCACACAGGTTTTTGCAAAAACTGCATATTTACAAAATTGCGTGGATCAAGCCCTTCCTGGTATTTTTTTTTTGAAGATTTCCCGCTTGGGCCTTGGAAAACACCTTTTGAACACATTGGACGGCTCGGATCGTCAAAATTTGATCCGGAACTATGAGATCCGGACCCAAGGGTCCCGGACAGGAGAGTTCCTCTATATATATATATATATATTACAGTCCGCAGTTACCAGACGAGCCCAGATGATTAAACATATTCAATTTATGTGTGCTATAAATGATTTAATAATGGATGCTCGTAAATATATTTATTATACCATGGAGTAATCTCTAAAATCTGAGATTCAAAAAATAAAAATTACTCTTAACCACTAGAGGTCAAACCAGGATGATTGAACATACCCAAGTTATATGAGCTACAACGGATTTAAATCCAGATTTTTCTAAATATATTTATTATTATATCATTGAATCATATCTGAAGTCTGAGATTCAAAAAATAAAAATTACTTTCCACAGCTAGGACTTGAACCCGGACGATAAAACATACTCCAAGTGATATCTGCTACAATAATTTTATACTAGATACTCATAAATATTTTTCTTATACCATTAAGGCAAAATTGAAGTCGGAGATTCAAAAAAAAAAAAAAAAAACCTTTGGCTAACATTGGTGTCGAACCCAAGACGACTAAACATATCCAAGTTATAAGTGCCACAACGGATTTAATATTAGTTTCCTGAAAATATATTTTTTATATCATTGAGTCATCTCTGATGCGGATTCAAAAAGCAAAAATTACTTTCCGCTGCCAGGAGTCGAACCCGGATGATTAAACATATCCAAGTTATAAGTGCTTCAACGGATTTATTATAGGTTTCCTGCAAATAAATTTTTTTATATCATTGAGTCATCTCTGAAGCTGAATCAAAAGGAAAAAATTACTTTCCGCTGCCGGGAGTCGAACTCGGATGATTAAACATATCCAAGTTATATGTGCTACAACGGATTTAATACTAGTCTCTTGTAATTATATTTTTTTATATCATTGAGTCATCTCTGAAGCTTATTCAAAAAGCAAAAATTACTTTCCGTTGCCGGGAGTGAAACCCGGATGATTAAACGTATCCAAGTTAAATGAGTACTACAACGGATTTAATAGTAGCATCTTGTAATTTTTTTTTTAATATCATTGAGTCATCTCTGAAGCTGATTCAAAACGCAAAAGTTACATTCCGTTGCCGGGAGTCGAACCCGGATGATTAAGCATATCCAAGTTATATGTGCTACAACGGATTAGATACTAGTTTCATGTAATTATATTTTTTATATCATTGAGTCATCTTTGAAGCTGATTCAAAAGGAAAAATTTACTTTCCGTTGCCGGGAGTGAAACCCGGATGATTAAACATATCCAAGTTAAATGTGTACTACAACGGATTTAATAGTAGCATCTTGTAAATTTTTTTTTAATATCATTGAGTCATCTCTGAAGCTGATTCAAAACGCAAAAGTTACATTCCGCTGCCGGGAGTCGAACCCGGATGATTAAACATATCCAAGTTATATGTGCTACAACGGATTAGATACTAGTTTCTTGTAATTATATATTTTTATATCATTGAGTCATCTCTGAAGCTTATTCAAAAAGCAAAAAAAAAAATCCCGTTGCCGGGTGTGAAACCCGGATGATTAAACATATCCAAGTTAAATGTTTCCTACAACGGATTTAATAGTAGCATCTCGTAGTTATATTTTTTTATATCATTGAGTCATCTCTGAAGGTAATTCAAAAGGCAAAAATTACATTCCGTTCCCGGGAGTAGAACCCGAATGATTAAACATATCCAAGTTATATGTGCTACAACGGATTTAATACTAGTTTCTTGTAATTATATTTTTTGATATCATTGAGTCATCTCTGAAGCTTATTCAAAAAGAAAAAATTACTTTCCGTTGCCTGGAGTGAAACACGGATTATTAAACGTATCCAAGTTAAATGTTTGCTACAACGGATTTAATGGTAGCATCTTGTAATTATATATTTTTTATCTCATTGAGTCATCTCTGAAGCTGATTAAAAAGGCAAAAATTACATTCCGCTGCCGGGAGTCGAACCCGGATGATTAAACATATCCAAGTTATATGTGCTACAACGGATTAGATACTAGTTTCATGTAATTATATTTTTTATAGCATTGAGTCATCTTTGAAGCTGATTCCAAAGGCAAAATTTACTTTCCGTTTCCGGGAGTGAAACCCGGATGATTAAACATATACAAGTTAAATGTTTGCTACCACGGATTTAATGGTAGCATCTCGTAAGTATATTTTTTTTATCTCATTGAGTCATCTTTGAAGCTGATTCAAAAGGCAAAAATTACTTTCCGTTGCCGGGAGTGAAACCCGGATGATTAAACATATACAAGTTAAATGTTTGCTACAATGGATTTAATGGTAGCATCTCGTAATTATATTTTTTTTTATCTCATTGAGTCATCTCTGAAGCTGATTCAAAAGGCAAAAATTACATTCCGCTGCCGGGAGTCGAACCCGGATGATTAAACATATCCAAGTTATATGTGCTACAACGGATTAGATACTAGTTTCATGTAATTATATTTTTTATATCATTACGTCATCTTAGAAGCTGATTCCAAAGGCAAAATTTACTTTCCGTTGCCGGGAGTGAAACCGGATGATTAAACATATACAAGTTAAATGTTTGCTACAACGGATATAATAGTAGCATCTCGTAATTATATTTTTTTTATCTCATTGAGTCATCTCTGTAGCTGATTCAAAAGGCAAAAATAACATTCCGCTGCCGGGTGTCAAAACCCGGATGATTAAACATATCCAAGTTATATGTGCTACAACGGATTAAATACTAGTTTCATGTAATTATATTTTTTATATCATTGAGTCATCTCTGAAGCTTATTCAAAAGGCAAAAATTACTTTCCGTTGCCGGGAGTGAAACCCGGATGATTAAACATATACAAGTTAAATGTTTGCTACAACGGATTTAATAGTAGCATCTCGTAATTATATTTTTTTTATATCATTGAATCATCTCTGAAGTTGATTCGAAAACAAAAATATTACATTCCGCTGCCGGGAGTCGAACCCAGATGATTAAACATGTCCAACTTATATGTGCTAGAACGGATTTAATATTAGTTTCTTGTAAATATATATTTTTAAATCATTGAGTCATCTCTGAAGCTGATTGAAAAAGAAAAAAATTCTTTCCGCTGCCGGGAGTCGAACCCGGATGATTAAACATATCCAAGTTATTTGTGCTACAACGGATTTAATACTAGTTTCTTGTAATTATATTTTTTATATCATTTAGTCATCTCTGAAGCTGATTCAAAAAGGAAAAATTATTTTCCGTTGCCGGGAGTGAAACCCGGAAGATTAAACGTATCCAAGTTAAATGTGTACTACAACGAATTTCATAGTAGCATCTTGTAATTTTTTTTTTTAATATCAATGAGTCATCTCTGAAGCTGATTCAAAACGCAAAAGTTACATTCCGCTGCCGGGAGTCGAACCCGGATGATTAAACATATCCAAGTTATATGTGCTACAACGGATTAGATACTAGTTTCATGTAATTATATTTTTTATATCATCGAGTCATCTTTGAAGCTTATTCAAAAGGCAAAATTTACTTTCCGTTGCGGGAGTGAAACCCGGATGATTAAACATATACAAGTTAAATGTTTGCTACAACGGATTTAATAGTACCATCTCGTAATTATATTTTTTTTTATCACATTGAGTCATCTCTAAAGTTGATTCAAAAGGCAAGAATTACATTTCGCTGCCGGGAGTCGAACCCGGATGATTAAACATATCCAAGTTATATGTCCTACAACGGATTTAATACTTGTTTCTTGTAATTATATATTTTAATATCATTGAGTCATCTCTGAAGCTTATTCAAAAAGCAAAAATTACTTTCCGTTGCCGGGAGTGAAACCCGGATGATTAAACGTATCCAAGTTAAATGTGTGCTACAACGGATTTAATAATAGTATCTTGTAAAAAAAAAATTAATATCATTGAGTCGTCCTTGAAGCTGATTCAAAAAGAAAATGTTACATTCCGCGGCCGGGAATCGAACCGGATGATTAAACATATCCAAGTTATATGTGCTACAACGGATTTAATACTAGTTTCTTGTAATTAGATATTTTATACCATTGAATCATCTCTGAAGCTTATTCAAAAAGACAAAATTACTTTCCGTTGCCGAGAGTGAACCCGGATGATTAAACGTATCCAAGTTTAATGTGCTACAACGGATTTAATACTAGCTTCTTGTAATTATATATTTTTATGTCATTTAGTCATCTCTGAAGCTGATTCAAAAAGCAAAAATTACTTTCCGTTGCCGGGACTGAAACCCGGATGATTAAACGTATCCAAGTTAAATGTGTACTACAACGGATTTAATAGTAGCATCTTGTAATTTTTTATACATATCATTGAGTCAGCTCTGAATCTGATTCAAAAGGCAAAAATTACATTCCGCTGCCGGTAGTCGAACCCAGATGATTAAACATATCCAAGTTATATGTGCTACAACGGATTTAGTACTAGTTTCTTGTAATTATATTTTTTATATCATTGAGTCATCTCTGAAGCTTATTCAAAAAGAAAAATTTACAATCCGCTGCCGGGAGTCGAACCCGGATGATTAAACATATCCAAGTTATATGTGCTACAACGGATTTAATACTAGTTTCTTGTAATTATATTTTTTGATATCATTGAGTCATCTCTGAAGCTTATTCAAAAAGCAAAAATTACTTTCCGTTGCCGAGAGTGAAACACGGATGATTAAACGTATCCAAGTTAAATGTGTGCTACAACAAATTTAATAGTAGCATCTTGTAATTTTTTTTTTAAATATCATTGTGTCATCTCTGAAGCTGATTCAAAACGCAAAAGTTACATTCCGCTACCGGGAGTTGAACCCGGATGATTAAAGGTATCCAACTTATATGTGCTACAACGGATGAAATACTAGTGTCATGTAATTATATTTTTTATATCATTGAGTCATCTTTGAAGCTGATTCAAAAGGCAAAATTTACTTTCCGTTGCCGGGAGTGAAACCCGGATGATTAAACATATACAAGTTAAATGTTTGCTACAACGGATTTATTGGTAGCATCTCGTAATTATATTTTTTTTTATCTCATTGAGTCATCTCTGAAGCTGATTCAAAAGGCAAAAATTACATTCCGCTGCCGGGAGTCAAACCCGGATGATTAAACATATCCAAGTTATATGTGCTACAACGGATTTAGTAGTACCATCTCGCAATATTATTTTTAATATCATTGAGTCATCTCTGGAGCTGATTCAAAAAGCAAAAATTACTTTCCGCTGCCGGGAGTCGAACCCCGATGATTAAACATATCCAAGTTACATGTGCTACAACGGATTTAATAATAGTTTCTTGTAATTATATTTTTTATATCATTTAGTCATCTCTCTGAAGCTGATTCAAAAAGCAAAAATTATTTTCCGTTGCCGGGAGTGAAACCCGAATGATTCAACGTATCCAAGTTCAATGTGTGCTACAACGAATTTAATAGTAGCATCTTGTAATTTTTTTTTAATATCATTGAGTCATCTTTGAAGCTGATTCAAAAAGCAAAAGTTACATTCTGCTGCAGGGAGTCGAACCCGGATGATTAAACATATCCAAATTATATGTGCTACAACGGATTAAATACTAGTTTCATGTCATTATATTTTTTATATCATTGAATCATCTCTGAAGCTGATTCAAAAAGAAAAAATTACTTTCCGTTGCCGGGAATGAAACCCGGTTGATTAAACGTATCCATGTTAAATGTGTGCTACAACGGATTTAATAGTAGCAACTTGTAATTTTTTATTTAATATCATTGAGTCATCTCTGAAGCTGATTCAAAAAGCAAAAGTTACATTCCGCTGCCGGGAGTCGAACCCGGATGATTAAACATATCCAAGTTATATGTGCTACAACTGATTTAATACTAGTTTCTTATAATTATATATTTTTATATCGTTGAGTCATCTCTGAAGCTCATTCAAAAAACAAAAATTACTTTCCGTTGTCGGGTGTGAAACCCAAATGATTAAACATATCCAAGTTAAATGTTTGCTACAAAGGATTTAATAGTAGCATATCGTAATTATATTTTTTTTTATATCATTGAGTCATCTCTGAAGCTGATTCGAAAAGAAAAAATTAAATTCCGCTGCCGGGAGTCGAACCCGGATGATTAAACATATCCAAGTTATATGTGCTACAACGGATTTAATATTAGTTTCTTGTAAATATATATATTTTTAAATCATTGAGTCATCTCTGAAGCTGATTGAAAAAGAAAAAATTTCTTTCCGCTGCCGGGAGTCGAACCCGGATGATTAAACATATCCAAGTTATATGTGCTACAACGGATTAAATACTAGATTCATGTAATTATAGTTTTTATATCATTGAGTCATCTCTGAAGCTTATTCAAAAAGCAAAAATTACTTTCCATTGCAGGTTGTGAAACCCGGATGGTTAAACATATCCAAGTTAAATGTTTGCTACAATGGATTTAATAGTAGCATCTCGTAATTATATTTTTTTATATCATTGAGTCATCTCTGAAGCTGATTCAAAAAACAAAAATTAAATTCCGTTGTCGGGAATCGAACATAGATGATTAAACCTATCCAAGTTATATGTGCTACAACAATTTAATATTAGTTTCTTGTAATTATAGTTTTTATACCATTGAGTCATCTCTGAAGCTGATTCAAAAAGAAAAAATTAAATTCCGCTACCGGGAGTCGAACCCTGATGATTAAACCTATCCCAGTTATATATGCTACAACGATTTAATATTAGTTTTTCTTGTAATTATATTTTTTATACCATTGAGTCATCTCTGAAGCTGATTCTAAAAGCAAAAATTAGTTTCCGTTGCCGGGATGAAACCCAGATGATTAATCGTATCCAAGTTAAATGTGTGCTACAACGGATTTAATAGTAGCATCTTGTAATTTTTTTTTAACTATCATTGAGTCATCTCTGAAGCTGATTCAAAAAGAAAAAGTTACATTCTGTTGCCGGGAGTCGAACCCGGATGATTAAACATATCCAAGTTATATGTGCTACAACGGATTTAATACTAGTTTCTTGTAATTATATATTTTTATACTCCCTCCGTCCCTTTTTAAATGTGTTGTTTCGTAAATCCAACTTATTAAAAAAACATCATCATTACACCTTTCACATCAACTTTTTCACTTTCCACACCAACTTTTACCTCCACTTTCCAAAATTATCCTTCACCCTTACCCATTAACTTTTTACCCACTAACTTTTCAAAAGGGCAAAATGATAATTCTACAAACTTTTACCCATTAACTTTTCAAAACACACACTTATTAAGGGACAGCCCAAAATGGAAATGTCAACACTTAAAAAGGGACGGAGGGAGTATCATTGAGTCATCTCTGAAGCTCATTCAAAAAACAAAAATTACTTTCCGTTGCCGGGTGTGAAACCCGGATGATTAAACATATCCAAATTAAATGTTTGCTACAAAGGATTTAATAGTAGCATCTCGAAATTTTATTTTTTTATATCATTGAGTCATCTCTGAAGCTGACCTCTTGCTAGTGATAGTGAAACATCTCTACCCTACCATGTAGCTTGTGAAGAGAACTCATGCCGTAATTAAATGGAGATCAGTTGTTAAATAATTGGATTGTTTATGCACACAATAAAAAGACATCTTCAATAGCATACTAAATGAAGCGTCATTTTTAAAACATGAAAAGTCAGTTAGGGATTTTTTTAAAGATAAATCCATCTCCCACCAATGAAAATATAAGATCACATACATTAATTTTTTTAGATAAATGGCAATTGGCAAAGCTATTCAGTATGGTGGACTTCGGCCAGTACTTTGGTGGACCCTTTTCACATTCACTAACTACAGAAAACTCTACACAGCATTGCTAACAGCTCTGTGTTCATGAGAACCATTAACAGTGACCACTTTTGCAGTAGTAAATAATAACAGAGGGAACTGCCCTATAACAAATTGTAGAAAATAATAGAAGGCACTGCATGACAACTATTTTTGTCCAAGACTTGATTCGACGAGAGCATACCCTTCAGATTCGGAGCCGTGTTTTCTCTACAGCAAGTGAGAAAGCAACATTCGCTTGGAAAAAAACTGGGGTTCGAGTTGTCCCCTCAGATACGACTTGAATCTCTCCCGAAAATGAATCTCCTCGTCCAATCAAATACCACTAAGACCCTCGTGCGCCAACTGACTTGTTTGCTGAAAGTTGAACAAAAAATGGCTTAAAAGGGTCAGATTCACCAACATTCTCTGCTCTAAGGAAAGCACAAGCAATTCAAGCAGTAGTAAATGACCTGTCACCTTGCATAAACAGAATACCACAGCCACTGAGTGCTATGACCCATTGAAACCCAGTCTCCGGGCAGTTCTGCAGCAGCCTGCTCTCCACCAAGTGGAGCAAATTGGCCTAGATGTTTATACCTTGTGAGCAAAAGTTGCCAGTAAGTCATGAGTCATGAACTAATAATAAGAAAACGGCAGGCTAAAAAATGCATACGAACAAGTTTTTGATGTGCATATTTAGACTATAGTTTAATGAAATTTGGTGTTTTTTTTTTGCCTTTAGTGGAGAATGAAAAGAACTAAAGACAAGAAAAAACATAAAAGTAGGCTTAGAACTTAGAAGCATTATCCAAACATGGGTAATTGTCTGCCGGGGAACACCAAACAGCTGGCTCACCGACCTCTGCCGAGCAGTGATTGACAGCTCTTACATTAGGTCGTACTATGACGTTGGCAGTCAAGTGATAAAAAGGTGTCCCGGCAAAAAGTGAACAAGAAGACTGTAGCATGTACTTAGAAAGTTAGAATAATCCAACCTGACTGTTTTTGGTCTTTCAACGATTGATCATCTGAACCAAGGACTAACCGACTATGCAATCGTGTAGACAGAAGGGGTTAACATAGGAAGGTATGGCAGATTAATCTGTGTACTTTTATCCCTTAAAAAATAGAACAGTCAAAATGATAATCCAAAAGAGAAATTGAAGGCATATGAACACTACAAAATAGGATGATTACCGAAAGGGACGAAATTGATGCCGTCCAGCACCTGTAAAGCGGCGAGGGCCTTCAGGATTACTTTCACACTTGTCCCTAAGGTTAAAGCACCTAGAAAGATATGCACCTTGTTGAGCAGCAACCTAAGATGCCAACATACAACAGGATCAAGAGGTTTCCACATTCTCCTTGGCTACAGAAAGTGACGAAACACTACGGCAGTGTTTGAGAGGTTGACTAGAATGAAGCTGAAACGGAATTGACATTCTCTTGCTACTCGTTCCGATGTTTGATTTACTAAAAATCAACAGTGTACGTTAAAATGGAATCGTCATTCACGAATTAGGTGAATGGCCATTCCATCTGATAATCATTCCAGCCGTTCCCAAAATCATTCTAGCAAACCAAACACTACCGTAAACAGTCATAAGCAAAGAAAATCAACAGCTAAATACCTGAGCAGTTGCTGGAAGACTCTTTGTCTGAGAGTCAACAAGACAAAGTGCTGACTTGAACTCTTCATAATTAACTTCTTCTCTTTCCCTTCCCATTGTATCTTTCAAGAGACTTCTGATATCAGGTAGGTGGTTGCGCTTTAAATAGAGGTCTACTTGGGGGTACCTTACAAGGATGTCATCAATTACATCTTCAAACTCTTCCATGGTTAGGGTGCCAGAATTGTCCTTGTCCGCGGCCTTAAATATGTTCAACATATCTACCTAAAATAGCAGAGATATCAAATAACTGGAGCATTGTAAAACTATGAAATCCGATGAACCAGAATAACCACAAGAGACTTCTAAATGTACGAGGTTGGAATGTGTAAAGGCTAAACAAACAGAGTTTTAATACTGGAAGATGAGCCCATTTCTGGTCATTTCATTCAAGCCATTACATCCGCCATATGTGGTTAATTCATATTGGCCAAAGTATCACTTCCACATCCTTCCCTAAGGCATTTGTGCACAATTACCTATGTTTTCTGTACTATTCATCTTATGTAAAAGATGGCTCATAAGGGGTTAAAGGAGAGATTATCTGGCATAGTATTACACCAGAAGTTAAATGCAGTTAGCATTCTCGATATCTAGGCACTGTTCTTTTTCTTGTAAACAATACGTAATTTAGCCGGAAGAAAAAAATTAACTGTCAATTATTATGGTCTTCTGACAGCATATTAAACCCTTACTCTTAAGGGCGGTGATGGTATATACGTTTGTGTGAATTCATTATAGACATATACTCAAATATGCAGAATCAGAGTAAGTAGTGATTTATGTCAGAACATCCTGAATAATCAGGCGCATCATTTAGCAATTTAGCTAATCAAATAACAAAAGGAGGTACAAGCTTAATCACCATAATTTTACGTTGATCTATAGTAGCACAATCTCCGAGTGCATACACCTCTTCGCATCCTTTTACTCGCAACCACTCATCAGTGGCCAGAACACGTCTGTTACCCTGCAAACAAACAAACCGCAAATAGTAACTAACAAAATTTGCCTATCCACAAATTGTCAATGTACTTGGGGGTTCAAAATCTCATAAAATTTGTTGCCACGCATCACAAGAAGCTAATCATCATTCTTAGAGACGGAAAGATTGGTTGTCAGTGGGTAAAATAATCTAGAAAATCTGAAGAACAGAATAACAACCTGGCCAATTTTCTCCATGAAGTCCTTCACAACTGGACGGGCCCCAACTCCAGTTGACCAAAGCACCATTCCATGGGGCACAGAGAAAACCTCGCCACTTGACTTCATCTTCATGTTTATAAATTTATCGGAAACGTTTATAACGCGAGACCCAGTCAAAACTTCAATTCCATCTCTTCGAAATTTCTGTTCAGCAAATGAACTGATTCTTTCATCAAACCTACAGAGACAAGTAAAGGCTTTTAAGTTCTGAGCTCAACTTTAACTGCAAGATTGCACTTTAAAGTAGAGAAACTATCACGCAAAGATAATTACATGAGCAAAACAACTTGATGAGAGCACTTGATTGGCTCATGGTTGTGATATACGCCACATATAAAGTAAGTACTTACAGAAATGTGAAATGAGAAAGCCCAAAGGGAAGCTGGACCATAGAAAGTGCTTATTTCTTAATGTGCAAAGCAAAGGAATTCTCATGATTTATTCTTGGAAAAGAAATAATCCTAATATTTCAAATATAAAGGACATGATAAATGATATATGATTACATGATTTCCAATGCATTCAAGAGAAGGGATCAAAGAAGTAGTAAGATTTATTAGGATAAGATAGTGTTCTATTTATGAAAACAAAAACACAAAATTAATGCTAAGCATGTTCTATGCTTACGTGTTCAAGATATGATCTCCGGATTGAATCACGGATATTTTCACTAGATCTCTAACGGAAGGATATAATTTGACCAAGTCTTCCTGGACAAAGTCATGCAGTTCTGCAGCAAATTCCACTCCAGTTGGACCCCCACCAACAATAACAAAATGGAGATTTGTCTGCCGCTCCTCCTCACTCAGGCCCGGGAGTACAGCCTTTTCAAAACAATCTATCACAGCCCTGCGGATCCTTTGAGCATCCTCTACCTCCTGCATGAAATTTTATAGTTCCTCTTTATTTTTGGAAACCTCCACAATCCACAACTTGCAAAAAAGAGCTTAACAGGATTTCATCCATCATTCTCTCATCAGAAAGTTTTGTTCTTATTATCATTGCTCAATAAGAGGCATATAAGATGTTGGAGGATGGAAAAAAAAGGATCAATCTCTAAATATCATATATTTATCCTTTATGATCGCAATTTTGTATAAACCTTCCTTAATGAACCAATGGTACCTTCAGAAAATGGCAATGCTCCAAGACGCCAGGTGTGTTGAAAGTATTTACTTCTGCTCCTATTGCAATGACCAAATAATCATACTCTAGACTGAATTCATTACTTCCCACCATATTCTCATCCAGATTAGACTTGCAGAATATTCTTTTGTTAGCTGCATCTATCTTGAGACAATCTGCTTCCCAAAAGTTGATTTCACCACTTCTCTGCCGGGTAAGAAACAGAAATGCATCAGCCACCATACATACGATAAATTCGGCACACAATATTCCGAAATTTCCATGCAGCAAGGTCAATGTTACCCACAGTAATCTGTAGTGACAACTCATCCTGAACTCAGGAAACCCACGGGTATTTATTGCCTATTGGAGTGTGAGTATTATTTTCCCAACTTTTTCCAAACATTATGCTTAAGAAAAGCTGAATTCTATCATCAATTTGTTTTCTCAATATCCTTATGCAGAATAAACACCCACCAAAAAAATATGTAATTAATAATGGTATTCAAACATTTCCACCAAAAATGCTCTCAAAAGATTTCCAACACATAAAGTCAAATTAACCTTCTTTATCATATTCCGAATGGGCTCCACTATGCTTCGTGCCTCCACTGTTCCGCATGTGACACTGGGTAGCAAAGGAGTGAATGCGAAGTAGTTACGAGGGGAAACCACCTGAACATCATACTTTGAGATGTCCAGATCTCTTAGAAAACTGGTACCAGCCCAGCCTGTCCCAAGCACCACCACCCTCTTCTTCTTGGATTCTGTTCGGCTAAGCTCAACATTAGGTCTATCAGTTTCTGCTTGCGACTCTGAGTATGCCACGAGACTTCCACTACTGCAGTAATTACCACTTAGTAAGAACTAAGAAGTGAAATGCACAAATCAGATGGCTAAAACTGAATTGGAGATTCTCCATCTCACTGAGAAACTGGATGGTAGAATTATTTTATCTTGCCTATCATGTTCACTGCAATATCAAACCAAACCAGTCTACTCAGCAAGAGCAAGCAGAGAAATACATTTCTTTACGAATAAAGATGTTCATATTGTGAGACTTCAGCTATTCAAACATGCCAGTCTTCTTTCAATGAGACTTTCAGTACAGTCGTACAGAGGTACAAGAGATAAGACAGAAAATGAATTCTAGTTCTTTCAAGGCAAGGGTGACTAATGTGGATAGAACAATCTTATACCTCAAATCATTGCTTCTGCTTTATCCCTAAGATAATTTTCTCACAACCCCTCAAAAGTCAGTGGCTCGGGATCAGTTGTCCTCAAGTTTATCCATTAGCTTGGAACTAATTAGTCTCATACAAGTCATGCTGGAATGTCTAGACTTTTGGTGTTATTGGATATTGATTTTGAGCATCCTTGCCTCTAGGATACTCAAAGTCTACTTGCTAAAATATTCCCCATCAATCAGGAAACATTCTACCACTAGAAGTCTTTATGCTTGAATGAAAAGTGCCATCAGACTGTCAATGAGGAACATGTTATATGAATCCAATATAAACACAAATAAACAAGGATCAGATACAATCAGATTGTGCCCTTGATACTTTCTGACAACAAAATTAATGAAAGATTTGAGCAACACTCTTCACATTTTAACCTCTCTTATCTTCCCCTTGTTAAAACTGCCTCTTCTGTCAAATATTGGTTGAACAGAATTTGCATAAAATTTCTTCACTTTGTACAGGTCAGTGTATAATGTAGATGGCCCACACGTATTCTCATAGTACCAGTGGCCACGAGTTTTATTTGCCACTTGGTTAAATTTTGTGAATTAACTTCAAAGTTTCCCAAATATCTGTGAGCTGAAGAACAATCTCGACTCCCATTTCACAAACTAATTTTAGACAGCAGGTGGTGTAAGAAGTAAAGACTAGAGTCACTAGACAGCTTGCTACGGAAATATTTAACTTCCTAGTATCCGAATTCTGAGGTACGGATAAGAATGTTGGAAGCTCTCATCTCTTCTGATCAATTAACTGTTCAACCAATTTGTTACGGCTCCTGAAGTGAATTCTTAATATTCATTATAACAAAGTCAAATACTTGTCGGTCATAAAGAAACAAATTTAGCATTTTGAATACCATCTCAACCCAACAAGCACGATTCCCAACTGTTTTGGCCCGCCAAATAAATTCCATTTTCCATCTAATTATTCCATGAGCTAAATACTTGATGGCACTCAGATTGAGTACTAGCTTAACAATCAATTTGCCAGATTTTTTTCTTTTTATCTTTTTTTTTAATCCCTTTCCAATTACCATGAAGAACTCCCCTTTTGTTCTACTGACAGGTTAGATGAGAAGAGTAAGACCCAAGTATCTTAGTGGGGACTGGGGAATGCAACTCAAGTACGAGGATGTCCCAAAATTTCTAATAATAGTGGCATTAGAAAAGAAAACAACTAAAAAACATCAGCAAAATAATAATCAACAATCTTCCTTCCTTTCCATGAGTCCCCACAAAGGAATGAAGACTAAAAAAATAATCCACTTTCAATGTGATTTCCGTCATCCACTTTAAATGTGATTTCCGTTTTCCATGTCTATTACTTGATCTTTTCGGCATCACATGGTCAATTTTCATGTCTACATTTAGGAGACAAAATTTCACAGATTCTACAAAGGCATCCCTTGTTGTCCTCTTCAAAGATAAACATATATCCAACTAGCAAATCTAATTTAATGGAGACCGAGGAGAAACTGGTCATTGCACCAAGGGATAGAAACTCAAGACATAGAGGAATAATAAAATAATTTGAATGGCAGACCAACAAAATTGGTTCGTATGGCCTTAGATTACAATGGTTTGCTTGAATCGGGGGATAGATGGAGCGAAACGAAAGACAAAGGAAGCGACAAAAATAAAAAGAATAAATTTATATTTTGGTGACCCCGTCATTTTCTTTTTCTTTCCAAATCCCTCTTGTTGATCCAAATACAGCTTATTGGTCGAGGTAAGGTTGAGGGAAACATAAGTCGGGGTAAAGTTGAGATCCGAAGATCTAAACGATCCTTTGACAGGTAAATCTCTCTCTTTTGTAGGTTATGTATAAAGTAAGAAAGTCAGAAACAACTTTGGAAGAGAGGATAGAGTAATTACATTATACAAAATAAAAGGAAAAGGAAAATTTGAGATCAAATAGTACACCATGAGAAATAATAAAAAAATCCCAAGTGAAGGCGGATTAACTTCCAAAACATTACTCAACTCCACAATATTTTATCTTTCCTGCTTATTACCTGAAGACCAAAACTGTGTGAAGTTCCCCAAACAATCAAACCTCCCATCATTGTCTTTCAAGTACAGGAAAAAAAATTATGCAAATAAAGTAGATCTAATTAACCCCCTTTGAAGAAACAAACAAAAAATTCCATCAATATTCAGTACATGTCGAACCTTAAAAACCCAGAAAATGAATAAAAGAAAAGTATGATCAAGAACAAAACATGGGTGCTCCAATAGCAAAAGAAATGAACACAAATACTCCATTCACAATATATTAATGAAATATGGATCGAACTCGCAAAAATGAAAAGAAGAAAATCAAAGTAGATCTAGTTTTCCTCCTTTGAACAGACAACCAAAGAGAAAAAAACGAAAGTGGGTCTAGAAACAAAACATGGGTGTATGAAATCAATCAATGTCAGCAAAAATTGACATGAAAATGAAACGTTGATGTATGAGAAACGAAAAACAAGAGGGGATCAGGAGATTCGGAACCTGACAGAGAAGAGAACGAGGAGTTTAGAGGGGGTGGAGCTGCCATGGATCACTCTGTTGATGTGTGAGAAAACAGTCATGTTCTTCTTTGGCCTGAATTGTTGGAGAACTCCACAGACCGAGTGGATTAAAGGTAACTAAATACAGAGATATCTAAAGTGAGGTACTTATGTGTGAATCTGTAGACTTTTATGTTTCCTGCTTTTGAGACCCTGTTTGTTAGATATTTCTGTACTCTTTGCTTCTGCGAAGAGGAAATAATAACATGTGGCAAAGCCCTTTTTGCCTCCACGCTGTAAAGAATTTTAGTACTACTTCAATTTACCTTTTTTTTGGTTTTATACCCACCATAACCATTTCTTTTTTTTGTTGAATCACAAGGTTCTTTTTAGTTTCTGAAATTTATATGCTATACTTACGAGATGAACAATTCGAATCGCATCACCGTTAGCCTAAAATTAAGCCAAATGGAGGAGTGAATTGCGGAGCTAGTTCCAAGAAAGTTTATGTAACAGTTCATACTTTATAATTGTGATCTCTTTTTAGGTCTATCAATTTCTAGGTACTTGGCCCGCAATGACAACTCTTCCTTATGCAGTCAATTTACTAATTTTTAGGTCTCGACAAATAAATTTTCTTTAAAAAAAACAAAAATTTACAGTAAAAGTAGGAAATTTGAGGCAAGACAAATAGTAGTAGTATAAAATTTGGAACCCTTCTACAAGTACAGACCAAACAGTACCGACGGTGCCGGAACGGTCGATCCGAGCCGTCCATTCATTCCATAATCGAATTCCGAGGGGCCCATGCGAGAATCACCTCAATCGGACGCTCCTAAGTGCTCGATCCAAAATCACCCTATTTCGTTCCAAAAATTTTGAACGAAATGGGGTGATTTTGGATCGAGCACTTAGGAGCGTCCGATTGAGATTATTCCTGCTTAAGCCCACTCGAAATTCAATTCTCGAATGAATGGAGGGATCAGATCGACCGATGATGACCCACAAGGGAATCTCCGGCGCCGTCGGTACCCTGGATTTATCATAAAATTTGTCTGTGATTCAGAAACTTGGACAATCCACCTTATAACTTTATGTACTTGTAAGATTTGACTAGTGACAATGTCTAGTGAGTCACATTAAAAAGTTTTTTTTTCTTAACCAGGAAACATAACACACCTTAAAAGTTATGTTCCTGTTTGTCAAAAAAAAAAAAAAAAAAAGTTAAAAGGTTTGATTCCCAAGTACTTGGGCAATATTGCGATGGGTAAAAGTCGCAATAAGGGTCTATGGGGTGAGAATTTTTGGCACGACATGAACACGATACGAAATTAGCAGGGGTGAGAATTTTTGGCACGACATGAACACGACACGAAATTAGCAGATTGGACTTGACTATTTCTAACACGGAATATGAATATGATACAACACGATAACACGAAAAGCTAAATAGGTCTGGTTAGGATTGAGAGAATTCTAACACGAAAATGAGATGACACGGCATGAACACGGGAATTTATGAAAGGACACAGTAACCCGACACGAAGTCAGCGAATTATGTCGGCTATTTCTGACACGAAACACGAATATGACACGACACGAAAAGCTAAACAAGTTGGGTTAGGGTTGAGAGAATTCTAACCCGAACACGACACGACACGATGTCCACCCCTAAGCCTATGTAGTGCTCCCAAGCATTACACCGTCTAGTGTCTCCATTTAACGGTCCATTTTGACTAGAATGGTTCAGATTTATTCCAATCAATGGATGGTTTAGATTTGTAAGAGCTTAGATTAAATTGAAACTGTTCATTATCGAAGTGAACAGTTGGATGGAAACACTACAAGAACTCCATTCCCAATTTCTAGTCACCTGCCAAGAGTGAAAGATTCTTTTGCATCAACTCTGTCCAAAGTTCATCATCCTTCTTGCCTGTGGCTTTTTATTAATTCCAGTATTTGATTTGATTTGATTTGACTAGGGGAAATCTTTTGTGAGTCACCTATATATGCCGGGACTCGAAGTTGTATAATGGAAGGTTTGATTCCCTGTTTTTCCCCTTATTTTGTTGACTTTGGATGGCTCTCGTTTTTCCTTTTGATTATAAGACTAAAAGATGCTATCTCATTTTAGAAGATTTTTCACGACCGAGTCTATGAAATTTGAAATTTAAATAGTGAGATATAAGGTTGCTAAGTGTGAATTTGGAGACTTTAAGGTTTTGTTTTAAGAGAGATTTTGTTTTCCAGACTTTAAATTTGTTTTCAGAGAGATAAAATATTTGTTTTTGACATTTTTTAGGTCTTTTTCATTATTGGCTGGTGTATTTGTTTTTGCATTTTTTTGGTTATTCATGTTGTCGGTGTGCACTAGTTAAAATGGATCGATTTTTACAAAAGTTTAGGAGAAAATCGTTACCGATGTCTTGGGGACCCACTTTTGGGCCCACACGAAGCCGATCCGAACAGATTCATTATTCTTAAAAACAATTTTTTTTGATTGAAACAAAGTGGGGACTTTGGTTTTACACTTTTAACCGTCCGATCGATTAATTTGAAATTTTTTTGGGGGCCCTCGGAAATTGTTTTTAAGAATAATGAACGGTTCGGATCGCTCGTGTGGGACCCAAAAGTGGGTCCCCCAAGCAGATCGGTACGTTTTCTGGTCCTAAACTTTTGTACGCGTAGGATTATCCAGTCAAAATTACGCAATCCGTCTCTTTTTAAGTTTGTTGCTTCTTAAAACCAACTTATTAAATAAACATGACAATTATACCTTTCACATCAATTTTTTACCTCCACTTTGCAATTTTCATATCTACTTTTAGCTTTTGCTTTCCAAAATGATCCTCAACTTTTAAAATTATCCTCTACTTTTATTCATTAACAAACCCACTAACTTTTTCAAAATAACAAAATGATAATTGTATAAACTTTTAACCATTAACTTTTTTTTCAAAACATACAATTATTAAGAGATAACCCAAAAGAGAAATATCGACATTAAAAAAGGGACGGAATGAGTAACTTTTAGAGCTAAAAGTTGAAAATTTGAGGCAAGAAAAATAAAAAAAAATAGTCTCTTGCCTCAAAACTTGGACAGTCCAATTTATAAATGTACTTGTAAGATTTGACTAGTGAGAATGTTTTCTGAGGAACATAGCCACCTAGGCTAACTTGACTAATTACAGGTTTGATTCCCAAGTACTTGGACATTGCAATGGATAAAAGTCCGATACATTGTTTTTAATTTTGAGGATTTTATTTGGGAATTGATATTGACACTCTTTTTTTTTCTATTGACACTCTTTTTTTTGTCTTTACATATTAAATGCAAGAGAAAATTTATCTAATAAAGACAAAAAAATGGAGTCCCAATAGAAAAAAAGGGAGTGCTAATAACACTTCCCTTTTATTTTGGCCTATTTTCCTGTTTTATTAGGACTGAGATATTCTCTCCTAGTGTCAACTCTATCCAAAGTCCAAAGGTTTTTTTACACCAGCAACATTACATACACACAATTTGGTACCCACAATTTACCCAAACACACACACAAGTGTGTATGTGTGTGTGGAGCCCACACACTTGTGTGTGTTTTGGATAAATTGTGGGTACCAAATTGTGTGTACCTAACATTTCTGTTTTTACACTCATTCCAAAAGAGTATTCACAGTTTTTTTTTTTTTGATCCACAGTATTATCAGTTCATCATCCCTCTTAACTATGGCTATGATAAATTATACTACCTCCGTCCCTTTTTAAATGTGTTACTCCCTCCGTCCCAATTTCTTGGTCCTTCTTTCCATTTTGGGATGTCCCAAAATGTTTGTCCCACTTCTAAAAACATCCATCAAAATTGGGTCAGTTTCCAATTTTACCCTTAAAAAGTATTTTTCTCATCTTAATTGGCTAGTCTATTATCTTTTATTTTATAACGGTTTTTATGATTTTGAAAATTTTGTATAATAAAACTAATTGATATCTATCAAACAAGATCCATATCGAATATGTTTTGACTTTCATATAATAAATTAGCCTCACAAATTTGGTCACAGTAATATTGACTGGATTTAGGGGCAAAATAGAAAAGTCAATACAAAATTTTCACACCCCTTAAAAACCCACTTCCCCAAAAGGGGCCAAGAAATTGGGACGGAGGGAGTACTTCGTAAATCCAACTTATTAAAGAAACATCATCATTACACCTTTCACATCAACTCTTTCCTCCACTTTACACTTTTCACATCAACTTTTATCTCTACTTTCCAAAATTATCCTCCACTTTTATCCATTAACTCTTTACCCACTAACTTTTCAAAATCCAACTTATGAAGTATATGTTGTCTCAACCTGTACTTAGTGGCAGAATTGGGAAATGGATTGTGTCCTTAATTGAATTTAACCTAGAGTATGTTCCTCAGAAATCAATTAAAGGACAAGTTTTAGCTAAATTCTTGGCTAATCATCCAAATGGAATTAAGATTCTTGAGATAGCAGAAGTTGATACAATATCATTTAAGCCATGGAAGATTTAGTTTGATGGTTCAAAAATATCCCAAAGGGCTGGAATTTGAGTTGTTGGAAGCCTCATCAGGTTTTGAATCAAATTCTATTGCAGAATTTAAGGGTAACTAGAAAATATGATAAGATTGCTATTCGAAGCATTTGACATAGGTGATTTAGTTTGGAAAGGATAAATCTTAACAACAAGTAAGTTATGTGGTTGAGGCTCATAATTCAATTGTTGAGATTAACACTTCAAGCAGTTCAAACGGTCATGAAACTGGAATAACACAAACATTCCATTCATTGATCAAAAAACTGTACAATTGTATCTTTTAGGTCACTCAGTACATGAGCACCTCTGGTACAAACAAAGTCGTAAATTTCTTCTTGATCTGTAGTTCGTTGCAGTTGGCTTTTAAGATCGTTTATGTCTGCAACAGATGAAGAAGCTTTGTTCAAAGAAACTTGCATATTGGCAGTTGTTTGAGCAATTTCCCCTTTTACCTTTAACAATGCTTCCTCTAGGTGAGCTTCTTCTTCTTGCAACTGATACAACTTGATAGCATCTTGATCATAAGAAGAAACTACACCTTGTGCCTCATCTTCCATATTTGACAATGCTGCCTTCAGACTTTGTCTTTGAAGATGTCTCTCTTGAACTTCACAGAGTTGATAAGCTTTTATTTGAAACTCAGAGACCTTATTCAAGAGTTGTTTGTGTAAATCTTGAGAAGTAGGTTTTAATACCCAAGCTGCTTGACAGCAAATCTCTAAGTGCACCTTTAAATCTCCTTCAGCTAACTTTTCAAAGTCCAATTCTGAAAATTGTTGGAGGATTTCCTTCAATTCCTGAATCTCTTTTGGAGTAAAAGTAGGTTTGACCAACTCAGAAAGAGATGAACCATGTTGAGTTTTGAGTTGAATAATAGGAGACTCCGGAGAAGAAATTGGAGCTTTAGGATTGGTGATTCTTTGACAGAAATCACCCACTCTTAATTTGAACTGCTCAAATGAAGAGAGATCACCAACAATGGTGCTAGCAGAAGTATCAATTTCCTGTTTGGAGAAATGCATAAACATGATCGAGTTTAATCCTTTGAACATAAGTATAATTACTGTAAGTTCGAATTATAAAGAGACACAATACCTCAAGTGGAGGGACTTGTTCAGACAAAATTGGTTCTTCTGGAATCCCAGATCTTGAAGATTGACCCTTAGCAGTCTCATCAATTGCTATTTTAGGCTGGTCGAAGGTTTTAATACCAAGAGTATGGGAAGCAATTTCAGGAAATAAACTTCTGTCGTCCTTTGAAACAGAAACATCAACATGTCGGACGGGAATGTCAGCCTCAGTAATTTTGCTTTTCCCAACATCCAAATTGGTTTCTGCAGTTTTTAGAATAGACTGAGCAGGTTCTGACATCTTCTCAGTTGAAGAAGCTTGCTTTTGAGGAGGCTCTTTGTTAAGAGAATCCTGAGCAATAAGTTCAGAGTCAAGAGTTGAAGATCTTGCAGTAGCACCAGTAGCAAGAGGGTCAATTAGCTGTTGAATTTCAAGAGGATCCTGTTCAGAAGGAGTCTTCGAAGCTATAGTATGCTTAGATTGTGCCTTTTTCTCTGAAATAGAATCAGTAAATAAAATTAAGTGATATGGAGGTTCAAAGGTTTTGATGAAACTGAAGAATACAAGAACTTGCCTTTCATGAATTGACTAATTGAATTATTTCCTGTTTCTTCCTCCTCTGGTTCTTCAATCAGAATTTTTCTCCTCCTCTTCGAAGCCTCATAAACTGTCAAATTTTGTGGCATCATGGCTTAGTGCTTGTTTTGTGGCTCCTCTTCTTGTGCTTTGATTCGAAGCTGCATAAGCAGAAGTTTGAATAGGTTCTGCCTCTTTTCTGGTTTTCTTCTTTGGAGTAGACTCTGCATTACTCAAAATCATAAAAAATAAAAAAATATGTTGAAAAGAAATGTCGATTGAGCCATAAAGTCAAGAGTCACCTGATGGAGAAGGAGAGCTTTGCTGTTTAGATCTAGTTACCATTTGTGGTACAGATCGAAGTGGTTTGATATTCAAGGCAGCAGGCATTGAGGCAGGAGATTGAGCTCTTGGTACATGTTCTGTTCCTTGAGAAATTTCCTTTGAGCTTTCTCCAAACCCATCATCTGATATTGAATCAAATTTTTTGTCAATGGCAATTCCAAGGTCTTCAACGAAATCTTTGACATTTGCAGACTTGTGATACAATCCCATGGAGTTGTGCCACCATCTAGAGAATGATGGAAGAGGAGGCTCTAAAACAATAGAAAATATATATGGTTGGAATTGTGCTCTAGAATTCTTAAATTCTGCATTAAGACCTGCAATATGAACTTTATCGATCTTATTTCTTGTAGAGAGATCAACATTAATTTCACCAGGATAAGGACAAGGGATAGCCTGCACCAACCCAAATTGTCTAGCAAATTGTGCAGGACAATAGATCTCAGCATGAGCTTTTCTACAGCCACCAACATAAGCCCCTATGATGATTTCCCTTGGGAGAAGAATACTTGCCTAAGCTTCACGATAATTAGGGTTACCTCTTTGTGTTATAAGTCTGCTTATCCACTTCGGCCCAATATTCCAGTTTTGAAAGGGGACAAAATCTCCTTCTTCTTTGTCTTCCCTCATTTGATGAAAATATTGTAAATATCCAACCAGGGTAAGGGGAGTTGAAGCTAAAATGGTGAATTTGTCCCCATATACATCAATAGGAAACCTTTCTGCAACCTTTTGGTCTGGGAAATAAGCTAACAGCCAGAGTTGCAGAAACCAGAGAGGACCTCCCAAGTTATAAGAAAGTGGTTTAGCATGATTATCAGACCCTACTTTGTAAACATAGCCTAAAAAGTGAGAGGCTAGATCAGTGGTTTCACCTTTTGCTAGAGAATAGGCTAAATGTGCAAATTCAAGCATCATTTTCTTACCACCATGGCAGAAAATCATTTTGCACAAGGTATACCAAATATAAGCAAACATTTCTCTGTCAGATACTTCATTCGAATATCTTCTTTCAGTATCTAGAAATTTGCTGTAAGAAGCGTTTTTCCCAGCATACTCAATCTCATCTAAAAATGGGACTTCCGTAGATGAGGAGATGTCGAAGAAAATACCGTACGGAGGAAGCCCAACAAGGAAAGATACATCTAAAACTGTGGGAGCCATCATTCCACAATTGAATCTGAAACAGTTGTATGAGGGATCCCAGAAGGCTAAGGCAGCATGAATAAGTGTAGGGTTCTGTAAAATACCATTTCTGAGCAAGGAAATGATGTGTGATAATCCAACATCTGTTAGCTCTTTCCCTTTAGCTTTGAATATACGTGCAGACCAGTCATCCCAATCTTTATCATAATTTGGCCAGCAAACAAAATTCTTCTTGGCCCAACTAGAGAAACTAAGAGGCCTATCTCTCACAAGGTCACCTTTCTCAAGGATTGGGTAACATGATGTAAAATCTAAAGGAAGATCAAAGAATGCAGGCCCTAGGATTTGAGTATTAGGTAAAATGGGATGTTCGATGAAGGTACGATTTTGTAATTTGCCACCACCGGTTTTCGATTCTAGAACTTCTCTAGTCACCAACTTCCTGAGGATGAAGGAAGGAGTACCTTTGAATACCTCACTTTCAGACGCCATGATTGCAAGAGTGTAAGAACAAAGGAGGGAATACAAGGCGTAGGAAAGTTTGAATGTGTAACGAAGACGTTTCAAGCCCTAAAATTTATATGTGCTGACGAAACGAGGTGGCATTTCGGGTCAAGTATTCATAAAGAATTAATTGGGCCTATTTTATGCCGGGCCCAAATTTGAATATTTTACCCATATTTAACGCTTCATTTCCATTTCGAATTACCATATGTTCGAACCATTTTTATTGGTTTAATATCACAAAAGATACCTCATTATTTTTGTTCTTTATGAGTTCGAATTGGTTTAGAATGCCTTAAAGTGCTTCAAAAAAACATTTAGAAGTACCAATCAAACCATAAAAAGTTGAAATTACATTAATAAAGGGAAATTACATACTGCTAAAAAGATCCTATTACATTCAAAGAAGAACTAAATATCTATTGATGGTGGAACAGCTGTTGGAGTAGGGATAACTTGGAAGTAATGAGGAAAACTCCAAGTCACCAAAGCATGAAACCTTGCCCAGGAAAAGTTAAAAAATTCTTTTTCTTTCATCCTAATCCTCTCTTCTTCATCCAACTTGAGTTTCTTCTCAATCAGCGGTCTGATTTTCAGGACCAGATTTTTGGCTTTGATTTTGGATTTAGCTAACTTGAAAGTATTTCTTTTAAGGCAACTCTTGAATCTCCTTCGAAGCCTTTTAGAAATTCCGGATGGGACATCGAAGGATTCTCCCTTCAGATGTTCAATCTTATTATGAAGCCTAGTGATTCTATCATAAAGTATTTCATACTCATGAAGGTCTTGATTGAACACGAAAGCAGCAGTGGTTCTTCATCCACATTCGTAGGAGAGGGAGTTGACTTAGAAAAGAATGGATGAAAGTACCAGCTTGCTCAGAGGTGGTACATTGAAGAGTCTCACAAGCCCACAAGAAGTTTTTGTAAGGGATGTCTTCTTCAAGAATCCCTATCTCCAAAAAAGCAAATGCAGCCAACAATTCTTTGGCTTTAATAGAGTTAGATTGCGGATAAAGAGAGTAAGAGATATCAGCATGATAAATAATAGGATCAAATTTGATATTCTTTAACTCTTGAAACCAATCTGGGTTTTCTGGAAGAGTTCAAAGAGAAAGGTTAGCCAGATCAATGAAATTTCCTTCAAAGTGAGGCTTTCGAACTTCATTTAACCAATATATAAATTGGCTACTAGCTTTTTGCTTAAGCTCACCATAGCCAGCGAAGCCTGATCTCTCTTCTTCAGAAACTTTGAAGAAAGCAGGAGTGAGGCAGGTGGCAAATAGACTGTCAAGTATCACTATGTTAGGATCACGTCTAATAAAGGGAGTTAAATACCTACTCATAGCCAATGAACGGTATTTGCTCCAACCTTTGTAACCAGCAGGATCATCCATTTTTACCACCACTATTTCAGATGGTAAACCCCATAAAAAGGGTTTAGGAGTAGAAGAAATTGGAGGATTCCATGGATCAGTAGGCTCAGGATCCTCCACTTGAACCACCACGAAAGAACGATCCCTTCGAATCTCACCAATAATTGGTGTGACGGTATTTCTAATATCAACAGGGATTGGGTCATTAAGAACCAAGTTTTCGAAAGCATTTTGGGTATTGGAGAAGTCAGCCATTGTTCAGTCGAGGAAGGAATCAGTTTATAACAAAGAATGGTGATTAATTTTACCAGTAATCAAACCTTTTTTATAGGCAAGTTTTAAGTTGGAAACGATTTAAATTCTTGAAGGTGGAGAACGTGGGTAATAACTGCCCATTATTCTTCTGCCCATAATCCTTAATTCTCTCACAGAGAACGTAAAGAGTTAATTATAACTGTATCATTGGAAGTATCAAGAACTGCCAATAACTTTTGCTTTGGAAGTTTACAGGAATTCGAAGCGGCAAAATGCACAATAACACTTATTCAAATCCCTTGAACAACGATGTTAATGTGGGGGGTATGTTTACATATAAAATTAACAAATCCAATAGTTGATTGACACGTAATCAAAAATGCCAAACGTTGGCAATTACTTGTCAATAGAGATACACTGGATTATTGAAGTAAAATTGAGTTAATACGGTGTCGTGTTGTTCCTCAATTCAAAAAAACAGTTATTGGCAGTTACAAGTCAAGGACAAAATAGAAACTGACTTCGAAGCCACGATTTTAATTGCTAAACACCTAAACTCCACGTGTAAACCTATAAAACAGAATAATTGACAATTAGAACACGTGAAATACTTCTCAAAAAAACAGTTATTCCCTTAACGTGTAATCATTTGAGTTAGTTGAACAGTTATGCAGATTTCAAATCAAAACTTCAGGAGGAAGGATCTGAAGAATTCAAATTCAGACGTGGAGGAAGAAAGAAACTGCCAACTCAAGAAGCAGAAGTTAGAGTTCGAAGCAAGCCAAGTTCAAATTCATTGAGCGGGAAGTTCAAACTACAAGCAGCGTCTATAAATAGAAGAAATTGAAGAGTGAAAACCCCCGAACAAATCTTCAACAAACAGCTATCAAAAAATGATGCTTGGTTTGTTCATTGGCAAGTAGTTTTAGGATTTCGAACTCAGTTCGAAGTAGATTAGGAAGTAGATAAGGAAGTAGTTAGGATTATTCTCGGTTGTTTTTATAACAATCACCCATTCTCGGTTGTTCTTGTAACAATCACCAGTTCGAAGTTCTGTTACATTTTTATTTGAAGTTGAAGACAATTTCGAAGTAAGTTTATCTTTGGTTTCTCAATCGAAGTGTCTTGTTTCTTTATTGTTTCTTTAATTTCCTGAGTTATTGGTTTGCATTTCTTCACTTATAAAGAAAAATCCTCTTAATTGAGGTAATTGAACCAATAAAACACAATCGCCTGATTAGACTTGGTTTCTCCAAAGTTAATCTGAGGGAGGAGATTGAAACTCTCTCTGGCACGCTCGCACACAATTATTTTATCACAAAGAAGTAAAAGAACCAGTAAACAGATCCCAAGTACTTGAGCAATATTGCGATGGGTAAAAGTCGCAATAAGGGTCTATAGGGTGAGAATTTTTGGCACGACATGGACACGATACGAAATTAGCAAGGGTGAGAATTTTTGGCACGACATGAACACGACACGAAATTAGCAGATTGGACTTGACTATTTCTAACACGGAATATGAATATGATACAACACGATAACACGAAAAGCTAAATAGGTCTGGTTAGGATTGAGAGAATTCTGACACGAAAATGAGATGACACGCATGAACACGGGAATTTATGAAAGGACACAGTAACCCGACACGAAGTCAGTGAATTATGTCGGCTATTTCTGACACGAAACACGAATATGACACGACACGAAAAGCTAAACAAGTTGGGTTAGGGTTGAGAGAATTCTAACCCGAACACGACACGACACGATGTCCACCCCTAAGCCTATGTAGTGCTCCCAAGCATTACACCGTCTAGTGTCTCCATTTAACGGTCCATTTTGACAAGAATGGTTCAGATTTATTCCAATCAATGGATGGTTTAAATTTGTAAGAGCTTAGATTAAATTGCAACTGTTCATTATCGAAGTGAACAGTTGGATGGAAACACTACAAGAACTCCATTCCCAATTTCTAGTCACCTGCCAAGAGTGAAAGATTCTTTTGCATCAACTCTGTCCAAAGTTCATCATCCTTCTTGCCTGTGGCTTTTTATTAATTGAACACGCCAAAAAATAAAAGCTACGTATATCGATTCCAGTATTTGATTTGATTTGACTAGGGGAAATCTTTTGTGAGTCACCTATATATGCCGGGACTCGAAGTTGTATAATGGAAGGTTTGATTCCCTGTTTTTTCCCTTATTTTGTTGATTTTGGATGGCTCACGTTTTTCCTTTTGATTAAGACTAAGATACTATCTCATTTTAGAAGATTTTTCACGACCGAGTCTATGAAATTTGAAATTTAAATAGTGAGATATAAGGTTGCTAAGTGTGAATTTGGAGACTTTAAGGTTTTGTTTTAGAAGAGAGATAAAATAAGTGTTTTTCCAGACTCGTTAGATAGGTCTTGCCTTTTCATTAGTGGCTGGCGTATTTGTTTTGCATTTTTTTGGTTATTCATGTTGTCGGTGTGCATTAGTCAAAATGGATCGTGATAGGGGTACATAAGTTTAGGACCAGAAAACGTACCGATCTGCTTGGGGGACCCACTTTTGGGTCCCACACGAGCGATCTGAACCGTTCATTATTCTTAAAAACAATTTCCTTTTTTTGATTGAAACGGTGGGACTTTGGTTTACACACTTTTAACCGTCCGACTGAGCTGAAATTTTGTGGGGGCTCTCGGAAATTGTTTTTAAGAATAATGAACAGTTCGGATCCCTCGTGTGAGACCCAAAAGTGGGTCCCCCAAGCAGATCGGTACATTTTCTGGTCCTAAACTTCTGTACGCGTAGGATTATCCAGTCAAAATTACTCAATCCGTCTCTTTTTAAGTTTGTTGCTTCTTAAAACCAACTTATTAAATAAACATGACAATTATACCTTTCACATCAATTTTTTACCTCCACTTTACAATTTTCATATCTACTTTTAGCTTTTGCTTTCCAAAATTATCCTCCACTTTTTAAAATTATCCTCTACTTTTATTCATTAACAAACCCACTAACTTTTTCAAAATAACAAAATGATAATTGTATAAACTTTTAACCATTAACTTTTTTTCAAAACATACACTTATTAAGAGATAGCTCAAAAGAGAAATATCGACATTAAAAAAGGGACGGAAGGAGTAATTTTTAGAGCAAAAAGTTGAAAATTTGAGGCAAGAAAAATTAAAAAAAATAGTCTCTTGCTTCAAAACTTGGACAGTCCAATTTATAAATATACTTGTAAGATTTGACTAGTGAGAATGTTTTCTGAGGAACATAGCCACCTAGGCTAACTTGACTAATGAAAGGTTTGATTCCCAAGAACTTGGACATTGCAATGGATAAAAGTCCGATACATTGTTTTTAATTTTGATGATTTTATTTGGGAATTGATATTGACACTCTTTTTTTCTCTATTGACACTATTTTTTTTGTCTTTACATATTAAATGCAAGAGAAAGTTTACCTAATAAAGACAAAAAAATGGAGTCCCAATAGAAAAAAAGGGAGTGCTAATAACACTTCCCTTTTATTTTGGCCTATTTTCCTGTTTTATTAGGATTGAGATATTCTCTCCTAGTGTCAACTCTATCCAAAGTCCAAAGGTTTTTTTACACCAGCAACACTATATACACACAATTTGGTACCCACAATTTACCCAAACATACACACAAGTGTGTGGGCCACACACACAAGTGTGTGTGTATGTGTGTGTCCCACACACTTGTGTGTGTGTTTGGGTAAATTGTGTGTACCTAACATTTCTGTTTTTACACTCATGCCAAAAGAGTATTAACAGTTTTTTTTTTTTTTGATCCACAGTATTAACAGTTCATCATCCCTTTTAACTATGGCTATGATAAATTATAACACAGGAAAAAACTTTTTATTGAATATATTTTTTTGGACATTAGACTTTTTATTGTTTGAACACAGAAAAAGGTGAATAGAGTGAAAGAAATATCACACTTAATAGAAGAAAAATTCATTGGAGTATTTATATGTAAACACTATAATTTGACATTTTAAATGCAAATTGAAAAGGAAAACGTGAAAGCAAGAATTAAGTAAAATACTATTCGTTTGCACAAAATACAGGTTAAGCAGAAAAATGATACAATAATGAAAACAGTTTTGGCATTATCACTACCCTAAATATAAAAACAGATCAAGGGAAAGGAGCGTACGTTAAGTGTTTTTATTTTTTTGAGATTAAAATGTTATTTTGGGAAGGTTTATGTAATTTGCCCCTACTATTAAATTAGCTACGGAAAGAATAGCTGGGATTTAAAGAAGAGAATAGGACAAAGACTCGAAGAGACGCTTTGGTCAACTTTTTCATGGGACCTACTGTGGCCGTGGATGCCAATGAATGAGTGGGCCAGATTAAAGGACCACATCCACTCTAATTCCTCAACAGTAAACAAATGTGGAATTAGTGATTCAATTAATGTCTAAAAACTAGAGGACACTCAACCGATAAATTTAGGAGTGGGCAATAGGTAATTTTCTGTCATTTTTGTGTTATGTATCAAAATCTTATTTATGAATTCGCACAACACTTTTCATCCCACCAAATCTTTCCTGTCATGTTCAGATCGTGTCAGGTTCGTGTTGTCATGTCATGACATGTCAAAAAGTCCTACTTTTAGTTAAATTTTTATTTTTATTACTTGACAGTTCATCAAATTACACATGAAAACGTTTATTTTTAGCTCAATTACATGGATTTATAGTATTTTTCGTGTCAAGCATGTCCACCCTCCCTTACCAATAATGTAGTTTTTGCGTTGTGCTAAGATTCCAGTGGGTTATTTCTAACCAGAAAAAAGGATTTTAGAGGCTCTCTATAAATTGATGTCAACTTCGGGATAACGAAACAAGCAAGGTGGAGCCTTAGCACCCTCACATCAGCAACACATGTAGCATGGGACAACCACCCCTCATCAGCAAACATGTAGCATGTGACAGGTGAGAGTAACGTTTTGTAATGGCTCCTCATTGATACGGGAATCCAATTCCATATTCCCAGTTCACCAGGGCTCATGGAGTGTTTTGAAAGAATAATTCTTGAACCACATATACTTTTACCCATACTCATGTAAGTGTTGGAGCCTCACACACACAGCACCACCAGTGTCTAGACCACAACACTTATAGAGCATCATATGCTTGCTTTATTTATTTATTTTGTAAGGTAATCGTATATAGACCAATTACCTCAATTAAGAGGATTTTTCTTTCAAAGTGAAGAAATATAAACCAATTCACTTAGGAAATCAAAGAACAATAAAGAAACAAGGTACTTTGATTAACAAATCAAATGTAAACTTACTTCGAAATCGTCTTCAACTTCAAATAGAAAGACAACAGGAACTTTGAACACTTGATTGTTGCAAGAACTACTAACATCTACTTCCTAATCTACTTCGAACTGAGTCGAATTCCTAAAACTACAATTCTAACTGCCAAAGACCAAACCAAGCATCATTTTTGCTGTTTGTTGAAGATTTGTCCGGGGTTTTTCACTCTTCAACTTCTTCTATTTATAGGCCTTGCTTGCAGTTTGAACTTCTCGCTTGATTTCTCAACTTCGAACTTCATCATTACATTTCAAAATATTGTTTCTTCCCTCCCAAAGCATTTGAACTTGACTTGCTTCAAACTCCTTTCAGAAATGTTTGAATTTTGAATCTGCACGGTTACTCATTCAAATCATATGGTTAGTTTAAAAAATAACTGCCTTGCATGATCGGCTCCACGTGTTTCAACTGCTAACTGCCAATTTTATATATTTACACCTGTAACTCATGCCTTTTAGCATTAAAAATGTGGCTTTGAAGCCAAATTCTTTGGCTCATAACTGTCAACTACCTTTCAAACTGGAGATTAATACGACATCATATTAATCATTTTATAAGCTAATAATCCAGTGCTTTTCATTACTATCAAGCTGCCACCGTTTGGCATTCTTAATTACGTGTCAATTAATTACTGGACGTGTTGATTTTATACATAAACAACGGCTTTAGCTTCCATGTCCCTCCACAGAGCTTGAAAATCCTTCCTAGATCCCTTGAAAATACGATCATTCCTCTCACCCCAAATAAGATGGATAGCTGCTACAAAAGCTAACTGAAGAATCATAGATTTTAGGGAATTACCCTGACCTCGGGGGTCGCCCAAGCCACTTCCTCAAGAATTGTTTTCAGAGCTAGTTACGAACACTAAAAAAAGAAATGGTCATGAGCCCCACACCATTTGCACAGAACATCCAGAAGACCCCCACTTCCTTGAGAATTGTTTCTAAAGCTACCTAGAGAATGAACACTAAAAAAGAGATTGTCATGACTCACGAGTCTCCACACCATTTGCACAAAACATACATTCAGTAGACTGCACTACTCCCCATTTGAATAGCCTATCCTTGGTGGTTAACCATCTATGGAAGGCCATCCATTGAATAAGGGCCCATCGAGGGATATAGTGCTGATCAAAAAAAAAAAAAAAGGGATATAGTGAGAGAACCATACTAACTGTGCCCAAGGGACAGTGGGCTGGACTGTCCTTGTATCATTCCAAGCATAGGAAGAAGAATACATACTAGTCGGGCTAGGGGTCCAAACTAAGCCTGTCAACAGGCCGGATCCGATATGCTTGGATCCAAATCCGGATCCGATAACCACAAATCCGAAAATGTTAATCCGGATCCAAATTTCGGATATCCGATCCAAAAATCCGAATCTAATCCGGTAATTTAATTTTTTTATCCTTTCCAGCTAGCTTGCTTGTGGCTTTTCCAATTTGCAAGTTTATGGGTCAGATTTGATCCGGATCCAATCTGGATCCGCTAAGCTTGGATCCGATCCAGATCGGATCCAAATTTTATTAGAATTTTCGGTTCCGATTTATCGGATTATTGGATCTGAAATACCGGATCCAGATCCGAATCAAATCCGATCCGTTGACAGGCCTAGTCCAAACCAATTATTCAAAGGCCAAGATATTAGAATTCATTTAGGGGATGTTCCATTAACTCAGTTTTTTGAATAAACTGATTTTTCACGGTTTTTTATGTGATGTGTTGTTAGAGAATGACATGTCTCAATGTTTAAAAAAAATAGTTTTTTATTTGTGAAACACCCCCTAACCAACCCCAATTGACTGAGATATAAGGCTCGATCTGATTTGGTGACCAACAGGTGCATTGACAATAATCTCTTGGGCTACAGCGTTCCATTCATTCCCAATCTTATTTAAAAAACTTGCACCATGCAGCAAGACAATACCAACATCCAGACTATGAATATGGATCAGAATCACATGTCACATATGTCCATACTCTCCTTAGTCCAGTCTGTAAAAACATGAACGAAAAACTACTTGAGACATTCACAATTACAATTTTACATTGAAACATCAGAAATGAGATTGATTTTCTGATTTTCTAGCAACTGCAATATATATAACCGAACAAAACCCCTATCCCATGAATCAATCCAAAAACATGATCTAGATAAGATGAATGTTGTGTTATGATTTAACTCCGTCCTCGTGGAATAAGCAAGAGAAGAAGCTGATAAACAACACAAAATCTATGAGTTTTTCAGGCCCTACACCCACAAATTATTTATAAGTGTAGAGCATAGTTAAAACTCATTTCTTACAATGTTATCGGCAAGATGAAACTAAAACAAGATACAGAACAGAGGAGGTTCACATACTTTCCACACATGCAAAAAAGAACTCCTAGAATCCAAGTAACTAATCAAAGTAGCATTGCAATTTCAAACATGTTTGATTCAATTGAAAGTCACAGCATCTTGCATAATGAAGCTCTTGATGTTGAAAGTAAATAGATATTGAGCCTGTTGCCTCAGTGTAATCCAGTAATATCATGTGGAGTGTAGCTTCACCAAGTTGGTTCTCCTGTAAAAACAGGGTCTTGGCTCCACAACACCTCAAACAACATGGATTGTATCATCACTGGCAAGAAATTCAGCCATCTAATTCTACTATGCTTCATCAATTGCTCTAAGATACTCGGATCATATTTAATCACCATCTCAATAAACAATAACAAAAAAAAACAGAAAAACACACGCAGACAGAAACCTAGAAGTGTAAAAAGGAATATCCTAGAATCCAGGTAACTAATCAAAGTAGCATTGCAATTTCAAACATGTTTGATTCAATTGAAAGTCACAGCATCTTGCATAATGAAGCTCTTGATGTTGAAAGGAAATAGATATTGAGCCTGTTGCCTCAGTGTAATCCAGTAATATCATGTGGAGTGTAGCTTCACCAAGTTGGTTCTCCTGTAAAAACAGGGTCTTGGCTCCACAACACCTCAAACAACATGGATTATATCATCACTGGCAAGAAATTCAGCCATCTAATTCTACTATGCTTCATCAATTGCTCTAAGATACTCGGATCATATTTAATCACCATCTCGATAAACAATAATAACAAAAAAAAAAAACAGAAAAAAAAACAGAAAAAAAACACGCAGACAGAAACCTAGAAGTGTAAAAAGGAATATCCTAGAATCCAAGTAACTAATCAAAGTAGCATTGCAATTTCAAACATGTTTGATTCAATTGAAAGTCACAGCATCTTCCATAATGAAGCTCTTGATGTTGAAAGGAAATAGATATTGAGCCTGTTGCCTCAGTGTAATCCAGTAATATCATGTGGAGTAGCTTCACCAAGTTGGTTCTCCTGTAAAAACAGGGTCTTGGCTCCACAACACCTCAAACAACATGGATTGTATCATCACTGGCAGCCAAAATATATTACAACCACAAACCTCACAAAAGAATGTCCGGTAGACATTTACTTTAATCCCAATTTATCCGGACGATTGATCGCCAATCGGACGGCCAAGGGAGCTCACTACACACAGGTAGTGAGCCCCCTCACTACAGGGCCCCTGGTTCCATATCTATTTACATATCTATTTACATTAAGAACAAAATGACGCATTTCTGTTCATACAGAAAAAGATATGCACAAAAACTATATAACTAGTACAAGCCAGAAAATCACATTTAAGGAATAACGGCTCAGACTATTCAACAGCTCTCTCAATCAAGAATTTTCTGAAGCAGAACTGGCATTTAAAGCTGTAAACTAATCATCATTGCCAAAAATGAAACAAAAAACCCTCAAGAATTCCACTAAAACTTGTTCTTGTCAAGAAATTCAGCCATCTAATTTTACTATGCTTCATCAATTGCTCTAAGATACTCGGATCATATTTAATCACCATCTCCATAAACAATAACAAAAATAAAAGAAAAAAACACGCAGACAGAAACCTAGAACTGTAAAAAGGAATATCCGGGCACCAAAAAAACCTGATTTTTTTTTTGGGTATTTGTAATTGTATATATTGCCGTCAAATTAGACACAGATATAGCCAAGGGAAAGTGAGGTACAAAGGCTAAACTGCAACACATGCGGCTTTGGTTCTAGCACAAGCTTTGGGGCATTCTTCGTCAAAACTAATATTCATTCAGAGATGCCCGGGGGCTCGTGCGAAAAACCAGTGAATATACAGAGAGGGGAGAGAGAGAGAGAGCATATAAGCATTAGGGTTTCAGCCTTTCAGGGAATAGTTTTGCAGTTTCAAAGACAGATGAGAATTGGGTAGCCTAGAGGAGACCCAAAGGGGAGGAAGAGAAGTGAGTTGAGGCTGCAATTTTACGAGGAGGAGGAATCCTGATTTTTATATAGAGGAATGCTATCTGAAACCCTAACCCTAAAAACCCTATACACACAGTCCATTTTTTCTTTACCTTTTTAAATTTTGATGAGGCTTCGGCCCAGTTATTTCCCCCCCTACTTTGGTCCAGGCCTTCGTGGTCCATCTAGGCCTACAAGATCACAATTGTTCACTTTGTAGATTTTATCGAGCATTTATCTGCATAAAAAATTAGTTTGGTGATAGACCAAAAACAATTTTTACAAGAAAAAATAGGCTTTGTTCATGTAATCGAAATTTGATCAAGATAATTTTTGTGTGTAGATAATGTACTGGACGAGTTCTATGAAATGAACAATTTTGATCTTCGTTTTAGGCCCAGAAAGAGCCTACAAAGGCCCAAAACGAGACTAAATTGGACAATAAAAAGTATACACAAATCCCTTCCCCCCAAAAGGTCGCAAATAAAACATCCTCGGCTCATTGAAAGTTTGACTTATTTAAATAATTGAACCGAGGTCAAACTCAAGTTTTACATGTAGTAAACAAATCGAGCTCAACATTCTAAATCTCGATTTTTTTGTATAGGGTTTACAAAATGAATTTGGCTCAGCTAGTCAAACAAGTTGAACTCCAATTCGAATTTTAAGCTCGTTTGGCATTTAAAAAATGAGCCGAGCTTTAACTCGACTGATTAAGTACTCTATACATGGCTAAGCAATCTAATCAGATGATTGGGCCACGATAAGCACCTTAACCTCACAACACCACCAATAATTTTGCCAAAAACATCATCTACAATAATAGAGACAGAGGTCTCTCTCGAAAAAGAATGCAGATGTCCACTTAATTTACATGCCAAATATTTAAGAAATACTCCCTCCGTCCCTTTTTAAATATGTTGCTTCGTAAATCCAATTTATTAAAGAAACGTCATCATTACACATTTCATATCAATTTTTTCCTCCACTTTACACTATTCACATCAACTTTTATCTCTACTTTCCAAAATTATCCTCCACTTTTACCCATTAACTCTTTACCCACTAACTTTTCAAAAGGACAAAATGATAATTGTACAAACTTTTACCCATTAACTTTTCAAAGCACACACTTATTTAGGAACAACCCAAAATGAAAAGTTAAACACTTAAAAAGGGACGGAGGGAGTATATATATTTGAAGTACACGTGATACATCTTTTTTTTTTTCTTCTTTTTTTTCTCTACGATCTTTTCTTGGTAGAAAAAAACAAGGACATCTACATTGGCTAATCCACCTATTGTCATCAGCACTGCATAATCATCTCTAGGAAACCTCATTACACCTATATCGAAGCCAAAACTAAAATCATAATGCGTGGTAGAAATATTGATTGTTGCCTTGAATTGATTACTTTGAAGCTTCCCGAGTTGTCTTCCATGATCATCTATAGGAAACCTCGCTACACCTATATTGAAGTCAAAGCATCATAGCGCGTGGCAGAAACATTGCTTGTTGTCTTGAATTGATGACTTTGAAGCTTCTCGAGTTGTGTTGAATTGATTCCAGACCCTTTGCTTCCTTGTAGAAGTATTTCAACAAGTTTTTAGGGGCATCACTTTTTCTAGCAAAATCATCAACGTGGTCGATTATTACTCTCTCCAAGCAGTGCCGCCAACACTCTTTAGGGTATGCTCTGCAGCCGCAGCCGCCTAAATCCTCCCCACCTTTCCCTTCAGAAATCTTATATTGAAACTGCAAAGCAAATTTAACGAAATAAATTTCCCTTTCTTATCAAGTTTCAGTGCAGATCTATGACTTAACAACGTATGTATTTAAACAAAAACTAAAGCATTGAATACAATAACTAGCGTCCCTAGGACATTTTCACGTGGTTGGTACTCTCAACAAATTACGCAACATCAAATTTTGCGAGCGGACATCAAGGCAAACATTTTTAGGAGACAAGGAATAACTTAGAGAATGCATACGCGATGCAAAAAATTATTGGCCATGCATACCACATAAGCCATGTCACATGGTACTTGTACCTAGTAGTACATAGTACCAAAAAAACTTGGATTAGGCCTCTCTACTACCTCATCATGTATTTTAATTTCTTTTTATGCCTTTTATGTCTGCAACATTATTCTCTCACGCCTGTTAAATTTCATGCTTTGAATTTGAAGAAACTTTGTTACGAAATTAAAAAGCAAAAAAGAAAAAAGTTCCGATATCATACCTCCAACTTCAAGCGGCGTTTTCTGTTTTGTGAAGTGAGGAGCAACATCTCCAGATGAGGTGAAAGCCAGAGCAAGTTGTCCAACAATTGAGTATAATCTACTGTAGAAGAGCTACATTTGATCTTCAAATGTTTAAGGTCAAGCAATGGAGGGATAGAATTCTCCTTCACTTCTTCAGGAAAAACCAAGTCCTTTAAAAACAAAAACAAAATAACCCATTGTGAGCAAATAAAATAACTAGTTGAATCGTAGCAAATAATATTTGAGAGTAAAGAAAACAGGATTGAACATATACCTTGTAGGAATGACAGATGATTTTGAGGGTCTTGCAATGGCCAAACAATCCGAGAAGTCTCATAAATCCGGCAAAACATCCAACGGTTGTTACCTTGAGTGTAGCAACTAGAGACACCGAGGCATTCAAGAACTCTAGATGTGACCTTCCACCCTCGAATGCAAAACGACAGAGTTTTGGACAATCAATCTTGGCCTCCTCCATGGAAACACACGAAAGCAAGCGCGTGTTCATTTGTTTCACGAAAGCAAGCCTCCTCCACGGAAGTCCGGGTCGAGTCCTCAGAGACCGAATGCGCAGCGCGTGTTCATTTGTTTCGCGAATGAAGGTTTAGCCTTTAAGCGGCAAACTTGGCGTTTGGAGTTTGGGGGTGGAATTCACTTAACTTCGTGAATGACGCGAGATTAAAAAGACTAATTTAAACAAGGCTAAGTCAAGGGGTTCATAACACCAATGTCTTAGGCCGATTCGTTCTCCTCTAAATAACCGGCTCGGGGACGTCGTTAAACAACCCCGAGCGGAAGATTTGATAATTAAACTCTTTCAACTAGAAATGGTGTTACTCAAAGAGTAGGATTCTTGTGCCATTTATACAAACATTTTGATTGACATCGCCCGAAGCATCACACGTGCCAAGTGGTCAAGCCCTTGGCTACGTGTGATCAACGGGATTAACAAATCCAAATTTTGATACATAAAATTAATCCTAACTCTTTGATTAACATGCAATGTTTACATTAAGGCGAGGAGAGTGAATCAACCTAAGCCACGGGGTGCTAATCACCCGATGACAGAGCCTATAACGACTACTCAGTAATTACTAAGGAAAACATGCCTATTTTTATAAAGGAAATAAAGAACATGACAAGTGACTAAATAAACTTGATTTTAATGAAGATACTAAGTTAGCCTACCACTTTAATACTTGAGAAAATCACTAACAAGGTTTAGAACTAGGATCTTTAGGAGAAAACAGCTAGAGAAACAAGGAAATGATAAACTTAACAAGAACAAAAATAAACTTGATAGATAGAACAATCTAAGTCCGAGCTACAACATTAATGAACGACAAAATAACGGAAGAAATAAACTTACGTGAGAAATCTAGAGAGAGAGAGCTTCCAAATCTCTCTAATGGAGGAGAGAGGGGAGAGCCTAAAAACTAGGAAAGAAAATAAAAGATGAAGAAGTGGGAAGGAGAGAGTGGAGTGTATTTATTCCTCCTATTTTTCTCTCTCTAACAAAGTCCATAAAGCTCTCACATATTACAAAAACTTTCCATAAATAGAAGGAGCAAAAAGTGCATAGAAATTGCTGCCCGGGCCTTGTTTGGATCGATCCAAGTTTCTTTGGATCGATCCAAAAGTCTCTGTGAAGTTTCGTCCAAAGTTGGATCGATCCAACTTTCTCTGGATCGATCCAAAGAGGCTTGCTGGGCAATTTTTGTGAAGTTGGATCGATCCAAGTTTACTTGGATCGATCCAAAAGGCTCTGGAAAAATTCTGATGAAACTTGGATTGATCCAAACGTATTTGGATCGATCCAAAGAGGTTTGCTGGTGAAATGATGAAACTTGGATCAATCCAAGTTTCTTTGGATCAATCCAAGTTCTCCTAAGCTTGAACTTCATTCCTTTGATCACTCCACTTGAATTACGCGCTTCCGGATTTCTTCCAATGGAGTCAAATGAATCATGTGACACTCGGGGGAGATGAACCGCGGTCTGGTGAGTGCTTGTTCAATCCCGGACCCCACCGGGAGTTTTTGGTAACGAAAAGAACGGCTTCAAAGCACCAACTTTTTGCATCCCCGGTCCTCGGCCGAATCGTCATGTTGTGGTTCGTGAGGCCCGGTGTTGGCGTGCCATGGGGCACGGGGCCCTCGGCGGCACGACTTTCAAGGCGCACAAAATGTGCTCATTTTCCATGCTTAACCTGTACTTACAAAAACACACCACTACCCGCATATCAACCATATAAAGCGCGAAATCGCGTGCGTGTGTGAGCAAAATAGGCTAGATAAGCCCCGGATATATACAATATTGGGGGCTTATCAAGCGCGCGGTAGAATCATTGATCGTGAAAATACTTCCCCTCGACTACTTTGAAGCTTCTTGAGTTGTCTTGAATTGATTCTAGACCCTTTGCTTTCTTACAGAAGTAATTCAACAAGTTTTTATCGGAATCATTTTTTCTAGCAAAATCATCAACGTTGTCGATTGTCACTCTCTCCAAGCACTGCCACCAACACTCTTTAGGGTATGCTCTGCAGTAGCCGCTGCCGCCGCCTAAATCCTCCTCACCTTTTCCTTCATAAATCTTCTTGTATTGAAACTGCAAGTAAATTTAAGGAAATAAATTTCTCTTTTTTTATCAAGTTCTAGCGCAGATATATGAATTAACAATGTATGTGTTTAAACAAAAACGAAAGCATTGAATAAAAGAACTAGCGTCCTTGGAAAATTTTCACGTGATACTCTCAACAAATTACGTAACGTCAAATTTTGCGAGCGGACATCAACACAAACATTTTTTCGAAGATAAGGAATATAACTTAGATAATGCATACGTGACACAAAAAATTATTGGCCATGCATACCACATAAGCCATGTCATATGGTACTTGTACGTGGTAGTACGTATTACCAAAAAAAAACTTGGATTAGGCCTCTCTACTACCTCATCATGTATTTTAATTTCATTTTATGCCTTTTATGTCTGCAACATTATTCTTTCATGCCCGTTAAATTTCATGGTTTGAATTTGAAGAAACTTTGTTAAAAAATTAAAAAGCAAAAAAGAAAAAAGTTTCGATTTCATACCTTCAGCTTCAAGCGGCGTTTTCTGTTTTGTGAAGTGAGGAGCAACATCTCCAGATGAGGTGAAAGCCAGAACAAGCTGTCCAACAATTGAGTATAATCTATTGTAGAAGAGCTACATTTGATCTTCAAATGTTTAAGGTCAAGCAATGGAGGAATAGAATTCTCCTTCACTTCTTCAGGGAAAACCAAGTCCTTAAAAAAACAAAAACAAAACAATCCATAGTGAGAAAATAAAATAACTAGTTGAATCGCAGTGAAAAATATTTGAGACTAAGGAAAATAGGATTGAACATATACCTTGTAGGAATCACAGACAATTTTGAGGGTCTTGCAATGGCCAAACAATCCGAGAAGTCTCCTAAAGCCGGCAAAACATCCAACGGTTGTTACCTTGAGTGTAGCAACTAGAGACCCCGAGGTATTCAAGAACTCGATATGTGGAATTCCACCCTTGAATACAAAACGACATAGTTTTGGACAATCGATCTTGGCCTCCTTCATCGAAACCCACGAAAGCAAGCACAAGCACAGTCTTTTTAGCTTTTCATGACAAATTCTCACTCTTGTCAACCCACGACAACTATCCAGTGAGAGATCCTTGAGATAAACAAGTTTGGAGAGGTGGTGTTCCAACCACTGGTCTGAGACTTTTGCGTTCGTGAAGGAGAGGTTTCTGAGGAATGTACATGTAGAGAGATTGATGGTGCAATTCCTCTGGAGGGACGGCGCCATTATTGTTCCATTGTTGGTGATTGAATACCCTGAAAATATGTTTCATAGGCAAGATGTATGTTAGGTTCGGATATGGAGCTTTCTTTAGGGCAAAAAATAAAAAACAAAACAAAACCAAACGTAACAACTACCGGGTTTTGTTCATAATCAAGATCACATCAAGTCGAAAAGACTGCCATACGTTGCTAACTTTGTTACTATGGCTGCCGAAACTCCACTAGGAGCCGTTGAATATATGAGTTCAAAATCTTCCACAGATTGGTGGTGGTCAATCAAACGACTATAGGAAACAGCGAAAAATCTTATTTTTGATCCGCACCAAGAAACAAAAAGGAAGTCTCCTCTGATCGCTGAAAACGACGGGGAGGGGAGGAGAGGAGAGAAGAAGCTGATACAGAGTAAGGGGAGGGGCGGTATTGTGATTAATATCATCGAGAAAATCCAAGCAAAAATTAACAGTATTATGAAACACTTGTAAATATAAAGTAGCAGGGCACTTCTAGTGCGGACTCCGGACTTCCGGACCTCGGTGATCCAAATTTTTTTTTGACGATCTGATCCGTCCAATGTGTTCAGAAGGTGTTTTCAAGGGTCCACGCGGGAAATCTTCAATAAACAATACCGAGAAGGGCTTGATCCAAGCAATTTTCGCAACAAAATATATATATACAGTTTTTGCGAAAATTGCTTGGATCAAGCCCTTCCCGGTATTTTTTTTTTTGAAGATTTTCCGCGTGGACCCTTGAAAACACCTTCTAAACACATTGGACGGCTCGGATTTTCCAAAAATAATTTGCAACACAAAAAAAACAATTTTTTTCTTATTAACGGGAGGTGTGGACTAGAAGATTGAGGTATAAAGTAGAGTACGTTTAGAGTTGACAATCCTAACAAATCACAAAAATTCAAACCACAAAAATTTATAAATTAGATCCGTCGTTTTTTGTGTTTTTTACATGGAGCAGTCTTTTTTGACCAAAAATTCGTAAAAGTAACCACAAAAACTCGTAAATCAACAACCACATAATTCATATTTTGGGCCACAGAAGTTCATAAAATGAGACACAAAATCTTTTAACGGAGGGATGTACCCTAGATTTTCCCATGTATAAGAGCATGAATCTTTTTAGCACAAAGCAGTTGTATAAATAGAAGTAGTATATGAATGACTCACCATCATACTGAAAGGATTGAAGATTGCATGCGTCCAACTCAATGCTCTTAAACACAGCACGGACCTGAAGCTTGACGTGAAATTTCACAAGTTTATGGCTCGATAATTTCATGGTCTTTGTTAGGAACATGTGTGAAGGATGAGTCCCACATCGGATAAATAGAAAAAGAGTTGGACCTTAATATACAATTGGATGATTCACCACTTACAAGGCTTAGCCTTTTAAGTGGATATGGGTCATTTAATGTATATTGGGCCCAACGAATGTGGTAGACTTCATGGATACTCCCCAACGGATTGGGCCTGCGCACACGGGAAGAACCTCAGGCGGATCAGACTCCTAACAAGTGGTATCAGAGCCGATGGCTGACGATCTATGGGCAGACTCTCCTGGAAGCATCGGTGGTTGTGGGCTTGCACAGAGACTCTCGGAGGAGCAGGAAAAATCCATTGTAACTCTCGATGGAGCAAGAAAATTTCTGGTGCGTGCAGCAGGTGGCTGGCAGCAAGGTGGCTCTCGGTGGAGTGGGTGCTCTCGATGGAGCAGGAAAAATTCCTAGTGCGTGCGACACCTGGCTGGCAAGCAAAGGTGGCTCTCGTGGAGTATGGTGGCTCATGATGGAGTGAGTGCGGTAAATAAGCCTTGGTTTGGACACGGTGTTGGAGAGATAGATCAAGAATTAAGGGGGAGTCAAGTGGATCAGATTGAGGGGGAGCTAGGCCCAATATATGGTTCACACAAGAGGGGGAGATATACTTTACACTATTCCAAAACCAATTCCTCAATCGAAGGACAACCCGAAAGAAGATCGACAATCCCCACCTCGGATCCCACTGCGGCCCGCCCCATGGAAACGGAAGAAATCCAGCGCAGTCTTTTTAGCTTTTCGTGACAAATTCTCAGTCTTGTCAACCCACAACAGCCGTCCAATGAGAGATCCTCGAGATGAACAAGTTTGGAAAGGTGGTGTTCCAACCATTCATCTGAGACTTTTGCGTTCGTGAGGGATCGAGAGGTTTTTGATGAATTTACATGTACAGAGATTGATGGTGCAAGTCCTTTCGCTGAGGGACGGCGCCATTTTTGTTCCATAGTCGTCGATCGAATACCCTGAAAACAACAACTAATAAGTAATAAGCAATGCTCCACTACAATTTGCTTATCAAAAAGAAAAAAAATAAAATTAACAAGCACAAGCTGAAAAGAGCTCTGTATCAGCCGTCGATACTATGAGCTCAAGATCTATCACAGATTGGCAGGGGCGACTCCACATAGGAGTTAGGGGGGTCAGCCGACTCCACGGTGGAAAAAAAAAATACTACTACTATGTTAATTTTTTTTTAGGAAATTCATAAATGAACCCCCCATAAATTTAGGGTTGACACCATTGGATAATTCCTTAACTTTCATCCTCCCCTTTTGTGTGGCTTGTTTGAATCATAGTTACTCGTTTTGTTCTTTTGATATGCAGAGGTTGATAGGTCTTGGTAAAGAAGTACTCCTACCGTCCCAAATTGTTGCTCCTTGTTACTAAAAAAAATGTTCATATCGTCAGATTTTTAATAATTTATATATCTAATATGGATCTTGTTTGTTGGATCTCAATTAATTTTATCAAACACCTATTTTAAAATCATAGAAAAATTATAGATTATAAAATATAGATAATTGTTTCAATGGTTCAAAAAGTGAAGCAGAAGCAACAATTTGGGATGGAGGGATTATTTGATAGTATGTCGAGACCACGTCGAATGCAATTGTAGAAGTTTGTGTAATTTTTTTTTTGTACTTGGCGAAAACTGTAAACAGAGAAAATTGTTTTATGCTTTTTTATGATATCTTTGGTACATTAGGTTGAGCTTTAAATGTGATTTTTGTCGAAACAAAATTTTTAGTTGCCATTACTGTGATATATTATTTGATTTATGGTTGGTAAATGTATTTGATTTATGGTTGGTGGTGATCAATTCAAAAATTGAAGGAAAGATCGAGAGTCTAATCTCCGTTCTAAGAAACAAAATGGTTTCAATCCTGGTCGACAAAAACGACAGGGAGGAGAGGGGAGAGGAAGATAATAGAGAGTAAGGGGAGCAACATTATGATTAATATTAACACTCCATCCGTACCATTTTGTTTGTCAAGTACTCATTTTGTCTCTTTTTTGTCTATTGCGAACTTTCAATGATCTTTTTTTTTTGGGTAATTACTTTCAATGATCTTACTTGATAGATCTCACTTTATTTATAATATGAAGTTCTCGAAATCATAAGATCATATAACAAATTGAAATCTATCAAATAAGATCATTGAAAGTTATAGACAATAGACATAAAAGAGAGAAAAATAATAATTGACAAACAAAATGGGACGGAGAGAGTATGATTGAGAAAATCTAATAAAAAAGTAACAGAATAAAATGAAATACTTGTATAGTAATAGAAGCACGAATCTATTCAACAGAAAGCAGTTGTATAAATCGAAGGGCAACCCGCAAGAAGATCCATAATCCCCACCTCGAATCCCATCAACTTCAGACACTTAACTGATTTAGCAGAGTATAGGCACCGTGGCATATCGTAATAGTGCCTACGTAGCTTGCCATTATGCTCATTGTTGTAGTACTGATTTCCCTTGTCACTATAATCAAGGTCCAACTCTTGTATGTTACGCTCCAATGCCCGTTCGACACACAAATCGAACGGGTATGGATCCTGAACGACTGCGTGGAATTTCAGTTTGTGAATATTCATGGACCTCTGTTCGAGGCGTTGGAGGGACTGGTTCACGGATGATAAGAACAAGTCTAGTTTTTCCTGGACGGAACGAGTGGGCAACGCTAGTTTGAAGGTGGTCTGATCAAAGTCTAGATTTGGGTAGGTGCTCCAAAGGTTGTGCCAGGTTTTCGACAAGGACCCAGTCCGGATAACATCTTCCGGTGGGAGGAATGACATGATGTGGTGGTCGGGTTCAGGAAAACCAGATATCCGGTCTCCATTGGACAAAGTTTCCAATGATTTGGTTTCCTTGGACGACATTGGGAGGAGATGTGCTTCAGGGACGTTCGAGTTAGTGAATGTGATGAGGAAGGGTCTGGGATATGATGTGGAATCCAAATCCAAATCCGAATCCTTTTCTCTATTTTGATTCCTATATAGGATCTGATTTGTGTATGCATTAGGAAACTCAATGCATTAATGCTTGTATTTGATTTTTTGAACAATTGAGGGATTTTTTGAAAGAGTCCTGATAATTCATGTCAAAGCCGAAAATACTTAGAGTAAATTTGGGGAAATTTTCTGGATCTAAAATAAGTACTACTAATATTTTTTAATTAGTGGACATTCTTTTTCCTTTGTGTACAAGGCAAGAATTTAGCCAACTTGTTTAGTAACAAAATAGTGTCCCTCTTCCGATCCAAAAACCTTAGTCCTTGTTATTCTATTTACCCAAAAAAATTGGCGGTGACTAAAAATATTCACCGGTTCAATGGTCCCAACTCTCAAGTATAGAAATCATGAAAACATGCTAAGAACTATTACAATGTCTAAAACATGGTGAAATGACATGATGGACTGACCATAACCAGGGATGGAGTCAGAGGGGGGCCAATAGGGACGGTTGCCCCAGTAAAAAAAAAAAACCTCTAGTATTATATAGAAAAGAGAAAATTTCCTTATGAATTATATAGACACGCCTCTACAAAGTATTTTAGAAAAAAAATTCGCCCCTGCATAGTTAAAAGTTCAGATTAATTTACCTGATACTCTTTTTCCCGATGAATTCATCATTGCAAGGCAACAACAAAATGAATGCGATTTTTTGGTTAATTCATATGTGGTTCGTTGCCGTATTTCTAGATGTGAATTCGCAATCGAATCAAATGTGGAATTGATGTTGTAGGTGAGGTCTTTGTCTAAGGGAAAGTTGACCAGAGTCAACAGTTGACTGACCTATCCGGAGGTGACGCGTGGCAAGAAAGTCTTGTAATACACATATCACGTAATGTACGAATAAGTACGCTACACGTCAGCACTATAAGAGAAAGACTTGCATCATCTTGCTGACCCACAGAACATGTGGATCTTGGCTATGGGCCTCTTTTATAAGGGCCCGTAACATCTTAATGGACTGGCGCGACCTGTAGACTATACGAGTAATTATCGCGATTAAAAAGTAATATTAATATAACCTAGACATCTGCGTCTACTCAAGTCGCAAGGCAGGACTTGAGGGGTCTTTTGAGGCTCGGTCTACAATACAGGCATGACTAATTAAGTCATGACCTAGTCCATGCGGGAATGAAGGGGGATTTAGTGGCTCGGTGGATTGAGGAGACCGGATCGCCGCGAGGGTAGGGACGCAGCACGAGAGTGTCACAGACTGCTACCCTTGTGGCCTTGCAATAGGGAAGGGACACGTGTCAAGTATTGGTTGACCCAAGTTGGCTATAAATATAAGACATTCCTCTCATAATACTGAAGAGACATCTTCTCCTTAGAGAGAGAAAGTCCAAGAGTGAGGGCACCCCAAGAGATACTGCCTAAATCTCTTCCCTATTGTTTGTCTTCTCCTTCACCCCCACAAAATCCATCTTTCATTCTCTTACTCTAAACACTAACCATTCTTTACCTCTCCTAGCTCACAGATTTAGGGCTTTGATTTTGAACCCTGCAAAGTGAGATATTCACCTCACCTACAGATGTCGAAAACAATAGTTAAAGACTAACAAAAGATACTTCCATTAATCTTAAAAAATTGATACATAAAAAGAAAATTGGCAACGCAAAGTAGCACATCAATATTCAAGAACGAAATCAATTCATAGGATTCTAAGTTAATCTACTCCTAGTACTCCTAATTATAAACTAATAGATGGGTTGATTCTCTCTACTCCTAAAACAAACTAAAAAGACAATTTTTAAATTTGTTTCAGAGACTTCACAATGAAGCCTTTATTTATGGAAAACAAAATTAGGAAATAGTAACTTTCTACAACCAGGGTCTAGGGGTTCTGTTATGCGCTGCGGACACCAAGATTGGCATTTGCATTAAGGGCTAACCCAAGTGAACACTAAACTTCCAATCCACACCCTTAAAGCTCGGATTTCGTCCACACCTCATAGATCCCGATTAGGGATGGCCATCTCGGCCGACCCTCCCCGATCCAATCCGTCCTCTCCCTGAATGGATAGGGGATTCGAGGAGTTTTTTCGGGGATCGGGTAGGGTATGTAGATTTTTTTTTTTTAAAAATTCAGGGATCGGGTAGGGGATGGTATAGTTAGTCCCCTCCCCGATCCCCGCCCCTCCCCGTTCCCCTCCCCTCCCCGCATCCCCGTCACATATATAGGTATATTATATTATAAGTTTATAAGTTTTTTTTCCCCGGATAAGATAATAACTTATAACTTATTGGTTGATTAATAAGGAAGGTTTTCTCCTTTACTTCTGTTTTATGTAGCACTTTTGAGTGAAACTTTAATCTACTCAGAAACCAAAACCAAAAAAAAAAAAAAAAGAAAAGAAAAGAAGAAGAACAAGAACAACAGTATTGAGTGACTTGGTACACTAATTATTTTTGGGAACTACTTTTGTCATTAGCTTTGAATTTTAATACAACTTCTTTGGTATTCACTTGAATAGTTTGAGTGAACTTTTGGATCTCTGATTCCCCATGGCGATCAGCATTCCCCGCATTGGGGCGGGGATGGAGGTTAAAAAAAAAATCCCCGGTGGAGATTGGGGAGGGGATGGAGATTGATATGAGTTTGGGGATTGGAGATGGAGGTAGTGACATCCACCCCCTACCCTCCCCATGCCCATCCCTAATCTCGATCAAATTTTCATGATCTGAACCGTTCAATGTGTTTAGAATGTGGTTTTAAGGGTCTCTATGAGAAATTAGCAAAAAAAAAAAATACCGGGCTCGGATCAAGCCCTTCTCGGTAATTTTTTTGCTGATCTCTCGCGGGGACCCTTAAAAACACGTTTTAAATACATTGGACGGTTCTGATCGTCGAGATTTGGTCCGGAACTATGAGGTCCGGACGGGATCCGTAATTTAAGGGTGTAGATAAGAAGGAGACTACCCAAGTGAATGAATTGTAACTGTTGCACTATTAAACAATATATGACATGGGTTTAATTAATCACCTTTTTGGTCCTTAAACAATATTGATAGAGTAGGAATAATTTTCAATTTTAATTATTAATGGCTTAAATTGAAAATTTACTTACTATTCTCTTTATTTCCACAACTTGACTCTCTAAAGATGAGTATTTGCCCTCCAAATTCATTGTCGAAAAAAGAGCCGTTTCTTAATCTATAATTTTGGCCAAATATGTTCTCGTTTCTTGTAAAATCTAGTTTGAAGGAATGATGACTAGCCATTGGCCTTTATTTTTCCCAAAATATAAGTAAAATCTTGTAGAATCTCGTTTTTTTTTTTTTTTAATACACAAATGGCTTCTTCCGAACAAACTAATTGTTCTAACCTTCTATGCAAAGTTGTTTTTTTTGGCCAGGATTTTCTTGCCCCCGTTATGTTTGAAACAAGGAATGTTCCAAGAATTGGCCAACGAATGGCTTTATTTGAACAAATAAATTGTTCAACCCTCACACGGAAGGCACTCATTTTCACATTTGATCCTTTGACATCCAATATGGTAATGTTTGCCTCATTCTAGCACCAAAATTGTTGTTAGGAATCTAAGCCAATCTTTGATAGGTAATGGGAAATCAACCTAGTTATGGCTTGATAATTGACATCCACTAGGGCCTCTTTACTGTATTAGATCTTTGCATGTCAAAACTCTCTTCTACTCCCTCCGTTCCTATTTGATAGTCCATTATTCTATTTTGGGATGTTTCAAAATATTAGTCCTTTTAAAAAAAAAGTAAGTAAAAAGTTGATTGGAATCCCGAAAAGGGCCCAACAATTTGGAACGGAGGGAGTATTATTCATTATGAACAGTTGGGTGGAGATGGCCAAGGTTCAGAAACAGAATCACTCAAACCATAATCAGCCAGTATGCTAACAATGACTGATGCATTGAAGATTTCATTTTGTGGTTGCCTTGTTCAAATGGTGTATTCTCTGCATTGAAGACAAAAAAGGGTTTGGACGAAAGCCCCCACAAAAAGTGGGGGCGGCCTGGCATTTCCCGAATCTATTTTTGTTATTTCTATGCACAAAACCTATTCCAACATCTTTCCTTAGATGTATTGAAGATTTACCTAAATGAAAATAGAACAAGGAAGTCATTATATACCTAGCTTTAATTGGTTTTCTCGGTTTTTATTTGTTTGATTGGCAAAATAATTGGTCTTCTAGTTGCACGGGTGTGATGTTTAAATAATTGTCTTTTATATCTAGAACTTCATTTTATCTGTTCTTCTCAACAGAAATACAAATTTCTCTCAAAAAAAATATTGACAAAAAAAAAAAAAAAAACTGAAAAACCTACCCCATCATTATTAGCTATGTTCTCTCGGACCAGAAGCAATTCAATATTGAAGCCTGAGGCGCCATAAACACCAATGACCAAACCCACATGCAATGCAACCCGAAAGCTCAGCTTCTCCAAGTCTGGCGTTTTGGTTACCAACTACCAGCATTCCAGAATAGGCTGATACCCTCGGGTGAAAGTAACTGACAGTTTTTAAACTTCTTGATCCCAATTCCAGGACAATAGCTTTTGAATGACTGCCTAGGTCAATCTCTCTATTTCAATCCAATTTGTACAGCATAATCTGGTGATAATCTCCAAATACATAAATCTGCAAAGATAATATTGCGGAACAGGGCACTAGAAAACTGATCCATGTATTTTTGGAATAAAAGATCACCTAGAGGCCACACATTGATACTGAACACCAACATAATATAGAAGCTTAGAAAGCCATCTTCATTAAGGCAATTAACACAAGTCTCTAAATAGTTTAACGCATTGGTCATCACTGAGCGAACAAACATACTCTGCCATAGGGAAACGACAGCCAATTATCTCAAAAGGTTCTACTGTTATGACAATAACAGCTTTAAAATCATGTGCCAAAAGACAAAGCTACGGAGAAGACGAATTGACAATGTATGCAGAAGCCGCAGAACTACTAGGAACCAGTATTCAAAATACTGGTATCAACATAAGCACTGGAGTACGGGAGCAAGATTTTACCAGATTATACGTTGGCCAACTGCAAATTAGTCTCTAGAGCATCAGTTGAAAGATATTTGAGCGGCTTGAGAGGCTCTAGGGAATGCTAGTAACTCCTGAGTAAGCTGGAACAGTAGCTTTAATTTCTTGTTTTCAGAGTTGGGCCCGAAATTAACTTTCTTGAAGGTTGTGATGGTCATTCTCTCCATCGCCGTAGAGTTCTTGAGCAAAAATTTCAGAAAATTCATATCACTTTTTAGATGTGCAAGGAAGTCGTCACTGGTACAGGTACTCATTTGCTTGCTTTCAAGCGAACTCAGGTTCTTCATGAAGTTGTAGATTTTGACATCCTTTAGGTTGCACAACATGTTGACAAATTTTTGCTCTTGGAGATTCCAGTATTCCTCTTGAAAATTGTCATTAAGCTGAGAATTGGGATACAATCATGTCGGATATAGAAAAATTCCATTGCAGTATCATGAAATAAAAATGAAAACGAACAAACTGTAGCAACCGTATTTACCTACACATATTAGTATCTAGGAGCTGACCTTTTTGCCCTGAATCATGTCAATACTTATGGTCAGAGTCTCAACATTAGGCAAATGCGATAGAACGTATGCAATTCCTGGCAATTCCCACTTCATCAACCCTGTCCTCAATATCCTTAGACATGTGACATCAAAGGATATAGAATCCGTCATGTGCTTCTCTCTGCAATCTTGAGTTCGATTCTTTTTGCTGGACATTGCCTGAACCATTTGTGGATCACAAGACCATGGAAACAGACAGTGAAATGACAAGTGTAAGAAGTTGACTTTAGCAAGTAAGAAAATGCATTAAGAGGATTCTATGTTTGTACCTGAATGTAGCAGCTACACATTCTAAGGTCTTTAACATGACAAAGATATTCAAGATTCTTAAGATTGGTACACACTTGCCCATGACATTCATCTGAGTTTCTGCAAACAATACTTGCACTGCAGAGAGATTCCATTCTCCTAATGACATAGAACTTCGAAACGCGGGCTCCAAGGAGTTCAAATGAAAAAATAAACGGAGCAATAATCACTAACTTTGAATTCTTCGAGAAACGACCACCCCATATCTTTAAGGTCTTGACACCAGAATTCATGATAACGAAATTAGGATTGTCTCCCATGAAGCAATTGACGAAAGACAAATCTTCGAGATTTGAACAAGAAGATATCAAATCATCAACAGCACCACCATAAAAACTGACATCCTCAAATGAAAGAGTTTTAAGGGAACTGAGTTTTATCTTGACCGGCAATTGTATTCTGCAACTTTTCAAAGCCATCACTGTCAGCGAGTTACACCTGAAGATAATATCATGTAGTGTATACTTGGAACTACGTGAATTGCATCTGGTGAAATCCAGATAGAGTTGGTTTACATTGCGTGTCAACGCAAAGTGGATCCAGGAATCAAGAACGAGAGCTTCTCTGCTGTAGTTGAACGTGATGTTCAACTTCTGAACGGTTAGACTCTTGTAAAGAAGCAAAGATCGATTGATGAAAGCTACTTCTTCAGATCTGATCGTTTTCATCATTGGTGAAAAAGTTAAACAAGGGACATACAACCATATATACCTCCACCTCTTTGCCAGAACACTTGTCCTAATTACATCATTCATACTTAAATATGAAAGAATGTGGTGGAGCAAAGGTTCAGGCAGTTTGACAAGACAATCACTTTTTGCTGCAATGTTTTTGTCCTCCTCCATCTTTCTCTGCTTTATCTTTGTTCCCTCCATTACCTTGCACCTCACCTTATTGGCCTGTGTCAAGTAGAAACGCCAGAAACAACTTTTACTGCCAGTATTTTACGGGGCTAGTAGTAACAGGAATATGTAATCTCATACGATATGTATCTCATGTGACCAAGAGTGATGGGACTAATAATACCACACCCCCGCGGTACTATATAACCAATGTACATTTAAATGTGTTTTGTAAAAATGTTAATCCAAATGACGACCCGAATTATCAGCATTACTCTTAACTATTCCACCCAACCAATAACAAAATCGAATAATTACACCACCAATTCAATCTAAACAAACAGAAAATTATCTTTCCCGCCATTTTTCTCACTTGCTTATCTTTTACCCTTCATCTCCTCCAATTTTCCTCTTTCACTTGTGTAACTGTTTTCCCTTTGTCCAGCCAGCTCAAACCTTAGCCGAGTACCCCCTTTCCAAGGATGGAGCTAGGGAGAGACAAGTGGTAGCAGCCGCCACCACAAGGTTTTCAAAAAAATGCAATTATTATATAGAAAATAAATTTTTATCCCCGAATTATATAGACTTGCCACCACTACTCCACTAGATTAAACTCCAAAAAGTGCAAAATTACTCAACATTTTTTTCATAGTAGGCTTGAGTAGGACTCTTTTTGGTACTTTAAACAATTGCATATGACAAACAATTAAAGTTGATTAAAGTTTTATGCTCTGTCTTTTCCTTTTTTCACCAACATGCCTTCTTTCTCTCTTTATAGTTTTTCTGGTCCAGCCAAGTGGATGAAAAATATTCATACTTTGTTAGAAAATTTGGCATTTTTATTTTTGAATATGTTCTTACATAAAAAAATTTGGAGCTAACACGTTTTTTTTCTCATCAAATCATAGTTAAAATATGAAGATATTTTCCTATTTTCTTCCCCAAAAAAACCTCCGGCAATTATATTTTTTTTTATGTTTTTTCTTTTATGGCTGTATCTTTTAGTTTGAATTTTTATAAATTTTTTTAAAGAACTCTTTAAGATATAGTGAGCCCAAAATTTTGGGGCACATTTTTTAGAGTAGGCCTTGGGTACTCCAAACCCTTGGGCCGACCCTGACCACTAGATTAAACCGAAATTACTCTTTTTTGGTACTTTACATGCATATGACAATTGACAAACATAGTTGATTAAAGTTTTTATGTTATTATAGTTTTTCATAGAATGGATGAATATTCATAATGCAGTTTGTCTTTTTATTTTTTAAGTACATATTTTCGCCACAACAATGGTAAAATCTCGGATCCGACGTCCCTGCTCCTTCGTTGAGGTTCCTCCCATCTCTTTTTCTTCTCCTATACTGTGATTTCTCTCATTTCCCACGTACAGCTAGAACCCATCTCTTATCTCCTTTATATATGCAAAGACACAAACACAAGAGAAGAGAACATTTTCAGAATGTTTTTACCTCACACTTTGAAGAACGAATGTTTTCGATCAACAACTATTCATTTTGTTGCTATCAATCCACGGACACTCCGAAATAGTTAACTTTTTTGAGATGAATGAACATATCACCCTTTTGTTTTGGACCCGACTAGGGATACAGAAAAAATATGCATTTTGCACTAACCATGCTCGGGGACCCACTTTTGAATTATAGTGTTTGTTTTTGTTTCATCATAAAAGAATTTTTAAAAGGATAAATACTACTTATAAGCATCTAATTTCCTAGTAATAATCTATATTACAAGTGGTTGAGCGAAATTTCTATCCTAGTCATGTTTTTTGTCCTAGTCATGGGTAATACATTTTATAGATCTCTCCTTACACATGTCATTCATCTCCCTTTGATTTCTTTCTCTCTCTCTCTCTCTCTTTTTGAGATGAATCTCTCTCTACACTTTTCCTTCACCGGCCCACCACATCGAAAATTTCAAACCACATTCTCTATCACCCATTTTCAAAATTCAAATCACGTTCTCTCTTACTATCTCCTCTCCTTCCCCTCTCTAAAATTCAATACCATAAAAAAAATAAAAGGATAAATACGATTACAAGTCATCTAATTTGCTAGTAGTAACTTAACATTAGACAGCCTAAATATGAAAAGCAAGCTTGTAATTGTAGTAAGGGAGAGTCAATTAGGCATCATGTATAAAAAAATATTCTTATGATTCCATCCTATGAGATTTGAATATGTATGATTCCATCCTTATATTCAAACAAACCCTAAAATACCCATTCTCTCTCTTAATTTTTCTAATATTTCTCTCTTAATTTTTTCTCTCTCTCTCTCTCTCTCTCTCTCTCTCTCTCTCTCTCTCTCTCTCTCTCTCTCTCTCTCACACACACACACACACACACACACACACACACACACCTAAAATCTAAACAAAATATGAAAAATTCCTTATGACAACTAACACATAAAACATGATAAATTAATTAACTATATTAGACTATGTAAAAAACGTGATAAACTAATGAACCATCTTAGACAGTATAAAAAAATGATAAATTAAAAACGATAAATATAGAAAACATAATAGATTAATAAACCATGTTCACTGGAAGAAACACTAACATGATAAACAAATTAACCACTAACGAGAACTATAACACGAACATGAAAAGTGGGAGAAGACATAACAGAACATGGTAATTCATTTTTCATAATCCATTTTCTAAGGACATGGAATCATGGTTTATTGATTTACAATGTTTACTGTACTGAATCATCCAATATGAGAAACCAATAAACCATGTTCATTGTATGAAAAATAAGGAGTAACATCATGGTAAATTACTAACCTTGGAATTAGAAAAGTGTTGAAAAACATGGCAAATTAATTACCTAGCACATCAAAATCTGAAATATAGATACAATCTATACACGGAAATGCATCGACATATATATAACTGATTAACCCATAATTACCCAGATTTATGAGAAAGGATGACTTTAGAAAGATAAATTGAATAACCCACAAATATATCTATACATATATATAACTGTATGTATATAAACCAAAAAAAGAAAAAGCCGCACTTAGATCTAGACAAAAAGCACACCTAGATCCATAAACCAAAGAAAGGCGTTGAAGTTCTATCTTCTTCTGTATTGGATCTGAGCACGTCGTGGTTTAGCATGGATCGTTGAGCGGAGGCGACAGCCTATAAAAACAGAGACAATTGGGAGGTCGACGACAATGGTTGGTGGCGGCTATCGATGAAGGATGTCTGAAGGATGGGTGGTGGCGGCATAAAAAAGATCGACGTTGGAGGTCGATGGGTGACAGCAGCGATTGACGTACGGCGATTGGTGACGTGCGGCGGTTGGTGGATGAAGATTTGGGTTTATGTGGCCAAATGGGGTAGTGGGATGGTTTCGAGAATGGGAGGTGGGATATTGTGGTGCGTAATTAATGGGATTATGAACTCAAGGAAAACGATATGATGAACAGTTTTATTTGGTAAATCCCATAATTAAAATAGGAAATAAATCACACGGTCATTAAAATATGAAATAAATGACACAATCATATCTGTTAAAAGGGTGTTCTTGGTATTATTTGAAAGTCAGGATGTCATCATAATGATTCAAATCCACTAGGGTGGAATCACAATGGAAATATTGGTTTAGGATGGCAAATTAAAATTTCCTTGTAGTAAGGGATATTTACAGAAATACTGGATATGCAATCCTTGGGTAAATAGTACAATCCAATACTGGTCAAACCAGCGGGTCCCTAGGATAAAAAACAGAATTAGACATAGTATACAGAACAAATCGAATGAAATATGACTATCTCCAAGACTCCAACCCTACTCAAAACTTCTACGCAAATCGGAGTAAATTTTTTAATACAATGTGTCTGGATACAAGGCACCCTAATGAACAAACTACAATCTAAGCATAAACTTGAATAAAAGTTTCATTAATTGGCTAATCGCATAGTTGTATACATGGAACATAGAAATTAGCCAACTAAAATTTGAATACTACCCAATTATGTATAAGTAGGCTTGTCAATGGACCGGATTGAATCCGGATCCAAACCCAATATGAAAAAATCCGGATCCGAATCCGATATTCCCCATCCGCTAATCCGATAGTCCAGATCCGAGGATCCGAATAAAATTCTTACAGATCCGGATCTTTGGATTGGCAAAAGCAAAACCCTTCCCAACCCAAAATAAATTCCTAAAACATAAATTGACTTAAATTCCTTTTATTTCCCTAAAATTCTGCACCCCACCCCCAACCCAAATAAAAGGATTAATATCCTATTGATATCACCCAGATTTGAACTAATCGAATCGGATCCATTGACTAGCCTAATATATAAGTTTGAATAAAAAAAAATGCAGTTTATTAAGGAGTTGTTACTCAACAATTATAGTCCAAGAAGAACAAAGAGAATCAAACTAGGTGAAAACGAAAGGACTCTGTTGCTACAAGCCATTCTTCTGTTTAAATATTTATTACACACAATTCAATCTACATGTAGCTAGTTTGCCTTCTCAGTAAACAAGAGTCTGAAAAAGTAACTCAGGACGTGCTTACCAGTACTACAGATGATTAGTTGTCTTCTCTCGTCCAAAAAGTAAGTTCAGTCTTGAAGAGCCAGAAAACCCTAAAAATATGTAGCAAAGCCAAATGGTTACTTTTCTCAGTCCGACGTTCGGGTTTTCTGAACCAACCTAAACAATGATCTCAATCCGACGTTTGGGTTTCCTGAACCAACCGAAACAATGAACAATGATCTTTTTACTGGGCTTTAATAATATAATAATATTAACATATAGTACACCCTCCGTCCGTGTTATTTGGTTCATTTTCGGCATTCGCATCATGTTTTAAATTGACTCGTTCAATTTATTATGGGTTTCATGATTTGAAAAATTCCGTACAATAAAACTAATTAAATAAGATCGATATTACATATTTTTACAGATTCATATTAAAATATGTACAATTTTTAGTGAAAGTGGTCTAACAAACCTGCATGGAAGGAGTACTACATATGATTTGAGCATCTCAAAAAAAAAAAAAAAGAAGAAGAAGAAGAAGAAACACTTTTGCATTTGAACCGTGATCAATTTTGAAGCAAATGGGTTGATGTCAACTTTCGTCATAACCTTTTAGATCCCTCCTTTCGAGACGAATAAATAAACCAAAATATATGATGCAAAACAAACAAAAGCTTGGAAAACCCATGAATAAGAAGACACAGGAATAAAGGTTTTGTTAACATGTGCCCCTAAAGGCATATGATAAGAGTGCATTAACTATTTCCTTTAACACTATTTGCATGGGAAATCTAAGGTTGAAACTAGAGTCATAAACTCCTTCATTAATATTTTTTTGGATGAGTAATTTTTGTGCGTATTGGACAAAAGTACCCCAATCAAACATACATACCCTTTCGGCTTTCTCTCCCAAAAACTTTTGGTATATTATTTTCCATCTCATGACCGTTATGTTTATACAGAAATTCTCAAACAAAAAAAAAGGACATTGAAAACTATATTTAACACAAAGTCATGTCAGATTAAAAAATATGAGCAAATGAAATGTTTTATTTTATTAAAGAATATTAGCAACCCGAAACACAAAAACTACTAAAAAATTTCGAAGTGTCCCAGTGCAATACTTCTTCCATACGGAAAATGTTTGCGTTGCCTAATATTATTTCAATCTGATATAACTTTGTTTATGCTTTTTTTTTTTTGAAAAATTTCATATAAAAATAATGCTCTGGAGAT